>CM067543.1:14259679-15498405 GCA_034509755.1 Anisodus tanguticus | reverse complement strand
CCCATGGGTGTGCAGTTCATAGAATTTGAACGCCTTTATAATGGAGATAAAAGGTACCTGGCATATGCATTGCATTAATATCATACATATATTCTTACATTTATTACCCGTTGATTGGTGAAGTGGTTGGAATGGTTAATGAAACTTGGATGACTTCTTGATAACAGGGCATTGTTAATTGATCACTTGATACACATATTATTGGTTATTGAAATCCTTTGTAAATGATGTGATTTACCCGATTCATGAACTTTTATAGAAACAAAGTGACTTATTTGATTCAGTGAACTATTATGTGCACAAGGTGACTTATATGATCTATCGAAATGTTTAGTATAGGATTACTTGAGAGTCAACTTGATATTTATTTTTGTTACATATCTTCCGTTGTTATCGGTCTATGATGCCTACGGGGGTACGTTGTGTACTCATGCTACACTTTTTGCATTCTTTTTTTATGTAGATACAACATCTTCCACCAGTTTAGGACCTCGGGGCTAAGACTGAGTCGGCAAATTTCGAGTGTTCCCGGTGAGGATGCTTCTTTCCAGCATATCATTGGATGCTCCTATCTTACTTCTGTATTTTATTTACTCGAGAGACATATCCATAATTTTATTTATGTTACTATTCTATTGGATTCTTATATTTGGTTTTAGAGCTCTTGTATTGTTGACCAGATTCATGGGGGTTGTATTGATGTTTCTCAGACTTATTTTTTGTATTTATATTATGGTTAGACAGTGTTATTAAATATTTTATTATCTTCACATTTCTTACTTTATTATATTGTTAAACAGAAAGTGATTCACCTATCAAAGGGAACAGTGTAGGTGCCACCACGATTTCTCAAATAGGATCGTGACAGGTAGTTCAGAAACCTGCTGGAGTTCATGAGCTTGATGCAGTATCTGCACTATCTGCACAAATGGCGGACATAGCGAATCAACTCAATAAACTCTTGGTGCCTTAACCTAAACCACATGTACAACCAGTGCATCAATAAATCAAGCTTTCATTTAAAAATTAGGCCAAGGAAAGGGCTATTTATTTCCTACTCCATATGTGATGAGATATAAATAACTTGAGGTTGTAGAGTTTGTAACTAATGGGATATGGAACATAGAGATGTTGCTGTAAAATATCCCAGAAAACATGGTTCAATACATACTAGAGACTGTCAAACCACCATGCTCTCAAGTGAATGATAAATCAGTCTGAATGTTGAAGAATTTTGGCAGATTCTCAATTAAAAGTGCTTGGGAATATCTGAGAAATAGAGAGCACAATACAAGCTTTCAAATTGATGTGGATAAAAGGCCTGCCAATCAAAATATGTTTCTTTATGTAGAGGTCCTGGAAATTCAAACTGCCAACAGATGATGCTTTGAAGAAAATGAAAACAAATATTTCTTTCAGATATTGGTGTTGTAAGGAGTATCAGCAGGAAACAATAAAAAAAATTTTTTCTAACATCTCTAATAGCTACAAAGCTTTGAAGGTAGTTTACTAATATTGCATGGATTTACAAAGGCAAGTCCAAGACTTGTTGGATAAGGGCTTTGTCCGAGAAAGTCTTAGCCCATGTGTTGTACCCTCATTGTTGGTATCAAAGAAGGATGGAACTTGGCGTATGTGCATCGATAATTGAGCGGTCAACATCATTACCATAAAGTATCGATTTTCCATGCCAAGGTTGGATGACCTCTTAGATGAATTGAACAATTCCAAATTGTTCTCCAAAATCGATTTGAGAAGCGGCTATCACCAAATGAGAATCTGAGAGGGTGACGAATGGGAGACGGCCTTCAAAACAAAGTATGGATTGTACGAATGGCTTGTGATGTCGTTCGGATTATGTAGTGCCCCGAGCTCCTTCATGAGACTTACGCACAAGGTGTTCCGACCGTTCCTGGGAAAGTTTGTCATAGTCTATTTAGATGACATCTTGATTTATAGTCAGGACAAGTAGTCTCACTTGGCACAGTTAGAAGTCGTATTCAAAAGGTTAAAGGAAGTGAAATTGTATGGTAAATTGGAGAAGTGTGCCTTCATGATCACTAGCATCCCATTTCTAGGGTACATAGTATCCTTGGAGGGCATTCACGTGGACCCTTCCAAGGTAGAAGCAATTTGAAGTTGGCCCCCACCCAAAACCGCGAGCGACATAAGGAGCTTTCATGGATTTGCTTCTTTGTACCATCGTTTCATTTGAGACTTTAGCACCACTGCAGTTCCCATCACGGAACTCACAAAAAAGGTGAGTTTAATTGGTCTCCCGAAGCTCAAAAGGCCTTTCAAACTTTGAAGGCACGATTATGTGAGACACCGGTTCTAGCCGTTCCAAACTTAAAAAACTCTTTAAAGTTGAGTGTGATGCAAGCGGAGTCGGTATTGGTGCCATCTTAATCCAAGAGAAATAGCCTCTTGCATTCTTTAGTGAAAAGCTAAACGGTGTGCGGCTAAACTATTCCACTTATGATAAGGAATTCTATGCTATTGTAATGGCTTTGACTCAATGGAACATTACTTGAGGCCGCAACATTTTGTTCTCTATTCGGATCACGAATCCTTAAAGTACTTGCACGGGCAAAAGAAGTTAAATTTGAGGCATGCCAAATGGGTAGCCTATTTGCAAACCTTTACATATTCCACAAAGCACAAGGATGGAAAATCTAACATAGTGGCGGACGCCCTATCTCATCGCCATGTCATGTTAACCTTACTAGAACAAAATCTTATGGGATTTGAGGTGCTTAAGGAATTTTATGACCAAGACCCCGAATTCAAGGACATGATGACCGGATGTAAAAATAGAACTCACGAATCTTATTCATTGGAAGAAGGGTTCCTTTTCAAGGGGAACAAGTTATGTGTGCCTAAGTGCTCCACGAGAGAGTTGCTTGTGCATGCGTTACAGTCGGGCGGGCTCACCGGTCATTTTGGCATAATGAAAACCTTGGAGATCCTCTAAGAACGCTTTTATTGGCCGCGGATGGGTAAAGATGTGCATGGAGTAGTGAGTAGATGTTCCACTTGCTAAAAGGCTAAGAGTTTTTTTCACAAGGGGTTGTACACTCCTCTTCCGGTTTTGGAAAGACCATGGGTAGGTGTGAACTTGGACTTTATTCTGGACATACCAAAAACACAATGCGGGAAAGACTCCATCATGATGGTCGTCGATAGGTTTTCCAAGATGGCGCATTTCATCGCTTGCCACAAAACTGACAATGCAACTGACGTTGCGGATTTATACTTGAAGGAAGTGGTGAGATTGCATGGTATACCAAAAACAATTGTGTCAGATAGGGATGTCAAATTTCTAAGTTACTTCTGGAAGACTTTGTGGAGGCTCTTTGGCACCAAGTTGTTGTTCAGCACTTCCCACCATCCTCAAACGGACGGTCAGAATGAAATACCCAATAGAACTCTCGGTACATTGTTGAGGGGGTTAGTGAGTAAGATGATCAAGGATTGGGATATCAAACTAGCTTACGTGGAATTCGCCTACAATCTAAGTCCGTCTCGCACTACAGTAAAGGCACCGTTCGAAGTTGTGTATGGTACGAATCCATTCTTACCCCTTGATCTAATTCCCATTCCAAAGAAGGAAATCTTAAACTTCGCAGCTAAGGACAGAATTGAGGCTTTCAAAAAAATGCATGATCAAATTGAAGCGCAAATCCAGAAGTCCAATGACAAATACAAAAGGAAGGCGAACAAATCAAGGACTCAACCGCAATTCCAACTCGGAGACTTGGTTTGGCTACATCTAAGGAAGGAGCGGTTTCCAAATCTAAGGAAAAACAAATTAATGCCTAGAGCGGATGGTCCATTCAAGGTATTAATGAGATTTTGCGAAAGTGCCTACAAGATCGAACTACCAAATGAGTACGGGGACGTTAGTTCCACCTTCAATGTTGGAGATTTATCCCCCTATTTGGATGATGAGAATTTAAGGACAAATTCCATCAAAGAAATGGAGAATGATGTAAGTAAGCCAATAACCTTAATCCTACAAAAAGAATCGAGAGGCAGTTTTCTAGGGATGCCCAACATTGCTAATCATTCAATGGTAACATGTCTATCTTGTGAAGAAATATGGAGCGGGGTCGTGAACAAAACTTAAAGACTCAAGGATGCCATAAACTTTGTCATCTTTCATGTGGTCCTGGTCGAGACCTTGCAACTTTCTTTTAGCTTATCTTAATAGCTAGGCTATTAGTAGTTCTTGCTAGGACACAAGTAAGGAACCTTGTAATAATGAAGGATGACTAGGTTAGGAGAAGAGGTGGCCGCGGATTTTCTCACCACGGAAGCTTCCTACGGCTCCCAAAGTGATGATTCATGAATTTTATTAGTTCATGAATTTACCCACATAAAAGTAACAAAAGGGTGACTTAGGAAATTCAAAGGTTGGTTGCGGTTTACCACACGGTTTGGACCATTCACACCGTGCGTTCCCACCTTGGCCGAGACTTCTTAGTTGCCCTCTAGAATCATCCATGTAGTACTATAATTAGGGATTTTGTGTTTTGTAAAAATCAATTGTCATTGAATGAAAAACTTGAGTGTTAACTCAATTTAGCTAAGCATTTCAATCCGAGATTGTTATACTTTGTTGATCCTTCGAAATGGTCACTTGGTTCTCCGGGAGAATCACCCTTGTGTCGAAGGTTTCGATCACCCTTACTAGGTTAGTCTTGAGCATTGCGGGCAGCAAACCTCAAGCAAGTCCTTGTGAAATTTATCACAACATCTTGGAGCCCACACGAGCAATTAACTCCTCGTGTTACCATCCAAGAACCCATATTGACCAAATTGTGACTTAGTTTGTGTCTCGGATTGTTGGAAAGCAATCCGTATAAGATCCATGCTCCAATTACTTGTTCCTTCACCTTTCTGCCTCTCATAACACCTCATTACCATCCCCACTAAATGGCCTCCATCCAAAACCAAACGCAACTCCACACAAATACCATCAAACACACCAACATCCCTATCAAATGTTTCTACCGGATCCTCACTGCCTCATGTTGTTTCTGCAACCTTAGCTCCACTAAAATACCAAACCACCACCACCCTGTCCCGCAAGACTCTCGGGATCACCTCCCAAAACACTAACTCACACTTTTAAGCTAAGCCACCCGAAATAGCCTTCAACCAACATACTGCCTACCTTGTCGATAAACTGAGAACCCCATTTTCCTCAGCTATTTTTGGGTCAACCCGAATCTCACCAACACCAGAATCACTTACCAATTCAAAGCCCTCAGTACTTACATCAGTCTATTTATATGAGTTTTGGGTGGAAACAAACCCAAAACTAGAGACTTATAGTTGGTTAGTTTGACTCAAAGTTGACTTATGGCTAGATGGATTTGTTTCCAGGTTCCGTCGCTTTCGGTAGTTCCAAATGGTCATTTATGACTTAGTCGAGTCATCGGTTTGCTTTTCGAGGCAATTAGATATATTCTATGGCTATATTTGTAAAGTTTTGTTCATGGTTTTGTCCAGAATGATTATTTAGAAAAGTATGTCTTGGCTCAATTATTTGTGAAATTTGAAGGTACGAGCGAGTTTTTACCACTGTTTACCATAGACGAGTATGTTTGGTTTGTGTCCGGAGGATTTTAGGAGTGTTTCGGGTGTTAGATAGAGGTTTTGGGTTATTTTGCATCTGCTGGTGTCTGGTGTCCACCATGGCAGAACCAGTATCCGCTCCGGTGGGTACGTCTCATTGGAAGGTTGGCTCGTCGAAATGGAAGATGGGGAAATAGAAAGTTCCGCCATAGTGGAGTCATTTTCGCTATGGCTAGGTATGATGTGTCAAGTGACATATGCTACGGCAAAGGCTTTTCTGCGGTAGCGGGTCCGCTCCAGCGGAGTCGATTCTGCTGGGGCAAATCACTGTTCAAGTGTCCTATATATACTCTTAGGTAAGAAAATGCTTTCCCAAAATAGCTAATCTTGATACCAGCGCCGCATAAGGGTATTTTTAGAGCTCTAGGAGCATTTCCAACCTTGAGGTAATAGACTATTTCCCTTTTATGGTTTAAGTTATTATAAGAAGTCCTTTTAGTTGTGGTTTAGCATATTATGTAAGTTGGGAAGGATGAGTTATGCTTATGGTCAGATTAAGAGAGTTATATGGTTAATTTTAATGGGGGTTTATGGATTTAATGATGTTAATATCATGAATTAGGATTGGATTATGTTAGAATATCATGTTATAAATCTTAATTTGGTTATAGAAGCATGTTTTCAATTGGGGGAAATTTCTAGGTTTTCAAATTGGGGCTTTTTTATTATTGTCCAATTGAGGGATCAAATGTGAATAGATTTTCAATTAAATTAAGAATATGATTATCTAGTATGTAATCTTGGGTTTTGAGTATTAAAGTTCGAGTCTTGCTGGCGTGGGCCTGGGATGGGTATTTATGTTTGGCTTTTATTTTGTTAAGCTTATTATTAACTATGTAATACGCGTGAATAGACTGCGATTACCATGAGGAAAGAAGGAAGGGCAAGGATGTACTCGAGATTTGACTTAGTAGCGCTCCCGCTCACCTTTGAGGTAGGCAATGGTTTAGTTTTTCGAAACTCCGATAGAAATACGTAATTAGTTATAAATATTAAGGGGTATTGGGTGTGTTTTAGGGTCCCACTCAACCGGTTGTGATGAATGGTTGAGTGGGTATCTGTGTTGAACTGTGATGATGGGGTTTGGGGAGTCAGCCTTGTGTTGGTTCCAACTGTTGTTTATTTGGGCTCGTCATCATATTTGTTATTATTTGGTTACTCATCACACATGCATTCCATTGATATCTTGATTTGACTGGATTTGCTTATGTGTTGTTGAATTCTTGAAAGCATGTGTATATCATCTCTATACTTGATTGCATCTCATTATATCATGATATCTTGTCTTGTATTGTCATTGCATTCATACACTCATGGTTCTGTGACTTGATGTGAGAGTGGTATGGATATGTTATGGTCCAAGAGACTAGAAGGGTAAGAGTAATATGAGATTGTGGCACTTGAGATGATATTGATATGCGGGGAGCGGAGTTGCATACCTGCAACATGATTTAGAATTAACAATGAGGCATGGGATCTAGTCGGATTCGTGTGTGGAATTTCGGTTGGCTAGGAGTGGTATATGGACTTCGCAGGTCCCCCAAGAGTGTACGGATCATAATATAACCTTAACGTATTGTATACCAGGTTGAGAAAGGTGCCTTTCATATGCATTACTTTCATACTATACATATTTATGCCTTATCTTGATATACTGTGTATAGAAACTGTCATTGGGTGATATGGAGTAACTTGGTTGAATTATGAACTTGAAATTCTTGTTACTTGATACTGGAGATATTGTGGACTCTATGAACATCTTGCTGATTATGTGATATACCTGGTTATTAAAATGCTAGTATAAGATTATTTTGTGTCAACTTGGTATTTATCTCTTATTATGTATCTCCATCGTTGTCGGCCTATGATGTCTACGGGGGTACATTGTGTACTCAAGCTACACTTGTTGCATTCTTTTTTTATGCAGATTCAGTACCTTCCATCCCCGCAGCTCCGTGTGGCTGAGAGTTTGAGTTATTGATTCCAGGCATCCAAGGTGAGGATGCTATCTCCAGCATACCCTTGGATACTCTTTCTCTATTTTACTGTCTTTTGTTAGCATTTGAGAGACATATTCAGACTATGTTTACAGTTTTGGCATGCGTGCCCACTTTCTCAGACTTGTTTTATATTATGTTAGTGCTCTTGTATCTACAGACTATATATTTGAGGGTATTTATTGATGTTTTAGAATTATTACTTATTCTGCATTTATAGTATGAGACAACTTTGGTAGTATTTCGTTATCTTCCACTTTTACTTATATTATTTCATGTTAGATATTTGGGAGTGGTTCACCCACTGGTGAGATTGTGTAGCTGCCACCACAATTCTTGAAAAGGGGTCGTGACATTACCGGTCTCACGAGTACAAAAGCAATGTCTTGTATAGTCTTGCGGATCGATAAAAGGATATCTGTACTTATCTTCGAGAGGTTATGGGACATTTAGGAAACTTCACTTCTTTTATTTTTTTCATTCTAGCTTGATCAAATTGGTATATTATGTTATTTCCTATTTGCTCCCAGATGGTGAGGACTCGTGTACACGCGGATAGAGATGAGGTATCGACACTAGTCCTTGTGGTGTGCGGTCATGGTAGAGCTAGAAGATGGGGTAGAGGTAGACCCCGAGCAGCGACACTAGCGAGGAAATGAGTATAGAGGCCAACCAGGCCTGTATTAGATATTTATCCCCCGAGTCGAAGATGCAGCATCAGGATTATCAGTATGAGGAGGATCTAGGACCAGCCCAGGCTCAGCCAAAGGTTATAGCTACACCCATACTACAGGATACTATGGGTCGTATTTTGAGTTTGCTCAATGGATTTTCCCAGGCGAGTGTTCTCCAAGCTACTCCATATGGGTCACATAACCGAATGGGATCTCAGACTCCAGACCAGTTCTGTACACTAGGGCCTCAGCCAGCTACTACTTTGGCACCCCGTATTTATGAGATTCCAGTGCCAAAATTTTATACTCGGCCAATTACTGGGGATGTTATGACCCGCGATGAGTGGAAGACTTGGGAGTAGTTCTCTAACATGAAGTTTCCTAGTTTCTATGGTACGCCTAAGGAGGATACATATGAGTTCATCATGAGTTGCCAGGAGAGACTCCATACTTTAGGTATTGTAGTGCCGTATGAAGTGGATTATATTTCTCTTCAGTTGGTTAGTGATGCAAACAGTGGTGGAGATCATATATCGAGTGTCGGCAGGCCAGGTCACCTCTTTTGTCTTGTACTAGGTTCTATTAGGTCTTTCTTGAAAAGTATGTTCCCCTCAGTTTGAGAGTTAGTAAGAGAGGTGAGTTATCTAGGTTAGAGCAGCGAGAGATGTCTGATGCTGATTATGATTCCTGATTCCATGTTATGTCTCGCTATGCATCGCCATTACTTTGTATCGAGGCGGAGAGGGTTATATGTTATTGATTGTCCCTCTTTAATTGGCGACCTTATAGTTGGTAGCTTCTGGGTATTATTTCAGACTATGGCAGATCACGTCAGGATGGTAGAGTCAATGAGGGGTGGACTCCAGATGAGTGAGTCTGATAAGAGAGCTCGCAGATTTGACCACCATAGTGGATCTTCTTCTCGAGTTTGGGTGCAGTATGGTAGACCCCAACAGTAGCAAACTAGTTACCCGATTTAGTCAATGCTTCAGACTTCAGTCGGTGGCCCTTTTTGGGCAGAGTGGTTATAGCGCAAGTCTGACCTCCAGGAGTTCTTACTCTCGATTCTTAAATCTGAGGGGCACTCAAGTTCTTTTATATCAGTCCAGCAGCCTATATCAATCGAATAGATGTGGTTATCAGGCTAGTAAGGGTGGTTCTTAGTCTGATAGAGATGGGGAACAGATAAGTTGTAGTGGTTATGGGGATACTCAGACTGAGGGTGGAAGTGTCCACTTCTATGCGTTCCCAGGTAGACCAGATGTCGAGGCTTCTAATGTAGTCATTACATGTATCATCTGAGTCTGTCATTGGTTTGCCTCCGTATTATTTAATTCGGGTTCTACATTCTCCTATATGTCTATATATTTCCCTGCAAGTCTGGATATGTTGTGTGATATACTTATTGTACCTATTCATGTTTCTACCCATGTCGGTGATTATGTGATAGTAGATCGAGTCTTTCGGACCTGTGTGGTTACATTAATGTGTCGGGTATCCTAAGATTAGAATGGAAAGGTATTCCAAACCCTACACCAAAGAGGATTATATCTTTTCTTCAGACCAAGAAATTTGTTAATAAGAGTTGTTTGGTGTATTTGGCACATATTTGAGATACTAGTGTAGATACTCCTCCCTTTGAGTCTATTCCAGTAGTGAGCAAGGTTCCTGAGGTCTTTCTGATGGATTTTCCTAGTATGCTGTGAATCGGGACATTTATTTCTGTATTGATTTGGAGCTGGGTTATCTGATTTCTATTCCACCGTACTAGATGGCTCCAGCTGAGTTGAGTGAGTTAAAAGAGCAATTATAAGATTTGTTGAGCAAATGTTTTATTCGACCCAATGTATCTCCTTGAGGGTGCCCATGTTTTATTTGTGAAAAAGAAGGACGCTACCATGCGGATGTGTATCGACTACCAGCAATTGAATAAGATCACCATCAGAAATAAGTATCCGATCCCTCGCATTGATGATTTGTTCGATCAGCTTCAGGGTGCTTCAGTATTCTCAAAGGTTGGTTTGAGGTGTGGATACCTCAGTTGAAGCCTAGGGCGGAGGATATTCTGAATACGGCATTCAGGACTCATTATAGCCAGTATGAGTTTTTGGTGATGTCATTTGGGCTTACTAATGTCCCCGCAGCCTTCATAGATTTAATTAATGGGATTTTCAAGCCTTATTTGAATTCTTTTGTTCTCATCTTTATTGATCACATTTTGGTTTCTTCCAAGAGTAATGAGGACCACGAGAAACATTTGAGGGTAGTTCTTGGTTTGTTGAAGGAGAAGAAGTTGTATGCTAAGTTTTCAAAATGTGAGTTTTGGCTCAGCTTTGTGACATTTCTGGGGCATATAGTTTTGAAAAAGGGTATCATGGTGGATTCGAACAAGATTGAGGCAGTCAGGGACTCGGCTAGGCCTATTTCAATGATCGAGATTAGGAGTTTCATGGGTCTTGCGAGTTACTATCGTTGGTTTGTAAAGGTTTTCTTATCTATTGATTCTCATTTGACCATTATTGACTCAGAAAGATATACCTTTCCAATGCTCTGATGAGTGTGAGAAGAATTTCCAAAAGCTCAGGTCACTTTTTACCTCAACTCCGATTTTAGCCTTACCTATGGAGGAAAAAGATTTCACTGTTTATTGTGATGTTTCAAGGGGTTGGTTTGGGTTGTGTATTGATGCAGGAGGGCAGAGTGATAACATATGCATTGAGTAGTTGAAGGTGCACGAGAAGAACTACCCCACTCATGATTTGGTGTTGGTAGCGATAGTTTTTGCATTGAAGATTTGGAGGCCCTATTTGCATAGGGTTCATTATGAGGTATTCATCGATTATCACAGCCTTCAGCATATGTTCAGTTAGTGGAATTTGAATTCTAGACAATGCAGGTGGATGGAGTTACTCAAATATTATGACATGACTATTCTTTACCATCCGAGCAAGGGCAATATGGTGGTGTATGCCTTGAGCCGAAAGATATTGTGTATGGGGAGCCTGGCGTATTTGATTGTTGATGAGCGTCTTTTGTCATTAGAGGTTCAGTACTTTGCCAACAACTTTGTGAGACTTGGTATTTCAAAATCGGGTATAATTTTAGCTTGTGTTGAGGTGAGGTCGTCTTTTCTGGAGCAAATTAAGACCTAACAGTTTGATGATATAAAGTTGTGTAAGATCAAGGATAAGGTGTTGTGAGGGGAAGCCAAGGAGGCTATGCTTGATAGTGAGGGAGTTTTGAGGATCAAGGGGCGAGTTTGTGTTCCTTGTGTTGGAAGTTTGACAAAATTGATCATGGAAGAGGCTAACAATTCTGGATGATCTATCCATCCGGGTGCAATGAATATGTATCGTAATTTAAAGATGGAGTAGGATAAATAGGGACATTGTAGAGTTTTGTGTCTTAGTGTTTGAATTGCCAGCAAGTTAAGTATGAGCACCAAAGATCGGGTGGTATGACTTAGAAGATGCCAATACCTGAGTGGAAATGGGAGATGATAGTTATGGACTTCGTAGTTGGGCTACCGAAGACTTTGGGCAAGTTTGATGCCATTTGGGATATTGTGGATAGGTTGATCAAGCCTTCATACTTTATTCCGATCTAAACTACCTATGATTCTGAGAAGTTGGCCAAGATTTATATTAGAGAGATTGTTCAGCTGCATGGGGAGCCCATTTCTTTTATTTTAGACTGGGGTACTCAGTTTACTTTTCATTTTTAGAGGATATTGCAAAATGAGTTGGGTACTCGTTAGGATCTTAGCACATTGTTTCACCCATAGATAGACGTCAGTCCGAGTGGACCATTCAGGTTTTGGAGGACATGTTGTGGTGTTGTGTGATGGATTTTGGTGGTCATTGGGACCAATTATTGCTATTGGTAGAGTTCGCTTACAACATCAATTATGACTCCAACATTGAGATGACACCATTTGAGGCTTTATATGGTAGGAGATGTCGTTCTCCAATTGGATGGTTTGATGCTTTTGAGGTGAGGCCATGGGGTACAAGTTTATTGAGAGACTCCTTGGAGAAAGTGAAGATAATATAGGACAAGCTCCTAGCGGCTCAGAGTAGACAAAAGGAATATGTGAATCGAAAGGTTTGAGATATAAATTTCATGGTTGGTGATTAGGTTCTATTGAAGGTCTCTCCTAAGAAAGGCGTGATGAGGTTTGGAAAGAAGGGGAAGTTGAGTCTGAGGTTTATTAGGCCATTTGAGATTCTTTGGAAAGTTGGTTAGGTGGCGTATGAGTTGGTTGTGCCATTGGGCCTTTCAGGTGTTCATCCGGTATTTCATGTTTTCATGTTGAAGAAGTACAATGCCGAAGGGTCCTACATCAATTAACAAGACTGGGTCTTATTTGATCAGGATTTGGAGTTTGAAGAACCTGTGGAAATTTTGGACAAGTAGGTTAGAAAGTTGAGATCAAAGGAGATTCTTTCTGTGTAGGTGCAATGGAAGCACCATCTTGGTGAGGAAGCTACTTGGGAGACTGAGATTGATATGCGGAGTATATACCCTTACCTTTTTACTAAGTTTGCTATGTTTTCCCTGTTTGTTTCTCTCCGTTCGAGGATGAACATTTGTTTAATTGGTATCTGATGTAATAACCCATCCTGCCATTTTTTGGCTTGACACACTTACTTGACCAAATAACCCTTCTCGTAGACTCTTTTCAGTATTTGTGACTTGCGGAGATGGATAGCACGGATTTCAAGGTGAGTTAGATAGGTTTTGAAAGAAAAACCTAAGTTTGAAGTTTTTGAAATGAAAAGAGTTGATCCAAGGTTGACTTTTGAGTATACGGGTTCATTTTCGAAGTTCGTCACTTATGGTAGGTCCAAAACATCATGTATGACTTAGTCGAGTTTTTGGGTTGCTTCACGAGGTTTTCAGATGTGTTTTGAGTCCTTATTTGCTAATTTGTGAAATTCGAGAAATTTGAGTGAAATTCTAGAAAAGTGTACCTTAGCTTGGTTGAGTGAGTATTTCGAGTACACGAGCAAGTTTGTAGTGTCGTTTACACTTGGGTAGCATATTTGGCTTATGTCCGAGAGGTTTGTGGTGAGTTTTGGGTGTCGGATGGAAGATTTGTAATTTTGCTATTACTGCGGTTGTGGTGCAATCGCACCAACGAATATTGGCCATACTTGCGAAGCTGCTTATGTAGAAGTTGGTCTGTAGATGTGAGCCATGAGAGTTTTGAAAAGGACCGGACTTGCAAAACCTTATGCGTAGAAGTGAGCCTCTTCTGTGGTGTCGTATCCATTTCTGTGCATCTCCGGTACCTTAATTGGGGCCACTTCTAATATCATAATTCCACAGAAGTGATGTCACTCCTGCGAGGAAATTTTCGCAGGAGCGACATCGATGTATTAGAAACATTAAAGACCCCAAGTTCGAATTCATTTCTCACTTCTCACTTTTCATAATGCTAAGCTTGGTTTGGGGATGAATTTATTGTTGTTCATTTATTCTACTATTGGGGTAAGAATTTTATCCTATTTTCATAATCTATTTATGATTCCATCATTAATTTTAGGTTATGTATCATGTTTTGGGGATAGAAACCTAGGGTTTATGTCTAAAGTTAAGAGGATTAAATAGATGAAATTGGAGGCAAAGTTTTGGGATTTAAGGTTTGATATTTCATATTAGAGATTGTTGATGATGGGATAACATGTTGCAAGGCTTGAATTGCTATTTTAATTCCATGATTCTTGGGTGAAATTCTAGGATATATCCTAAAATTGAGGGTTTTGATATTAAAGGCAATTGAAGACCTAATTAGGATGACCCTTAAACTTAAGGATATGACTAATTAGACCGTGATTATGCCTTTGTGACATTCCAGGGCCGCTTTGGGGGTCGGTCATTTTATTTCTTTGGAAGGTCTTATCCTTGTATTTGTATTTAAAATTATATATTAACGTAGAATCTATAATAATAGATTGTGAACGTTCAGAGGCACTTTGCAAGGGCAAGACCTTGGCTTGAGAATAGTATGTGATACACCTACTCGACTGTGAGGTAGCCTATGATTTTCTCTATTTGACTCCAATAGATACATGTAGTATATATAAATATGAAAGGGTATTACGCATGATGGGGGTCCCACGTTAGTGACTGTGATAAGCACTTGGGTGAGTACCAATGTTGAACTGTTTGGGAGATCATACTTAGGTTGATCCCGACTGCTGTTATGTGGACTTGTGACCATGATTGATTCTAAAGTGTAATTATTGATTGAAATTAGTCATCACTTTATACCACCTGATATAAACAAGAATTATATGTGAAACTATGTGTTATTGATAATTTTGAGGCATATATTATTCATCTATTGAACATGATTTCATCTCATACTGCGTGATTATTTGCTCTATTTATCGTTGCATTTATACACTCATATTATCCTGATATTGAAATGGAGTTGGTATGGAATGTTGTTGGTCCGATGTGACTTGGAAACAAAGGTAAATGATAATGTTAATAGATAATTTGGATACTGAGATGATATAAAAATATATGGCTTGATAAATGTGTCTATGATTGACACTCTAGTCAGACCGAAGGATCATTGTGGTTGGTTGTGAGCGGTATATGAACTTTGCGGGTCCCTCATGGTTCATAACTATTAGGCAAAGTATGGTGGAATGTGTATACCAGGTTGATGAAAGGTACCACTGCATTCATGCATATCATTCATTAATATACATTATATTCATGAGGTTTGTGTTTAGTTGGAATTTCCATGATAAGGTGATTATGTGTTGGATGGTACTTCTATGTCCTGAGATGGTTTACGTGTTGAACAATATCTGTTGTGTGAAGGTGACTTGTGTTTTTAACAAGACTGTGTGGTAAGGATACTTATGTGTCAACTTGATATTTATATCTGTTACATGCTACCCATCGTTGTCGACCTATGATTCTTATGGGGGTATGATGCGTACTCATACTACAATATATTCTTTTTTGATGTAAATACAACATCGTCTACTAGTGTCGTACCTCGTGGATGACGTTCGATGCTGTTGACTTGAGATTTTAGGGTGAGACTTCCCATCCTCAGCTGCCTTGGATTGTCCTCTCTTACTCCTTTCTTTATTTTCCTTTATTGATACAGTATTCAAATATTTTCTTTTCGCTATGCTCTTGTACTGACTAGACCAAATCATTTGGGAATGTAATAAGTAGATATTCAGTATTTATGACTTCTTTTATATATAACAAGATAATTTAGTATATATTTCTTCTATTTCATTTTAAGTTTATATTATGTTTATTTTGGATTGGGAAGTGTTCGCCTACCGGTGGGGATAGTGTAGGTACCACCATGACTTACAAAATGGGTCGTGACATCATACCTATATTTCAGACTTCCATGCAGAAGAAATGTAGAATTTTCATCTCATGTGTTAAATTTAAAATTATGATGATTTGACATGATTTTTGAGTAATCCAACGGAATATCCAGGTTGAGTGTAGCATTAAGTCGTATTGGTCTGTCATGTTTGCATGTCACTGTTCTGAAATGTATTTTTTTTCTCTTCACTGTTTTTATCGCCGAAAGCATGATGAAATGACATGATTTGGTAGTAAGGACAGGTAGGTTAGCATGAAATCATACCGGTTGTCATGACTCACATGCCACAATTCTGAAATGTATTTAATTTTTCTTTTTTATTTATAGCTATGAAATTATAATAATTCAGTATGATTAATAGTCAAATATTTGGGAGTAATCCAACATGACAACTAGGTTGAATATTAATATTGCATTTAGAAGCGGATTTAAAAGAATTAGTTTATTGCTTCTGAACAGTAATTCCTTTGGGATCTTAATACAAATAGTCAATAAGATTCATTGTTTACTTTTTCTAGCTGGTATACATAGATTATATATTAATTATATACATAATATACATGGATTTATATATATATATATATATATTCGTTGATTATTTTTAATTTAAGTGATTAGTTGGACGGAATTAGGTTAATTCTTCGTTATTATTTTTGCTTATTGAGTTTTATACGTAAAAAATAAAAAAATTAACATAAATATAGAATTTGAATCAAAATTATCGGATTCCTATAACCACCATTGTAGCTCTGCCCCTGCTTATCATGATTTGCATGCCACAATTCTAAAATATTTTTTTCCTTTTTTTTTGTTTATGTCTTTGACATCATGATGATCTGGCATTATTTATCAGAAATACAATAGAACATGTTTTATCTTCGTTAACAAACATTTGTTTCTCGTTTAGTTCCACCTCTATCATCTTTATCATCATCTTCTCCTTGTTGAGCTTCCGCATTACATGAATTTCAGTAATATATTATCCAATTTGTACCACGGCTAGCTCTTCTATAAAAAAAAAGTGAAGAAATTACATATAATTGCTCTTTTTTGTTAATCTAGTATTTGTGGTTCTTGAGCTGCTTGAAGAAATTAAGAAGGAATTTGTTCTCATCATTGGGCTTTGGCAGCTCTGCGGTAATGCGTTAGATAACGTTGCAATTGACGCACTGGGTAGTGAATACATACGCAGAAAAGAAGTTGATATTACTGGAAGATATTTTAATCCAAATTTATTTACTAAATTGAAAATTGTCAAGTTTTCACAAATCAAAACTATGGAAAATTTTAAATAACAACACGAAAATATACCTTTTTATAAATCTCCGGAAACGCAAGTCATGTATATTGCACCGTATTTTAGTGCTCTGTTCTAAATTATTTTCTGTTCTAACGGTATATTGGAATAGTTTTTAGTATTAGGGCTACGGTATATGTACTAATCAAGCAATCCTACTTTGTCACGCTGACGCCGACACTATATGTCCCTATGCTGTTGAACCGAATTCATGCATCAGGATTGCTTGATTAGTACATATAATGTTTGGTATTCTTTAATTACTTATTTATGTTAATACATCGAGAACCTCTTAAATTTATCAGCGAAGTTTATTTTGATAACGAACTATGACATGTTCTAATTAAGCACCCGAATACATCATAAAGTGTTTCTATATAATTTTGACTCATATTTTGGAAAAGTTTTTGTGTGTATTCACAAGCGTCCATTACATAGATAAGTTAATGACATAAAATATGTCTCTTTATTTAATTATACACACCACCATAACTTAGAACATGCATGTGTTTTATGGCTTATTGAGGTTAATGCGCATAATTAAAGGAGGTCACATATATTTTAAGGTTAATTTGTCTACATAATAGTCGATCACTTGAAAACGGACGCAAAAGCTTTTCAAAATTTTGAGTCAAAAGTGACTAGCAGGAACACTTTATCATATGTTCATGTGCTCAATCAGAACCTATCGTTATACGAATGTCTAAGTAAAATTTACTGAAAAATTTAAAAGATTGTGAATGCCTATTATTTATTTTTCTAAACAAAAAAGGTATTACGTACAAACTGTGTGATTGTATTGATGAAAGAGGTTGTGTTGTGTTCCAAAACATAGGCATTATTCGTTTCGTGAAACACTTCACCTCAAAATCACTTTTGGAATTTGAACTTTTTTTTCGAACGTTTGGAATTTGAATGATATCTTCCAAATTTAGCTCATTTATGTATTAGTATTTCAAATATAATCGTTAACAATTAATAGTGGCATTGGTTAGATTTTGTATTATGCTGACGCTTCCCACTAGGTTAGTATTTAATTAAAATAGTTAAATCATACTTGAAATTATTCAATATTAAGATAACTTTCGTTTGTTTTTCTTTGACAAAAGAAAATTCAAGCCACTTTATCAAATAAGAAACACAAAAAATACAAGGTGATGCGTAACCCCGGACCTAACCTCACTAATTCTAAGACAGAAGTGATAATCATCGTCTTCACTTAAATATATAAAGAATAAAATAATATACACTACTCAAAGTTCGAGACTAAGTTAAACGAGATCGAATGAACACATTATCTTGTCTCTCTTTTAATTAATTAAACGTTTATAAGTATTGTTACAATCCACTATATAGGGTTCTCCATTGCAAAAAAGGTTCAACAAACAGTTGATTCATCTCCAAACTACGGAGACTATTGTAGTAAAATCCTTGTACTAAGTCCTACGATCAAATCAACCACATTCTCAACTATTTGTTCCTAAATCACAACCCTTGTACCGAGTGGCCCCTAATGGGTATACTACATTAATTTTCAATAAAAAGCTATATTACATATGAAAATTGCAACTTTTTTGTAGTGCATGCTACTATTAAGAGCATATAAATTATTATGTACAACACGAACATGAGTAGTATATATAGTTGACTAACACATAGAAAAACAGTAATTTGAAGTCCGTTAATCTAAATGTATTTTAATCTTTCCCTTATTAAGCTCTTCACTAATACCCTATTTCGCCAAACTGCCACCTTTTATTTGTTTATACTCATTGTCATATTTTAAAGAAAATTGAGTTTTCCTAGAAGGTATTCAGTATTAGCGAATATTTTTCGAATATTCACAGTATATTTTGTGATTATGATAGATGTATATTTAAGGTAACTTAGGATTCTTATTATATTAAGAATCAACCATTTAAGGTAAGTTAGGATTCTTACTGTATTAGGAATCAACCTCTGTACAACTATATATATTGTGAATAATGAAAGGAATCCCTAAGAGAAATTATTCTATCTTACATGGTATCAAGAGCCAAACCCTAAACCCCCCTCTAAATTTTTCTGCTGAAACTCCCTCTTGCATTCCCCTTGGCCGACAGCAACAAGGTTGCCACCATGTCTTCCCCAACTAATTCTGGTTCATCCACTGGCACACTTGACAACCCCTCTCAACGTTCATTGTCTTCTTTTCATCCGGCATTCGCCGTTAACAACATCAAGAATTTTATCCATATAATTCTTAACCAAGAAGACTGTCAATATTCCATGTGGATGGAACTATTCTATATTCATGCATGTGCATACAATGTGCTCGACCATATTGATGATTCTGTTCCTCGTCCCACCGATGTTGCAGACTCAACCTGGCGTCGCCTTGACGCCATCGTCAAACAATGGATCTACGGCACCATCTCTAAAGACTTGTTGTGCACTATTATGAAAACAGGTGCTACGGCACGTGAACTTTGGGTCCGGCTAGAAGAATTTTTTTAGGACAATAAAAATACTCGGGCCGTGTATTTGGAAGAGCAGTTCAGCAATACACGTCTCGAGAATTTTAACAACATGTCCAAATATTGTAAGCAACTGAAACTTATAACCGACCAACTATCCAACGTAGGGACTTCTGTTTCAGAAACCAATATGGTGTTTCAACTAGTTGCTGGTTTACCGAAAGGTGAATATGATACTCTCGCAACGATGATTCAACAAGTCGACCCTCTCCCAAGTTTTAACAAAGCACGTTCACAACTTTTGTTAGAAGAAACACGTCGTGCCAAATACGATAAGCACAATCACAAGGCACTAGTCGTTGACGGCATGACTCCACCGGCGGCCAACCCCACCCAGCCACCACCGCAAGACCACCACCAGCAGCAGTCCCGCGACGTAGGGCGTAGCGGCAGAGGCCGCGGTAACAACAACAAAGGGAAGGGCCGCGGCAAAGGCAACGGCAACCAGTAGTCAGGCCCAAATACCGCCTATTTCCCGTGGCCTGGACAGCAGCCAATATGGCCCAATCGGCGAAGCCCGGGCCTCGCCCGCTCGCCTTACCAAACTGCAACGGCCCAGTTCCAGCAGCCTGCTTGGTCCAGTGGCCTCTTGGGCTCTGCCCCAGCCAACCGGCAGGCCCACCCGCAGCAGCAGCATGCCCACATGGCCTCGGTACAGTAACACCCGCAAGGCAGCAGTCTGGCCCCCACTGAATTGGGCCAGGCCTTCAGCACCGTAAACCTTCAACAGCTCGACAAAAATTGGTACATGGACACCGGAGCCACATCTCACCTCACCCGGTCGTCAGGTAACTTATCTTAACTACTTCGGTTAAAATGTCCTCAATTCATTATTATCGGCAATGGTCATCGCATTCTAATTGAAGGTTACGGTAACACACATACCAAACATCCCCACCCGCCATTCTCCCTAAATCACGTCCTTTACACCCCTAACATCATTAAAAACCTAATATCTGCTAGAAAATTCACTAGCAATAATTTTGTGTCTGTCGAATTTGACCCTTTTGGTTTTTCTGTGAAGGATCTCAATACAGGGAAAATTCTTACGCGCTGTAATAGTATGGGAGACCTCTACCCCTTCACTCAATCTTCCGCTGTCAGAACTCAGTCACTTGTCTCCCTTGCGGCTATCTGTCCGTCAACATGGCATAACAGACTCGGACACCCAGGAGATCCTGTTTTTAATATTCTTAGGACTAATAAGCATATTCAATGTAATAATGGAAAACTTGCCCAACACTGTTTTTCTTGCCCGCTTGGCAAACATACTCGTATTCCTTTTATGTCATCCAACAGTGTTACTTTTTCTCCATTTGATATTGTTCATGCTGACTTGTGGACATCTCCGGTTGTCAGTTCCTTGGGTCACAAATTCTATCTAGTATTATTAGATGATTTTTCACACTTTGTATGGATCTACCCAGTAAAGTTCAAATTTGAAGTGTTTGCCAAGTTTCTTGAATTTCAAAAATTAATTAAAATACAGTTTGAAAAATCTATAAAATATTTTCAATGTGATAATGGATGTGAATTTAATAATTCGGCGTTTCACAATTTCTGCTCTAAATAAGGCATGGTTTTTCATTTTTCCTGTCCTTACACTTCCTCCCAAAACGGCAAACCTGAAAGAATCATCCGTACCATCAATAACATGGTACGTACCCTTCTCTTTCATGCTAGTCTTCTACCGTCATTCTAGGTCTACCCTTTCAAAATGGTAGAATACATCCTTAACATTTTACCAATCAGCACCCTCCAAAACAAGACCCCAACTGAAATCTTATACTATAGGTTCCCTTCTTATGACCAACTACGCATCTTCGGTTGCCTATGCTACCCCAACCTGGCCTCCAATGCATCTCACAAACTAGCCCCACGCACCACGCCATGTGTATTCGTCGATTTCTCAACTAATCATCGGGGTTACTTGTGCTATGACATAACCACTCATAAGGTCATCATCTCACGTGATGTCACATTTGACGAGGCGAACTATCCATTTTCAAACCTGCGAAAATTCCAAACCACGGATTACACATTTCTAGATGAGTCTCCTCTGTCTCCTCTAATCCGGTCAATGTGTCTCCGACAGTTTCCAGTTCCGACACAAACTGCTCCAGCAGCTACGCCACCCTCACTGTCCGATGTCGTCATCAACCAAACACCCCCTCTCTCTCGGTTGAACCCCTCACTGCTCGACACCTCCACTGCTCGACCAGCCATCAACCCGAGACCACCCAACACCCCTCCAGAAATAATGACTCCGCAGCCCCATATCAACCTGCAACCACTGCTGCCTACAGAACCAGTACCTCAGCAGCCCCAAACTCCCAATCCAGACCTCCCACTGCTGCCTACCCATCGCATGAAGACTTGTGCACAACACGGGATCTTCAAACCCAAGGTTCACTTCAACCTCTCCACACAAACCTTATCACCCATTCCAAAAAATCCAAAACTAGTAAAACTGGACCCTAATTGGAATGCGGTCATGTGCGAGGAGTTTAACGCTTTAACCAAGTAGAACACTTGGGATTTTGTACCTAGACCAGACTGTGTGAATGTTATCCGGTCTATGTAGCTATTTCATCACAAGTTCAGAAACAATGGTGACTTGGAGCGGTATAAGGCAAGACTAGTTGGGAATGGCACTAATCAGCAGGAGGGTATTGATTGTGGTGAGACATTCAGTCCGGTTGTTAAACCTACCACTATTCAGACTATTCTTAGTATTGATATACGCATGCATTGGCCGATTCATCAACTTGATGTCAAGAATACATTTCTTCATGGGGATTTGAAAGAAACTGTGTACATATATCAGCCCCCTGGCTTTGTTCATCCGGCAGTTTCGCAGTTTGTATGTCGTCTCAGAAAGTCATTGTATGGCTTGAAACAGGCACCCCGCGCTTGGTATGATCGTTTTGCCAAGTATCTTATGCAGATTGATTTTATATGTAGCAGGTGTGATAACTATCTATTCACTTTTCATCGAGATAGCAGCACTACTTATTTGCTATTATATGTGGATGACATTGTTCTTACTGCCTCATCTGACGATTTGAAGAATGAAATCATTGCTCTACTCAAAACTGAATTTGCTATGAGTGACTTGGGCATGCTGAGTTACTTTTTGGGTATATCAGTGACCAGATCTGCAACCAACATGTTTTTATGTCAGCGTATATATAACGAAGAGATAGTATACAAGGCTAAGATGGAATTGTAAAATTATGCCAACTCCGGTTGACTCGAAATCCAAGCTCAGTGCTAATGACGGTGCGCCAGTTTCTTATCCCACGTTATATCGGAGTCTTGCAAGTGCCCTTCTGTATCTTACATTTACTAGGCTTGATATTACATATGTCGTTCAGCAGGTGTGTCTGTTTATGTACGACCCCCGAGAGTCTCATTTTGCCGCCCTCAAACGTATTATCAGATATGTTAAGGGCACACTGGACTTTGGATTACATCTCTACGCCTCTGCCCCAACCAAGTTACTATCCTACACGGATGTAGATTGGGCAGGATGCCCCGACACACGTCGCTCCACCTCAGGTTACTGTGTAATTCTTCGGGATAATCTTATCTCATGGTCCGCCAAGCGGCAGGCCACGCTATCCCGTTCGAGTGCTGAAGCAGAATATCGCGGAGTTGCTAATGTTGTTGCTGAGCTCTGTTGGCTCCAAAATCTTCTTTTGGAGCTCCAGTGTCCACTACGAAAGGCGTCTATAGTCTATTGTGACAACATATCTGCCATCTATATGTCTCATAATCCGGTCCAACATTAACGGACCAAGCATATTGAGATGGATATTCACTTTGTGCGAGAGAAGGTTGTCCGTGGTCAGGTCAAAATATTACATGTGCCTTCCTCCTATCAGTATGCAGACATTTTCACAAAGGGACTACCGAGACAACTTTTCACCAACTTCCGATCCAGCCTTAGCGTCCGGCCTCCTCCCGCTCCGACTAAGGGGGAGTATTAGCAAATATTCTTCGAATATTCAAAGTATATTTTGTAATTATGATAGATGTATATTTAAGATAACTTAGGATTCTTATTGTATTAGGAATCAATCATTTAAGGTAAGTTAGGATTCTTACTGTATTAGGAATCAACCTCTGTACAACTATATATATTGTGAATAATTAAAGGAATTCCTAAGAGAAATTATTCTATCTTACTGTGAGTTTATCAAGAAAATCTTTTTTTTTTTTGGAAAAACCTTACTATTCGAAGACTAAATGCAGAAAATAAGAAGAAAGAAATAGAGCACCAAATTTTATTCTAAAAACATTTCTATGTTCTTCAAATAAAAAAACATTTTATGTCCACTTCGTAATATTTTTTTCATCTAAACCTACTAAAGTTTTTAATTATTACTATAATAAAAATATCCAATCAAATTAAGACGTCTGAAACATTTAAAATCTGAATTTGCAAGATCAGGTTCTGAGTTTTTGATTTTTAGCAAAAAAATAAGAATAAATTAATTAATGTATTTAAAAAGTTAGAAAGCCTTAAACCGATAAGAGAGTATTTCTTGGTCGGCATGGTTGTGCATAACACCCATAAAAAGAAATTCCCTTGGTCCTACAAATTTATGCTTCTTATTATTCTCATCCTAATAACATGACAGGCAGAAAAAACAACAATGAAAAAAGAAACCAAGTAGAAGAAGAATTAAGAACATCTACAGAAAGTGGAAAGTGGAAAGAGGAGAGAAATAGAACAATGATTTCTCTAGGTATAGGTTCTTGTGCCCACCACTTGTTACTTTTTTTTTGTTATGATTCTCCTAATGCTATTATCCCATCATGGTTATCTTGGAAAGTAGGCACAAACTTTTTTGAAGAATATATTTCTTGTGGAAAGCTTTGTAGGACAGAGAAATCAACAAAGGGAAAAGATAAAGCACCATTGCTAAGCTTTGGCTATGTGTTGCTCTATATATAGACCATTTCATTCCACTTTATTCATAATATTATTTTCTTATTACAATCATTAAAAAAATAATGACATATTTTTACTTAAAAAATCTTTATAGTCACACAATATTATGATATATTTAAAATTATTAGCTTTGATTTTTTATAATCGTACAAATATTAAACATATTTAAGAATATTAATTTTAAAAGTTTATTTTTACGTAAATTTTGTATCGAATCAAACTAGACTAAGTAGATCGAATGAGAGGGAGATCCTTTTTTTTATACTATAATAAAGAAGTATTTTTTCCGTCCCAATTTATATGATACACTTTATTTTTTAGTCGGTTTAAAAAAGAATGACACATTTTCTTATAAGACAACAATTTAAATTTAAATTTTACTTTTTACGGTTAAGGAGATAATCTATAATCACACAAATATATTTGGTTTATTTTAGACCACAAGATTCAAAGTCTTCCTTTATTTCTTAAACTTCGTACCAATTAAATTATATCATATAAATTGAGACGGAGACATCATACAAATTGAGACGGATGGAGTAGTAGGTCTTTGATGCAGTACAAAGCATCTCCCACCTCTTGGTGAATAGTGATTGCCCCAAAATGATAATATACACTGAATTTAGTGTCGTATCAAAATGATAGACATGACACATGGGAAGACATACCAAAAGTTCCTCTCCTCAATTCTCCTTTAAGCCCCTTTTCTTTTCTTTCATTAATCCCTCTTGTGGATCTGTATCCAGCTTTTTCTTATGCTTCAATTATTTCATGTTTTGGCCAACAAGGTCTTACAAAAGTATCCATATCATTTAATTTGATTATATATGCTTAGGACTTAGGAGTCTCATTGTGAAAAATAATTCAAATTCCAACTTAAGGTAATAGATGAAGTAACACAAGACCTTTGTAAACCCCTATAATGCACTAGTAGGTGGAATTTGGAAACAAATAGCTAGGACCATTGTATTTTCAATCGACCCATAGAAAAGTAAAGACTCTTGAGATACCCTAAAACAAATAAATGACAAATTAAGTGAGCCATTGAAAAGGTACCTCAATTCAACATCAACTTCCTACATGATAGGAACCATTTTGGTCCTTATAGGGATAGAACATACAAAAATAGGACCACAAAAGGCTATTTAATAGATTTGAAGCACTTCCACTCAAAACTGGAATAGATACCTTGTGATGGTGCACAAGCCATAGTCATTTTCAGATGTAGTACACGGGGAAAAGTTCTTCACTTTACCTCTCTTTCCATTATAGATTTAACATAGAAAGGATAAAAACAAATCATCCTAACGCAGGATCAAAATGATTCATTTATTGGACCCCAACTATCCTTGATATTAATGTTTGAATCAAAACTAACCCTCCTTTTAACTAAACTAAAAAATTGCACATATTGATTTTAATTAAATAGGGGTACTGAAATGTTGGTCCAGGAGGCCCAATCATAAATAAATCGACCCGCCGGGTTAACCAACATACTTTTCAAATGAAAACAACTCAAGAATTATGACCAGCCTATATAACAACTCATGAGTCCATCAAAACTCAAGGGGTATAATTTGAACTCCTTGTTGGATTCTTTGTGGAAATGATATTTCGAAATAAAAAATATCTCAAAATTCTGAATTCTAAAACATTCAATTGATCCCGCAATAAATTTTCGAGTTTACAATTTAAATCAAACTCTGATAATCATTCAATAATGCGATCCAAAATTTGCTGGCACAAATTCAATCCAACAACAAGTATTGATATCAATCGGTTTAATAATAGTTGCTCAACCTTAAGAAACGAATTAACTTTTTAAAAAATCACAAACTTTAAATTGTTCATAGCCAGTTCTTTCGATACTTCACGTTTTACAACTGAATTAATTGAAAAGACAATAATGTCTTCTTTGTTTGAAGCTTCAATTTTTTATTCAAATTAAAATCAGTACAAACAAGATCGAATTGATTTTAAATCTAGGTTTAGCTCAGCTTCATCATCCTTTAACAATGGTGATTCTTAGAAATCCAGCCTCAATAATTATTGAATAAATAAATTTAACTGGACCGAGTTATTTATAGATTGGGACTAATATTCGTATGGAAATAAATTAGACCACCTATTTAATTAAAGCCTCTAATATGTCTTCTCATAAATTCATTAAAAGGAGGGTCATTTTTTACGACAATTGGGTTCCAAAAGTGAAATAAATGCTATTTTTAATGGAGGACAACTGGGTTCAGTAGATGAATGAAGGACAAATTTAAGAAATTTTCATTACGCTAGGATACTTTTGAACATTTTCATATATTTAAGTTATATAATACAATTGAAGTGTAAGAAAAATCTACACAATATATATAGTTTAACTTGTTATGACATGTTATTTACCATTTATTCTGAGTTACTAGTAAATATTATTAAATAAATTACCTACAAGTACATTTTAAATAATTTGATGATATAAATATGTTTACGTCGTCAATATATAGAAACATATACGTAAACATTTACAGAAGCAATCCATCATGTAAGGAGACTCGTACTGGAGCAATATATTGAGAGGAAGAGAAACTTACACATGGTGTTCATCGACCTAGAAAAGGCATATGAAAAAACCCCAAGGGAGGTTCTTTGAAGGTGTTTGGAGGCTAGAAGTGTACATGTGGCGTTCTTTGGGACGATCAAGGACATGTATGAGGGAGCCAAGACCAGGGTAAGGACAGTAGGAGAAGACTCGGAGCACTTTTCAATTTTGATTGTGTTGCATCAGGGATCAACTCTTAACTCATTATTATTTGTCTTGATGATGGATGAATTGACACGCCAAATACAAGCTAAGGTGTCATGGTGTATGTTATTCACAAATGACTTAGTTTTGATTGATGAGACTCGCAGCGAAGTTAACGCAACGCTGGAGGTTTGGATAAAAACTCAAGAGTCTAAAGGGTCCAGGTTATGTCGGACCAAGATAAAATACTTAGGGTAAAAGTTCAGTGGTGTAACGCCTGAGCTTATTGTGGAAGTGAGGTTTGATACCCAGGCCATCCAAAAGAAAAGAAGTTTTAAGTATTTTGGGTCTATTATCCAAGAAAATGGGTAGATTAACAATGATGTCACATATCGTATTGGTGCAGGGTAAATGGAGTAGAGACTCGCATCAGGAGTCTTATCTGACAAGAAGGTGCCACCAAACCTTAAAGGCGTGTTCTATAAAGTGGTGGTTAGATCAATTATGTTGTATGGGGTAGAGTATTGGCCAGTCAAGAACTCTCATTTTCAGATGAAATTAACGGAAATGAGGATGATGCGATGGATGTGTGGACATATTAGAAGAGACAAGATTAGAAATGATAATATCCGGGACAAAATGGTGGTGGCCTCGGTGGAGGACAAGATACGGAATCTATACCTGAGGTGGTACGGGCATGTGAATAGGAGATGCACAAATGTCCTAGTGAGGAGGTGTGAGAGGTTGGCTATGGACAGTTTTAGAAGAGGTAAAGGTAGGTCGAAGAAGTATTGGGGAGAAGTGATTAGACAGGACATGACGTTGTCCCAACTCACTGAGGGCATGACCTTAGATAAGAGGTTATGAAGGATACGGATTAGAGTAGAAGGTTAGTAAGTAATTGAGCATTGTCCCGCTTATCCTTTCATACTAGTAGTCATAGCATTACTTTTATAGTTTCTTGTTCTTTAACTATTATATTACTTTGTGGCTATTACTGTTTCTTTTTGTGGTCATTACTATTGTATCATACTTTTATAGTATGTTTCCATGACTTACTTGTTTCCATAATTTCTTTTTTCATATTGCTTTGAATTGTTTGTCCTTATGCCGATAGTCTATCAAAAACAGTCTCTATACCTTCCAAGGTAGGAGTAAGTTCTGTGTACACTCTACCATTTCCAAACCCCACTCTATGAGATTTTACTGGATATGTTGTTGTTGTTGTTGTTGTTGTTGTTGTTGTTGTTGTTGTTGTTGTGTTGTACTAAAAGGAGTTGAAAATACAATCAAACCTCTTTATAACAACATCGTTGGGTCCGAAACTTTTTGACTGTTATAAAGAATGGTTGTTATACACCTATAACGACATTTGACATTTAAATAAGTTGGTTGTTATAGACAACAAAAGATGCATAAAATCTAATTTTTTATTTTTTGATGTTATAAATATAACAAAATTATTTAAATTTTAAATCTGTGAGATATGCATACTTCACTAACTAAACATTAAAGAAATTTCAATAAATGTATAACTGAATGTGTAAAGTTTTACGCTCTAAGACACATATTTTAAATATACTTGAAAAATTAAATTCTTTCAAGATTGATGGAGGAAATTTATAATTGTAGCTTGTTTAAAAAAGATTAGAAGGAATCAAACATTTGTCTATTTGCTTGCTCTAAAGAAAGAATTTGTACTCCTTATTCACATTGTTTTTTTTTTTTTTGAAAATTATTTATAAATAGAAATAGAAGAGAATGATATTGTAGATTGCAATAAGCATTAATATGTAATATTTTTTCATAATTATAGTATATTAAAGTATCAAATCAAATATTTGGTCAAAATCTCTACATTTATTACTCGTAATCATAGATATTCTATTTTTATAAAGATGGTTAATTATTATATTACCAAAAAAAAGAAGATAGTTGTTATACGGGGGGATAGTTTTACAAAGAGCATATTGTTATAAAGTTGGATGTTGCTGTTATAGGTAAATTTTTGTTATAGAAAAGTAAAATATAACATAAAAAATCGATTCCGAAAAAACTTAACCGTTATAGAGAGGTCTGACTGTATAATGTTTCGACAACATCTATTTTTCGCCACTAAAGGATGTGGTGCAGTGTATAGGGATGCTCCTTCCTTAATCAGAGGTTTCGGATTCGAGCCATGAGTATGGAAAAAAATCTTGGTAGAGTGTGCTTCTCCCGAATAGGTCCTACGCAATGTAAATCCGAATATATAAAGCTCCAATGCTAATACTGACACCGAGCGAAAAACTAAAAAAGAAAAAGACAGCATCTGCTTTTCCACTCTCCAATATTATGTCTACTTTATATCCTAGCTAATGCGATGCTCATATCTTTTACAAGATTTCCAACCCTAAATAGTTAATCACTTGAGCTGATTATTTTATAAGAAGGGTGTCAGGGGTCGATTGGTTATGAAGATAAAAGGGAGTATAATCTCGGCATATGTGAGATTATTTTATTTCATGTTTATTAGAAGTTTGAATTTTCAAATTAGTAAGTCTAAAATTATTAATATCATAATATAATAATAATTTTATATCATTCGTAAGTGGAATAATAATTCTGTAATTATTAATCTCAAGAAAAAACAATAAAATGATACATATGCCCTTCCCCCAAAAAATTCTCCAATTTTTTCTCTTTTAAGAAGCCAGGTTAAAATTCAAAATAAAAATTTATTCAAATTTATTTACGTTAAATCATACACATTTTATATTATATCTTGTATATCTCATTTTTAGTTCAATAAATCTAACATCTATCAATAAAAATATATTCGTTGAGTAATTTGAATAATTAATTATTTAATTTTCGTATTATAATATCTACATTATAATAGTAACTATTTATATACACTGATTTTTACACCTAACTAATGAATACATGAAATGTGTTTGAACATACATAATTAACACGTAGTTAATCATGATAATTAATATATATTTATACTTTATTATATTACTTATTTATGTTAAATTGAATTAATTTAATTTAAACATCCGATATGAATAAGTATTTATAAATTATAATCACGATATAACTTATTACAAATGAAACGACCCCTGAGGTATTATATATAGTTAAATAAGGCGCACATAAAGTGTTGGTACTCTGTTGTACTTTATAAAGCAGTACGAGAAGTAAATAACTATTACAAGTATTCGAAAGGGTGAACAAATATTCAATATTCAGAAATTGAATCTTTGAACAAATAGGCCAATCTTCAAAACTGCCGCAAGCTTGTTGTGTCTTGAATCTTGATAACCTGAAATCAAAAAACAACTAAATCTGGATGGTTACAACGTTATGTGTTGAGTCGAGGGATTGCCCTCTGTCCTTAATACAAGATTGCCCCGTATATATGCTTTTACGTTAGCGGGCAATAGTCTCTCAAGATAAAACAACACTTTAATCTCAACGCTACAAAGCCAATAGGTTGAGCCTGGCGAAGAAAACAAATATGAATCGACTTGCTGAAGATATGGAATAGGAAGGAGAGTTTCTCTTTACTCTTCCCTTTTGTCTCTGTGTATATAGTGTGTCTCTGTAGTGTATATCTTGTGTATATGTAAGGGTTTGGTCACTATTTTTCAGCCACTGTTTTGCTGAATTTCAGTCACTGTTTCATGGCTTTTTGCTGTCTGTTTTTCGTGTGTTTTCAGTCACTGAATTGAGCCAAATGAGGCTCAATATATAGCATGGAGGAGGGGATAAACAACCGCCCAAAACATAGCTGTTAATGGCCATTAGGAGGGCATTAAACAACCAAGTAATGGTTGTTAATGGCCATCAATGAGGCTGCTTTAATGGACATGAAGGGGGGTGAAAATGGAGGAGTTAATTAGCTAAGTAATGACTGGTTAATGCTCCATAAAACAGTCTAAGGGAGGCAGAAAGTCCCGTCACCCCAAAACCAACTTTCCAGAAACTCTGGAGACCAAACTGTACATATGAAAGAATTCAGGTCCAAACTGTACATATGAAACTACAAGGATCAAACTGTACATCTGGCAGAGTTCTCTGGTTCAAAAGGATAATATCAGAAAGTCCCCACAGCCCACGACCCGTGACCCAAAACCCAAAACCCGAGCCCGAGACCGGACGGGACGGGCGGGCGGTGGTGGCGCGCGTGTGGGATTAGCCATGAACCCAAGCACATCTAGGTCTTCCCTCCTTTAAACACATAGGATACCCCTTGGGGTCCCAAACCCTTTACCAATTAGAGACTAATATAGAAAGGAATTCTTCCTATTCCCACCGATGTGGTAGATTTGTCCCACACCACATTTTCATGCCTCAAACACCTTACTTCGTGGACCAATATCTCTTTCATTTCTCAACGAAATTTGACGATTCTTGGCCCTACGGTCATCTACTCACTTCGTAGATCATGCATGTGCGAAGAGACAAGGTCTCCAACATGCGGAACACTAGTATTTAATTCATCAAAGATGGGTGGACGCATCTCCCCGCCAAAGGCAAATTTCCAACAATCCCCTCTATGAAAGAGAGATTGTGGCGCACACACAGGGTGCCTACATTTCAGCAATCTTTCAGCGAAAAGATATTGCATCAGGAGAGGTAGCTTCCGCTTTGAACCTTCCCTAGTTGAATACCATCGGACTTACTTACTGCGCGGTGAACGTGATGTCTTGAACCGTCAGTGTTTAGTGTAAGCCAAGACAGCGATATCAACACAATAACTCTTCTTATTCATTTTCCTTCTTACGTTTTTGTCCGTTGTGGCAATGGACACACTTGGATTCTTAAGTACATTCATTTGAGGCGTCCATCCTCGCACTTAAATAGGTGATCTCCTACAAGGTATCCTGCTATACCCCACTTCACAAGTGTTAGGAATCATTAAAAGTTTCCCCAACCTTAACCTCAACCTTTTGAGGATCTTTTAAAGGTTTGGAAGCTTAACCTTTACCCATAAGGCAGGTAGCACTTTAATGTCTATCGCGGGAATAGCTTTGGATTCATGTTTCCGTTCAGAAATCATCATCCGAAGTGTTTCTTGCTTCCACCAAAGCGCTCAACTGAACCTTTTGCCACTTAGTTTTCTCATTAAACCAAATTCTTGGGATCACCAATCAGTATGGTTGGGTTTCCACCGCAAAGGTTTGTATTGTTTGGGTTTTAAACCCATTCCCCTAGACAGGCAGAACACTTGATCTCCGGGTAGTCCCTTAGTTAGTAAACAAGGATGTGACACCCGTGATGATCAACTACCATACGGTCTTATGTCTCCGACAGATCCTGACAGATATGTCCAGACGCCGTCATCCGTGTCCTTCCTAAAGCCGACCGGCTAGCCCACGTGTATAATCTCGAAGACACGGGTTTCTCCCAATAAGGGACGTCCTCTAAGGAGTCGTAAAGTTACTCAACTTCTTTCATGCTTTGTATAAAGCGATAAACTCCGATTCCATCATGAATCGGCCGATGCAAGTTTGCTTAGAGGTTTTTCTAAGACCCACCATACACATTTACTTGTGGCTTTGGTGTTCTTCAGATCTGATGTCCAGTTTGCATCACTGTGTTTCTCCAGAACCGCTGGACATCCAGAATACTATAATCCGTAGATAAGCGAATAATTCAGATATCATTATATCCGACTTAACGCCTTTCTATTGATCATGTATTAAAATCATCAGTGAACCTTAGTTCAACCGATCTACTTTGTTGGCCGATACCAGGTCGGTTGTAGTGTGTACAATACATTGAACTACACGTGACCTGAGCGTATCGCTCCTTGTCTATGGGTGCACCATGATTCCAATCAGTTCTATGATTCATATCTATTGGTGGCTTCAACGAGATGTCAACTATCGACCAGTCCGTTAGATGTCTTAGAAATCCAATTCCTAAGATGTCATCTGTGATACCCATATCTTTCATATCGAGACTTTGTTTCAATATGACTTTTACTTTCAGACTGTTGATTCTCCAACTGTTGGCTTTCTAACTTCAGAGTCAATGTTTATGTGGTCAGATTCATTGTTTCTATTTTTTCTGAAACTTTCAGGACCAAAATGTAAACATTTCAGGGACCAAAATGAAAGTTCAGGAAGAAGCCCAATAGTTCAGCAAACCAACTCTGATCCTCTTCTTCCAACTCTCCGATTGAGAAGGTTGTTTCAACATCCATGCCACGCAAGACTGCAATGGCCCTGGATGTTAAGCTACTCACATGGGAGCACATTTTACAACCCAAAGGTTCTTTTCCCGGAGGAAGGTCAACCATTACATAAGTATGGTTCTATATGATGGAATTTGTTTCTCTCTTTATCTTCTTTCCAAAGCAGCGCTTTTAGAGATGACAATTCTTTGTTAATTATCTATGGTTCGTTCTCAACCATACAAGCTAGAAGACCTGGAACAAGTCTTTGTCCCCTCTTTGCTTCGTCTCGGTTCAACATCTAGAATCCCTGAGTTCTGCAGATCTGGAATATTAAGTTCCGGATAGCCAGCAACTTTCGAGTCCTGTAAATACGGAACGTCTAGTTTCGGACAGTCATGCCCTCGCAGGTTCTTGTTAACCTTGAGCAATTACTTCTTTTTCCTTTTCAAGGAAAGTTATCTTCAAAGAATTCAACATTCTTTGACGCCAAGAGGTGATCAGCACTACTGTAATTTGCAGATCCTGTAGATATGCAATCTACAGTCTTAGGTACAACTTGATCTGTTTCAGTATTCCAACTTTTACCAAGCCACCCCACATAATTTGGGCGTACGACTTTGCGCTTGGCTAACACCGTTGGACTGAGGTGAGAAATGAACAATCGTTTAATGAACGATGCTTCACATTCTCCCCATCTATCACTACGAATTTCGCAATCCATAGGCTTAGTTGATTTCCAACTTCTGCTTTGTAGCGCTTATCCGTTTCAACAACTTCATCTTTGCTTTTCAACAAACAAATGATACAATATGTTGTACCATCATCAATGAAGGTCACAACGTACTTGTCTCCCCCCTCTATTTTGTATAAACTTCAAATCACCCAAGTAGGTGTGACTAAGTTCTAGAGGAGCGGTGCTTCTTTCACTATTCCCTTGACGGAATTTGGAAAGGTGATTTTGCCTCTTCGTCTACCTTACATTTATTTTGAGGGTTTATGTCGACAGCAGGCAACAATCTCAACATCGTTAGCTTTTGAATGACTTGCTATTTAACGTGTCTTAATCTATGATGGCATAGATGCACGGATTACAAATATATCATTAATTTGGCTACAGACATACTGTACCATTCTTAGTTATTACAGACCTATTGGACTAGTCTCAAACCAGCTTGACCAACAGCTTCCCTTAAACCAAGTTTGGGACATGTATCACCTCATCTTAGAGTGATCTCATTCCCTGAAGTCCTATTGAGGACAACTTCTCCAACCCCTTCTACTTTAGAGGTAGCGTTGCTTCACATGAACAACCTCTTGCCCGTAGTTAGGGCCTAACCGGATCATATGTGATCTAGATACTCTGGCCCACTCCAGTTGCTTTGGCAGACTGAGTGTCCAATTTCTTTTCTGCCTTTCTTTAGGCCTTCAGATCATTTAAGACCTGTAAACTCTGGCCCACCACACTAGGTGTCCATTACTTTTCCTATGAAATGAATTCTGGCCCCACTCCAGTTGCCCGGAGGCTTTATATGACTGAGTGTCCAATATCATCATATCAAAGGAATTTTGGCCCACTCCAGTCGCCGGAGGCTTTGTATGACCGAGTGTCCAACATCATCCTATGAAGGATCTTCTTGCCAAATAGTGTGACAGGCTCAACGTCTTTAGCTTTTAGACTTCTTCCGTTATGATTGGTGCCCAGACAATTCTTGGCACTTACTTAAGAGTGGTAACAGTTTTCGCACAGTTAGTGGATCTTTCTCCATTGTATGTGCGAACATACTTTACACACTTTTAAAAATTACACTTAAAAGAACGGATCTTTTAAGTCATTTATAAAATCCAATCTTTAAACGGGAAAGAAGAAGAGATTAAACTTCTGATTTTTAAAGCGTAAGGAATATAAATTATTTTTATATTCCTCCTTACTTTAATCCATTTTTAATTAGACATCATTTAATCTTTATTCTTGACAAGTAAGAAAAATACTTATCCCAATTTCGGATTCTTTGTCTGGGACAGATATAGGCCTTCTGCTGCAAGATAGAACCACATCTTCAGCCTTCTCCTCTTGTCCCAGTTGACATCCTCAGACTCTCGTGAGCGCTTGTTCCCACCACTCTTGGGAGCGGTGACAGCATGAACATGTTGACCTTCAACAGCATCATCATCACTTTTTTCTACCAGAAAACCACATCCATATCTAGATTTGGTGACACAACTTTTGACCGACATCTTTCGAACACTAATAGTAATACAATACAATCTTGTCTTAAATTGTTGGTACTCTGTTGTACTTTATAAAGTAGTACGGGAAGTAAATAACTATTACAAGTATTCGAAAGGGTGAACAAATATTCAATATTCAGAAATTGAATCTTGTTGAACAAATAGGCCAATCTTCAAAACTGCCGCAAGCTTGTTGTGTCTTGAATCTTGATAACCTGAAATCAAGAAACAACTAAATCTGGATGGTTACAACGTTGTGTGTTGAGTCGAGGGATTGCCCCGTATATATGCTTTTACGTTAGCGGGCAATAGTCTCCCAAGATAAAACAACACTTTAATCTCAACGCTACAAAGCCAATAGGTTGAGCCTGGCGAAGAAAACAAATATGAATCGACTTGCTGAAGATATGGAATAGGAAGGAAGAGTTTCTCTTTACTCTTCTCTTTTGTCTCTGTGTATATAGTGTGTCTCTGTAGTGTATATCTTGTGTATATGTAAGGGTTTGTTCACTGTTTTTCAGCCACTGTTTTGCTGAATTTCAGTCACTGTTTCGTGGATTTTTGCTGTCTATTTTTTGTGTGTTTTCAGTCACTGAATTGAGCCAAAGGAGGCTTAATATATAGCATGGAGGAGGGGCTAAACAATTGCCCAAAACATGGGTGTTAATGGCCATTAGGAGGGCATTAAACAACCAAGTAATGGTTGTTAATGGCCATCAAGGGTTAATGCTCCATAAAACAGTCCAACGGTACGCAGAAAGTTTTCTGCATTCCGTCACCCCAAAACCAACTTTCTAGAAACTCTGGGGACCAAACTGTAAATATTGAAACTTTAGGGACCAAACTGTACATATGAAAGAATTCAGGTCCAAACTGTACATATGAAACTACAGGGATCAAACTGTACATCTGACAGAGTTCTCTGATCCAAAAATATAATATCAGAAAGTCCCCACAGCCCACAGCCCGTGACCGGACGGGCGGGCGGCGGCGGCGCGCGTGTGGGCTTAGCCATGAACCCAAGCACATCTAGGTCTTCCCTCCTTTAAACACATGGGGTACCCCTTGGGGTCCCAAACCCTTTACCAATTAGAGACTAATATAGAGAGCAATTCTTCCTATTCCCACCGATGTAGTAGATTTGTCCCACACCACATTTTCATGCCTCAAACACCTTACTTCGTGGACCAATATCTCTTTCATTTCTCAACGAAATTTGACGATTCTTGGCCCTACGATCATCTACTCACTTCGTAGATCATGCATGTGCGAAGAGACAAGGTATCCAACATGCGGAACACTAGTGTTTAATTCATCAAAGATGGGTGGACGCATCTCCCCTCCAAAGGCAAATTTCCAACATAAAGTTTATTAACAAAACTATGATCAATGTTGCCTCTAGTTTAATGAAATTGATGCATACATGTCTTTATCTTTAGACTAGCTCCAGAAATTACATATCTTCCACCACTAACCTCTGCGAATAGAGATTTAATTATAAATGATGTTGGACACGTACCTGTTTACATTGTCATTTCATTTATAAGTTTTTCATTTCTTTCTTTATAAATTCTTTTTCTCTTTATTATTGTTATTGTTAGTGCAGTAATTATCGTTATTATGCTTTGATTGAATTATTCTAAAATTTCGCTTTGCAGATTTGACTAATTTTTTCTAACTTATTCTATTTACTCAGTCTTTTTTCGTCGATGGTCTACCGAAAATAATTTCTCTACTTTCTAAGGTAGGAAAAAGATCTACGTACACTCTACCCTCCTCAAATCTCATTCACGGGTATGTTATTATTTGTATTTTTCCTTGCAGGAGTTGTGCTGTTCTCACTAAAAGAATTGACAAAATATTTGCCAAATGATGTGGCATAGCCACAAAAGATTTGACTTTCTTAAGTTGAACAATACTATTACTACCTTTTAGAACCATTTAGAAATAGTAAATTTGATCATTTTAATTTGTAAGGTACTACATTTTTACATTTAATTTTCTATTTTTCGTTTAAAATTTTACTTTTGCTAAACGATTGAGAAAAAAAATACACTTCCTCACCTACATGATCAGTTTAATTTCAATGTTGGAGAGAGATTGAATTTGCAATAGTGTCATGGCAATCTCCAGTTATATCAATTACTATGAATTCTAGTTAATAATTTAACTTTGTTTATCATTTTCCAGCACTAAAATTGCTGTGACTTATGCTTCTTGTACTTTATAAATACTACTACGGAGTAATAATTATTAATGATGACTAGATTTGTTTTTTTGGGGGGGGGGGGGGGGGAGATCAAGTAAAGAACTTCCATTAAAAGTTTACTAGTAGTACACGATTAGTTAGGTCTATTGTACTTTACCCCTTCAACATCAATATTTTATAAGAGATAAAACAAAAGGGAAAGACTTAATAGAAACAAAATGTTGGTCCTACACAGGATTTTATTCTTTTTTGCCCTTTTTTCTTCTTCTGGCCCAAATTGACCCAATCAAGATAACAAATCACTGTCTAATAACGAAAAAATATCGTGAAAAAAAATGAAGAAAAACAAGGTATTTCTAAGTTATTCATGGGCCTACCTCACCTTAAAAAAAAGTAAAATAGTAGAGGAAAAAAAATGAAAAAAAAGGATGAAATTTTCTTGTGGATGTTAGAGATTTAACCACGCGATCAAATATATTTACAATTGTGCTAGCCAATATAAATGTGTTATACATGAATTTTGTATATTGTATAGATAGATAGATTTATTTATTTATTTGTCTGGCTATTTAAGTTAATTTCCCAAATTTTCTTTTGTAACTACAGCCTCAATAAAAAGTAGCACTTCCAATCCTGTCCTGTTATTTTTTATTCTTCTTTCATTTTGTTTCTTTATTTTCCTGTTTCTATTTTTACTTTGCAAGTGTGAAAATCATAGATTCATTACCTCCCACGTCAAATCTTTTTGAAATTTCACCATAGTCAATAGTTTACCTAGATATGACAATAAAGAACTGTTGGGTCAGATAAACATTCAAAAGTTTTTTGGCCACTTTTTGTAATTGGAAAAACATGAGAAAAATAAATATAAATTGAAGTCTGCAGCTTTTTTGGAGTCAACTTGAGATGAGAAGCTAATAAAGGGATGAGTATTGAAAAACTCCTAAAGCTTGGAAAAAAGGAAATTGTAGAAGAAAATCTCAACTACTTTCAGACTATTCCTTTGGTTAAATAATATGTTCACACCTTTTTTTCCCCTGGAAAAATCAGTCAACCATTTCTAATTGTCAAAAAAATAAACAGTTCGATTTTTCCTTGCGTTGATTTCATGAAATCAAATATATGTAGCTTGACTAATACTACTGGTTTATTTGCTTCACATAATGTCAATTGACAAAAACAAATTTTCCTTCTAATCCTTTTAGGAAATTTTATTAGTCGTTTAGTATTTACTCATAGTTTTATTAGTGATCATTTAGTCAAGTCCATTACATGACTACGGATAGTACCAATTAAGTCAAAAGGCTACAATAATATAATAAATTATAAAGTACCTCGAATTATTAATTTTTACTTTGGTGTTGCTATCACTTGCTAAGATGTCACGTATAATACTCCACTAATTTTCCCTTCTACGCTGGCCTCCTTCTCCCCAAAAGGACATTGTTTTAAAATATGAAATTGGTTTTAGTAATGGAATTTTAAAGGGAAAACTAATCAAGAAGTTTTACATTTTTCTCCTTTTCTTTGGTTTGAGGGGTAGGAGAGCGGACATTTTTGTTGGGTTTTGATATTGGTGAATGGGAAATGATGGGATGAAAAGTGAAGGCAATGTAAAAGGTCTCTTTTGCCTTGAGTAAACCAGTTGTCCTACATCGAAAAAAGAAAGGAAAAGAGAGGTGTATATATTACATTACACCTTCTCTAGTCACTAAAAGGGTTGAGGGGGCAAGGACCCCTCGCGCTGTCGTCGTCGCTCGGCTTCGGCTTCGGATGATCTGATTGATTGATAATCTTTTTGGACCAAATTTTCTGTTAGTGACCCGGATCCGCGTGTCTGACCCGCGACCCGATTTCTTTCCCATATTTAAAATTCATACCAGTTTTTAGTGGCTGTTCAGAAGGGTTTCATAAACAGTCCTTCCATGGCTATAAATTCGTTTGATTCCTCAGAATTTTATTTACTAATTTTCTGGAAAACACAAACTTCTTCTTCTTCTGCACAAATAAATTCTGTGTGATATACTGCCGTTGAGTGGTTCGCCGCTACCTGAATTTGGAGTACTACTATTCTGGTAAGATAATCGTTCTATCCTGGGGAAGGGATATTCCATCAACCCCGAGTACTGTGAGGGGAATAATTTCCTTAAGGACACACTTTGAACTAAGTGGGCTCGATTATATTCTGAAAAATTATTCTTATTTTTCAACATTGATTCTGTTTATTTTCAGTTATTATTATTTACTGTTTTTTTTTGGAATACAGATTCACAACAATCTTAAGGAAATTATATGTTTAGATTAATCTGTATTCTGTTTTGGAGACTAAAACCTGTGTGGTTTTCTACTCCGTATGAAATTTCATATTCTGACTTGAAGACATAAAAACTTCGTTGGAATATTAAAGTTCATACTTGTACAGCGATTTGAAGAACATAAAAACTTCATCGTTGCTGTATTCTGGTTTGGAGATTAAAACTTGTATAGTTTTCTACTCCATATGAATACTAGTATTCTGACTCGAAGATATAAAAACTTCGTTGGAATACTAAAGTTTCATAATTATACTGCGATTTGAAGAAATAAAATCTTCATCGTTTAAGTCTGTGATTGAATTGTTATTCTGGTTTTATTAACTAAAACAGTTTGTCGATTTGACTGTGACAAATGAATAATGGCAATTGAGACTGGAACTACCTCTGCGAATATTGCACCAACGGTTACTCCTACAACCCGTACCGATGTGCCACCGACTGAGAAACCTGCGAAGTTCACCGGTGCCAACTTTAAAGGATGACAACAAAGAATGTTCTTTTGGATTACCACCCTTGGTATGCAAAAGTTCACCAGTGAGGACCCCCACCCTCCCGTGCCTGCCGCCGACATGCCTGACAACCAACAGTTCATGGTTACTGAGGCTTGGAAACAGGCTGATTTTTTGTGCAAAGGCTACATTTTGAGTGCCTTAGAAGATGACTTGTACAACGTCTACAGTGCGTTAGAGACTTCCAAAGAACTATGGAGTGCACTTGAAAAGAAGTACAAAACCGAAGATGCTTGCTTGAAGAAGTTTGTGGTTTCCAAATTCCTAGAATACAAAATGGTGGATGGAAAAACCGTTGGAACCCAAGTTCAAGAGCTTCAACTTATCTTCCATGACCTTATTGCTGAAGGTATAGTAGTAAATGAAGCGTTCCAAGTGGCTGCAATGATTGAGAAGTTGCCGCCCTCATGGAAAGATTTCAAGAATTATCTTAAGCACAAAAGAAAGGAAATGAAGTTGGAAGATCTTGTGATTCGTCTCAAGATCGAGGAAGATAACAAAACCGATGAGAAGAGGTACCGTAAGACTTCACCAATTGAAGGGGCAAACATCGTTGAAGATGCTGCTCTGAAAAAGAACAAGAAAAGGAAGAGGCCTTCTGGAAATGAGAAGGATTCCAACAAGAAAAAATTCAAGGGCAACTGCTATAATTGTGGGAAAGCTGGCCACAAAGCCCCAGATTGTCATCTCCCGAAAAAGGACAAGCCAATATGGTGGAAAAGAATGATAATATGGATCATCTGTGTGCAATGCTATCAGAGTGCAATTTGGTTGGAAACCCAAAGGAGTGGTGGCTTGATTCTGGTGCCACTCGACATGTTTGCGCTACAAAAGAAGCATCTCGCAACCTATGCTCCCACTGGACCCGAGAGGTAGTCGTTTATGGGAAATACTGCAACAGCCAAGGTTAAATGATATGGGAAGATACTTCTGAAGATGACTTCTGGCAAGGTCCTGACTCTCAATAATGTTCTGTACGTTCCAACAATTCGAAATAATTTAGTTTCAGCCGGTCTACTCGTCAAAAACGGGTTTAAGTACGTATTGGTTAGTGAGAAAATTGTAATAAGTAAGAATGATTTGTTCATAAGAAAGGGCTACCTCACCGAGGGCCTTTTCAAACTCAATGTAATGGTTGTTGACAGTATTAATGAAAATTCAGCTTCGTCTTACTTATTGGAGTCAAATGATTTATGGCATGTTCGTTTAGGACATGTCAACTACAACACCTTGCGAAAATTGATTAATTTAGAAGTATTGCCTAAATTCGAGTGTAATAAATCTAAATGTGAAATCTGTGTTGAATCTAAATTTGTTAAACATCCATATAAGTCTATTGATAGGAATTCAAATCCTTTAGACTTAATTCACACAGATATATGTGATATGAAGTCAATACCATCTCGCGGTGGGAAAAAGTATTTTATAACTTTTATTGACGATTGCACTCGATATTGGTATGTGTATTTGCTTAATAGTAAGGATGAAGCAATTGATGCATTTAAGAAATACAAGAACGAAGTGGAAAATCAATTGAATAAAAAGATAAAAATGATTAGAAGTGATAGGGGTGGAGAGTACGAATCTCTTTTTGCAGAGATTTGTTTAGAATATGGAATTATTCATCAAACTACTACCCCTTACACACCACAATCAAATGGAATTGCGGAAAGGAAAAACCGAGCATTAAAGGAAATGATGAATGCCTTACTAATAAGTTCCGGTTTACCGCAAAGCTTGTGGGGGGAGGCTATCCTTATAGCTAACCGAATACTCAACAGGGTGCCCCACAGCAAAACACAATCTATTCCATATGAACTATGGAAAGGAAGAAAACCCAACTTGAAATATTTCAAAGTGTGGGGGTGTTTAGCAAAGGTCCAAGTTCCTTTGCCCAAAAGGGTAAAAATTGAACCAAAAACTGTGGATTGTGTTTTTATTGGCTATGCTACAAACAGCAAAGCTTGTCGGTTTTTGGTTCACAAATCGGACAATCCCGAAATTCATGTTAATACGGTAATTGAATCAGGTAATGTTGAATTCTTTGAAAACATTATCCGTATAAAACTGAATGTGAGTCGTCAAGTGAAAGATCTAAACGACCGGGGAAGAACCAAAGGAAAATACACCAAGTAAAAAGGATGCAAGAAGTAGCAAACGTCAAAGGACATCTACTTCCTTTAGACCAGATTTTGTGACATTCTTGCTTGAAAATGAGCCTCAAACATTTAAAGCAGCGATGTCTTCTTCTAATTCAGCATTTTGGAAAGAGGCAGTCAATAGTGAGATTGAATCAATTTTGAACAACCATACATGAGAATTGGTTGATCTTCCTCCTGGAAATAAACCTTTAGGATCAAAATGGATTTTTAAAAGGAAAATGAAAGCTGATGGCACTATTGACAAATATAAGGCAAGACTTGTGGTCAAAGGTTATAGACAAAAAGAAGGCCTTGATTACTTTGACACATACTCGCCGGTAACAAGAATAACATCTATTCGTGTGTTAGTGGCACTGGCGGCCATATATGGTCTTGAAATCCATCAAATGGATGTCAAGACAGCTTTCTTAAATGGAGAATTGGAGGAAGAATTTTACATGGAACAACCTGAGGGTTTTGTGGTTCCTGGTAAAGAAAGGAAAGTGTGCAAACTTGTTAAGTCACTTTATGGACTTAAACAAGCACCCAAACAATCGAAATTTGACCAAACAATGTTGGCAAATGGATTTAAGATTAATGAGTGTGACAAATGTGTTTACATTAAAAATACTCCAAATCATGAAGTCATTGTTTGTTTATATGTTGATGACATGTTGATAATGAGTAGAGATATTACCGATGTAAATGCTACGAAGCGTATGCTGGCTAGCAAATTTGATATAAAGGACTTAGGAGTTGCTGATTTGATCTTAGGCATCAGAATTCATAAAACTCCACAAGGTCTAGCATTATCGCAGTCTCATTATATTGAAAGAGTACTTGACAAGTTTAAGTATTTAAATTTCAATGTTGCAAAGACTCCAATTGATGTAAGTTTGCACTTCAAAAGAATGAAGGTGAAAATGACTCACAATTGGACTATGCACGAGTTTTGGAAAGTTTGATGTATATTATGAATTGTACACGATCAGATATAGCATGTGCTATAAGCAAGATGAGTCGATTCATGAGTAATCCCAATCAAACTCATTGGATGGCAATGAAACGAGTCTTGGGGTATTTAAAACACACCCAAACCTATGCTTTGCATTATAATAAATATCCCGCAGTAATTGAGGGATATAGTGATGCAAACTGGATCACCGGATCATCTGAAGTTAAATCCATGAGTGGATATATTTTCACCGTTGGTGGAGGAGCAGTGTCTTGGAAATCATCAAAACAAACATGCATCGCCCGCTCTACAATGGAATCTGAATTTATAGCTTTAGACAAGGCCGGTGAAGAAGCTGAATGACTCCGGAATTTCTTAGAAGATATTCCATTCTGGCCCAAACCTTTGGCTCCTATATGTATACATTGTGACAGTCAAGCAGCAATAGGTAGGGCAGGGAACGTAATGTACAACGGAAAATCTCGTCACATACGACGAAGACACTATACCGTTAGACAACTCCTCTCTAGTGGCGTTATCACGATTGACTATGTAAAGTCAAGAGATAACGTGGCGGATCCGCTTACAAAAGGCTTATCTAGAGAGGGAGTTAGTAGATCATCAATGGGAATGGGGTTAAGAGCGAGGACAAGTCATCATGGCGGTAACTCTACCTAGCAGACTGGAGATCCCAAGAGCTAGGTTCAAGGAGATCAAACAAAGTTGTGACTGACGGTTCAATATTGTCAAATAACTCAACCCATTCTCGGATGAAGACAATGTTCAGAAATAAGGATAAAACCTTATGGCTTGTTAATGAGTTAATAAAGTATTAAGGTTCTTTAATGATTATCTAAATATGGCAGTGTATGACCAGATAATATGGCTATAGGACCACATGTTTAGAAATCACCTATGTGAGTGTTAAGTGTAAGTCGCTTTAAAGGGGAATGACAGTGAAGGCCCATTCTCTATGCACTCATGAAACCAGGAGGTGTTCATGGCTGAAACGAACACAACCGTGAGAACCATAAACGGTTGAGGGTTGATTGTGTGGCTTATGTTGTCTAGGTATACAACAAAGTTCGACGGTTCAAAGATATCAAATCTACCGATTGATCGAATATATCCGATATAAGTTCACTACGGAAAGTTCAAAGGGAAACCTACTTATCCAGATGCAGTCAATCCTCGCTTGTATATCACACTTGTCCGCGCATTCTTTTATATTATAGCCATTCCCATTCATGTGGGAGATTGTTGGGTATTGATATTGGTGAATGGGAAATGATGGGATGAAAAGTGTAGGGAATGTAAAAGGTCCCTTTTGCCTTGGGTAAACCAGTTGTCCCACATCGGAAAAAGAAAGGAAAAGAGAGGTGTATATATTACATTACACCTTCTCTAGTCACTAAAAGGGTTGAGGGGGCAAGGACCCCTCGCGCCGTCGTCGTCGCTCGCTCGCCTCGGCTTCGGCTTCGGATTTGGTCAAATGATTTGATTGATAATCTTTTTGGACCAAATTTTCTTTAATTTTAATTAATTATTATTTAATTAAATTAATTAACCTATCCAATCCTACCCGTTAGTGACCCGGATCCGCGTGTCCGACCCGCGACCCGGTTTCCTTCCATATTTAAAATTCCCACCAGTTTTTAGTGGCTGTTCAGAAGGGTTGCAAACCTTTAGAAACAATACTTCCATTGCTATAAGTTCGTTTGATTCCTCAGAATTTTACTTACTAATTTTCTGAAAAACACAAACTTCTTCTTCTTCTGCACAAATAGATTCTGTGTGATATACTGCTGTTGAGTGGTTCGCCGCTACCTGAATTTGGAGTACTACTATTCTGGTAAGATAATCGTTCTATCCTGGGAGGGGATATTCCATCAACCTCGAGTACTGTGAGGGGAATAATTTCCTTAAGGACACACTTTGAACTAAGTGGGCTCGATTATATTCTGAAAAATTATTCTTATTTTTCAACACTGATTCTGTTTATTTTCAGTTATTATTATTTACTGATTTTTTTTGGAATACAGATTCACAACAATTTTAACTAAGTATGTAAATACTACCAAAAGGTTATGACAGATGTTAAATATTCTTCCATCCTTAATTAAAGATTTTGAGTTCGAATGCTAAAATTGAGTCTTCTTTGGTATGGAGCAGTTTACTCCTTTAAGTGAAATTTTCTGGGACAAATTTAACCTCAAAGCGGATACTAGAGACAGCGTGGAGAAAAAAATTAACAGAAGACTATGTAGATGAACAAAGGGTTTAATATTAGGCTATGCTTGGTCATGGGACAAATGACCCTATGAAGTTCATTGGGCCACTTTTCATATTAAAAGTGAGTATTTTTAATACAAGAAAGAATCAATATTCTAGTTTAATTGAAAGGTACTGTACTTCAAACAAGAGGGCCATTTGCTAAGATCTTCCTTAGATAACAATAATAGATCTCATTGTGGGCCAAATTTGTGAATGCAAGATTTTCGTATGCTACGAACATTTCATATGGATGCTTCTACTACTAAGAAAACTAGATATTGACTCGAGGATTATTTCTCAATTTTCCACTTACTCAAAAAGAAAATATTAAGGAAGAAAAAAACTGCGCAATCATAACAACATGAGAGAATTTCTTTCTAGTTAAATAAAGTAAAGGAGGAAATAAAACTACTTTGGATTTCTATGCGATTTAAATAGACGCACATATGAAATGGAATGAGTTAAGATGCATCTCGACGATTTATTTGTCTGGCTTGGGAATTTGAAAATAAACGATGTATTTAAAAGAGGGAGACTTGTAACTTCTCTTTTTTCTAACAGAAGATTTTGAAAGAAATATCAAACTGTGTATGAAAGAAAGCAAATCCATAAATGCTTTTGCATACATTGGTTTGTTCTTTTATTAATGCAGGAAATTGCATAGGGTGGCCTTAAAAATGAGTAGTTTTGAACTTTTGACCCTCACTTGCTTCATACGTAAATTTTGAAGGTTAAAAATGTTTTATACGGGTCAAAACTTGTTAAAGTTAAAGGTCTAGTCATGGGAAAGCAGGGTTAAAAATTCAAGATCACTTATTTTCAAGATCATTCTTATAATAAAATTAACATAGATAACCGTCGTAAAAATAATAGCAAGCAAATATATATTTTTATATATTAATATATGATATACATACAATATACATTTTTTATACAAGATAATGTATATTTGACTTATGAAGTAATTATTTAGTCACTGGTCAAATGTGTAACTTGCCCTCCTTATAAATCAGAGTCATTTAAACTATTTCCCCTATTTTGTGCTGGTCTTTAATTTTTTCCTCTCATAACAAATAACTTTTTCGTAGGACATAAGTTTATATTTATGTATCATAATATCTCACAAGTTATATCCCGCATGACTTTTGCACTTAAAGAACTTATGTCCCACTAGGCATAAGTTCGATTCCTAAAGGACAAAAATTAAAAACCAGTCATCTGAAGGGAAAAAATTAAAAACCAGCCCATTTGAAGGGAATGCGTGCAATTTCTTCTATAAATCACTCTTTTTATGGGGATCATTCGCGCAAATGTCCCTATTTCAGGGCGATCTTTAATTTTTTCCCTCCAGCATTTTTGGCGCGGTATAAATTAAATTTTGGCCGGCATAATTAGCGTTTAGCTTCGGTATATGTATCATAACATCCCGCAAGTTTTGCATTATAGTTATGCCGGACAAGGAAAAACTTTCAACATTCAACATAATCTAAAAAAACATAAGTTTAGATTTGGCTCGGCATGGTTAGAGTTTAGCTTCAGCATGTATCATCACATCCACACAAATTATGTCGAAAAAGGCAAAACTTTCAACATTCAACATAATCAAAAAAATACTGCAAAGCTTATATCGCAAAACTTAATTCCTATAGAATTTGTGCCGAGCGAGGCAAAAATCCAATTTTTGAAGATAAAAATATTACAGAACTTATGCCGAGCAAAACATACCTGGATATTTTCATTAAATAAGTAACAAGGGCAAAAATTAAAGACCACAAATATGAGAGGCAAAAATTAAAGACCAAGTAAGTATGAAGGGAGTGCGTGCAAAAATATGTTTTGTATGCAGGCTCGATAGCCCAAGGCCCATGCTTACGGCCCAAGCTCACTCTTTCTCCTTCTTCCATGATCCCTTAGGTTTTGACTTTTGACAATTATGAGTGCTCCGCTTGGAAATAAAATTGGAACATTCAAGAAACTATAAATAAAATAAAAATCCTTTTAAACCTAAAATTACACAGTATTAAGCTAATTATAGTTCTATTTGGTAATGATTATGTAAACACTTTTTAACATGCCTGACATGTGTTTGCACACAGAGTTTAAGCACTTAATCATGATTAATCAACATGCATTTTTACCTCATTAAATTACTTAACTATAGTAAATTTACATAATTTAATATATACCATCGGTGTGCTAAGTATTTACCCTGATTAGATGCAATACACATGGTGGATTATTACAGTATAATCTTCCTCCATTTTTCACTTTTAACAAGTTAGTATATACATAGTAAATAAAAGAGACGTGCAATTATATAGTAAGCAATCTTAATAATTTAGTTAGTTGGCTATCTGAACTTATATATTATTAGTAAAAATTTAATTCTCTAATTTGTAATTCCCTCCTCATCCCCCTATACATAGAAAACAACAACAATAACATAGACCGTGTAATCCAACTGGTACTTGTCTAGAAACTGTTGGAAATTAGCCTTTGGCGGGAGTTGCGACCGACCAACTTTAACGGCTTAAACACTAGTGTTACGTATGTTGGAGAATCCGGTTCTTCATACATGCATGATCTACTAAGTACGTAGATAATCGTAGGGCCAAGAATCGTCAAATTTCATTGAGAAATGAAAGAGATATTGGTTCACGAAGTAAGGTGTTTGAAGCATGGAAAAGTGTGGTGTGTGATCAATTCTCCCTCATCGGTAGAGGAAGAAAGAATTGTTGTGTATATAAGACTCGAAATTGGTTTGGGGTTTGGGACCCCAAGGGGTATCCCATGTGTTTAAAGGAGGGAGGACCTAGATGTGCTTCGGTTCGAGGAAAGACCACACGCGCGCCGCCGCCGCCCGCCCGTCTTGTCCGGTTACGGTTCCGAGTTCCGGAGTTCTCGGGTCCACGGGCTGTGGGCCTTCTGATATTATCTTTTTGGGCCAGAAAACTTTGCCAGAAGTACAGTTTGATCCCAGAAGTTTCAGATGTGTAGTTTGGACCAAAATTCTTTCAGATGTACAGTTTGATCCCTGAAGTTTCAAGATGTACACTTTGGTCCCTGAAGTTTCCAGAAAGTCAGAATTTCGGCAGAAGAGAACAGAAACGTCAAGCACTCAATTCAGCCATTTATTTTGGCTGAATTACACCTCCTATAATGGCCATCCGTTGGTATTTTCTCTCCATTTATTTGGTGGCTTTACTACCTCCATAATGGTCATTATTTGGCCAATAATGGCTGTTATGGAGGCAGCCAACAGTCCCTTCCTCACCTATATAAACACCCCTTACACCATTGTTGAGACACACTTGATATACACGAAAATATACAACCAGAAAATCATCCTATAACTTCCAAGCATCATTTCATTATTCAATATTCTTCACGGTAGCTCTTGAGTTTCTTTTGCTCAATTGTTCCATTGCTGTTTTATCTTGGGAGACGAATTGTCGGGACGTATAAAGGATACATACGGGGCAATATTGTCTTAAGGACAGAGTGCCACACTCGACTCAGCAAAAATCAAAGCAGTTTCCGGTCTTCTTGTTCAACAAATATTGTAATTTCAGTTTTGTTGTTATATTCTAATTTTCAGTTTTTCTAGTTGAATTATAATTTCAATTCTTACATAAGCAGTTACTTGTAATTTCCGTTTCCTGCAAATCCTTGTAACCCAACAACTTAAGACAATATTTTGCTTATGGTAACTGCAATAACATGGCTGGAAATATGACCGATGTTGCGCTACTGTCTTTGCCTCTCGAGGCAACGTTGTCGCCTTCCCCGCCACCGCCGCCGCTGCGGCCAAGGCGTAACTCCACCCGCCTTCATCGCTCGCTGCTCGCTGCTCGTTCAAGGCGTAACACTCTCGCCTTCCCCGATGTTGGAGCTCCACCCTCTTCTTCACACCACCATGATCGCCCCGAAAAATTTATGGGATCGAGAATTCAAAAGATGGCGACAAAAGATCTTTGTTTTACTTAACGATTATGGGCATGGCCCGGTTCCTTACGGAAGATCCTCCACAAAGTTTGGAGATGAAATGGACTCTTAGCCTAATGAAACGGGTGAAGGGGGCCTTGGTATCCATGTCATTAATGGCATGAAGATGGTTCGTGACGCATGGAATCATAGCGATTTCATGTGCAAGAACTATATACCGAATCGCTTTGAGACCCTCTCTACACGGTCTATTGCACCGTTGGCACCGCCAAAGAGTGTGGGAAAAGCGCAAAAGAAGTACAACGCACAAGATGCGGGTACTAAGAAGTTCATCGTTGGGAAATTTCTAAAATTCCAAATGGTGGACAAGAAGACGATGATGTCCCAAGTCCGGGAATTCCAAATGATTTTACATCACCTGGATTTGGAAGGACTGAAACCAAACGAGCAGTTTTTGGTTGCATCGCTGATTGAAAAGTTACCTCCTTCATGGAATGAGTTTATGAGTTACTTGAAACTCAAGACAAAGGAGATGACCTTTGAAGAGCTTGTTATCAAACTGCAAATCCAGGAAGATAATAAGAAGACCTTGCCAAAGGGTAGACAACATCCGAGGCAAAGCCAAATCGGGGCCGAGGCCAAAGGGAAAACAAGCAACAAGCGGAAGTTCCACAAAGACGGCAAAGCCCCCTCGCGGCGGAGACGTTCGAGGTAACTGTCATCACTGTGGGAAACCTGGTCATAGGATCAAGGAATGCCGCAAGCTCAAGACTGAGCAACAACAGAAAGCCAAGTCGAAAGGCAAGGCTCAAGCTAACGTCGTCAAGGACACGCTCCTGGATGACATGATTGAGGATCTCTCGGCCGTGGTGCTAGAAGCCAACTTGGTTGAGAATCCGATGCAGTGGTGGGTGGACACAGGTGCAACAAGACACATCTGTTCCAACAAAGATGCCTTCTCCACGTACACTCCGGTCTCCGACAAGAAGCTGTTCATGGGCAACAACGCTTCCTCGGACGTGCTAGGGGTTGGAAAGGTGGTCCTGAAGATGACTTCCGGCAAGGAACTCACTCTGAAGGAAGTGATGCACGTCCTAGAAATTAGAAGAAATCTAGTTTCTGGACCTTTATTGGTTAATGCTGGTTTTAGGCTAGTGTTTGAATCAAATAAGTTTGTAGTCACTAAAAATGGCACATTTGTGGGGAGGGGCTTCGTCTGTGAAGGCCTCTTCAAAGTGAATGCCATGTCTGTATTGCGTCAAGGAAATAAAGTTGAACCTTCTTCTTATTTTCTTGAGTCTTCTAATTTATGGCATCATAGATTAGGACACGTAAACTACAAGTCTATTCAAAGGCTGGTAAAGATGGAGTTGTTGCCGTCTATCGACGTAAACCCTCAACATAAATGTGAGGTGTGCGTAGAGGCAAAACTCACCAAGCTTCCTTTTCGATCCGTCGAAAGGAATACCGCTCCTCTAGAACTTATTCACACAGATATATATGATTTGAAGTTTGCACAAACTAGAGGGGGGAACAAGTACTTTGTGACTTTCATTGACGATAGCACAAGGTATTGTTACCTTTACTTGTTAAGAAGTAAGGATGAAGCCTTTGAAGCGTTCCGACGTTACAAAGCAGAAGTTGAGAACCAACTGAGCCTACGGATTAGATCCATTCGTAGCGATAGAGGGGGAGAATATGTAGCGCCTTTTGAGGAATACTGTGCCCAAAAAGGCATTATTCATCAAACGACGGCCCCATACTCACCTCAATCAAATGGTGTGGCAGAACGTAAGAACCGCACATTAAAGAAAATAATGAATGCCTTGCTTATCAAGTCCGGACTTCCCCAAAACATGTGGGGAGAAGCCGTCCTTATCGCTAATACGATTCTTAACAGAGTCCCACATAAGGGTAAGGAAAAAACTCCATATGAATCATGGAAAGGAAAGAAACCCACCTACAAGTATTTTAAGGTGTGGGGTTGTCTGGCAAAGGTTGAAGTACCTAAGCCAAAGCAGGTCAAGATTGGGCCTAAGACTGTAGATTGTATATTCATCGGATATGCAAATAACAGTAGTGCTTATCGCTTCTTAGTGCATAAGTCAGATATTCCAGATATCCACCAGGGTACAATAATGTTATCAAGGAATGCTCTATTCTTTGAAAGTATCTTTCCTCGAAAGGAGAAAGACATAACCTCTCGCAAACGAAGTTATGCACAAAGCTCTCAAGAACCGGGAGTCCTTGATTGCCCGGATCTAAATGGTTCAGATCTAGCGAATCTCGAGGTGGCTGAACATCCGGAATCTAGTGTTCCTGATTCTCAGAACTTGGAGACTCCAGAGATGGATCTAAGGCGAAGTAAAAGGGCCAGGAAGGATACATCCTTCGGTTCTGACTTTGTAGCTTATATGGTTAGTGATGAACCAAGGACAATTGCTCGGGCGTTGTCAACTCCGAAGCACCGCTGCGGAAAGAAGCTATTGAGAGTGAAATAAGCTCCATTACGCATAACCATACTTGGGAGTTGGTTGATCTTCCTCGGGAAATAAACCGTTGGGTTGTAAATGGATACTCAAACGGAAATACAAGGCGGATGGGTCTATAGACAAGTACAAGGCCAGGTTGGTAGTCAAGGGCTATCGACAGACAGAAGGCTTTGACTACTTTGACACATACTCTCCGGTATCCCGGATGATATCTATATGGGTATTTATTGCGATCGCAGCTTTGCGTGACCTTGAGATACACCAGATGGATGTTAAGACGCCTTCCTAAACGGTGATTTGGAAGAAGAAATTTATATGGACCAACCCGAGGGGTACGTGGTTCAAGGACAAGAGAAGAAAGTCTGTCGACTTATCAAATCTCTGTACGGGCTGAAACAAGCCCCGAAGCAATGGCACGAAAATTTTTATAGTACTCTACTATCGAAGGGGTTCGCCATTAATGAGTGTGATAAATGTGTTTACACGAAAGGTAACTCTGACTCATTTGTTATGATATACCTGTATGTAGACGACATGTTGATCACAGGAAGCAGTTCTAGGGTAATCCTAGAGACTAAGAACATGTTGAAACAATGCTTCGACATGAAAGGTATGGGTATCGCAGATGTCATCCTAGGGATTAAAATCTCTAAGACGTCTGACGGACTGGTCTTATCTCAGTCTCACTACATCGAGGATGTTTTGAGAAAGTTCAAGATGTTAGACGGTTCTCCGATAGCGTCACCAATGGATACAAATCAAAAGCTTGATAAAAATTTTGGTGCACACTGTATACCGGGAGCGATATGCACAGTGATCGGTAGTTTGATGTATATCATAAACTCGCACCCGACCGATATTTCTTATGCGAGTCAATAAGTTGGCTAGGTTCACCCGTAATCCAAGCGATAATCACCGGAAGGCGTTGAATCGGGTATTACAATACCGAAATACACGTTAAATTTCGGGTTGCACTATTCGAGATATCCAGGTGTACTAGAGGGGTACGGTGATGCAAACCGGATATCCGATATAGAGAACACCAAGTCCACCGGTGGGTATATATTTACAATTGGTGGTGGGGGTTGTGTCTTGAAAATCCTCTAAGCAAACTTGCATCGCCCGATCCACGATGGAATCGGAGTTTATCGCTTTAGACAAAGCGGGAGAAAAAGCCGAGTGGCTTCATGACTTCTTAGAGGATGTTCCGTGTTGGAACAAACCCGTACCTTCGGTAATGATCCACCGTGACGGTCGGTCGGCTCTAGGAAGGGCACGGAATGCTATGTACAACGGCAAGTCTCGTCATATTCGACGGAGGCATAAGACCGTTAGGCAAGCGATCACCACGGGTATAATATCCATTGATTACATTAAGTCAAAGGATAATATAGCAGACCCATTGACAAAGGGCTTACCCAAAGATCGGATGGCTTGCTGTCTAGGGGAATGGGCTTAAAACCCAAAATATAAGGACCAATACGGTGGTAACCCAACCTTCCGAACTCGGAGATCCCGGTAATTTGGTTCAATGGGAAAACGAAGTTGTAAAGGTTCGATTGATCGCTTCGGTGGAAGTATGAGCACTTCGGATAGTGATTTCGAAAAGAAACACCAAATCCAAAGCCGTTCCCGCGATAGACGTTAAGTGCTATATCGCGGTATGGGTAAAGGTTTAGTTTTCAAAACTGTAATGATCCTCAACGAGTTGAGGTTAGGTTCTTGGGAAACTTTTAATGGTTCCTAACACTTGTGAAGTGGGGTATAGCGGGATACCTTGTAGGAGACCACCTATTTAAGTGCGAGGACGGGTCGCCTCAAAATGAACGCATTAAGAATCCAAGACGTTGTCCATGGCCAAAACGGACAAAACATTACGAAGAAGAGAGTAAGGGAATTTGTTGTGTTGGTACCATTGTCTTGGCTTACACTAAACACTGACGGTTCAAGACATCACGTTCACCGCGCAGTAAGTAAGTCCGATGGTATTCAACTATGGAAGGTTCAAAGCTGAAGCTACCTCTCCTTATGCAACATCGGTCCGCTGAAATATTGCTGGAAATGAAAAGACACCATGTGAGTGCGCCAAAATCTCTTTCAAGAGGGGATTGTTGGAAATTAGCCTTTGGCGAGAGTTGCGACCGACCAACTTTAACGGCTTAAACACTAGTGTTACGTATGTTGGAGAATCCGGTTCTTCACACATGCATGATCTACTAAGTACGTAGATAACCGTAGGGCCAAGAATCGTCAAATTTCATTGAGAAATAAAAGAGATATTGGTTCACGAAGTAAGGTGTTTGAAGCATGGAAAAGTGTGGTGTGTGATCAATTCTCCCTCATCGGTAGAGGAAGAAAGAATTGTTGTGTATATAAGACTCGAAATTGGTTTGGGGTTTGGGACCCCAAGGGGTATCCCATGTGTTTAAAGGAGGGAGGACCTAGATGTGCTTCGGTTCGAGGAAAGACCACACGCGCGCCGCCGCTGCCCGCCCGTCCGGTCCGGTTACGGTTCCGAGTTCCGGGTTCCGAGTTCTCGGGTCCACGGGTCCACGGGTCGTGGGCTGTGGGCCTTCTGATATTATCTTTTTGGGCCAGAAAACTTTGCCAAAAGTACAGTTTAATCCCAGAAGTTTCAGAGGTGCAGTTTGGACCAAAATTCTTTCAGATGTACAGTTTGATCCCTGAAGTTTCAAGATGTACACTTTAGTCCCTGAAGTTTCCAGAAAGTCAGAATTTCGGCAGAAGAGAACAGAAACGTCAAGCACTCAATTCAACCATTTATTTTGGCTGAATTACACCTCCTATAATGTCCATCCGTTGGTATCTTCTCTCCATTTATTTGGTGGCTTTACTACCTCCATAATGATAATTATTTGGCCAATAATGGCTGTTATGGAGGCAGCCAACAGTCCCTTCCTCACCTATATAAACACCCCTTACACCATTGTTGAGACACACTTGATATACACGAAAATATACAACCAGAAAATCAGTTCTTCCTATAACTTCCAAGCATCATTTCATTATTCAATATTCTTCACGGTAGCTCTTGAGTTTCCTTTGCTCAATTGTTCCATTGCTGTTTTATCTTGGGAGACGAATTGTCGGGACGTATAAAGGATACATACGGGGCAATATTGTCTTAAGGACAGAGTGCCACACTCGACTCAGCAAAAATTAAAGCCAGTTTCCGGTCTTCTTGTTCAACAAATATTGTAATTTCAGTTTTGTTGTTATATTCTAATTTTCAGTTTTTCTAGTTGAATTGTAATTTCAATTCTTACATAAACAGTTACTTGTAATTTCCGTTTCCTGCAAATCCTTGTAACCCAACAGAAACTAATTTGAATTATATACCTCAAAGGTATACAACGTACTTGCTGGATATTTTGTAAATATTTTTTTCCTAAATAGGATGAAGTGTAATATATTTTAAAATGGACATTTTCGCACAATTTTGGCCGCCTGAATACACACAAAAATGAGACGCGTCATTTGCACATTTGTCCCTATTTTGTGATGGGTTTTAATTTTTCCCTTCATAACAAATAATATTTTTGCGGAGTATAACTTTATATTTTTATATCATAATATTCCACCCCGCTAGCCAGAGGCGAATTTATATACAAAAATTAGGTCACGTGAATCCATAGTCACTCGATATATTATGTGTAAGATTCTAAAAATATATCTAATATTAACTGAAGAAACACATGGTCAAGCCAAGTCGAGTGGAGCATTGGTTTGGGGTTATGTTTAATTCCTTCAGGTTTAGGGATTGAACCTGGCCTACTGCATGTTTTTATTTTTTTGTTTTATTTCTAAAACATTGGTGAATCCATCCTCTTGAAATTCTAGATTCGTCTCTACCGCTAACGTGAGTGATTTTGAATGGTAAAAATTTAAAACCAACCATTTGAAGGTTTAAAGACTAGCCCATTTGAAGGACCAACCGTGCAATTTCTTCAAATTCGTGAACAAGCATTCTCAACTCGAACTTGAATTGCGACACTCCTTAATGGTCAACTGCTGGCTCTTTGTTGTTGGGCTTTTTGGTCGCTCTATCAAAATAATTACAATCGCTAGTCAAATATATAAAACAATACACTAATTATATATATATATATATATATATATTTACTTGCTATTATTTTAGTAGATGACTATACAATGTAAAATTCTCATTTATTCATTAACTTAAAACACTTTTGATAATTGAAAATGCAAGCAAACCATTCTAGATATGGTATTATTTTAGTAGATGACTATACAATGTAAAATTCTCATTTATTCATTAACTTAAAACACTTTTGATAATTGAAAATGCAAGCAAACCATTCTAGATATGGTACAATAACTACGAATTATATGCGTCCCTCATAAGATGAAAACAATTCCTCACATCTTCCTTGCAGTTAACATGATAGATTTGCAAAACAAAATTTTGGATAAATTTGGAATATTGCTTTTATTAGGCACTCCCTTTATTAAGACTAACTTTAAAAGAGAGTACACTTCTCATCTTTTGACCATATAAACCATAGAGTGTTATCCTTGCTGTTATAATTTGCAAACCACACTTCCCCATTCATCAGAATTGAAAGGTGAAAGGTGAAAGGCTTTATTATTCATGCTCTTTTCTATTCACCTCACAAGTGGTATGAGCAAATACTCTGCATAGAAAAGCTGCCAGCCGAAAAAGAAAAAGTTAATGGATCGAATATACATAAGGAGTCCTAAAAAGATTAACTGAATGAGCAAGGTTCAAAAGCTAATTAGGGAAAGAAATTAAGGTGCATGCTGTACAAAACTCTAAAGACAGACTCGAGTTTAACCTTGTAGTGATAAAGTATTCTTCACAATTGTAGTGCAAAATGTGCATTGTTGATGTTACAGTATGTGTCATTTTCTTTATGCATGATGATAATTACTTTGACACTATCAATTGCGAGTTTCACCCCGCCTATACATATTACTCCACTTTTTTCGGAAGTTTATAAAAGCAACATTTGCTGAAGAGGCAAATCTCGTTTCCATGCTCAATCCTTTTTCCCAAACATATTTTTCTCCTTTTCTCAGTCAAGTCTGGGGAGAGTAATATTATTACCTAGGCTTGTTGCTAATGTTAGCACAAGGAAAAAAAAGTGTTAATGTTTGGTTTGGTGTTGTGACATTTTGTCCAACATATCGTTTTCAGTACTAAGTTAAAATTCAGAAATATTGGAACAAATGTCACGACATTTGGACCAACATTCTGTTAAACAGTTTTGCCTTACTTCACGGATTGAAGCAAATCTGGTGGGATTTTTAGCACGATGTAAAAGTGACTTGGGAAGGTGTTTAGGAGCTGATGAAACACGTGGGAAGAACAAGTCAAAGCTGGTGCTAAGCTTGGGGAACAAGTCCAAGAAGTTGAGGATTTTGCTCCATGATCTTCTCCAACAAATCCTCTCAGCTGCCCACATTTCCCTCAACCTCCACAACCAATCGATGAGCTTTTCAAGGAAGACTCTCTACTATAAATAGAGAGGGAATAAGAGTGAATCGATATCCAGAAAAAAATCGCAAAAATATCAAGAGAGCTCTCGAGAATTCATATCAGAAAACTGGATCACAAGTGTTGCCTGAGCGTGTCGACAACATTCTGTCCAACATTATAATTGTTGCTTAGATTCTAGATTTGTTCTTCATTGAAGCAATTATAATGAGATGTTGTCTATGTCTATTTAGATAGATTTTTTAGGCAGAAGTTGTTGGTTTACAAAGGTTGCAGGAAACGGGAATTACAAGTAACTGCAAAGTAATTCAAGAACTGAAAATTACAATAGAACAACAAAACTGAAATTACAATTTTGTTGAAGAAGAAAAACTGGAAACTGTTTTTGTTTGTTGAGTCGAGTGTGGCACTCTGTCCTTAAGACAATATTGCCCCGTATGTATCCTTTATACGTCCTGGATAATTCGTCTCCCAAGATAAAACAGCAATGGAACACTTGAGCAAAGGAAACTCAAGAGCTACTGTGAAGAATATTGAGTAACGAAATGATGCTTGGAAGTTGTAGGAAGAACTGTTTACTGCTTGTGTATTTTCGTGTATTGTAAGTCTTGCTCAACAATGGTGTAAGGGGTGTTTATATTGGTGAGGGAGGGGCTGTTTAACTGCCTCCATAACAGCCATTATTGGCCAAATAATGGCCATTATGGAGGTAGTAAAGCCACCAAAATAAATGGTGAGAAAGACCAACGGATTGACCATTATAGGAGGAGTAATTCAGCCAAAATAAATGGCTGAATTGAGTGCTTGGCGTTTCTGCTCTGACTGTCCAAATTCTGACTTTTTGGAAACTTCAGGGACCAAACTGTACATCTTGAAGAACCAAAACACATCTAGGTCCTCCCTCCTTTAAACACATGGGATACCCCTTGGGGTCCCAAACCCCAAACCAATTTTGAGTCTTATATACACAACAATTCTTTCTTCCTCTACCGATGAGGGAGAATTGAACACAATACCACACTTTTCCATGCTTCAAACACCTCACTAGTGTTTAAGCCGTTAAAGTTGGTCGGTCGCAACTCCCGCCAAAGGCTAATTTCCAACAAAAGTCATATGCGACTTCAACTTTTTAATTCCTTTTGTATTATCTTGTAATATTGTAAAAGAGGGAATTTATTTAATTATATATAAATATATACAATACTTTCGGTCACTGACCGTCATAGGTTATAAAATTAATATAATCTATGTAAATATTAAACATTTTTGTTCTTTATTATTTCCGCTGCTATTTACTCTTCAAAGGTTTTTCTGTTTTATCGAAGTGTTGTCACTTGTGTCAGACAACATTATTGCCGACATTTACAAACTGTATTGGCATTCGATTTGTTTTTACTTTCAGTTTGTGTTTTATTGTTCCATAGCATACCCCCGGGACCCAACAAATGGTATCAGAGTCAACACTTAACACAGTAATTACTTGATCTTATCATTTGAAGCTATGGATTCGGCTAATCCAAATATTGGTAGACTTCCCATTTTAGATGGTACAAACTACGCCTATTGGAAGATTCGCCTATGTTCTTACATCAAATCAATTGATATTAGGGCATGGAGATCTATAACCAATGGGTATGTTGTTCCAATGTTGCTGCCAAACGAGGAAGGTGACATTCTTGTTAAACCTGAATCCGAATGGACGGCGGAAGAAACCAATAACGCTAGTTTTAACGAAAAGGCCCTAAATGCAATTTTTGGATGAGTTGATATTTAAATGTCAAACTCATTCAAAACTGCCCTACGGCTAAGGATGCATGTGATACTTTGCAAATTCATTGTGAAGGTAGCTCAAGTGTTCATCATACAAAGCTACGCATTTTCATGAGCAAATATGAACGTTTAAGGATGTAAGAAGTGGATGACATTAAATCCTATTTTGAAAAGTTGATTGACATATCTAATGAATGTCAAAAGGCTCTCCGATCTCTTCCTGAAAAGTTCAACTTAAAGATTTGTGCCATTGAAGAAGCTCACAATCTTGCTACTATGGACCTTCATACCTTAATGAGCATTCTCAAAACCTATGAGATGAACATTGAGAATCAAAGGGAACTATATAAGAGCAAGAATGTGGCACTTCGAGTCCAATCCTCAGAAAATCAAATTAACGAAGAGGATGAAGATCTTGAAGAATTTGGTGAAGGTGCTAATGTTGCCTTACTCACTCGAAAATACAATTTGATGGTGAGGAAGTTCAACAATGAAAGGAATCAATCCAAATCAAAACAGCATCAAAGCTAAGGCTTCAATCAAAAACCCACAAAGTTCCTTCCAAGTACTCAAAAAGGAAGTCTACTAAGAAGAGCCAATACAGATCGTACCAAATTTGATCCCAAACAACTAGAGTCTGTGCAATGTCATGCAAGCTCGGATTAGGGTCATTATGCTAATGAATGTGCAAACACTCTAAGAAAATTTGGTAAGAATATGTGGGTCTCACTTAGTGACGATGAAGGAGAAGACGAACGAGATCAAAAAGTTGAACCACAAGCAATGCTGGCCACTGTTTACGAACAATCACTGTCATATAATAAATATGTCGTCTGTAATGTTGCCCCAGATATCACGACATTTCAGGAAACATCTGCAACAACATCTGCATCTCTAGCAACATCCGAAAGGTACATATTCTTTAACTATCCTAATGTTAATTGCTTTAGTGGTTTTATTTCTAGCGGTGAAGCTTAGTGTTTGAATCAAGTTGAATGCAACGATGAGATGATTAAGGAATTACAAAATGTTTGTCAAGCCTTAATCGTTGAATCCAAGCAACTTGAATCAAAAGATAAGTCTTTAACTCATGAGAATGTAGATCTAAAAGGCACAATAACCCGATTAGAGGTTCAACTTACCAAAAAGGATATAAAATTTGGTAATATTCATGCAAACCTGGATGTAACCGAAGCAACCTTCTGTAAGTTCAACTTAGGGACTTCTAAATTGGATGAAATACTTAGCTTTAGTAAACCGACAATACAAGCATTAGGTACCAAAACTCTTTCGAAACTACAAGCTCTAGTGTATTTGACAAAATGAGAAAATATGTTTTGTAAAAGAAAAAGGAATGAAAGAGAAGTTCTCATATATGTCAAAGAATAAGAAGTTTGTGTGTCATCATTGTAACTCTCCTGGACACTTAAAACCTTACTGTTTCAACCTTCAGAATTCTGTGAGTGAAATGTTGCCTAAAAGACTGTCCAACATCTCAGACAACATTCAAAGAAACATTTCAGAACTGAAAGGTAAAAAATGTTTTAAAAGAGTTTGGGTTCTCAAAATGGTTGTAACTTGTAATGTTGCGATAAGTTTTTTAAGAACTAATATTTCAGGTTCTTGGTACTTTGATAGTGGATGTTCTCGCCACATGACAAGTACAAAGGAGTTTCTAAAGAAATATGAGTCATTCAATGGAGGTAACGTAACTTATGGAGGTGGCAGTAAAAGCAAAATAATTGAAAGAGGAATCTTGGATGTTTCTGGATATCCAGATTTAAGAAATGTCTTACATGTTGAGGGTTTAATAGCAAATTTGATTTGTATTAGTCAATTGTGTGATGACAATCTTAAGGTAAAATTCAATAAGAATGCTTGTAAAGTTACAAATGAAGCTAATGAATGTGTCATGTCAGGTACTAGAACAGGTGATAATTGCTATCTTGTTGTGAGACAAGAAACTTGAAATAATGTCAAGCTCGATGACACAACACTGTGGCACCAAAAGTTAGCACATGTCAACTACCGCAATCTGGAAAAGTTAGTCTCATATGAAGTGGTTAGAGGCTTACCCAATCTTAGCCATAAAGGTAAAACAGTTCGTGACGATTTTCTAAAAGGTAAGTAGACTCGTGTTTCCCATAATGTTGTCCAAAATGACGGACAACATTCAGGTACGTCTCATTGTTTTTAATTATTGTACATGGATGATGATTTTTCTAGATATTCAAGGATATATTTTTTGAAAAAAAAATCACAAATTTTTGACATATATAAAATTTTGCACTCTAGAATTAGGAACTTGTTCTATTCTCCTATTTTTCGGATTAGATCCGACCATGGAAAAGAATTTGAAAATAGCTCCTTCGCAAAATTTTTTGAGAAAAAAGGAATTTTCCATGAGTTTTCAGCCCCAAAACCCCTCAACAGAATGGGGTGGTTGAAGGGAAGAATAGAACATTGCAAGAAATGGCTAAAGTTAAGCTTAGTTCTAAAAAATTGTCAAAACATTTTTGGGCTGAAGCCTTAAATACTACTTGTCACATCACTAATAGAGTCTATCTAAGGCCTGGAATAAAGATGACACCCTATGAGCTAATTAATGAAAAGAAACCTAACTTGCGTTACTTTCATGTGTTTGTATCTAAGGCCTGGAACAAAGATGACACCCTATGAGCTAATTAATGGAAACAAACCTAACTTGTGTTACTTTCATGTGTTTGGGGTGTATTTATTACATTTTAAATGATAGAGATCATTTAGCAAAGTTTGACTCTAAGAGTGATAAAGGAGTTTTTGTTGGCTATTCACAAAATAGTCATGCTTATCGAGTGTACAATCTGAGGACCAAAATTGTACAAGAGTCTGTAAATGTCAGTTTTCATGATTTTTCTAATCTTACAGGAAATACAACTTAAAATCACATTACAGTTTCAGTGGAAAATGTGCAGACTGCTGAAGAACCAGATGTTGCCTCAAATGTTACCACATCAGAAGCAGCATTTGAATAAGAACTAGAGATCATAGAAGGTGCGAATGAGGAGTCTATTGCTGAATTGCTAGATCAAGTTAGAAGGGACCCCTCATCGAGGATTAGAAAGAATCATCCAACAGGTCAGGTGATAGGGGGAGTTTTTGAGGGAATTATAACAAGAGGGAAAGAATCATACAATTACAGAGACATGGTTAGGTATGTGTGTATGTCTACCATATACCAAAAGGTTATTCTTTCTTGTTTCATATCTACTTTATAACCAAAAAATGTTTTAGAAGCACTTAAAGATGATTTTTGGATTCAAGCAATGCAAGAAGAACTTGAACAATTTTCTCGAAATGAAGTCTAGGACTTGGTTCCTCGTCCAAATAATACAAATGTTATTGGAAATAAGTGGATTTTCAAGAATAAATTAGATGAATCGGGAACTGTTGTTAGAAATAAAGCTCATCTAGTTGCTCAAGGCTATACTCAGGTTGAAGGAATCGATTATGATGAAACCTTTTCACATGTGGCTAGAATTGAATCAATCAGACTGCTTCTTGCCATTGCCTGTTTTCTAAAAATCACTTTACACCAAATGGATGTAAAAGGTACATTCTTAAATGGTTTTCTAGATAAGGAAGTTTATGTTGAACAACCAAAAGTATTTGAAGATCCTCACCATCCACACTATGTATACAAGGTCAAAAAGGCTTTGTATGGGTTAAAACAAGCTCCCCGTGCATGGTGTGGTCGTCTAACTAACTTCCTCCTTGAATTTGGTTTTAATCGGGGTGAAGCTGATCGTACTTTATTCATTAAACATCACGGTGTAGATATTATTATTGCTCAAATCTATGTAGATGACATAGTCTTTGGTTCGACATCACAGTCCTACCTAAAGACATTTGTTGAAGAATGTCATCGACATTTGAGATGTTAGGCTTGCAGATTAAGCAAAGTTAAGATGAAATATTCATCTCCCAAAGCAAATATGCCAAGAATCTAGTTAAAATATTTGGATTGGAGAATGCTAAACAGATGAAAACTTTAATGGGATCGTCGCAAAAGATATGTAAGGATAATGTTTGGTGAAAATGTTGATCCAACATTGTATCAATCCATGATAGGTAGCTTTTGATATAATGTTCAGTGTTTGTGTTTGTGTTTGTGCTCAATTCAAAGCCTGTCCCAAAATTTCCCACTTAAATGCTGTGAAAAACGTATCATTAGATATGTTGCCGACACATGTGAGTTGGAATTTGGTATTTCAAATACACTAACCCTAATTTAATAGGGTATAGTGACTTGAATTGGGCTGGTGATGTGGATGATAGAAAGAGTACAAGTGGAAGATATTTTTACCTTGTCAATAACCTTGTTTCTTGGTATAGTCGTAAACAAAATTGTGTCTCACTTTCAACTGCTGAATCTTAATATGTAGCAGCTGAAAGTTGTTGTTCTCAGTTATTATGGCTAAGACACATGCTAGACGACTATGGTTTTCCAAGTAACATTTTAGTTTTGCATTGTGATAATTTGAGTGCTATAAATATTTCTAAAAAATTAGTTCAGCACTCACGTACAAAACATATTGATATTAGACATCACTTTTGAAGAGATTTGGTTGAAAAACAGCTAGTTCCAATTGAACATGTTGACACTCTTCATCAACTAGCTGATATTTTTACAAAAGATTTGGACCATGAGAGATTCTATAGTTTGAAGAAATCTCTTAGTCTTTGTAATATCTAAAAAGGCATTTTTGGTGAATGTCTGCTGAAATGTCTCTAACATTTCGGGTGACATTTACCTATGTAATATCAAAATCTGATTATTGTTACTGCAGAGTGCATTATTTTTTGTCACACAAACATGATCCTTCAATAAGAATATGACATCAAAATGATATCGTTCTCTGCGATGATATTAGATATCATAAAAAGGGAGTACAAAAATAAGTCAAAGCCTTTACAAATTTTTGGCAACTGTGCAAAATGGGGAAAACCCTAGAAATGATATCGTTCCTATTCTATAGGAGTATCAAGTGCTTCAAAAGGATTTTTGAGAATATTAAATAAGTATTCTTAATTTTTGACACGAAAATCTTTTATATGTGTTTTATGATTAGATCAAGGACACGATGAGAAAATGTTACATTGGTCCAGTGGTTAAACTCATAAATATACATATAAAATGTGTCTTGATTTGTTGCCAACACGAAAAGTTCTTGTGGGATTATAATGCAGGTGTTGTCCAAAATGTTGCTAACATTGCTGTTGACATTTTCAGATAAAGATATTTGTTGGGTTATTGATCGTAACCGACTCCAGAAAATCAGTTTTTCTTCCCTATTTTTATGCCCATTTTTTTTGGAATTCAAACTTTAAAAGGATAATATTAGATTCCAAATAAGATGTTTATCTTTTTATCCCAAAATCTTAGGTGCAAGTTATTGAATAAATATCAAACACCTAAAATTAAGGAATTTTTGTATTTTAAAAAGCTTGCCAAGAGTATAAATATCTATTTCATTTGTTCTTCTTTTTAACATTCTGTTTTTTTTCGAATTAAAAAATAAAAATTTTAAAAAAAGGAAAAGATCACATCATCTCGGTTTAATCCCTACCAAACCGATGGATTCCTCACTTTGTTCTTTATCCAAAAACCCTAAACCATCTCCTCCAAACTCTCCAATGGAAACCTCACCGATGTCAACTCCAATGTCAGCCAACACCTCCAACAACACACCCATGAGTACCAGTCCACCACAATGCACAACCATTGTTCTTAGTGGATATCAAGAACCTCTTGAAATCAGCTATCCAGGGGATGATAGTAACCCCATTGATGTTGATGTCACTTCAGATTACTCCACACTCGACAAGACGACCAGTTCTTCCTCCTTTCCTACTCGAAGGTCAAGTAGAGTGTTCGAGAAAACTGTCCAACAGGAACCTGTCACTAACAAATCCAAGTCGAGACAACAGTTCCTGCTTGCTCAAGTAGTGACACATGCGATATGGACTTTGAAATTTCATCGGAGGACACTGAACAAGAACTTTCATTTTCGAAACCTCAAGATGAACCACCAGTTTCTGATCCTCAACCTGAGCCCTCTGTCTCTGTTCCACAATGTGAATCTGAAGAAGAGGAGATTCCCGATGACACCCCTTTAAAGAGGTTTTGCCCCAGAGGAATCCCCCGTCATGCAAGAACAAATGTTGCTCATAATGTTGCCCAGAATTTCACAACATCTCAAGCAACATTCCAACAAGCCTCAAAAGGGACATCATCTCCATCCTCCTCGAGCAATATAAAATCAGAAATTGAAGTTGAGGTAAATGCTTATTCTGACAAATTCTATTCCAAAGCAAAATTTGATAAATGGAATTGGTATAGGAATAGGATTATAAGGGCAGAAAAGGTATTAGATTTAGCCTCATGTTTTGAATATGGATTGATTGAGTTCTTTGAAGATCGTAAGCTTCTGAAATCTGTAACTGATAAAGAACCTTACATTGATGAAGTGATTAGGTTGTTCTATGCAAAACTTAAATTCTGGGATAGACAATGCCTCTTCAAAAAGATTTGGGAGAGTATACCTCTATAACAAAGTCTATAAGTTTACTCCCCTAATTATCAATCAATGTTTGGGAACTGAGCAAGAAATTGGAAGCAGTACTACTGAAAGGGCAACAAAAAATAGGGACGAGATAATAGAATACCTCACTGGATGTATAGTGATGAAATGGACTTCTCGATGTCCTGCCTCAAAACTCACAACCTTATTTTCCACCTTATATAAGATTGCTATTTACAATTGGCTCCTTTCACTTAATGAGTCGATTATTACTACCGATCAAGCCTCTCTGTTATACAAAATAGGAAAAAGGTTGAGGATTGACTTAGGAAGAATGATTTTCTACCAAATAGCCAATTTGGTTGAAAAAGAGTCAACCTTGATCCTTCCATATCCCTCTTTGATCTATCAAATTATACTTACCCAAGGCTTTGAGCCTAGAAATGAGGATATTTTAAGGAAAGCACCAGAGGTATATTAAGTGATTAAAACAATCTTGAAAAGCAAAGACAGAGTTATTGACCTTTCCTGGCAAAAGGAAGATAACATTAAGAATGTTGCCCGAAATGTTCCAATCATTCTAGGCAACACTGGTACAAGACAGTCACCTCTGTCTACAGACTGGCTGGTTAAACAAATTACAAAGCTCAACTAACAAATTTCAAAGGTTGATGCTGCAAGGGATGCCTTAGTACAGGCCAGAGACCAGTTCTTATTGTTGCTTTCTTCCAAAAAATGGGGAGATAATTCTACTGTGCAGGGGGAGGAAAGAGCTGAGAGTTCTGCTGCTCTTTGTTCTTTGTGTTGCTACTCTTTGAAGCGAGAAGTTGATGCTACCAGGCAGAGGAAAGAGCAAGCTCAGATTATACATAGGTAGAAAGCGGCTGGAAGCTACTACTGATGCATAATATGCAAGGGAGGAACAACTAGTGTTGATTGATGATTGATTAATTTGGACTATGTTTGTTTTTGTTTTGATTGGATATTTGGTGATGTATTTGACGATGATCTGACAATGTTTTTGTTTGGGGATGATGTGTTTGAATGGTTTAGTTTTCTTATCTTTTCTAGTCCTATAAGTTTTGTGTATATCTATGTTTGTGCTAATATTGTATCTTATATAATGGTATACATTGGTATACATATATTGTGTTTGTATACCACCACAGGTTAAGGGGGAGCATTATTGTACTCATAGATGTTGGGACAACATTTATGACATTGATGTAAGTCACTTGCACAGATTATAATAGGTTTTGTGAAGAAAGGCAAAAAGGGAGAGAATGTTAATGTTTGATTTGGTGTTATGACATTTTGCCCAACATATTGTTTTCAGTACTAAGTTAAAATTCAGAAATATTGGAACAAATGTCACGACATTTGGACCAACATTCTGTTAAACAGTTTTGCCTTACTTCACGGACTGAAGCAAATCTCGTGGGATTTTTACCACGATGTAAAAGTGACTTGGCAAGGTGTTTAGGAGCTGATGAAACACGTGGGAAGAACAATCAAAGCTGGTGCTAAGCCTGGGGAACAAGTCCAAGAAGTTGAGGATTTTGCTCCATGATCTTCTCCAACAAATCCTATCGGCTGCCCACCTTTCCCTCAACCTCCACAACCAATCGATGAGTTTTTCAAGGAAGACTCTCTACTATAAATAGAGAGGGAATAAGAGTGAATCGATATCCAGAAAAAAGATTACAAAAATATCAAGAGAGCTCTCGAGAATTCATATCAGAAAACTAGATCACAAGTGTTGCCTGAGCGTGTCGACAACATTCTGTCAAACATTATAATTGTTGCTTAGATTCTAGATTTGTTCTTCATTGAAGCAATTATAATGAGATGTTATCTATGTCTATTTAGATAGATTTTTCAGGCAGAAGTCATCTGCGATTTCAACTTTTTAATTCCTTTTGTATTATCTTGTAATATTGTAAAAGAAGGAATTTATTTAATTGTATATAAATATATACAATACTTTCGGTCACTGACAGTCTTAGGTTATAAAATCAATATAACCTATGTATTTATTAAAACTTTGTGTTCTTTATTATTTCCGCTGCCATTTACACTTCAAAGGTTTTTCTGTTTTATCGAAGAGTTGTCACTTGTGTCAGACAACATTATTGCCGACATTTACAAACTGCATTGGCATTCGATTTGTTTTTACTTCCAGTTTGTGTTTTATTATTCCATAGCATACCCCGGGACCCAACAAAAAGAACATGAAGTTCAACCATAGGATCCTCCGATAGAGGTCATGCTGAATACCAAGTTGAGAGAAGTGCAAACAAATTTGTACTTGTCAGATGTGTATAAGCATCTAACAATGAGAGATTAGCATTTTATACTTCCATATACTTGAGCAAGTGCAGGGAAATCAAAGGTAAACTAGTTTTACAGCCAAAAGATATGGCATATGCAACAATATAGCTAGAAAATATTTTACTGTCTTTCTTTACATACTGAATAGGCCACAGTTTAGAACTAACATGCATTTTGCATGACTTTTACATTTTCCACAAAGCTGGGAGAAAGCTTACCTTCCATATGAACATATAAAAGGATGTTATTGCTGCTTTTCTACTGAAGTCAACTGATTTGGCTCTGAGTCTAAAGTAAAAGAGCCAAAGCAGCATGACCAAGAACCTGATAAATGCAAAATAAGTACACATGTCAGTGCAGGTCATTTGGAAACTCAAATGTTGAACAAAGACCAACCCATAACACAATGATCATACACGGGTAAATCACACTGTTTCTTCAGTAAGAATATCTTGGAAACACTTTCTAACTTTCCTATTTTGGTTTTAACTTATTTTTGGTGAAAAATTCTAGCTTGATATCTCAGACAAAAACAGGATAAATGAACTGAGGCCCAATCCACTGCCTTTTGGAAGATGTAAAGAATTAGAGCTAAGAAACAAAGCAATTAAAGTAGGACACGAATTGGAATTAAGATACGATAGCAGCCTGTACAGAGAAATGTTAGGAAAAACAATTACAGAGAAATGAGTAAGTCTACCTTTTTTTAACTCTCCTTGATAATATTGTCCAGGTTGCTTCTTCAATTACAATCCACAACTCCAGTAAGGTGGAGAAAAAAAAGGGGAGATGCCCACTACAGGATATTGGTAAAGGCGATATAGATTGGTGATGATTTAATAAGAATATAAGGGACTAAATTTGGCTATTTTTCTGTTGGGAGGGTCTGTCAATAATGTCATTATTTGCTATCATGTCCCGTGTTTATTTTTTCAAGTAAAAATATGAGGAACAGATTTCAGCTACTGCTGATAAATGATTTACGTGCTGAGGATGAGAGAGATTTTCCTTTTCAATCAAACTAATATTACCTTCTTCCCTTGCTTTGTCTGAAAGTTAAAAATCCAAAAGCTGAAAATTCTTGATATTGAAATAATAATGCAGATAGATGAGCAAGAGGACTTCTAATTTCGCTGTGTTTACTCTTTTATTTGGACTTTTCGTTCTATATAAGCCTCAAAAGGCAGAACAGAAATACCATCATGTAGGGCAGGGAGGAAGTCTTTAAACTAAATCTAGTCATTTCTGTTTTAGTGAAAACTTGTGTTTAGTGTCTACTTTTTTTTTGATAATTCACAATCTCTCTATGAAACAATTATAAGAGTTCAAGGTGCATTACAGTAAAATATTTGCTCCAGATGTTCGAAGATGTTGCACCCACTACGATAGCAACAAGATAAGCCATTTCAAGTAGTGCAATACAAATCCATAAGACCTGCCAAGAGTGTAACAAGTATAGTAAAGTATAAGAGACAATAGAATAGAGTGAACAAATGCCTCAAGTAGTTAGCCAGACTTTTGATACTTACCTTTTCTTGACCCAAGTGAACAGTAAAAGATTGAATTCCGAAGATCTTGTTACCAACAATATCAAGTATGTCCTACAGTATCATGTGAATATTGGATATGATTTTCTCTAGCTTGGATTTATTGCAAATATCTATAAATGATTACATTTCAAGCTATGAGGTTAGAGAGAAATTTAGTTTTCTAACCTTTTTAACGTTTTTTACATCGTTGCCTTTTGACTTTTAGTTAGATCAAATATTAAGTTTTCTATTATATAAAAAAAAAAAATTAAGTTTTCCGTTTATGCTCTCTTTTGAGTAACACGACATTATTCCAGCATCATGAGAGAAATCAGTTCTTTAGTGATGGCAGCAGCCTCATTGGGCAAAAGAAAGGTTCTAGAAAGAACTAGAAAGTATCTGAGTATGCATCTCATCAATGCAGTGTTCTAGCGAATTTTCAAGTGTTACATAGCAACTTGCTAACTTGTCATCATGTCTGAATATGTAACAGCAATGAAATGCAAATTGTCTTTAAGTAACCGCTCCCATAATTTAATTAATTTCAACTTTCAACCCATTAACCTGATACAGGGATATCCTGTCGTTGAGATTCTGCCAGTTTTAAATCATAACTTGCCCCCCCCCCCCCCCAAAAAAAAACAATCAGAAACATGCTGTTGGGTCCGGGGCTACGGATAAGCAAGAATATGTAAGAATAAAACTGTAACAGCTAGAGCAATTAAAACAGTTTCTGAATGTTGCCTTCAATGTTGTCTCAACATCTGAGGAAACATTGTGATAAAACAGTTATAAACCTTTATAGAGTAAATGCAGCGGAAAAGTAAAGAGACACAAGATTTATATTTTCAAGGATATATATTAATATATCCCTTGATGGTCAATGGCCGAAGAATTGTATAAATTATATACAATTACAAATGAATTTCTTTTTACAAGATTGAACAATAAATGCGAAAAAGAAATTACAAACAAAAGTGAAGTCGCAGATGACTTCAGCCTAAAGTTAAAAGATCTAAAACGACAAATGCAACATCTTCATTACAATTGCTTGAAATATAAGTTTGATCTAGAATCTGGGCAACAATAGTAATGAGGGACTAGATGTTGTTATACTACTTTAGGCTAAGTGTGTTGATCCAGTTTCTAAGGTGAATATCTGAGAGCTCTCTTGGTAATTCTTCTCGTTCAATTCTGGATATCGATACTCTGAAGCTCCCCTCTATTTATAGTGTGGAACTTCCCTTGAAATCCTTACTGATTGGTTGCGGAGGTTGAGTAAAATAAGGCTTCAGCTTGGACCGGTTCTTGCTCCTTAAAAAGCTCAATGTTCTGGACTTGGTGTTCACGCTGCTTCCTCTCCAAGCTTTGACTATTTCTTTTACCACGTTTTAAACACAACATCATTGTAAGCTTACCTAGGTCATTTTTTACTCACAGTAACACAACTTGTTTTGGTCGGAAGAATAGGCAAAATCGTTACAGAGATGTTGTCAGGAATGTTGTCACAACATCGCAGGCAACATTCTTATTTTCATAAGATGTTGTCCTAAGCATTTACAGATGTTGTCACAACATCCATCCAACATCAACAATCTCCCCCTTTTTGCCTTTCTTCAAAAAACTCCGTACGAAGCGAAAATGACTAGGATACTGATTCCCGATGTAGTCCTTACATTCCAAGAATCAGTAGGATCAGTGCTATGCTCCCCCTTAACCTGCAGTAGTAAATTCCAAGCAGTGTTGTATCGATGATTTGATTAGATAGGAGTTATGTTCTGTTAGTCGTGACTTACTTACACCAACTGCGTAATCAGTCTACCGTAACCATTCATAAAAATCCACATCAGGCAAACATATATAAACAGCTTTAGAAAGCAGTCACAATATCTGCAAGAACAGACCAAATATTCCAAAGTAAAATATTACAAACCAAAAAAATATTCCAAATGTCAGTATATCCAATATTCAAATAAACAGAGATTATCAGCACTCCATCGATCATTGAATCAACACTCTATTCCATCAGCATGATCATCTTTGACTAGAGTAATCGAGTCACAGTAGCATCCAGCCGCTTTCTGTGATCGATTACTCTGTGCAGCACCATCTTCATCTCCATAGCATCAGAAGTAGTCAGCAATCATCATCTCAACTCCTCTTCCCCTGCATCATAGCTTGGCCTGCATCACATCATCTCAACTCTTCTCCCCTTACATCATAGCTTGGCCTGTGCATCATCATCAGTAGTATCTCCCCCTGTTTGTCTGCTTCCAGCAACAACATCATCAGCATCATTCTCTCCCCCTTTTTGTGAAGAAATTAAGCCCACATAATAGTTCCTGGCTCGTACTAGATCTTGAATTTGCCTGTCAAGTTCAACAATGTGCTGTCGAAGCCAGTCTTTGGACATTGGGACCTTTCCTTGACCAATGTTGCCAGGAATGTTGGCAGCATCATTTGATGTGTCCGTGTTCGATTCATCTTTCTTCCATGGCAGGTCAATAACCCTGTCCTGCTGTTCACAATTGCTCGATGTACTGAGTAAACCTCTAAGGCTGGACTTAGCTTTTCTCCTTTTGGAGTCTTAAAACCTTGGTTGAGTAGGATTTGAATAATCAATGAGGGGTATGGAAGGGCAGAGTTGCTTTGTCTTTCTGCCAAGTTGGTAACATGGTTGAATATGAGGGTTCCTAAGTCAACTTTCTGATTCCTTCCAATCTTAAAAAGCAGTGATGTTTGATCAAGGGTCACTACTGTCTCATTGAGGGAGGGTAGCCAGTTGTATATAGCAATTTTGTGCAAAGTGGCAAACAAGGCAGTGAGTTTTGACACAGGACTGCGAGGAGCCCAAACAGTGATCAAATTCCCCATAAGGTACTTGATCATCGAATTGAGTTCCTCCACAGTGGGGTTTGGTTGAGGTTCTCTTTTACTAACAATTATCCCAAGAGTGGAGTTGATGATATTATGTGTAAAATTGTATACCTTGTTGTATAGGTACACTCTCCCAAATTTCTTTGAGGTTATGTCCCTAACAACAAGCGTCAGATTAGCATAGAGCACCCTAATCACCTTCTCATAATAAGGATTCTTACCAGATACAGAGCTTAAGATCTTTCGACTACTTAAGAAATCAACTAAATCATTTTTGGAGAATGAAGTTAGGTCAATCACCTTCTCCCCTCTAACACCTTTATTTTAAACCAATTTCAGTTATTGGAGCATGATTTCATTTGAAACATGGAAGAGTAGGGAATTACCTCAGAATCTATTTTAGATTCTGTGTTTTCTTGTTTGGATAAGGTGGTTGTAGGTGTTGCCTCGGATATTGGGGCAACATAGTCTGGGTCCATTTTCTCATCTGTTTCCTTTGATGTTGGGGTAACATTTTTATCAAAATTCCAGTATGTTCTGCGGACCCCTTTAGGAATGAAGTTCCGTAGAGGTATGTCATCTGACATCTCTTCTTTTTCTTTTTCCTTCTCAGTTTCTGCTTGTAGAGTGAAAGTTGATGGAGTTCTGGAAGAACCGGGCACACTGAAATTGGTGTCAGTGCTGCTGCTAGTGGTAGTATCAACAGGGAAAGTCGACTCTTCCCTGGATCTTTTGGCAGACTAGTTGTCACCGAATTGGTTTTCGAAAACCCTTTTTGACATTTGCGTCGGAAATGTCAATTTTGACTGTCTTGAGGCAAGGTTTGAGAAATCAAATGTTGCATCAACATCGATTCTGTTTTCATTATCGGCTGGGTAGCTCACCTGTAATGGCTTATCTGAACCAAGCAGGATCATAGCCTGTGTGCAGTCCTCCTCGACCGGTTTCAAGTCATTGAAGGAAGTATAATGCTTGTAAACCTTGTTGCTATTTGCTGGACTAGTCGACATTGGGGAATAATCTTTGGTGTTTGTAAATTTTGGAGAAATGGACATGGGAGAGGGTTTTGAAGGATTGGGCGTGTTAGAGAAGCTTTGGGTTTTGAAGAATGACAGTAGTGTTTGGGCTGCCATGATTTGAAGGATTGTAAATCGGCTGATGTGACACTTCCAAGACAAAAATGGGAGGTTTCATTATGGAAAAATATACTTACACTCAAACTCCTTTTCCTTAAATTTAGATTGTATAGAAGAATAAAAACTCTTTACACACCTAAAGTAAAGGGTTTACATAGCACATAACATCATTTAGAATTTAAATAAAAACGGTCCTCCAGAATTTTTGGATTTTCCGTTAAGGACAGAGACATGTTAAATACCAAAAACAAGAATAAAATAAGATAAACCAGATTGATCAATGTACTGGAACACGATGTTATTAACGATGTTGGCAACATTTCAAGGTTAAACAAGCATTATGAGACTCCAAGGATTTTCTAATTTGACAGATGATATTTTCGTATATGTTCCCTATGAGACTGATCGTTGGACTAATGTAACATTTTACCATTATCCTTAATCAACTTAGTTGAACACATACAGATCAAAAAAAATATTGAGGAATTTTCAACCTTTTTGAAGCACGTGGTACTCCTATAGAATAGGAACGATACCAATCTTAGAGCTTTGCTCTTTTTGTATACATCCAAATCTTTTAGCAAAGGTTTCGCCTTCTTATGATACTTTTAGAGTCATGCTTGAATCTTTTGAAAAAATAGTGCAACATCACTACAACACTTATCCTATATATTGACTCAATCAGTAAATGTTACCCAGAATGTTAGGACAACATTTCAGACAACATCTACCTAGTCTGTCTTATTTTCAAAGAAAACAGAGACCAAGAGATTTTTTCAAGCTAGAAAATCTCTCATGATCGAAAGGTTTGGTAAAAATGTCAGCCAGTTGAAAAAGAGTATCAACATGTTCGATTTGAACTAGCTGTTTTTCCACTAAGTCTCTTAAAAATGATGTCTTATGTCTATGTGCTTTGTACGTGAATGCTGAACAGGATTTTTGGAAATATTAATAGCACTCAGATTATCACAGTACAAAATCATGGAGTTATTAGATATGCCATAGTCATCTAGCATATGTCGTAACTAGATCAGTTGAGCACAACAACTTCCGGCTGCCACATATTCAGATTCGGCAATCGAGAGTGATACATAATTTTATTTACGACTGTACCATGAGACTAGATTATTTCTAAGATAGAAACACCCACCACTAGTGCTTTTCCTATCGTCTATATCACCGGCCCAATCCGAGTCACTATATCCTATTAGATTAAGATTAGTGTCTCTGGAGTACCAAATTTCCAAGTCACTTGTACCGACAACATATCGAATGATACGTTTCACAGCATTAAGATGAGATACATTAGGACTGGCTTGGAACCTGGCGCAAACACATACGCTAAACATGATATCGGGGCGACTGGTAGTAAGGTATAAAAGGCAACCTATCATAGATCGGTACAATGTTGGGTCAACATCTTGTCCAACATCGTCTTTACATACCTGTTGCGTAGAGCCCATTGGAGTCTTCATGTATTTAGCATTTTCCAGACCAAATCTCCTAACAAGATTCTTGGCGTACTTGCTTTGAGATACAAAAATCCCATCTTCATCCTGTTTAATCTGCAAGCCTAAGAAAAATGTTAGTTCTCCAATCATGCTCATCTCAAATATTGTCGACATTGCTTCGACAAACGACTTCAAGAATGATTCTGTAGTCGAACCAAAAACAATATCATCAACATAGATTTGAGTTATTATTACATCTACACCGTGTCTTTTAATGAATAATGTTCTGTCAGCTTCTCCACGGGTAAAACCAAACTCAACAAGGAAGTCAATTAGACGACCATACCATGCATGTGGTGCTTGTTTTAGTCCATACAAAGCTTTCTTGAGCTTGTACACATGATGTGGATGGTGAGGATCCTCAAATCCCTTTGGTTGTTCAACATATACTTCTTTGTCCAAGTATCCATTGAGGAAGGCACCTTTAACGTCAATTTGGTGCAAGGTAATCTTTAGATAGCAAGCAATAGCAAGCAGCAATCTTATTGACTCAATTCTAGCCACAGGAGCAAAGGTCTCGTCATAGTCGATACCTTCTACTTGTATATATCCTTGAGCAACAAGTCGATCTTTATTCCTAACAATCTTCCCTAACTTATCTGATTTGTTTTTGAATATCCACTTGGTCCCAATAACATTTGTGTTGTTGGGTCGTGGTACCAAGTCCCAAACTTCATTTCGGGCAAATTGTTCAAGCTCCTCTTACATGGCTTGAATCCAAAAATTATCTTTTAATGCTTCCCCAATATTTTTAGGTTTCAAAGTAGATGTAAGACAAGAAAGACTTACATGTTGATATATGGTGGACATGCACACATACCTTACCATTTCTCGGTAATTCACTGGCTCTTTCCATCTTGTATGCCTCTTCTCAAAAACTCCCCCTATCACCTGGTCGGATACATGATTCCTTCTAATCCTCGATGGAGGGTCTCTTCTCACTTGATCATTCAGTTCAGTAGCAGACTCCTCCTCGACTTCGTCCCCTGTGTTTTCTCTTTGAGGTTCAGATGTTTCTTCAGATGTCGGGATAACATCTGGGACAACATCTATTTCTTTAGTGGGTTGCTCCTCTTCAACTGCAACCACAATGTTGTTTTCTGAAGATCTACCAGATATATCCATCAGGTCATCAAAAATAACATTGACTGACTCTTGTATGTTCTTTGTCCGAAGATTGTATATTCGGAAGGATGGCTATTCTGAGAGTAGCCAACGAATATTCCCTTGTCACTCTTAGAGTCAAATTTAGCCAGTTGATCCCTATCATTAAGAATATAGCACACACACCCAAAGACATAAAAGTACCGCAATGTAGGTTTCTTTCCATTTAACAGTTCATAGGGTGTCATTTTGGTCCCTGGCCTTAAATAGATTCTATTAGTTATGTGACATGCCGTGGTCAAGGCTTCTGCCCAAAACCTCTTTGACAATTGCTTAGAACTTAACATAACTCTAGCCATTCTTGTAAAGTTCTGTTCTTTCTCTCGGCAACCCCATTTTGTTGTGGTGTTTTTGGTACCAAAAATTTATGGAATATGCCTTTCTTTTCACAAAAATTTGCAAAGGTTTGATTTTCAAACTCCTTTCCATGATCAGATCTAATTCTGAAAAATTGAAGAACAAAACAAATTCTTAATCCTAGAGTAAAGTGTTCTAAACATCTCAAAGGTTTGTGATTTTTCCTTTAAAAAATAGATCCAAGTGAATCTGGAAAAATCATCTACTATCACATAAGAATATCTCATCCCTCATAGGCTATCTACCTCGATTGGACCCATAAGATCCATATGCAATAATTGGAAACAATGAGACGTACCTGAATGTTGTCCGTCATGTTGGACAACATTATGAGAGACTCGGGTCTGCTTTCCTTCCAAACAATCTTCGCACAATGTTATATCTTTTGAATCCATTCTAGGAATGCCTCTGACAGCTTCAAATGAGATCAGCTTCTCCAAGGTGCCGTAGTTGACATGTCACAACTTTTGATGCCAAAGTGTCACGTCACCTACCTTTGCGGAGTTGCAAAACTCTTGTCCACCGACTAGATAGCAATTATCTCTAGTTCGGGTTCCTGACATGACACATTTATCTGTAGAATCTGTAACGTTGCATCCAAGCTTGTTGAATTTCACCTCGAGATCATCATCACATAGTTGGCTTATGCTAAGAAGATTAGCAACCAAACCTTCTACATGAAGAACATTTCTCAAGGGTGGTACATCCGAAACATTAAGAGTTCCTTTACCAATTATCTTACTCTTACTTCCTCATCCAAAGGTCACGAATCCTCCATTGAATGCTCCATACTCCTTCAATAGACTTTTGGTACATGTCATATGACGTGAGCAACCACTATTGAAGTACCAAGAACCTGTAATGTTAGTACGCAAAACAGTTATGCATACATTACATTTCAGATTCAGTTTGGGTACCCATTCCTTTTTCTTCCTTCTGCTTTCAGGCTGGTTTCTTTGAATGTTGTCAGTGATGTTGGGCAACATTGCTGACGACATTTTAGGCAATATTCTGGGTGCAGATTTTTGAAGTTTGAAGCAGTAGGGCATAAGATGTCCTGACTTTTTACAGAAGCTACATACAAACTTCGATCCAATCTTAGTGATCTGAGAATTACTCGGATTTTCTTTGACAAATTTTATCCTCTCAGTTTGATTATGGATTCTGGAAGTATTTATTTTTCTAGGAGATTGGTACCCAAGCCCAGCCCTTGTAGATTTATTGAAGTTCAATATTTCATCCAGTTTGGAGGTTCCCATGTTGAGCCTTTGAAAGGTGGTCTCATCTACGTTCAATCGTGCACGAATCTTACCAAGCTCTAGGTCCTTCTTGGTAAGTGCCACTTCTAATCGATTGATTGTGCCTTTCAGATTGCTATTCTCAAGAGCCAATAATTTTGCTTTTGAGTCTAGTTGCTCAGATTCAGTGATTAAGGCTTTACAAAGATTTTGTAATTCCTTTATCACGTCGTCTTTGGAGTCAACTAGATCCAAATTTACAACCTCAGATGAAAATCCACTAAAACAATTTACATCAGAATAGTCAAAGTATACATACCTCTCTGATGTTGAAGACATTCCAGATGTTGAGTCTGATGTTGTTCCTGATGTTGTCGCAACATTGTCAACAACATCTTCATCGTCGAAAAGTGAGTGTTCGAACATGGCTGCCAGCATTTCCTGTGATTCTTCTTCTTGAAATCCTCTCTCCTCTTCGTTCTCATCATCACTGAGAGTTACCCACATAACCTTACCAATTTTTCTAAGGGTGTTTGCACACTCATTAGCGTAGTGTCCCCAACCCAAGCATGCATGACATTTCACTCCCTCGAGTTGTTTGGGATTGAAATTGGTACTGTCGGAGTTAGATTTCCTCAGTGGATTGTGATTTCTTTGCTTAGAAGGTGACCTATTCGACTGTTTATTGAAGAGTGGGTTTTGATGCTATTTGTATTTGGCTTTATTACGATCATTTTTTTTATCTTTATCACCATTGAATTGAATCGACGAGTAAGTAAGTCAACAGTTGAACCATTTCCCAGTTCCTCCAAGTTTTCTTCCTCGTTTTCCAATTCAGTTTCCGAGGTTTGTCCTTAGAGTGCCAAAGTCTTGTCTTTATACAGATATCTTTGGCTCTTCATGTTCATCTCATATGTTTGAAAGATGCTCATCAAGGCATGTAGATCCATAGTAGCAAGATTATGGGCCTCTTCAATAGCACAAATCTTAGTATTAAACCTTTCAGGAAGAGATCTGAGAGTTTTATCCACAAGTTGTTTGTTGGTTAAAGGAGAACCAAGCACTTGACACTGATTATCAATGTCAATTAACTTTTCAAAATAGGATTTTATGTCTTGAGAATCTTCCATCCTTAAGCGTTTGTATTGGCTCAAAATCATGCGAAGCTTTGTACGTCGTACACTCGAGGTACCTTCACAATGAGTTTGTAAGGTCTCCCAAGCGTCCTTGGCCGTAGTATAATTCTGGATGAGTTTAAACATAGAGATCTACCCATCCAAATATCGCATTTAGGGCCTTTTCATTGAAGCTCGCACTGTTGATCTCTTACGCGGTCTATTATCCTCGTCTGCTGGGTACTTGGGAATCACATAGCCTTTGGAAACTGATATCCAAGCTCAAACATCAATGGATTCGACGTAGTCGAATTTTCCAATAGGCATAGTTAGTTCCGTCAAGAATTGGAAGTCTAGCAACGTTTTGTATAGCTGAGTCCATAGCCGTAATATTCATAATCAAACACTTATTGTATCAAGTGTTGGCTCTGATACCACTTGTTGGGTCCGGGGCTACGGATAAGCAAGAATATGTAAGAATAAAACCGTCACAGCTAGAGCAATTAAAACAGTTTCTGGATGTTGCCTTCAATGTTGTCTCAACATCTGAGGCAACATTGTGATAAAACAGTTATAATCATTTATAGAGTAAATGCATCGGAAAAGTAAAGAGACACAAGGTTTATATTTTCAAGGATATATATTAATATATCCCTTGATGGTCAATGACCGAAGAATTGTATAAATTATATACAATTACAAATGAATTTCTTTTTACAAGATTGAACAATAAATGCGAAAAAGAAATTACAAACAAAAGTGAAGTCGCCGATGACTTCAGCCTAAAGTTAAAAGATCTAAAAAGACAAATACAACATCTTCATTACAATTGCTTGAAATATAAGATTGATCTAGAATCTGGGCAGCAATAGTAATGAGGGACTAGATGTTGTTATACTACTTTAGGCTAAGTGTGTTGATCCAGTTTCTAAGGTGAATATCTGAGAGCTCTCTTGGTAATTCTTCTCGTTCAATTCTGGATATTGATACTCTGAAGCTCCCCTCTATTTATAGTGTGGAACTTCCCTTGAAATCCTTACTGATTGGTTGGGGAGGTTGAGTAAAAGAAAGCTTCAGCTTGGACCGGTTCTTGCTCCTTAAAAAGCTCAACGTTCTGGACTTGGTCTTCACGCTGCTTCCTCTCTAAGCTTTGACTGTTTCTTTTACCACGTTTTAAACACAGCATCATTGTAAGCTTTCCTAGGTCATTTTTTACTCACTGTAACACAACCTGTTTTGGTCGGAAGAATAGGCAAAATCGTTACAGAGATGTTGTCAGGAATATTGTCACAACATCACAAGCAACATTTTTATTTTCATAAGATGTTATCCTAAGCATTTACAGATGTTGTCACAACATCCATCCAACATCAACACATGCGCTCAGATTACTTTTCAGGAGGAGGTAGATTCTCAATTTTACCCAAATAGATAAGTTGGTAGAGAATCTAGGTACTACAATGCTGTGTTGAAGGTGTATCTCCCAAACCTATGATATTAGTGGAGTTCACAAGCTCCCAATTATGTAAGTTACTGGGAGTAACTTATTCTTGTATTTAGCAGTTCTCTTCTTCCCTTTTTCTTTGCTTAGGTCGCTTGAGATAGTCTGATCATGTCTTGCATCGACCTACAGATGCACCGGTTCATAGGTGTGAAACTAGAGTGAGTGAAGGTGCTAAAAGGTGATGAGGTAGACCTAAAATCACATGGAAGGAAGTTGTCTCGAAATACCTACAATCTTTTGGAACAAAATAAGGCACAATGGAAGAAAAAAATCCACATGGGGAGTATCTACTAATTGGGAATAGGTTTAGTCTTGTTTTTACGTTTTTTATCCTATGCTTTTCTAGAGTATTTTGAATTCATCATAATTTATGCCAGTAAAAATATAGATTTTTATTATTATTATTACAGAAGCGCCTAAAATGCCCTTGAACTATCATATTTGTTACAAAAATACCCTACGTTTACCTTTTGGCTCCCAAACGCGACGTCAACGTATTGACCTATTTTGCCCTTATTTGTAAGGGCCCCATTCTAAAACATAATTAAGGATTTCATTTATTATGTGGCGCTCTATCATTGGTCATACCTATAACTAAACTAAACTAATTAAATCCCAGCCCATTACCCAGAGACACCGAATAAACCCTGACCTACCCGAGTTAAATCCCCATTAAACCAAAGGAAAAATCTTGAAGTATTATTGGAAATTCCCTCCTATCTTCTTCTTCGACGTTTTACCAGTCCCCGCTAGTATCGAAATCGAATTGTTGGCAGCCGTGGTGGGTGCCCCATTTCTCGTTGGGGGTGGGGGTGGCGATGCAGAGACAACGTCCCTTTCTTCCTCCGGCAAATCGAGAATTGACCCTTCCCCATCAACCCTAGTTAAATAATAAAATCCCTTAAAGGGCTCTCACTCTCACCCCTTTTAGATTCTTGCATTCTTATGTGGCTACGCAAACAAAAGATATATATAAAATAGTAATGATAAAATTATCAGGTTGGCGGCGATTAGGCCATGTCAAATTGATTCTTGTTATTAACGAATGAAAGAAATAAATTCTTCTTCTGTTGCTTCGCCTTCTTCAAGATCTTCCATATACTGAAACATTTTGAACAAATTCTTCAAGATTTTTCCTTTGGTTTAATGGGGATTTAAGTCGGGCGGGTCGAGGTTTATTAGGTGGATTTGTATTTGGATAATGGGTTGGAATTTAATTAGTTTAATTAATTATAGGGCTTACCAATGATAGAGTACCACTTAATAGATGAAATCTTTAATTGTGTTTTAGAATGGGCTATTAAAAATAAGGGCAAAATAGGTCCAATACATTGATGTCTAGGGTATTTGGGAACCAAAAGGTAAACATAGGGTATTTTTGTATCAAATCTGATAGTTCAAGGGAAGTTTAGGCCATTTTCTATTATTAATATAATCATTATAATTATTACTAGTATTATATATTACTTTATTTTTCACATTTATTTTTATTTGTTATATTGTTTTCACAGAACTTTCTCTCTCCTCTCTCTAACTTACTCACCCCGGTAACATCACCAACCCCCACCCCATCCACCCCCATTCCCGATGGTAAGACCCCAACAGCACCGCTCCGACCACCCACCGTAGGCGACGGAAAAATGTTTTTTTTATAAAATTTCATTTGTTTTTTTTTTCCTTTTCTTGTTCTTGTTCTTTTTCTCGTAGATCTACGCAGGTACTGGATTATTTGTTGTGAAAACTCAAGTGAACAGTACTTCCGGTGCCGATGAACAGTACCTGTGAACAGTGATTTTCACCAGCAAACAGGTTCAATTCAACTGGAGTTGGTACCTCCGGTTGCCCGTATCCATTCTTTGTCCTTAACCTTGTTGTTAAATTTTGTCGTTTCTTATCTTTAGTTATAGAATTCTTGGCGTACTGGTTTTACTTGCCTCTAGATTCTTGTGTGGTTTTACTTGCCTCTAGATTCTTGTTAACTTGTGCTTGCACTTTGATTTTTCCTGTTTTAGGGTAAACATTTGAGCAATTTATTATTTTATATTTGCTTTAGTGGCTTTGGTAACTGATGGTAGACTAGGATCATGTTTGTAAAACCCCGTACTTTCGGGCTATGGTTTGAATCGCTAGACGTATGTAAATAGGCCCGAGCGTTGGAGGATTTTTGGTCATATTCACGTATGCAAATAAAGAAGCTTAGTATATAAAAGGATGTGGTCCCGAAATAATTTAGGACTTAAGAAGTGTGACGGCGGGAATTGAAAATAATATTTGGTGTGTGTCAAAAGAGGTTATGGACTAGTGCTATATCACACGATTATGACATTGAGTATATGAAGTGTGTTAAAAGATGAGTATTATTTAAGTTAATATGGAGTAGATGATAAGTGGCACAAAAAGCTTTCCACGTGTCAAAAATGGAAGATAACATATTATGACTATGCATATACTACATATGCTGGCACTTTTATATTGAAAACAAGTATGGAAAGGATGATCTATATAAGTGGAACCACAAAATTAGTAAGAGTAGTATTTTTTGAATTGTCACCTCTCTTAGAAATTTCAAAAGAAGAAATGGACAGCAAGCCATTTTTTTCGACGAGCATTAAACTGATTATGGAATATCCTCTCTCTTGGAACATTATAGTTACACAACGAATTAGTGTTGGCAGCAACGTAATTTTTTTCTTGAAATCAATGTGTTCATATGTGGGAAACGATATATTTTCTCTTCATAGAAAGAAGAAGAAGTTCTACCATGGAAGCAAAACATGAAGAATGACATAGAGGTCATACCGACATTGGTTTCCTCCAGATTATAACAATTGGAGATTTTTTTGAAGTGATGTAAGGTGGAAGAAGATGGTTTCTTGGAAAATAAGATTGGGGTGCATTACGGACTGCTTTAGTAGTATTGTGGACACAAAATGGCTAAGGTATGTTACGGGAAATTCTTCTTTATTTTGGCATGTTCTAAGTACGAAACGTAAACGTAATATTGTCCCATAAATGATTCTACTCTTAGTAGTTAAGGATGTTCATGTTATTCATTCCAATTTTCAAAGCATGTCTAAATACGTTCCTAAATCCCTATTGAGGTATATGGGAAACATGTTAGTATTCATAATATTAATCGGAGGTAAAGAGATATTACATCACTCTGACAAATTTATAGTGTCTTATTATCATATCATTCATGCATTATATTCATGTACACTCAAAAGAGTTATATACTCTACTATATGTATGCATTATATATATGTATGGGGTATGGGAAAATGGAAAGCGTTATATACGCACACCACCTACAGTTGGTACAGATATACACGATAATGATTATGCCCACAAAGGCCGATATTATATGATGGGATTCCCACAGAGGCTTGATGGCGTTATATACGCATATATATATATGCATGACCGCATTGTGCATGACATTTAGGCATATTATGGCCCTCAGAGGCATCCTACATAGACATGATACTTATGCATATTATGGCCCTCAGAGGCATTCTCTACTGGTTGATTATTTCTTGTCTCATGTTACTTTCAGGTCTCTAATATGCTATTTTTTATGTCTGACATACTCGGTACATCAGTCGTACTGACGTCTCTTTGGTCGGGGGACACTGCGTTTCATGCCCGCAGACTCAAGTAGACAGGGTGACGGTCCGCACTAGTAGATTGTTGATTCAGCTGATTGGAGCACTCTATTTATTCCAGAGTTGCAGTCTAGTCATGGTATGATATTTTAGTTATGCGTTGGGGTATGACACGGCCCTGTCCCCACCTTATGATGTGACGTACTCTTTAGAGAATTATTGACAGATGTCCTATGTATGGTGGTTGTGTATGGCCTTGTTGGCCTTGGTATGTATATGTATATAGGTTGGGTCCTTCTGGTTGCAGGATTTTACATAGCTCTTTTCCAGTTTACTCTTTCCATATGTCAGCAGGGTATCCCGTGGCGGCCCTCGTGGACCATCAGAAGTTATGGTTATATGCTAAATATAATATTAGTGGTACTTGGCAAGTAAGGTCCGGGTGCCCGTCATGACCCTCGGGTTTAGGTCCTAACAAACTTGGTATTAGAGCAGGTCTGTCCTAGGGAGTCTACAAGTCGTGTCAAGTGGAGTCTTGTTTATGTGTGTTGTGCACCACACTTGTAGACGGGAGGCTACAGTGCATTTAGGATGATGGTTACCTTCCTTCTTAATCTAGAATAGTGCTATAGAGCTGAGTTGTAAGAATTCTCTCTGTAACCCTTATCGTGTTTGTGATTACATCAGTGCCTTCTTCAAATAGGGCTATGATTAGCAGGGATATTGAGTTTGGATTGAGTGTAAGTGCGAGTTGTATGCCCTCTATTTAGGTAGATCCATTAGAGGATATAAGTAAGTTGCTTTTACAGGTATCGACGAATCTAGTAGTACCAGAAGAGTTGAGGGAAGATTCTATACCATCAGTCCTACTACTGGCTCCGTCTGATGAGGATGTAAGGAGAGCGGTGCAGGTATTGAATCAATTGGTTGCCTCCCAGGCACGACTTCATCCTAGAGCATCTGATAGAGATAGGCCCCTTGAAGGGTCAGAGAGCTAATAACCTAAGGTGTTTATTGGTCAGGGATCACCACTATTTAAAGAGTTCGAAGATGCCAATATGTTATTATTTTTGTTGCCAATCTACGTACCTCTTATGGACTTAGTACTAACCTATTTTATGTTTAAGAGTAGTGACCCCATTTTAGGGAATGGTTTTACGGTACTTCTTGCAGGATCAGACATTTTGATAAAGATAAGTTATGAAGGTAAAGGCACAAAGAGGCTTCTAACCCAAATGGTAGTTAAGATCACTTATATATGTTAGTATATTAAAGGATATGGATGCCCACACCTAATATGGTGATAGAATATGTAATATGTTCCCCATTTCGAATGACCATGTTATAATAGATTGGGAATTGTCTAAGGATATCATTAACGAGAATGGATTTTCACCATCGAATCATGTGAATAGTGACTATCAGTAAATTTAAGAAGATCACGTAAAGTGACGTACCCAGAATAGTGAGACCAAGTCATATATAAGGATCGAGTTATCCACGGTAGTGGAAAGGGACATAAGCCTCTCGTCCGTGCGTAAAAGGCCATACCGCGTACTATTAAGAATTACATGTATCAATGTTAGTAAGCTAAGGTATGCTATATGTATTGGACTCGTAAGGTCTTCGGCTTCATTGTGTAGCATGTTACAATTCTAAATAACCTCTGGACAACAATAGCTTGTTAGGGGGCAATTGAGGACGAGAACTATGGAACAATCGAAGAATGATTGTAAGAAATTTGAAGACAATTAATAAGTATGAATGGAATGGTATGATCAAGTATCAAGGCAGAAATATTTTTCGTTTAATGACGAGTAGAAGGAATGATTACGACAAGAAGGATAAAGGTGAATGAGATTATAGTTATGCAGGTTTCACAAAGGTATGATTACTCCAGAACAGCGTAAGGACCAATGGTAGATGAGGGACAATAAGAACTCTTCGGCCAAAGGTGACGAACCTTTGATGTTCAGGAAGATATTATGAGAAATACTTTGAGATAAGAGACCCCCCAAGTCAACTTGAAATGGAAATGTAAAGGTAAGAGGAATGAGCACTCGGTCGACGGGAGATCTAATAATGATAAGACAAGAAAGCTTGACAAGTCATTGGATCATGTAACACCGTGAATTTGATTTAAACAAGCGAAGCATCGGTTCCACAACATATGCAGTCATACCTCTCAGAAAGTATGTGCACAGAAGTAACAGTGATTAAAGCTCGAGATTAGCACCTAAACGGATAAAAAGGGGCCAATGACGCCTATGGATATAGGGTAGACATTAAAGATATATGTCAAGAGATAATGACATTTAAAATGTCAGGAAAATACATATGTCTATGAGCATTTTTTTAAACTGACCAAAGGTTCTACGAGATAGAAAAAATAATGGGTTTACAGGTTAACGAGATCAAGAAAATCTTTTCCCAAAGATCCATTGACTGAAAGTCTTAGACATGAGGCAAGTGAAGGAATTCGAATCTAAGTATAATGACCAGGTTTGAATATAGTAGGCCAACGTCATGTAATGAAAATTCTTCAAAATTTTCCACGTACTGAATGAGGGAATAAGTTAACAACTCATCTTTTAAGGGGTAGTAACACCAAGGATTGGAATCAGGAGCAATGTTTGAGATTATGTATGTATACCCGAATTTTTTAGAACTAAAAAGAGTACGACAAGTAAGAAAATGAATGAATAGTGTCAAAAGAAGTAAATAGAGGAAGTTGTTTATAATTACGAGTAGTGAGAAAGTACGAAAAAAAGGAGATTCCTTTCTGACCATGACTAAGAGTTAACTGCGATGATACGCGCACTTTAGATTCGATGAAATTGTCCATAAAATGTTCAAGATTGAGATACTGCAAGTATAAGAGGTTTCAACACACCAATTAGTAAACAAAGCTAAGTTGACAATAAAATTATTCACCCACAAGCGGCTTGACTAATGTGAGGACTAAGGAGAGAAGTTGACCTGAGGGAACACATCACTTAGCTAAGTGGGAGTTCGATTGGAGGATTCAGATAGTGATAGCCCTATGACTCAGAATACAGCAAGGTCATCCCTCATACTGAAAGAAAAGGAACGTCATGATGAAGATCCCATCTTTAGAGAAGATTCTGAAAGATATTTAACAAACTAGAACCGCAACCTTCGAGTATAATGGGAGAGGGACCCTCGTGGAAGGTCCATTTGTGTATTCCCAGTGTAGCAGGATTACGTGATAAGATTATGATGTAGGTCCATTGCTTATGATATTCCATTCACCCTGGATCTATTACGATGTATCATGATCTCAAAGGTATGTATTGGTGGAACGACATGAAGAGGAACATTGCGGAGTTGCTAGTTCAATGTCTTAATTGTCAGCAAGTAAAAGTAGAGCACCAAAAGCCCGACGTCTTAACTCAGAACATTGAGATCCCAATGTGGAAATGGGAAATGATTAATATGGATTTCATTAGGGGTTTACCTCGCTCTTATCATAAGTTTGATTCTATTTGGGTTATTCAATTCTTAGTGGTCAAAACTACCTATACAGCCGAGGACTACGTAAATTTATACATTAAGGAGATTGTTCGCCTTCATGGTATTCTTAGTTTTATTATATCTGACTGAGATGCACAATTTATAGCTAATTTCTGGAGATCATTTCAAAAAAGTTTGTATACTCAAGTTAATCTTAACGCAACTTTCCACCATCAGACAGACGGGCAGGCGGAGCATATGATTCAAACGCTCGAGGACATACTATGAGCTTGTGTATTGGAATTTAAGGGAAGTTGGAATGATTATTTATCTATTAATGAGTTTGCGTATAATAATAGTTATCATGCTAGTATCAAAATGGCTCTGTATGAAGCTTTGTATGGACGGAAATATAGATCTCCTATCGGATGGTTCGAAGTAGGTGAATCAGAATTATTTGGGCCTGATCTAGTGCACCAAGCCATAACGAATGTGAAGCTTATCCCAAGAACGGCTGCTAACCGCTCAGAGTTATCAGAAGTCGTATTCAGATGTGCAGCGTTGGGACATAGAGTTCCAAGTGAATGATTTGGTCTTTTTGAAGATTTTGTCCTATGAAGGGTGTAATGATATTTGGGGAAAAGGGAAAGCTCATCCCACGATATATTGGGCGATATCGTATAACTCGACGAATCGGCCAAGTGGCTTACGAATTGGACTTGCCTTTGAAGTTAGAATTTGTTCATCCGGTTTTCCATGTTTTTATGTTAAGAACGTGTGTTGGAGATCCTTCCCGAATTGCACGAATTGACGATATGAAGGTTATGGAGGATCTATCATATGAAGAGGTTTCTATTGCTATCTTAGATCGACAAGTCCGCAAATTGAAGACTAAAGAAGTAGCCTCCATGAAAGTTCTATGACCGAATAAGAATGTAGGAGAGATGACATGAGAGGCGGAAGAGGAGATGAAGCACAAATATCCTTACCTATTTTAGAGCAACGCTGAGGTTCCGAGAGAAGCACGAGGTGAGTTCTATTTCAGATTATTATGATTAATGCTTGATAATCATATGAGATTTAATATAATGATATATGTTATATTATACGGCTCCGTGAAGCAGTAGTTGTGTTTCCGGGCTACCTGACAGGGATTAGATATGTCACCCCAACATTCGAGGATGAATGTTTCTAAGGGGGAAATGATGTAACACCCTGTACTTTCGGGCCATGGTTTGAATCGCCAGACGTATGTAAATAGACTTGAGCGTTGGAGGATTTTTGGTCATATATTCATGTATGCAAATAAAGAAGCTTAGTATATAAAAGAATGCGGTCCCAAAATAATTTATGACTTAAGAAGTGTGACGACGGGAATTGAAAATAATATTCGGTGTGTGTCAAAAGAGGTTATCGACTAGTGCTGTATCACACGATTATGACATTGAGTATATGAAGTGTGTTAAAGGATGAGTATTATTTAAGTTAATATGGAGTAGATGATAAGTGGAGCAAAATGCTTTCCACGTGTCAAAAATGGAAGATAACATATTATGACTATGCATATACTACATATGCTGACACTTTTATATTGAAAGCAAGTATGGAAAGGATGATCTATATAAGTGGAACCCACAAAATTAGTAAGAGTAGTATTTTTTGAATTGTCACCTCTCTTAGGAATTTCAAAAGAAGAAATGGACAGCAAGCCATTTTTTCTGAAGAGCATTAGAGGGATTATGGAATATCCTCTCTCTTAGAAAATTATAGTTACACAACGAATTAGTGTTGGCAGCAACATGAATTTATTCTTGAAAGCAATGTGTTCATATGTGGGAAATGATATATTTTCTCTTCATAGAAAGAAGAAGTTCTACGATGGAAGCAAAACACGAAGAATGACATAGAGGTCATGCCGAAGTTGGTTTCCTCCAGATGATAACAATTGGAGATTTTTTTGAAGTGAGGTAAGGTGGAAGATGAGAGTTTCTTGGAAAATAAAATTGTGATGCATTACGGGCTGCATTAGTTGTATTGTGGACACAAAATGGCTAAGGTATGTTAAGGCGAATTCTTCTTTCTTTTGGCATGTTCTAAGTATGAAACGTAAACGTAATATTGTCTCATAAATGATTCTACTCTTAGTAGTTAAGGATGTTCATGTTATTCATCCCTATTTTCAAAGCATGTATTAATATGTTCCTAAATCCTTATTGGGGTATATGGGAAAGATGTTAGTATTCATAATGTTAATCGGAGGTGAAGCGATATTACATCACTTCGACAAACTTATAGTGTCTTATTATCATATCATTAATGCATTATATTCATGTACACTCAAAGGAGTTATATATACTCTACTATATGTATGCATTATATATATGTATGGGGTATGGGAAAAAGGAAGGAGTTATATACGCACACCACCTGCTGCTGGTACAGATATACACGATAATGATTATTCCCATAGAGGCAGATATGATATGATGAGATGCCCACAGAGGCTTAATGGAGGTATATACGCATATGTATATGCATGACCGCATTGTGCATGGAATTTAGGCATATTATGACCCTTTCAGGCATCCTACATAGACATGATACTTATACATGTTATGGCCCTCAGAGGCATTCTACACAGACATGATACTTATGCATATTATAGCCCTTAGAGGCATTCTCTACCGGTTGGTTGTTTCTTGTCTCATGTTACTTTCAGGTCTCTATTATGCTATTTTTCATGTCTGATATACTCGGTACATCAGTCGTACTGACGTCCCTTTTGTCATTGGACGTTGCATTTCACGCCCGCAGGCTCAAGTAGACAGGGTGATGGTCCGCACTAGAAGGTTACTGGTTCAGCTGGTTGGAGCACCCTATTTATTCCAGAGTTGCAGTCTAGTCGTAGTACGATATTTTGGTTATGCGTTGGGGTATGGCGGGGCCCTGTCCCGACCTTATGATGTCACGTACTCTTTAGAGGCTTGTAGACTGATATCCTATGTATGGTGGTCGTGTATGGCCTTGTCGGTCTTGGTATGTCAGTAAGGTATCTCGTGGCGGCACTCGTGGACTATGAGAAATTACGGTTATATGCTAAATTTATGATTAGTGGTACTCAGCAAGTAAGGTCCGAGTGCCCGTCATGACCTTCCGATTTGGGTCGTGACAATGTTCTCAGTCGAGGAATTGGGCGAGGGTTGGTGGGGGAGGGGGTAAGTGGGGTAAGAGAGCTAGTTCAGATTCTTAAGAAGAGGAGGATTAATATAGCCTGTGTCTAGGAGATCAAATGGGTAGGACCTAAGGCTAAGGATGTAGATGGGTATATGTTATAGTTCTCGGGTAGGTCGAAATATAGGAATGGGGTAAGCATTTTGGTAGACAGTGAGCTAAGGGATCAGGTGGTAGAGGCAATGAGGGTCAATGACAAGATGATGGCGATTAAGTTGGTAGTTTGAGGGTTCACTATGAACATTATTAGTGTTTATGCGCCGCATGCGGGCTTGGATGAGGAGGAGAGACGCTTTTGGGAGAATTTAGATGAAGTGGTGGGAGGTATACCACCCATTGAGAAGTTATTTGTAGGAGGATATTTCAATGGACATATCGGGTCACTTCCGGGGGGTTATGATGATGTGCGTGGAGGCTTTGGACTCGGGGACAGGAACGGAGGAGGCGTCTCACTTTTGGAGTTCGCTATAGATTGTGGGATGGTGATATCCAATTCGAGGTTCCTGAAGAAGGAGGAACACTTGGTGACTTTCCGTAGTTCGGTGGCTAAGACTCAGATAGACTTTTTGCTCCTTAGGAAGGTTGAGAAAAGTCTTTGTAAAGACTGCAAGGTTATTCCGAAGGAGGATCTTACAACCCGACATAAGCTTTTGGTGATGGATTTGGAGATCAAGATGGAGAAGAAGAGGGTTGTGGATGACAGGTTAAGAATCAAATAAGGGAGTTTGACCATGGCTAGTGCAAATGATATGTGGGAGACGTTGATGGCCAAGGGGGCTTGGGGGAGTAGTGGGGATGCGATAGGTATGTGGGATAGGACGACCAGTTGCATTCGGGAGATAGCTAGAGAAGTGCTAGGGGCCTCGTGGGGTAACTGTGGTGGGCATCGAGGGGACTAATGGTGGAATGATAAAGTTCAAGAGTAGGTGGAAGCAAAGAAAGCGACGTATGCGAAATTGGTAGAAATCAAGGATGAGGTGGAAAAGTGGATGAATAGGAAACTGTATAAGATGACGAGGAATGAGGCAAAGCTAGCAGTTACGGTAGCGAAACGGTGGATTTTGAATGCCTGTATATAGAATTAGAGGAGAAAGACGGGGATAAGAAATTGTACAGACTAACCAAGGCAAGGGAGAGGAGGGCCCGTGACTTGGATCACATGAGGTTCATCAAGGATGAGGATGGCAAAGTACTGGTGGAGAAAGCACATATTAGGCGGAGGTGGCAGTCTTACTTCCATAAACTCTTGAACGAAAAAGGAGATGGAGACATTGTGCTGGAAAATCTGGAGCATTCTAGTAGGTACCAAGATTTTGGGTATTGTAAAAACATTAAGGTTGAGGAGGTTAAGGGTGTTGTTCGCAGGATGCACAGGGGACGAGCGACCGGGCCTGATGAGATCCCAGTTGAATTTTGGAAGAGCGTAGGCAGGGCAGGTTTGGAGTGGCTGACTGAGTTGTTTAACGTCATTTTTAAGACAACAAGAATTTCCGAAGAATGAGGTTAAGTACAATAATTCCCTTGTACAAATACAAAGGTAATATCCAGAGTTGCAACAACTATAGGGGTATCAAGTTATTGAGCCACACTATGAAAGTTTGTGAAAGGGTCGTGGAGATGAGGGTAAGGAGAGACGTGTCTATTCCGAAAACCAGTTTGGATTCATGCCGGGGCGTTCGACTACTGAAGCCATTCATCTTATTAGGAGGTTGGTGGAGTAGTGTAGGGAGATAGATCATGAATGCTATTTCAATTGCCAACGAGTGCGTGGATTCAAGACTTAAAAGTGGTAATCCATGAATACTTTGGAATTTAGATATTCATAAGGCTTATAACCATCTAAACTGGAATTTTTTGCTTGAAATTCTGAGGCAGATGGGTTTCGATTCTAGATAGATCAAATGGATCAAGTTTTGCATAAGTTTTGTTAAATTCTCTATCTTGGTTAATGGTTCATCAATAGGTTTATTCTCTTCTCAAAGAGGTTTGAGACAGGGTGACCCTTTGTCCCCTTTCTTGTTTATCATCGCAATGGAAAGTCTTAATGATATGCTGAAGACTGCTCAAACAAACGGTTAGATAATGGGCTTTAATGTTTCTACTAGGTCTGGTGAAAACCTGGAAATATCTCATCTCCAGTATGCAGACGACACTTTGATACTCTGTGATGCCGAGATTGAACAATTGAAAATTCTGAGGGTAATATTTATTTTGTTCGAAGCTATTTCTGGGTTACACATCAATTGGAATAAGAGTTTCTTATATCCTATTAATGAGGTAACGAATATGAATATGTTGGCTGGAATACTTGGAGAAAGAGTTGGTGAGCTTCCCACAATATACTTAGGGATGCCATTGGGGGCAAAGAGCAAGTCCAAGGAACTATGGAATAGTGTCTTGGAAAAATGTAAAAAGAAGCTGGTGAATTGAAAGAGTCAATACCTCTTTTTTGGAGGTAGATTGACCTTAATAAATAGTGTGTTATATGCTGCCAACTTACATGATGTCTATCTTTCCAGTTCCTGTAAGTGTAGTGAAACAAATGGATGCTCTGAGAAGAAACTTCTTGTGGAAAGGCAACTGTGATTCCAAAAATTTCCATCTAGTTAAATGGGATGCACTTACTGTTAGGAAGAAGGATCACAACCTCATGATGAAGTGGCTATGGAGATTTGTCTCAAATGAGCAGTCCTTGTGGAAAAATGTTATCAGTTAGAAATATGGGATGGAGGGAAATTGGATGACAAAGACAGTAGTCAACCCCTACGGTGTTAGCATTTGGAAATCAATCAGGAATCTTTTGTCAAAGTTCAAGAACAACTCTTACTTCAAAGTAGAAAATGGTGGGAGGATTTCTTTCTGGGAAGAAAAATGGTTAGGGCAAAGATCATTGAAGGAACTATTTTCAAATATTTATAATTTGAATCAACAACAAAATTCAACAGTTGGAGAGGTTTGGGACAACCAAGGCGGGAGATTGAGTTACAGGAGGTTGCTTAATAACTGGGAGATTGACACATTAACAAGTTTCTATCCCTCTTTGGAACAGTTCAAAGGAGTTTCCACTTCTGAAGACTGTGTAGCAATAGCCAAGGTACTTACACTATTAAAGGAGCTTACCGAGAATACAATGTATCAGATTGACTGTTGGCCTTGGAAACTGATTTGGAAGGCCAAAATCCCATATAAAGTAGCATGCTTTACTTGGCTACTAGCTAGAAATGTTGTGCTAACTAAGGATAATTCAGCAAAAAGGAATATACATTTGTGTTCAACATGCTTTCTGTGTGGAAAGGAGTCAGAGACAATTAATCATCTTTTTTTACACTGCAAAACCACAAGTCACTTATGGAGGATCTTGATAAACCTGAAAGGACTTTTGTGGGTAATGCCTGGAAGTATTCTGGAGACTTTGGAGAACTGGAACAGTTATAGTAGTCTAGCTACAGAGAAGGAAAGATGGAAAATTATCCCTGCTTGTATTTTGTGGACAACGTGGAAGGAAAGGAATCGAAGATGCTTTGACAACAAATGCAACTCCATCCAGAACATGAAGATGAAGTGCTTAGTTTTGTTATATTTTTGGTGTAAACATAAATATATGGAAGATCATGAATCCTTTGTAGATGTTATAGGAACCTTGTGAACTAAATGAATAGGATACTGATCTATAGCCTTTTGTAATTAGTCTGGACTGCATTAAGTTGGTGCATTCTTTTTTGGATAAATATAACAATTGTTACCTTCTCAAGAAAAATCTGTTTATGGCTAGTAGTCGTTACAAACTGAATTAATAAATTTAAACAAGAGTTACATAGCTTTTAGTAAGATGAAGTGCTTAGTTTTGTTTTATTTATGGCTTGAACCCATGACCTCCAGTTGCCATGTGACCAGGAGGTCATGGGTTTAAGCCGAAAAAACAGCCTCTTGCAGAAATATGAGGTAAGACTGCGTACAATAGACCCTTGTGGCCCGTCCTTTCCCCGAATCCCGCGCATAACGGGAGCTTAGTGCACCGAGCCTCTCTTTACATAGATTTTAGTGAAAACATGTAGTGAAGTGGCATTCAATAAAATGTATGGATCTAACATTGCATACAATTGTTACTTGTTCAAGTTCATCATAACTTTAGCCCTCTTTTTTGCTCTTTTATCTTCTAGCTGATTCTTTAAATTAGTTAAAGGTATCACATCCATTTTCATAATATTAGTGGATAGATGTCATCCACTAACTCTTGTATCACATTTTGTGATATATAATGCTCTCATTTCTGAAGTTTCTATTTTAATAGTACATTCAATTTGATTTTTATATTTTATGCCGAGATATCTTCATGCTAGGAGGCTAACTAGGTTGTTTGAATTTTAGATGGGTTAATATACATAACAGTTTTACCAGACTCTTAGAAAACAAAGGCACCTCCAAAACAAATATGTTTGCATGGTCCGTGCTACGTAGTTGGACATACACTACCTAGAGTTTCACATGGTTAGCTGCTAGAGGGGTGATTTTGACAGCGAAAAATCTTAGGAAAAGAAAGGTTGTTTGTATCAGCTGGTGTTACCTATGCAAGAATGGGGGCGAAGATGTAGATCACCTTTTACTACACTGCAGCTTGGCTAGGATATTGTGGTGGGGTATGTTCAGTTGGTTTGGTATGTCTTGGGTGATGCCAAGGTCTGTGAAGGACCTGTGGTTTTGCTGGAAATCTGGAAGAAGCAGAAGAAAGAGCAGGGCCTGGAATGTTGTTCCTCTGGCTTTGATATGGATCATATGGAGGGAGAGAAATAGGAGAGCTTTTGAAGGGGTAGAAATGAGTTTTGGAGAGTTGAGGAGTAGTCTCCGATCCCTTATTTATTTTTGGTGCACTCATGTAGTCCCGAGTTATATAGAGGATTGTGTGTCTTTTTCAAAGAACCATATCTCTTTGTAGGTTCTTTACTTTTTGGTATACTTATTGTATACGGCCGATTTTAGCCTTTTGGTTTATGAAATGAAATCTGTTTACCTGATCAAAAACAAAATACAATACTTAGAGACTAGATGATTGAGAAGTGAATTCTCCGATTAGTTTTTTATGTGTAAGCAAAGTAATGAACCAGACTCACATTTGTTTCTTCCAATCAAAGAACGCCTAGTCCTCCATAGCAGTAATTTCTTCTTATGGATTATAAATAAGTCTCTGATCTATTAAAGATTTAAACAAAAATGTATCTTTTATGTAATCAGGTTTAGAGAGCAAATATTCACCTTGAATAATGCTATAACGACTGAGAAAAAGCTCATAAATGTTGTTGCAAATATCAAAGGTCCTGAAAGGACAGCTGGTCTTCTGTGTACATAAGTCTAAAAATTTAAATACTTTTGTCAGGAAATGAGAGCACCAGAAATAAAAGGTGATCCAGGTAGTCTACTACTCTATTTATATTTGACTCATTTTTAGTAAACATGAATATATATTTACAATAGACAAACAAATACGTATTTGTTAACCTTGAACAGTTTTAAATGCAACGAGTAGGAACAATGCACAAGGAAATAGATATGAGTTTTCCACATGACCTAGCAAATCACTTCATTTTTTTTCTTTTTTCCCACTTTTTTTCATAGATAAATGAAGTCTAAACATCCCATAACAGATACAAGGTTTTTGGTCCTTATCAATTACATCATACTTTTTCTGACAGCCATACTACTTGAATTTATGTCTTCATATGGCACAATAAATACTTTGATCTACACATTCTCTGTGGACAAAACAAAAAGATATGCATAAATTGTAGAAATAGCAGAGACCTGAATATGTAAATAAAAAACTATCTAAACTATCACCGCTGGTACAACAAAGATGCACAATGTAGCAACCACATCAAATCTCTTCCATCTCAAAAGTGGTAGCTGAAAATATAGAAGCATTTGGAAAATCACCAATGAGAAACCTTTCCTATGATGTTATACACATTTTACTGATATTACGACAAGCCATGGCATGAAAGTGAAATTATTCAAGTTAGAAACTTTTCTGGACAACATCTAGTTCGCCACCCTCTCCCAAGCTTCATTTATGACATATCACAATTTTTCTACCACTTACTGTCATGCACTCTTGAAAGCAATTAAAGCAGAGATGAATTTTCACCGGCATGCAATTAAAATTGCAGTAATCTAGTTTCTAGTAAGCCAGAACACATAGTTATTATGGAAGTATTTATTCTTCCTTATTATTGTTTCCTCTTTTTTATCAAATTGTAAGAATACAGCCAAACTAATGAATTAATAGACCAAAAACACAGATCTGATATGATAGTACAAATCACAACTATAAGGGAGACACTAGATATGTAGGAGGAATTCTCTAACACTCTTTTGAAGGTAACATATAGGTAGAACCATAGAAGAATCTATGATAATTTTATAAAATACTAGAGTCGGGCTCATCAGGTCTTGTCAGTTCTAAGAAAATTGGCTTGGGGATAAAAGTATTCATCGGGTGTCCTGCATGATCTGCTTCATCATCTGCTTCAAACTGAGATATTGTCCCCTCTATGAGTTCTAAATCCCTAAGATTGGATGCTTGAATTTCTAGTTCAAACGGATCAAAAGAGGAAGAAGCACTGAAAGAAGATGAAGTTCTGAAGCTGCATGGGTCTAGATTTGATGCAGATGCTCTCCATACTTGCGTCTTTTTGTGTTGCTTGAAGTGTTTTCTTGTAAGTGGGACTTTAGTGTAGTAGACGCGGTTAAAAAATAATGAAGTTTTCCCTTTGTAGTGTTTCTTACTACCTTGGCTTTTAGAAGAAAATTGGACCGGGCCACTTGTAATTAAATTCTTCGAATTCTTTCTTTTCCCCACAGGTTCTTCCACATATGTGTCACGTGGTTCATTAATGGTATTTGCACGTGGAACTGAAAAAGAATTCGACCCCATCTGATTACCAGCCTAACCAAAACCAGTCGAAGGACCAGCAGGTAAAGGAAAAGACCGGATTCCGAAAATTATTGGCAATTCGAAAACCCTATCATCAAATTCAAAATTCAAACTTGCCGGAAACTTCATGCCTGATTTTTTGACATAGATATGATCCCACATCAGATGGTTTCTTTTCTTCATATCTTTATCAACATCGATAAAAAAAACCCACAACGAGCCCCTATATATTCGAAAGTGTCAACTGACCAAGCATTTAGGGGAACTCCAAAAACTTTCAACCAGATATTTTTCGGGATGCTACCAGACTATGAGAAGATAATTTCATGCGACCACCAATATAAAGAGAGATGTTTTCCGCACCAAAACCAATCCCCTGCCTTTACAGAAGCGTGTGTATACCGGGTACATATGACAATTGCATAAATACATATAATTTGCATTGCATTCATTCATATTTTGATATGTACTTGATGTTGTGTGTACTCAGTGTTGATTTTTGGTAAACTATATGATCTTATTTCTTTTGATAGAGGAAATACTGATACTTGAGGCTTATAACTATTGTGAGGTCGAGTTATGAGACTTGATAGGACTAGACGCCCTAACTGGGGTTTAGGATGGTTTGGTAATATTGTTGAGAGTTGTAATAAGACTTGCAAACCTTGATAATTTTTGTACTTTGTTGAACTATAGAAACTATTGTTAGGTTTGGATAATTGAACTGTCTTTATACTTAGTCGACTAACTAGTAGAGAAGTATCAGAAAGTACCAACCCTCTCGATGATGTTGGTGGGTACTCATGCTTCCTGTACTCATGCTTCATGTACTCATTCTACACTTGTTGCACTCTATGTGCAGGTACTGATCCGAATTATAGCAGAGTAGCTTGAGAGCCGACCTTTGGAGATTGCTAGAGGAGTCCAGGGTAATCCGTAGATTCCTTCCTAGCACTGGAACTCCATTCAAATTATTTATGACTCTGTCTTTGTATTTTCGGACAACACTATGTATTTCACTTTTAAAATTGTATTCTTATTTAGATCTCTGTATTCATGACTACCGGATTTTTGGGAATTTCTTGCATGTTTACGTATTAAGTTCCAAGACTTGATAATACTTACGTTGTTCCTTTATCTTTCCTCATTTACTTATATTTTATTCTATTGAAGGATTGGTGTTCACCAACGGGGTAGGGTAGGTGCCTCACAACACAATGAGACTTTAGGGTCGTGACACTAAGGACATTTTAAGTATGTCGCTTGACGAGTTGGTAGGCAACCTAGAGACATATGAAATTGATATGGAGAACTCCAGGAATCAAGAAGCTACATATGAAATTGATATGGAGAACTCCAGGAATTAAGAAGCTACTACTGGGAGATCCCTCACACTCAAAGCGTCTAAAGACGAGGATGAAAAGGAGATCGCGTTGAACACCGGAAATTTTAGAAAGTTCCTCAAAAAGGAAAAACAATATGGTGGTAATAGTTTATCTGAGTAGGGAAGAAGCTATGTCAGGTCTCAGTTTGGTGGGTGCTTTAAATGCTATAAAATGGATCACATGATTAAAGACTGTCCACTATGGGTAATTGAGTGGAAGAAAAACAGAGTAGAGAAAGAAAAACGGAAATAGTAGGCCAATGGAAAGAATGAGAATGAGACCCTAAAAACTATAGTGGTTGCGTGGGGATCAGATGATGAATCAGAGGATGACAATGATCACACTGCTTTTGTGGCCATCGAAGACTAGAACTCAGATCACACTGCTTTTCTTGCAAGAGAAGAAACTGATCTAGAATGGGCAAATCGCTGGACTCAATCATCCCAACTGCTCTCTAATCATACTAGCCAGACACAAAATATTACCACAGGTCTAGGCTATTATTGGATGGCTAAGGAAGAATCTAATAAGGGAGAGTTGTGCACACTATGCGGGAGGATTGGTCATCTCAAAATTAAATGTTCAAAGGATCTGAGAAACAGAAAGCCCAGGACAATCAGAAAGAGAGTAATAGGGGTTGGAAACAGATTCACTTGGGCCCTGCCTGAATGGACAAAGAAATACCTAATCCATCTAATGATCAATGGAAAGGGACCCAAACATGTCTGGGTTCCCAAAACTAACCTTGATAGTTTTGAAGGAAAGAAGAGCAGAAAAACAAGCTATGTTGATGTATGGAAGGTGCTTGTTCAAGTCATAAAAGGAGTTTGAATTAAAGAATTCTGCTCACTCTCAGAATAGAAGGAAGACAATTGATGCAAAAAGAAATCTTCTCAAAAGGAAAGGCAATTAGATAGGGGAATATTTAAGTGACATTCATGAATGAACCATGTTCATCACTAAAGGTTTAGCAAAAAATTCAAGGTAGGACTTCAATTGAAAATCAAAGATGACTAAAAGTCTCCTTTTGGAGAAGATGCACGGCACAAAGATAGGGGGAACTTTTGACTTTGGTTTTTCAAAGCAGAAAAATATTGTGGGTACTTTTGCGCCTAAGAAACAAGTTCAGAAACTTGTTCCTTCAAGTGAGAATAGATGATCAACGAGGTCTATTTCAAATAATCAGGGTTGGGATTTCTGATCAGAGAAGAAGCAAGACGCAGATAAGGCATTCTCAACAAAAAGTGAAAATATATGGTTAGGATTTTATGTTATGCCTAGCTTACATTACGGATGAAACCAAGGGTTCTGGGGCTGGTAAATTCCTCTGATTGATTAAATTGAAAAGGCTCTCCTAGATGTCATGCAAGAACTGTGGTAGCATTAGGGATAAGTATGGATGCACATATGATCCCTAAAATTGGTTAGGAAGGTTGTCTTAGACTGTGTCATAACTAAGATATGTTACTCAGTCTGTACATTTAATTGTATGTCATATGCCTAAATATATTCATTATCTCTTGCAAATCAACATGATCACTGTCACAGAAACATGCCTTGAATCAAGTAGTGCATATGGTTAGCCAATGCTTTAGGTATGTATTATTTTCCCTACAGTCAATTATATACTCAGATCATGGAACAACTTGTTCTTCCTATCCTAGTTAAATCTAGCCATCTTTAATAGAGTATTGAGAAGAGGAAAAAGTGAATCATGATGGCACTTTTAAAAACGCCACCGTGGTCAAATTTTGCTCTTCCTAAAAAAGACTCTTTGGTTACCCTCTTAACCCCTACATAAAATAGTCACCACTCCTAAAAATCCCATTAACCCTATCTTATAACGGAACCAAAATCGTGAAGAATATGCCTGATACCTCTTCATGTTCTGCTTAGTCTCTCTCATCTACATACTGCTTTAATTTCACAAAATCATACTATGTCCTCTAGTTTACTCTCACTAACCCATCATTGCTCATTATACGGATCTAGACACCACTGGAAAGGAGAAATGAGAAAGAAAATTGGGCGGGGCTCATAAAAAGGGGGAATACCTTAAAAGTATCAATACATGGGTAAGTATGGAGGAAATCAATGGTATGACAACTCCTCTAGAAAATGAGTTGGATGACACTGATAGTTCATCTCAAAGCAATGCATATGGATAATTGAAAATAGGAGTTATGGAGACATAAGGGTTCATGGAGAAGTATGGAAGGTTGAAACAGAGAAGAATCCTCTATCTTCTTAGAAATAAGAGCATTCCAAATCTTGGTCCTCATGGGAAAAACTGGTGAAAAGGATGGTGGATCTTCTTGGGGTATTTGATGAAGATCTATCCAAGAGAAGGGGCTGACTCAAAAGGTGATTACGGTGAAATAGACGATGAAGAGATATCCTCCCCTTTCGACCATAACCAATCCACACCTCTTAGCTAAAAACTTCAGAACTTAGACCTAGGATGTCACCTCCACATTAGACATATTCACTAGTATAGTGACTAGGCTCTCCATAGCTTTATCCATGAATATTTTCTAGAGTCTAGTTCCAAGTTTGAATGATCTGTTGTATATGGCTGTAATTAGGGATTTGAATTGTACTGATTGAAGATTAATGAAAATAACTTTTGCACATTTCACAAATCAATGCGTTATTTGTGTGATAAGAATGTTTTTTCTTAACTGAGTGATTGATTCCTGTTTGCATGTATGTGATAGCCCTAGTGGCCATGAGTTCAATACTATCACTAATTACTAACTACAATCTAAGTTAACTTTTTAATGATGCCAAAAGGGGGAAGAAACATCATTGTGCTTACTATCTTTATGACTCCCGTGCTAGCATGTTTTAATCTTAGTCCAAACTCGATGCTATGAGTGTATGGAACAAGTTACTCCTGACGTGATGAATATGGGGTTTGTCATCATCAAAAAGGAAGAATTTTTTGGCATTAAGACATCTGAAGTGTGCTAAGTAGTTTTGATGAATGACAATTAAATATGTAAGGTGCATAAACCAAGCTTAGTTGTATGATAAACTAAGCTAAACACATAAGAGAAAGAACACATATGTTAAATAGAATAAGTCTAAAGACATGTTCTATCGCAAGTAAAGGCTGTAATGAAGTGAACAAATTAGGTCCGTGAGCTTGTTCTTTCACAGATACAAGTGAAAATGTTCATAAAGGAATGATAGGTGAATCAGTCTAATTAGAGCTCAAGAAGTATTGCAAAGAAGTTGTAGAGACAGACGCATACACATGAACACAAGTTGCAAATATGTGTGTCAACACAAAATCAGGTCATCAAGTGTAGGGACTGAATGATCCAGAAGTGAGAAGATCATGAGGAGAAAAGAGAGTAGTGAAGTGAACCGAGTTTATAAGATTGTTCCATCATACGATCAAATATAAACGAGTTTGAAGCTACATAGTAGATCATGATAGAGAGAACAAGCATGAATAGAGTTCTATCGTTCTATCCTAAAGAGCCAACAAGTGTAGTGGTTGAATGTGCTACATGGTATAAGAGAGTGATCAAGAGAAAAGGTGAAGAGATCATCAGAAGTACAGAGATGAATGAATGAATCAAGCTCAGAAGAAATAGACACAAAGCTACACATGTGAGCCGAGTGGTTTCCACGTAAAAATCATTGTGTTCTTACTTTACGGTTCTGTATTTTTATTCCACGAAACGCTAGCTTAGAATAGGTAGAGTAACGTTTTCTTTCCTTAGGAGAAAATTAGATACTTTTTAAGGTAGATAGAAGGTCGTGCAAACTAATACAACCCTTACGGGATGTGGGTGGATAGAATGTCCTCCACATCCTGAAGGTCTAAATGATGAGTCATAAGAAGTCTGACTCGAGCTGAAAGTACTATTCTCGGAATACTCAACCTCGGACGGTGGCATAGTGACATGAATGGTTATTATAGACTAAGGGTGGTAATCCCTCCCTGGGTAACTTTGGACCCTAGGCGGAGCACCACCATAACTTTCAAACTGACGAGCCTTCTTGCCCTCACACTACTCAAACCTCTCATGCCAAATTATCTCTAATCCTTGGCGACGTCTAATATTTCCTGAAACCCCAGTAAACGAAGATGATGGTTGGCCTTCCGATTGCTACTTCCACACTAACTCCCATTAGTTTACCATAATAATAATAGACTAAATCACGAAAATCATTAATCCAATCATTGGTTATAACATCTGGTTCCTCAAGTCTGACAAGGTATCCACATAAATCAACAATAGAATCTAATCCTCAAAGCAGGTACTAAATACAAAATATCGATGTAATGTTATGAGATGCAAATGAAATACAATGCCATGCAAGACTTTTCCATCACCAGTATACACACGTTCAACTATGAACGAATTATGACTAATGGGGGACTCGCGATGTCCATATACCACCCGAAATCATTTCCCTTATGGTTCTCAGCCATTTCTAGGCTCTCAATCACATCACTTAGCCAAATGTACCCTCATAATACCTTTCTCTAGCCACTCGAGCTCATATACGCGCATCACTTCATCCGGAATCATTTCCCCTCAGACTGACATAAGTATCCTCAAGTATAACATTCATGAGATATCATATAAAGAATGAATATGAAATTCACAATGATAAGAAGCCAATATATCCAATAAAGATTCAACCTTTAGTCAATCACATAATAAAGACTCGATATTTTTCTTCTTTTCCACTTTTAAATGAGTATAAAGGAGTGATGGGAACACCTATTCACATATAAGACAAAAATATAATAATGATGCGAAAAGTACGGGCTTCATACCCCAATCACGGATTCAGATTATCGTACTATTCTATTAGCTAATGCACAAAGCATGGCATTCACTACATAATTTAAAGGTGTAAGTACCCATAACATGTCACTAGTACCCGATACAAGTGCTCATCACAAGTATCGGTACCCCATTATTATGACCATTATGTCCTCATATTTAGTTGATTAGACCAACTATGACGCTTTAAATAAGGTACAAGATCTCAACTTGCCTGGAATAGGAGTCCGTGAAAAGCTTTAACTTTTTCTAATGCCTCTGAAAGGTGCTAATCTATTCAAATATGGATAGTACGTTACCATACGATTCTATCAAAACCTATATTTCTATATAAAACTTTCGGATCCAAAAAGTCACCCAAAAATAGGATCTCGAGCCTCAAGGACAAAATGAAAAATTTATTCCAAAATCAGTTTATCCATCATCTATGAAGCCTAGATATAAAAAATTATCAGAATCTAACATCAATTACATGATCAATTGGAGAAATTCCTTTTAGTTCAAGACTAGGGTTTATTTCCCCCCAAATCCCCAACTTAAATCATGATATCTAACATGGAATCCCTTAATAATCGATAGAATAATCATAAGAGAGTGACTAGGAATCTTGAAAATCCTCTCCAAACTGAGACCCCAAGCTCAAAATATGAGAATGAAATGAGCTAAGTCGAAATGGAGAATTAAATATCTCAACCCAATGGTCTTCGCAATTGCGAACACATTATTGCAAATGTGAGCTCACTGCTGACCCCACCCATCCGCAAAAGAGGACATTCCATCGCAATTGCAGAACTCGCAAATGTGAGCCACTTATCACAAATGCGGCACTAGAAATTGCGATCTTCCCCTCGCAAATGTGAGTGCACCAGAAAACATCAATTCCAAAATTCATCCAAACTTCGAATCAACCTCCGAAAATCATTCGAGACCTCCCGGACACAAAACAAATATGAAAATCACTCCTAAAACATGCAATGGACTTGCACACACACTCAGGATATACGAGGTCATCTTGACCCGCTATTGACTATGGTCAACTCCAATTCTCTTAATTAACTGAAATCTCAATAAAGAGTCTAAAATACACCAGAGTCCCTCGGGAATTGAACCAATGACTCAACTAAGTCATAAATAATAATCTAGACCTAATGGAATCAATGAAACTTCTAAAATGACTCAAATGCCCTTGATGTTGACTTTAGTCAACTAAAACTCATCTTTTAACTTAAGAACTTCAAAATCCACAAACTCGCCCGAATCTCACCTGAATCACTTGGGACTCATTCTAACTATCACACCCTAAACCTGGAGAGTCGTGTCTAGCACCCAGTGCCTAGAATGACCTTGAGCATACTAACTGTAACTCGTATAACTTGAAAATTTGCAAACTCGGGGCCGACAAAGCCAAGATATAACACAAGTATGCTATCTCAGGCTGACAAGGCCGTAGTGCATAATTTGTAGATAAAACTATCACACCACAATGGGATCACCCAAATATATGTATAATCACCTATGCAGACCGACAAGGTCACCATGTATATCTACAAACAACAAAACCTAACACACACACACACACACACACACATACACATATATATATATATATATATAAGGCCGACAATGCCACTATGCTGACATACTATACATGCAGGACAAGTCAACAAGCCTCTAGGTAGCGCATAACTGTAGTATGGTAGAGACAGGGCCCTGGCCTACCCATCACATGTATATGTATCCAAAAGACTCTCAAAAGCTGGACCTAGTATCTCTGGATGAGATGGAGCTTACCAATCACGCTGATACTCTACTTTGACTACTGGGGAGGTCTCTTCGGCTGTCTATCTGGAATTACAGTTATGAATACAGCGTTCCCGACGAAAGAGACGCCGGTGCAAAATAATGTACCGAATATGTAAGGCAACAAAATAACTACACTGAAAAGAAATATATGATATAAAAAATGTAAGATGAAGAGTCAAGGATGATCTGGATGTATACCTACCTTTCTCTGTTTCCTATCAACTAACTAATACTATGACAAACTAATTAGCCTCAGATAAGACCCAGTGCGTATGTAAATAGTTTTGAAACCTAATTTTTACAATCCAATACTTTATTTAACTATTTAGAATTCTTGAATCATTAACGGAGTAAAATATGTATGTTACAAAGCAAAAATGACTTTACAAAATTATTCCAGTAACATTTTTCCATGCTATTTGGAAAAATATTATCGAATATATTATTGTATATCATTTGTATATTTTCACATATTTTTAAGAAATATGTATCAATTTTTATTATTTAAAGAGGAAATTATTTATTTAATTATCTAAATTAATAATATTTTACTCTATAAAATTAAGGAAATTTGAGTAATTAAATATAGTGTCAAATAGCATCTTATATAAAGGAAGTTCCTGCAACAACTCTACACCCCGAAAAGGGTGTAACAAGAGTAGTATCAATATAAACATTATGTATTGGTAGGTATCATAGGCCGACAATAGTTAGCTAACATATATAAAGGAAGAAACTGAGGAATAAACATGCTTGCAATCAAGTACAAACCCTATCATAGTCTAAAAGTAAACAACCAAGTATCCAGTGAGAATCCAAGTACGGAAATGAGGTAATCACTAAGAACACCCACGTAAGACTTGCAATAAGGTAAATTACACTAGGTCTCAGTAGTCTATAGTCATAGCCTAGGCAGAACATCTAGTGCTCAAATCCATCGAGTGCCTAAGTAATAGATTAGCAAGCAACCACCATCTCAAGTGTCTTAATAATTAAGGAATTAAGGCTGACCGCATCACATATTACCATGAAAACAACAACCAGAATCAGATATATGAGTGGATGTAATGTGAATGTATATGTGATGTAATGCAATGCAATGCAATGTAATGCACTGGCCAACTATCTCATGGCATACATACATGCTCCAGGAGGAATATATCATCATCCCAGCAGTCATGACCCATGGGGGACCCGTGAAGTCCATGTACTAGTCACTCTGTATCACACAGCCTAGAGTAACTCTTCCACCCACCACACCGCTAGCCATTCTGTATCACTCAACATAGAATGGCTACAAAAATAACATGTCATAAGAATCAATATTGTTTCTTTCTCACTTATCACCATCATGCCAATCACATGTAATATCAATGTATCGCGGCATCACCATTATATATATATATATATATATAAGGATTTTAATATCGTTGTTTATTCTCATTTATTTTCATTATTATTATTATTCACATTTTTTATTATTATTTGCTTTTTAATATCATAATCATGGTTTTTACCCTAATATTCGGGGTTATTTTATTTTGCAAAACGGCATTGCATTTTCATATTAAGCAGTAAGCATTTCGAAAATATTCTGCTTTTATTTTTTATCACATCATTATATTAGATTTAAATTACATTTTTTCTTCAAAGCATTTTAAAACCCTTTTATAACCCATTTTTTCCCTCACCTAAAATATTCTACCCAACCCACAAAAATCAACCCCTTTCGGCCCAAAACGCCAAGACAAACTGGCCACACCCCAGCCCAAAACCCACACCCCTTATTTCCTATACCTAAAACATACCCTAAACCAAACACACCATTTCTGCCGCGACCCCACACCCCCAAAAAAACCCATTGCTGACCTACCAACCCCTCTCTATCACGCCAGTCACCAACCCCTGACACTATCTGACACCAACCCATACCCTATTCCGAAAATCCGCCCCAAATCCATTCCAAAATTAGCCTTTTGCCCTCTATTTTATTTCAAAACTCGAACATTATGGGGGGATCCATTATAACCCCCCCCCCCCTTGTTCTTCATTTGAGGGGGGGTCCGAAAATACAAACAAAAAAGATCATTTTTTTGGGTCCGAAAACAAGAAATCGAATGCTGGTTTTTGAGGTATGTTTTTGTCCGAAAAGGAAGGCATTCGGGTCTATTTGGTCCCCAAATTTCTGATTCAAAACATTCCTATTTGGTTTCATAACTAAAATTCGAAAGTACTTTTTAGTTCTTAATTTTTCAATCCTAGAGTACTCCTCTTTTGGTTCTTAAATTGCAATCCGAAAATACTAGTTTCAATCCTCAAGAATCCCTTTTTATTTCTGGGTCAGGTCGCAATCTGTGTCGGATCACAAACCAGACCCAAAGTCCAAAACCAACATTCCGAAACCTGAAAATCAGCATTTCAAAATTGACAAAAAATAGTATTCCAAAACAACTTCTCCGAGGGGATTTGACGATTCAAAACACGCTTCGGTTCGCTGCCCGGAGAAGGCCTCAATTTGCTAAATTTGAAAATGGCATGTCTCAAAGGTATACGAAATATACAGACATGGATATACATTCATATGTATATCTAAGTTGTGTATTTTATTGTATAATTTCGGATATACCATGTATATTAGGAATATTATATGTATATCAGCTCTTATGTATGTCTAAGTGTATATCAGTGCATATGTGTTGAATTAGGCCCTATTATGTATGTGGATTGGTCTATTCTTTTAAGTTTGATGATTATCATTTTGGGCCTGATCTATATTCTTTTTCACCTGCCTACATCTTGAGTTCCAACAACATATTACTTTTTCATGAATCATTTATTCACGATTTTCTTATGTATATATATTTTAAATCCTACTAATCCTTTTCTTTTCTTTTATTTACATGAAATGCATCGGGAGCAACGAAGAGTCTCGTTATGAGACTCATCATGGCTATTGCCGAATGAAGACCCGCATCCATATCCATTGCATATCTCTTGCCTCGGGACTTCTAAACAAATAGGGCGGGATGATATCGACATCCGCCCTAGTCGCTGCTTTTTAATTCTTTTAATACCGTCCCTTTTTTTATTTTTTGGGTTGTAAAAATTATTCAATTTTTGTACGAAGAATGCTTAGAATAATTAGGCATTGAATGGATAGATTAATAGGGTAGTTTAAAATTGGAAACCCGCCGCTAGTTTATTTATTTTTAGGCTCGGTTAGTCTTAAAATCGGAAGTTCGGCGCTAGTTCATTTTAGGCTCGTCATGCATATTTAATGATTTCAAAACAATTTGGTCATCTTTTATTCGCTTTATTAATCATACAAATAAGTTTTTCTTTTTCCGATTTGCAACTTAAAATGACTTTCATAAAAATCACTTCCTTGCATTATAAATAATTTACTTTCCTCCTTTACTATCAAATGCAAAATATGTATTTTATATATAATTCCATGCAAATGCATACTTTATCCAAAAATCAACTTTCTAATTATTTTATAAATAATGCCATGCAAATGCCTACTTTTTCCAAAATCAACTTTGCTTTTATTTTTATAAACAGTACCTTATAAATGCATACTTTTATTCAAAAAATCAGTTTTACATATATTTGCATAAAAATGGCATGCATACTCTTTCGGATTTTAGGTCGGAATTTATTTCTCAAAAAACTGCAATCGCCTTTGCAAGAATTCTTTATGTTATAAAAAAATGCATTCTTTTAAATTACTTAGAACATCATTTTTAATTTTATATTTTTAAACATGCACTTTCTTTAGCATAACAATTAACCTGAGTTTGACCGGACAATCGCAAGTTAGCGGATCTTAAAGGATGTCGAACCCCTTCCCTTTAGGATAATAAATAACCCTTACCTAGAATCTCATAGTTTCGCAGACAAGTAATCGAAGTTCATTTTACAGCATTTATGTTAACATTTAGGTGCCTTAATTTACCGTAGAATAATTAGGCGGCGACTCCTCAAGCATTGAATCTAACGCCAGGGGAAACGCCTGTGCATCACAATCATTGGTGATAAAACGGGCGCGCACAGCATGGCGACTCCGCTTGGGAATTTTCAGGTTCTTAACCATAGCAAACCCGGATTAACTATTATTGCGCTTTATTTTGCTCCTTATTTGATTTAGTGCTTTGAATTATTTCCTTATGAAATTTTGTATGTGTAACTGTTTTAATTGCTACTTTCTTTTACTGTTTTTCTTAAATTGGCATTCCACTCATATTTTCTTCACTTCGAAAAATTGACATTATCACACATACACGCGAGGTGTGTTTCGCGCACCCGCAAAAAATTTCTTTCAAATTTCATAATTTTAAGAGAGTTGGCGTATGCGCGGAGTGTCCGGGCCATTCGGTGGCCGCATAGATTTCTTACTCGAGCAGTCCGCTCGTGAACCTTGAGTCTAGCTAGTCAAATCTTAGAAAATTTAGGATAGAGCTATACCACCCTTTATCTTCAGTCATGCATGCATACATCTTAGGTGGGTCGGTCCTTAATATTGACTCCACAATTAAGAAATCCACCAATTATCGACGGGTCTCACAACCCAATGACCAATCAACATATTATGTGTAGCCTAATAATGATAGACGGACCCAAGTCTAATCATGACATGCCAGAATTGGAAAAGGTATACAGCATTTATTTCCAATGGAAAGCATTTCACATTAGTGGCTTGGATCAATCTATATAATCTCGCTTATTTGGCGTTTAGACCCACCTCTGGCATAAGAGAGCCCCCATGCATGTTAGGACGCGCATTTAATTTCCATACAATTTGCTTGCTATTTTTGCTGCTTTCACTCTGTGCATATTATTTGAAGCAACAATTACTCACCTTATACTAACTTGGTTTTCTTCATTTTTTTAGAAGGTTTATTTTGCCTAATTTATTTTCCCCAAAGGTTGATTTGCGTTGACTAAAACTAGCGGAACACCCCTACTTCACGAGATCAAAGGCACGATCATCCAGCAAAATGATTGATTCAGGTACATCCGAACAGACTGGCCTGGGACTTATCGCTCTTCCGAGAGATGAACCAAAAGCTTCAGAAAGGAGAAATACTACCGTCCAGGAAGAATACATCGCCCAACTGTTGCAACAGGTGGCAACCATGCAGACTGATATTGAGCGGCTCCAAAATTTCACCAACATGTCCATTAGCCTCAATACTCCACTCCCTGACAAGGGACGAATGCAACTGCACCGTAAACCTTTTCATCTCATGAACCGCCATTTCCCCAAAACCTTCCCGAAAATTCCCCACTAAGCAAAATCAATCCGCAACACACTAACCCACATCATATCAACCCACAAGCCAGTCCACAACAAATCCCGCTACAAAATGATCCAGCATCCTTCACAACTCTATATGCACCTCAAGCTCCACTTACCTAAATTACCCCACTCGTCCAAAATATCCCTCCCGCGCAAAATTACCAGGCAACCCAACAAATACCAATATCACACATCGCTAACCATAACAAGAAGTATGTGCCACCAGTATATGTAATGGAAGCCCAACCTTTGACTACCACCATACCAAACATGCCTCATCAGGAAATTGGCCAGTATAAAGAGATGGAAAGGCAAGTAAGGATCAGAACCGATAAAAGTGTGGCGAGAGAAATTCATAGCCTAAAAGAAGAATTCAAGAACATCCAAATGAGAAAGGGGCATGAAAGACTCGAGTACGAAGATCTTTGCATGCATCCCGACGTTAAATTGCCTGTCGGATATAAGGTGCAAAAATTTGACTTGTTTGATGGGAAGGGAAATCCTCACACTCATTTAAGATCGTACTGTGACAAATTGGTTGGGGTAGGTAAAGACCAGACCATCATAATGAAGTTACTCGTAAGGAGTTTGACAGGGGAAGCACTCGACTAGTACACGAGCTAAGACCCGCGAAAATTGCGTAATTGGGGCACGATGGAACAAGATTTCGAGGACAGATTTAAGTTTACACTGAAACAGTCTTGGATAGATTTTATCTGATGAAGTTTGAAAAGAAATCAAAAGAGACCTTCAGAGAATACGCCATGAAGTGGAGGGCAGAAGCAGCAAAAGTTCAACCCCCGATAGCGGAAAGTGAGATGTCCACTCTCTTTGTACAATCTTTGAAAGATGCAACATACTATGAAAGAATGATAAGCATCATAAGACGGAGTTTCTCTGAAGTTCTAAGGATTGGGGATTTCATAGAAGAGGGTATCAAAACTGGAAAAAATACAAATTTGGTAGCATTGCAAACAACGAGTGAGGCAATTCAGTCGGACACATTTGGGGGAGCAACAAAGAGGAAGAGGGACGGAGTGTCTCTGTCATGATGGTCCAGAAACATAGGTCAAACCAAATATCAACCTACCAAATCCCATCATGCCAGCCTCCCTACTACAACCAAAACACCCAAAGTCCTCAGCTTTCATACAACAACCAAAACACCCAAAGTCCTCATCTTTCCTACTACAACCAAAACGCCCAAAGTCCTCAGCTTTCCTATTATAGCCTAAATGCCCAAAGCCCTCAACCTTATTATCAACACTCACCTGCTCCCTACTCTGTCTACCATACCCAGCCAATATATATCCTACCGCGAGCGCCTGCCTATCCGAATCCCCCACAATATCAGCCCGCATACTTACCTCAGCCACGAGTCCATCCACCAAACGCACCCAGACCCCGCACAAATAACGAAAGAAAGCCAATCAAAACGTATACACATTTAGATGAACCTCAAGCCTAGTTGTATGAAATACTGAGAACCGCAGGAATACTCCAAACCATCCCAGGAAATGTCCCCAGTCCTATTTCCAAATGGCATGATGAGACTAAGCATTGTGCATACCACTCTGGAATCCCTAGACACGACACTTGAAATTGCTATGCCCTTAGAGACAAATCGAGGCATTGATTAAAGAAGGGGTTATCCAACTGAAAGGAACTCATCCTAATGTAAGCAATGACCCTTTACCAAATGATGACCATGCCAATGTGAACATGATTACTGTTGATGAAGAAAACAATTTGGAAGGGACTATTGTGTCAGTCCATAGAGAGGAAATGGTTGAATCATTGGCCTTTATCACCCCTATAATTACAGCCCAAGTGAGGGAACTATTTGAAGTAGAAATACTTCCTCCAAAGCCGCGGATCATGACGCCGTCTTTTCCTGAAGAAGTCTTATCAACCAATCTCCGATGGAAGAGAGATGCTTCCTTGCCAAAGCATGTTCCACCTCTGAGTCAGTCATTTGTCAAAACATGCGCCGCTCAGGAATCAAAGGAGGACGATGCAGCCAACCTCATGGGGGGACTCAAAAGTCTTTTCATTGCTGAAGAAGAAGCAGAATGTAATGTAATTCTGGATGATTCCGCTGAAGACCCAACCATTTGGGATGCAGAGCAGGGAAATGTCTTGGAAAATTTGACATGTGCCCCTGCCCTGCTTCTCCGGGAAGCTTGGTAGAAATTGCATTTGTACTTAACGAAATAATGCGATTCAGATTGAGGCCTGAATCGCATTTATGCATTTAATGTGTTTTGCCTCCACCTTTTGAAAGCTTAAATGACAAATCTGCATTGCTTTTGCTATTTCAAAATTCATTTTATTTAAAAAAATTATTTTCATGCAAACTAATAAATCTGCCGATAATGTGAATGTGACATTAATGAAACATGCGAACAAGGTCCAAACGACAAAATTACAAGAACTGGCATGAGCATTTGCCTTTGCATTTTTGGGCTATCGCACTACAATCAGGACTTCTATTGGGGCAACGCTATATCTTTTGGTCTATGGGACAGAAGTTGTGTTACCAGCAGAGGTAGAAATACCATCCTTGAGAATTATCCAAGAAGCCGAGTTGAGCGAAACTAAGTGGATGCAGAATCGGTACGAGCAATTGATGTTGATTGATGAAAAGCGATTGAACGCAGTTTGTCACGGGCAACTTTACCAGAACAAAATGGTCAAAGCTTTCAACAAGAAAGTGAAACCAAGGATTTTTAAACTGGGGCAGTGGGTGTTAAAGCGCATATTCCCACACCAAGATGAAGCTAAAGGAAAATTAATCCTAGCTGAAATGGACGGCGAAGTATGGCCAAAAGCAATCAACGCAGATGCGGTGAAAAGACACTACATCTAGAAATTTTTCCATGTAACGCATTTTCTATGTTGTAAAAGTTGCTCTCCCTTGGTAGGATACGCAAAGAACCCATGTCGGGTTCCGTCTCTTTAAAACCTGATTCCCTCGGCGGGATATGTAGGCGGCCCACATCGGATTCGGTCCCACTTTTAGAAAACTCTTACAATTCCCCTTTTTGCTTACATGAACTACGTTATGACCTGATTCCCTCGGCGGGATACGTACGCGGCCTATATCGGCCTCGGTCACACCATTAGAAATTTTTCTCCCTTATCTTGCATGTAACAAAGTACGCCCAGCTGATCGCCTTGATAGGACAGGAAAGCAACCTACGCAAGACTCAGTTTTGTTCAGTAGAAAGTTCATCATCCTCACATACTAGAAACTGGGGCAAATTTTAAGGGTTCACTGCAAGAACACGCCGATAGACATGAAAAATATTGGCGAGCTAAGTCTTTAGCCAGAAGAAGGATTTTGGATAAGGCGTTTGCTTTGTTTCACTACATGTCACTATTCGAGAATTCGATAGAAATTTTTATTAATACGCATACTTTCTTATTTTCAACAAATTATTTTCATTAACAACTAGCCATGACTGGAAACCAGACAGGGGCTACAGGTCTGAACCAGCATGACGCACAAGTATCAATAGCCAAAGCTACAAAGTCAACGAGAATCAACCGCCCCTCCCCCAAACTCATAAATTTTCTTTGAGTACAGGTTCTTCAGGTTGAAAGAGGCAGGGAAGCCGCAATATTTATGTTCAATTTCGCAAAGAATTTCTGCATCGCAGCTCACCACAAGGATCACGTTCTGGTTTTGCGTCTATATAAAGACATTATCTTGACCTACAGGGTCCCAACAACATTATGTCTATGCAAGGATGTCCGCAAGAGTTTGAACAGGAAGGAGCTTCACCATAACGTGACATTATCTCTTACAGCAAACCAATGACAAGGACGTTATTCATCACGTATGTGCAAGGATGTCGCATCACATTTCATCTATGCAAGGACGACATTGCAATTCACAGGGACGTATTCTCATTTACCCATTGTATTTCAGCAGTTATGCACTAATTTTTTATTTTAGCTCTAGTCCGCAGGAGATTCAGCACAACATGGAACTATCTCTTACAGCAAACTGACGACAAGGACATCATTGCATTAGGCTGTATAAGGACGTCGCACCACATTTCATCTGTGCAAGGACGGCATTTCAATTCGCAGGGATGTATTCTCATTTACCCATTATATTTCAGCAGTTACGCACTAATATTTTATCTTAGCTCTAGTCCGCAGGAGTTTTAATCGGCAGGAGATTCAGCATAATGTGGAACTATCTCTTATAGAAAACAGATGACAAGGACGTCATTGCATTACGTCTGTACAAGGACATCGCACCATATTTCATTTATGCAAGGATGACATTTCAATTCACATGGATGTATTCTCATTTACCCATTATATTTCAGCAATTACGCACTAATGTTTTATCTTAGCTCTAGTCCACAAGAGTTTGAATCGGCAGGAGATTCAGCACAACGTGGAACTATCTGTTACAGCAAATCGATGACAAGGACGTCATTCATCACTTTGTGTAAGGACGTCGCATCACACTTTGTTTGTGCAAGAATGACATTTCAATTCAGAGGGATGTATTCTCATTTACCCATTATATTTCAGCAGTTACACACTAATGTTTTATATTTGCTCTAGTCCACAGGAGTTTGAATCGGCAGGAGATTCAGCACAACGTGGAACTATGTCTTATAGCAAATCGATGACAAGGACGTCATTCATCACGTCTGTGCAAGGATGTCGCATCATATTTCATCTGTGCAAAGACGACATTTCAATTCACGGGGTTGTATTCTCATTTACCCATTAATCAGTTATGCACTAATGTTTTATCTTAGCTCTAGTCTACAGGATTTTGAATCGGCAGGAGATTCAACACAACATGGAACTATCCCTTACAGCAAACCGATGATAAGGACGTCATTCATCACGTCTGTGCAAGGACGTCGCATCACATTTCGTCTGTGCAAGGACGACATTTCAATTCACAGGGATGTATTCTCATTTACCCATTATATTTCAGCAGTTACGCACTAACTTTTATCTTAACTCTAGTCCACAGGTGTTTGGATCGGCAGGAGGTTCAGCACAACATGGAACTACCTCTTACAGCGAACTGAGACATTTTGTTGGAGAGCTGGATTTCCCAACAAAGGTCAACGGCCTACTTCGAACGTCGTTCTGCTCTTTCCCAATATTTTGTCACACCTGCAACCAGTGTCATCATAACTCCGCTCTAACTTCGCTTCTCAATTTACCGATATCGCAATTCTATCTCTTACCCGTGTATCCTGATCTTCATTCAAGTCCCGATGATTTGGACAAAATTGGCTAATCGGTCAACGTCTTTGTCCGAAAACTCTTTCATCGTCTCCGGCCAAAGAGGGGCATCTATTGACACGCAATTTTGTCTTATCTTTTCCGATATTTATTTGCAAATTTAAATATTTTAACACCTCATAACATTTTTAATTATTATTCACATTTTTTATTATTATTCGCTTTTAATATCATAATCATAATTTTTACCCTAATATTCGGGGTTATTTTATTTTCGCAAAATGACATCGCATTTTCATATTAAGCATTAAGCATTTTGAAAATATTATGTTTTTATTTTTTATCACATCATTATATTTTATTTAAATTACATATTTTCTTCAAAGCATTTTAAAACCCTTTTATATTTTAAACCCATAACTCATTACCCATTTTTCCCCTCACCTAAAATATTCTACCCAACCCACAAAAATCAACCCCTTTCGGCCCAAAACTCCAAGCCCAACCGTCCACACCCCATCCCAAAACCCCTTTTTATTTTTGTCCAAGCCCAAACCCACACCCCTTATTTCCTTTACCTAAAACAGATCCTAAACCTAACAAACCAATCACACCTATTTCTCTCTCAATCAAACACACCCTTTCGGCCGCGACCCCACACCCCCGAAAAAACCCATCACCGACCTACCAACCCCTTCTGTCAAGCCGGTCACCAACCCCTGACACCATCCGACACCAACTTATACCCTATTCACCAAAATCCGCCCCAAATCCATTCCAAAATCAGCCTTTTTCCCTCTATTTTATTTCAAAACTCGAACGTTATGGGGGATAATCCATCTATAAACCCCCTCCCCCCTCCCCTTTGTTCTTCATTTGAGGGGGGTCCGAAAATACAAACAAAAAAGGTCATTTTTTTGGGTCCAAAAATAAGAAATCGAGGGCTGGTTTTTGAGGTATGTTTTTGTCTGAAAAGGAAAGCATTCGTACGTGAAAATCGATCTCCGAAATCGGACCCAAAGTCCAAAACCAGCATTCCGAAACCTGAAAATCAGCATTCCAAAATCGACAAAAAATCAGTATTCCGAAACAACTTCTCGAAGCGGATTCGACAATTCGAAACACGCTTCGGTTCGCTGACTGGAGAAGGCCTCAATTTGCTAAATTTGAAAACGGCATGTCTCAAAGGTATACGAAATATACAGACATGGATATACATTCATATGTATATCTAAGTTGTATATTTTATTGTATACTTTCGGATATACCATGTATATTAGAAATATTATATGTATATCAGCTCTTATGTATGTCTAAGTGTATATATGTGCATATGTGTTGAATTGAGCCCTATTATGTAGCTGGACTGGTCTATTCTTTTAAGTTTGATAATTATCATTTTAGGCCTGCTCTATATTCTTTTGCACCTGCCTACATCTTGAGTTCCAACAACATATTACTTTTTCATGAATCATTTATTCACATTTTTGTTATGTATATGTATTTTTAAATCCTACTAATCCTTTTCTTTTCTTTTATTTACATGAAATGCATCGTGAGCAACGAAGAGTCTCGTTATGAGACTTATCATGGCTATTTCCAAACGAAGACCCGCATTCATATCCATTGCATATCTCTTGCCTCGGGACTTCTAAATAAATAGAGCGGGGTGATATCGACATCCGCCTTAGTCGCTGCTTTTTAATTCTTTTAATACCGTCCTTTTTTTATTTTTTGGGTTGTAATAATTATTGATTTTTTGTATGATTATTAGAATGCTTAGAATAATTAGGCCTTGAACGGATAGATTAATAGGATAGTTTAAAATTGGAAACTCATCGCTGGTTTATTTATTTTTAGGCTTGGTTAGTCTTAAAATCAGAAATTCTGCGCTAGTTATGTCTTGGTTAGTCTTAAAATCGGAAATTCGGCACTATTTCTTTTTAGGCTTGGTTAGTCTTAAAATTGGAAATCCGTCGCTAGTTTATTTATTTTTAGGCTTGGTCATCTTTTATTCGCTTTATTAATCATACAAATAAGTTTGTCTTTTTCCGATTTGCAACTTAAAATGACTTTCATAAAAATCACTTCCTTGCATTATAAATAATTTACTTTCCTCCTTTACTATCAAATGCAAAATATGTATTTTATATATAATGCCATGAAAATGCATACTTTATCCAAAAATCAACTTTCTAAGTATTTTATAAATAATGCCATGCAAATGCCTACTTTTTACAGAATCAAATTTGCATTTATGTTTATAAACAATGCCTTATAAATGCATACTTTTATTCAAAAAAAACAGTTTTACATATATTTGCATAAAAATGCAATGCATACTCTTTCGAATTTTATGTCGGAATTTATTTCTCAAAAAACCGCAATCTCATAGTTTCGCAGACCAGTAATCAGAATTCATTTTGCAGCATTTATGTTAACATTTAGGTTCTCTAATTCACCGTAGAATAATTAGGTGACGACTCCTCAAGCATTGAATCTAACGCAAGGGAAAACGCCCGTGCGTCACGACCGTTGGTGAAAAACGGAAGCGCACAACCATCACGCCAATCACATGTAATGTCAATGTATCATGGAAATAAGGATGAATGCATGTATGAATGTCAAATTCAGCACTAATCATGAGATGAATAAACATAACAACATTCGTAAAACAATTACCAATCTGACCTTATTTCTAAATCTATACAATGACACATCCGGAACACTTTCCCTTTGGATCACATCGCTAATAATACTTATACATACAAGAGAGGCCATACGGAATAAGCACGTAGAAAACACTATAATAGGAAGCCTTTGGTATTTCACTTTCCCTCTTACCATTTTTAATGTCAAATCACAGTTCACAATAATGATTCATGTATAATATGTATGAATGATATGTATGTATCAATCTCAAGTGTAAATCATAATCAAATCCCAATTGCGCCACACATGGACACATATCACAATATCAGTATCAAGTTAAGTTTGTTTCTCTATCCATGATAATACTAAGATGAATGACAGACAAATATATCACAAGTACGGTATGGAAACTACGTACAAGTCCAGCAATCCCAAAAAAGAAACAAGTCACAAATAGTCAACAGTATCCAACCTAAGTAATCCATCTCAACTTCATACTCGAAGGCTTACATGCTTTCTCCAACAATATCTAACTATACATACGCTTCGCTAATCGAAGTCTAACCAGAAGATAAGCTGTAAACTACCTGGAAGGATGAACAGGTGCCACGATTTATCCAACTCAAGCTTTATTATTCCAAACTTTATCAGAGTAAGCAAGTTCTAACAATTATTAATTTTACATTAACACAGATTTGAAGGATACCCATAATAGTCTTAGAAGAATTTCGGGTAGAAAATTTAGTTCAAAAACTCATTCCCAACCTCGAGGGACAAAATACTCATTTAGTAGTAAAATTGGGTTCTATAAGGTCAAAATATTATTCTACGAAATCATACGAACCCAATGGTATCCATATTTCTATCCTTTAATTTGACATCCAAAAACGAACTCAAAAAGGTAACCCTGAGCCCACAAGGGCAAAATTAGAATTTAAGTATAAAATAATGTTACCCATAGTCTAGGTAGTAAGAATCTCGAAAATCTTAGAAATACATACATAAATCGACCTTCAATTTGATAATTTACTTAAAAATCCATTTTCATGGCAAACCCCAAATTTTCAAGATCAAGTCATGAATTCTATGATAAAACCCATAATAATCGAAGGTAGAATTATAAAATGAAAGTTAAAAACTTATCCCCACAAAGAAACATGAAGAACTCCCTTGAAATCACTCAATTCCGAGCTTCCAAGCTCCCAAAATGGAAATATGATCAATGAAACATGAAATGATTTTTTTATTCTTCCTAGCCACCTACTTAATCGCGATCGCAGACCATATCATGCGATCGCGGGACCCCAAAAAAATGGACCTTCATGATCGCAGACCAAGGCGGCATGACCGCACTTACCAATATGATTGAGGCTCGCGATCGCAGTCTGCACCACGCAATCACGATGAGCAACATCAACAGATGCATACCAAATTTTTTTGTTGTGTCCCGAACTCAGAAACGACCCTCGGAACTCATTTGAAACGTCCCTGATACAAACTAAATGTGCATTTTGATCATAAAACATGGTCTGGACCCACTCACATATTTGAAACACCAAAAAATATCGTCTTGACTCAATGTTGACCAAGGTCAACACCAATTCTTACTTTAACTAATTTATCAACCAACGATCCGAAACTCATTCGGAAAGCCATGAATACCAAACAAGAGTGTAAATTGACTATAAACTATGCTACAAAGCTGGTCAAATCGATGAAACACCCATATAAGGTCGTTAAGACACATATATCCACGAAAATGTTGGAATTTTCTCTATATGACTTAAATCTCCACCTAGGTACTCAAATCTCACCTGAACCCCTCGGGACCCGAACCAATGACGTGACTAAGTCATAAATTACATTTCGGACCTAACAGAATTGACGAAACTTCTAAAATGAAGCGTTTACCCAAACGTCAACTTTGAGTCAAACGTCTTCTTTCTTTAACTTAAGAGCTTCCATTTTCGCTAAAGTGGATCTAAAACTCACCCAATTGCCTCGGGAACTGTGCCACCCATTTTCACAAGTCATAATTACCAATATAAAGCTACGGGAATGATATTCTTGAGAAAATAGGTCCAAAAGTTCAAAACGACCAAACAGGTCGTTACAAGTAATCCAGTATGACTGTAGTTATATGTGATTGACCATTTGTTCATCCTTATGCCTGCACCTTCTATCAAGCTACCCACATGAAAGCGTTGTCTATATTAAATTATATTAAGCCTAGTTATGCAACATGAATGAATTCTTATGTGCTTGGTTTTGGTCTGAATGACTCTATGGTGTGAAACATGGTATTAAATAGGTGTTCTTGGCATTTTTAGGTTCCTATATGTCTCCAAATTGATAACATGTATTTTGTGTTTAGCCCAAGCATGAAATACGTTTTCTGTGTTAGCATCACAGTGTCCCTTAGATACTCATGTGCTGCACCATGCTTAATTTGAGGTATCATTGTGTCTAATTATAACCTAGACTGTGATTATGTATGTTATGGTACATGTATCTTGTCTTGCTTACTAAATTGAGGTCCAGTTGTTTGTATATGGTATTCTGCATTTTTGGTTAAGGCTGATTTAAATCCCATTAAGCTATGTTTCCCCTTTGGTGAATTCCATTTCTATTTGGTAAAAAAATTGATCATATATAGCATATGTAATAAATTAAGTGGTGTATGATAGTGAATATATTCACAATATATTCTGTAATTAATTTTTAGTGTAATTAATGTAAAATAGAGATCCTAATTCTATTAGGACTACAATTGTATACTCTATATATATTACATTAATAAGAGAACTCCATCAAGGAGATTTACACTATTTTACATGATATCAAGAGCCTAAAAACCCTAACCCTATTCCCCCCCCCCCTTTCTCGCTTCTGACGCTAATTACTATCGGAAACAACCGATATACACAATGTATACGGCTGATATACACTGCCTGCTACCATATACTACTCATATACAGTGATATACAACACATATATAGTGATTTACAACCACCCGTAAAGTCATATACGGCTGATATACCCTCTCTGCCATCATATACCAGCCTTGTATACTACTGAAATATAGCAGTTCTACACATTTTTATTTCCCTATCTCTCCAGCAAGCCGTATACCCCTGGTATACAACTTATATACATCGCTTCTACTCTATTTTACTTCTCTACCAAATTTCGGATACCCTCTTCTTCTTCCACTTCCTCTTCCTCAACACCTTACGTCACAAATCCTCCTCATCGAAATTGGGCCAATAATACATACAGTGCACAATAGGACCAACAACCTCAACAGTGGACCGGCCCACTGCCCTGGCCACTGTCCGATAACTGGGCCTGCCCTTCCAACAACGTTCCAGAGGCCCAAAAACAATAATTTCAGTGGGCTCAGCCGAGGCTCAACATCCTGGAAGCCCATCCAGTGGCTCACTAGGCAAGCCCAAGCCATCAGGCCCATTATACATCAGCCCGATGATGCATTGTATATGGATACGGGCGCCACGTCTCACCTCACCAATAATTCTGGTAATCTTCTTCAACTGCGCAATTTAAATACTCCTCAATCTATTATCGTCGAAAATGGTCATCGCATTCTAATTCAAAGGTTTGGCCACACACTAACTCCACCACCGCAACCCCACTACTCCCTTAAATACGTCCTATATGCCCCTAACATTATCAAGAAGCTAATCTCTATTCAAATATTTGTCAGTGATAATTTTGTATCTATTGATTTTTACCCGTTTGGTTTTTCTGTAAAGGACCTACGTACGGGGAGACTTCTTACTAGATGCAATAGTGTAGGGGACCTCTATCCTTTCCTATCCACGTCTGCTGCCCATGTCACTCCACTCACCGCTTTAGTTGTCGTATCTCCATCAACGTGGCATAGTAGACTTGGTCATCCGGGAGCTCATATTTTTTATTCTCTTAGAAACCGCAATTGAATTCAATGTAATAAAGGAAAACTTTTCCATAGTTGCTCCTCTTGTCATCTAGGAAAACATGTTAGACTTCCGTTTACGTCTTCTTTAAGTATTACTTCTCTCCCTTTGATATTATTCATGTGGATATATGGACATCTCCTATAACTAGCAACCTAGGTCATAAATATTATTTGGTATTTTTGGATAACTTTTCTCACTTCATGTGGGTCTATCCGCTTAAACTTAAGTCTCAAGTTTACTCCAAATTCCTTGAATTTCGTACATTGGTTAAAATGCAATTTGCAAAAGATATCAAAACGTTTCAATGTGATAATGGTCGTGAGTTCAATAACTCCCTTTTTCATCATTTTTGTGCGGCTAATGACATGGTTTTTCGTTTCTCCTTCCCCCATACCTCCCCTCAAAATGGTAAAGCCGAAAGAATTCTCTGCACCATTAACAATATGATTCTTACCTTTCTTTTTCATGTGTCTCTCCCCCTACATTTTGGGTATATGCATTAAAAATGGTAGAACATATTCTTAACATCTTACCTACCCGTACGATCCAAAATAGGACACCCACCGAAATTCTCTTCCATCGGATCCCTTCCTATGATCACCTTCGAATTTTCGGTTGTATTTATTACCCAAATCTTGCCTCCACGGTCCCTCACAAATTATCACCTCGCTCCATTTGTTGCGTCTTCCTAGGTTTCTCGTCGAACCATAGGGGGCACTTGTGCTATGAGTTATCCACAGACAAAATCCTAGTCTCACGCCATATCAAGTTTGATGAGTACATTTTCCCGTTTGCCAACATCCAAAAATTTTAATTCACTGATTACGGTTTCCTTGATGACTCGGACACCTCCCCTCTACTTCAAAATGCACTATATTGACCAAATACCAACCTGTCATCCACTGCCCTAATTACGGACCCCACTGCCATATATGGGTGTCCAGTGGGCCGGGATGATCCAATCCTGTCCCGGCCCAGCCCGGCCCGCAGCCCGCCCCAACCCCCCAAAAAAATCAGGATGTCCACTGTCGATATAGGGGATCGAACTCGGGATAGGACTAGGGCTCGTCTTGCCCATCCCCCCTGACTCGACCCACCCCGGCGTGGAGGGTTTGCCTAGATATGATAAACATAAAGATCGGAAAATTTTAGCAAAATTAGTTGTTTTGAAGGGTTTGCCTTTTTCATTTCGTTCCTCTCCTGATTTTATTCATTACATTCGAGAAACATATAATCTTGCTTTTAACGATTTTCCTAGATCAACTGTTAGAAGAGATGTTTTTAAATTTGTGCATGAATATCAACAATATTTACGTTATGCATTGTATCATTTTAATGGCAAAGTGGGTATCACTTCTGACATAGGCCGTAGTAGTAATAATAATGATTATTTAACTGTTACATGTCATTGGATAGATCAGAATTGGTTTATGCAAACATATATTAGCATATAGATATATTGATGATAGGCACACTGAGCTTTTATTTCAAGAAATATTCACGAAATTAGTGAATATTAAGGAATTACTGATAAAATTATGACTATTATATTAGATAATGTTTTTTCTAATGATTATGTTGTAAACATTTTAAAAACTTGATTGACTCTATCTTTTCCCAATATTTTTCATGTTAGATGTGCATGTCATATTTATAACTTAGCTATAACGGATGGCCTAAAACATTTTAAAGACATCCTTGATAAAGTACAATTTTCTATCAACTTTATTTTTAAAGGTAATAAAATACAAAGACGCAAATAGTATAAAAAACATGTCATGATTGTGGATTACCTTATAAGAAAATTCCAGAAGAAGTTGCAACTAGGTGAAATTCTTTGTATGAACAATTAGTTGTTCCTTACGAGTATAGAATACCTATAACTTTATTATTTAACACCCATACTGAAAATTCAAGGGATATGCTTGTAGATGATGATTGGGAAAATATTTTGGAACTTAATGTATTCTTAGAGAAATTTTTTCTAGCTACTAAGTAATTTTATGGTATTTATTATCCTACTATTTCATCTATGTTATTTTATATAGCTCTAATATTTTTGTTACTTAATGAATATATGCAAAAACCAACTTATGCTCCATCTATTAAAAAAATATTTTTTTCCTATTCCCGCTATTTATTTTATTGGTGTTGTATTAAATCCTACTATTAAAGTAGACGGTTGTAAAGCACTTGTTGAAACGATTTATGAAAGCTTAGGAATACTTCCAACTCTAATAGACCCAACTAAAGAAGAAGCAAAGTGCAAATAATCAACCAGCTTCTGTACCATCTTCTTCTACTTCACTGCAACCTTATAAAAAACATGTGATTTATGCTTCAAGTATTCAAAGCCTTATAAATAGAATGTATAGTGGTTCAAGTTCTTCACAAATTAGCGAGTTTGATATTTATGTTTTGCAGGGTGTTGTACTGTACGAATCAATTGTCAATGAAGATGGATGTGAAGACTTGCTGAAATACTAGAGGGAGAATGAGAAGACATTTCCAACACTATCAAAGATGACCTGAGATATGTTGAATATTCAAGCGTCATCAACAGCTTCTGAAAGCGTTTTTTCTGCTGGAATATTTCAAATATGAGAGTACGGACACTCATTGTCCGAGACAGCTTGGAGATTGCAGTTTTATTCAGAGATTGGATTATAGCGGAGCGTAGAAGGTGAGGTCAAACAGAGATCAACGAAGAAGACGACTACAACTACAACAAAATCTTATCCGATGGAGCAAGAAGCGACGTCGAACAATTTGACCAACATCTTCTAATTCCAACAGAAGATCCTCAATAGATTGTGAGGAAATTAGAAAAAGTATGGTTGAATATGTATTTTTTTAATGGCAATTTTACTATGTGATTTGTAACTTTTGAACTATGAAACAAAGTTGCAATTTTAAAATTGTATTACAAAAAAATCATATTTCTATTACATAATATAAGAGGAACAAAAAAAGCCTTGAAATATTTTTATTCACTATCTTATTCAATTATTTAATTTTTTAAATATATATTTTTTTAAAATCACGGGTCTAAAAAAAAATATAAATCCCCTTACCCGACCCGACCCGTCCCGTCCTCCAAAATCCCGTCCCATCCCATCCCACTGGCCACCCTAGTGCCACGACACCCATCCCGTCGGCCCCACCCACTGCACCTGATCTGACACGAACTGCCCCACAGTCCATCAACGCCACTGCCATGTCCCATACACCCACTAGCCAGCCCAATATACAAACTGCCCAACCCAATATACAAAACACCAGCCCACTGCCCAACTTAATACCCAAACTGCCCAGCATAGGGATGAAACTGCCCAGCCAAATACCTCACGGCCCAGTCCCACTACCCATCCCAGTAACGACACTGCATATCTCAATATCTCACGGTCTAGTCCTGCTACTAACCTGCCCAACCCGATCCCGCCCTCAACCCACCGTATGGAAACTCGTGCACAACATGAGATTTTCAAACCAAAAGTCTACTTTAATTTGTCTACTCAAACCATCTCTTAGCTACCTAAAAACCAAACCTTAGCCAAGCTTTACCAGAATTGGAATGCGACCATGCGTGAGGAGTTTAATGAGCTTACTTTACAACGCACTTAGGATCTTGTTCTGCGGCCTGAGGGGTGAATGTAATCTATTGTATGTGGCTATTTTGTCATAAGTTCGGAGACAATGGTGCCCTTGAACGTCACAAGGCCAAACTTCTGGCAAATGGCACAGGGCAACATGAGGGTGTTGATTGTGGTGAGACATTCAGTCCAGTGGTTAAGCCAGCTACCATCCACACAGTTTTGACCATAGCTATGGGAAAGAATTGGCCTATTCACCAGCTTGATGTGAAAAATGTTTTCTTACATGGGGATTTGAAATAAACTATTTATATGCATCAACTGCCAGGATTTGTGCATCCGGAGGCTCCTCAGTATGTTTGTTGTCTTCGTAAGTCGCTATATGGGTTGAAACAAGCCCCCAATGCCTGGTATGAGTGGTTTGCCACTTACATCATATAGATTGGCTTCGTGTACAGCAAGAGTGATCATTCATTGTTCATTTTTTATTGAGGTAATGACACAACTTACCTTCTGTTATATATGGATGTTATTGTTCTGACAGCTTCTTCAGAAGTCCTGAAGCACGAGATAGTTGCTCTACTCAAGTCCGAATTTGCAATGACTGACTTGGGCAAGTTGAGTTATTTTTTGGGGATATCAGTGACCAGATCCGCCCATACCATATTTTTATGTCAGCGCAAGTATGCAGAGGAGATCGTCTACGGGGCTAACATGGCAAATTGCAAGATCATGCCCATTCCAATCGACTTAAAGTCCAAACTCAATGTGGATGATGGGGATCTGGTCAGCGATCCCTACATTTATAGGAGTCTCACAGGTGCTCTCCAGTATCTCACCTTCACTCGGCTCGATATTGCATATGCAGTTCAGTAGATGTGCTTGTTCATACGCGCTCCTAGGGAACCTCACTTTTCAGCTCTTAAGCGTATCATTCTGTATGGGCACACTTGACTATGAACTAAATTTATATCCCTCTGCACTGTCTAGATTTCTATCCTACACATACGTAGATTGGGCAGGCTATCCGGACACCCCTTCGCTCTACGTCCGGCTATTGTGTATTTTTTGGGGATAATATTATATTGTGGTCTGGCAAGCGGCAAGACACGCTTTCCAGTTCGAGTGCAGAAGTAGAATATCGAGGCGTTGCGAACATTGTTGTCGAGCTATGTTGGCTCCGAAATCTCCTTTTTGAGCTTCATTTCCCCATACGTAAGGCATCTTTGTTTTAATGTGATAACATATCTGTTGTCTACTTGTCTCATAACCCGATTCAACATTAGCGAACCAAGCATATTGAGATGGATATTCACTTTGTTCGTGAGAATGTTTCAATGGGTCACGTTAAGGTGTTGCATGTTCCTTTTTCACATCAGTACGCATATATCTTCACAAAGGAGCTTTCTCGACAACTGTTCCTTGGCTTCAGATTCATTCTCAGCGTCCGGCCTCTTCATGCTCCGACTGAGGGGGTGTGATAGTGAATATATTCCATTTATATTCACAATATATTCTGCAATTAATATTTAGTGTAATTAATGTAAAATAGAAATCTTAATTCTATTAGGACTACAATTGTATACTCTATATATATTATATTAATAAAAGAACTCCATCAAGGAGATTTACACTATTCTACCGTATAGATACCAATATTTGACCAGAGATGATTAGAATAGCTGGTATGGAAAATGCTGTCTCTTGTCAAATTATGCTTCCAAGTTTTAATGGCCTGTTCAGAAAAAAAAACTGCGTGTTTGCCTTGTTTTGGTTTGTGAGCCTGTTCATATAAGCATGTTTGTCCTCGGATGTTTAAGTATGCATTGGCCATTTCTTGTGCTCAATCTACACTTTTTTTTCCTTTCTGAATTAGGAGATCTGGGATCTATTAGTTTGACTTAGCTTATATGTTTTGTGACGACCTTCTCTATTTATTCACACCTGCCTGAAACATGAAATTGAATTGTCCATGTGATTGGTTTGGTTTTTATGTGCGTGAACCATTAAGATGATTCTGTGTTCCTCCCCTTCATACTTGATGCACTCTCCTATATTTTGCTTCAATTTATCATTGACCCATTGCAAGATATCCTTAAATGCTTGTCCATCTCTTATGTAACTGTGAATTGGTCATATTTAGTTTTCTTTTTTATTTGAACTGTTGAGTATGCAAATGGTATACCTCAAGGCTCATTAGGTATAAAGTATACCATAGCTGTATATCTTTGTATACCCCTAAGTATATCATACATATTTGTATATCATGTCTACGTTGGCTTCAAATGATTTAGTTTATGTCTAAGAAATGGGCTTCTGAAATGTATCTGAACATATATTAATTTGGGCTGGTTTGTTCTCTCTTCTTAATATTGCCAATCGCGTAGTTTGGACTCCTCTTCCTCTTCTGTGCATGATGTGTTACGCTAAACCCAGTAGCCCTTTGGGCCTGCTGTTTTGTTTGCCTGGACTGTTAGAATAAAAAAAATAGAAGATTAATTTTTCCAGCATTAGTATTTACTTATAGTTGATATTTTGGATACTTTCTAACTTGTACACTATGTTTTCCCCTTTCTTTGCATGGTCATGGGCCCACGAGGCCCACATTCTTTTGATTCCACCGAATGTTTGAGCCTTTGGGCCCAATAATATATTTCATCGAGTGGGGAAGTAACCCGAAGGCCCAATCATGGATAAAATTATAGAAGGCCCAGTCATGGATGAAAATGACCTGGAATAAATTAGGATCCCCTTTTATAACAGTGTTTTTTGGGCATGTATACCCGCCAACCCGTTTTCTTTATTCATGTATTTTGTTATTTGATATGTGTTAACCTTTAACTATTGTTGGAACCCTAAATTAGAACTTAATTACATAGAGTTACCTTTTATGACTTTAAATATATTTTTCTTTTCTTTTTTATCATTGATCAATTGTCCGGTTTTCTAAAGTTAACACTTTGCTAATAAAAGAAGAATGGATTGGTTTGATTTTCCAATAAAAAATGATCTTTCTTTCTCAATTGGCATAATTTTAAAATCAAATTTGAATTAAAGTGTTTAAAGGAATTGGAAATTGATCGCCTTTAAATAAAAAATGAAGTAAAAATAAACCGTAACAATTAGCACCGAAGGCAACAATATAGCCCCGAAGGCAACTATCATGTAAGGACATGAAGGCAGGCACGCATGTGTATAGTGTTGGAAATTTGCCTTTGGCGGGGAGATGCGTCCACCCATCTTTGATGAATTAAACACTAGTGTTCCGCATGTTGGAGACCTTGTCTCTTCGCACATGCATGATCTACGAAGTGAGTAGATGACCATAGGGCCAAGAATCGTCAAATTTCATTGAGAAATGAAAGAGATATTGGTCCACGAAGTAAGGTGTTTAAGACATGGAAATGTGGTGTGAACAAATCTACCACATCGGTGGGAATAGGAAGAATTGCTCTCTATATATGTCTCAAATTGGTAAAGGGTTTGGGACCCCAAGGGGTATCCCATGTGTTTAAAGGAGGGAAGACCTAGATGTGCATGGGTTCATGGCTAAGCCCACACGCGCGCCGCCGCCGCCCGCCTGTCCGGGCTCGGGCTCGGTCACGGGCTGTGGGCTGTGGGGACTTTCTGATATTATCTTTTTGGACCAGAGAACTCTTCCAGATGTACAGTTTGATCCCTGAAGTTTCATATGTACAGTTTGGACCAGAATTCTTTCATATGTACAGTTTGGTCCCTGAAGTTTCAATATTTACAGTTTGGTCCTCAGAGTTTCTGGGAAGGTGACGGAAGGCAGAAAGCCTACCGTTGGAACTAGTTTTTGAGGCATTAATCAACCATTACTTGGCTGATTAACTCCTCCATTATCACCCTCCTTCATGTCCATAATTCAGCCTCTTTGATGGCCATTTACTGCCTTTACTTGGCTGTTTTAATGCTCTCCTAATGGCCATTAACAGCCATATTTGGGCAGTGGTACAGCCCCTCCTCCATGCTATATATTGAGCCTCTTTTGGCTCAATTCGAGGGAGCAAACAAGCAGCAAACAGGCAGCAAAAGCACTGCAAAACAGCACTGAAAACACACGAAAATAACAGCGTTTTTCAGTCACAAAAGAGCACAAAACAGTGGCCGAAATCTGTCCAAAACAGTGGCGAAAATCTGTGCAATTCGTGACTGGAAAACAGTGACCAAACCCTCACATATACACAAGATATACACTACAGAGACACTATATACACATATACAAAAGAGAAGAGTAAAGAGAAACTCTTCCTTCCTATTCCATATCTTCAGCAAGTCGAGTCATATTTGTTTTCTTCGACAGGCTCAACCTATTGGCTTTGTAGTGTTGAGATTAAAGTGTTGTTTTATCTTGGGAGACTATTGCCCGCTAACGTAAAAGCACATATACGGGGCAATCTTGTCTTAAGGATAGAGGGCTATCCTCGACTCAACACACAACGTTGTAACCATCCAGATTTAGTTGTTTCTTGATTTCAGGATATCAAGACTCAAGACACAACAAGCTTGCGGCAGTTCTCAACATTGGCCTTTCAAGGTTATCAAGATTCAAGACACAACAAGCTTGCGGCAGTTTTGAAGATTGACCATTTATTTATCCTTTCGAACATTTATAATAGTTATTACTTCCCGTACTGCTTTATAAAGTACAATAGAGTACACCAACATATAGCTCCGAAGGCAAAATTATAAATAAATAGCCCCGTAGAAAAGTGTATAACTCTAGAATCATATTTTCTTATCTCTTAACCGGACGAGCAACAATGCTAAACTGAAAGTACACTCCCAACAAGGGAGGACTATTATAGGAATGTCATGAACGACACATGTTTTAATTCTCCACGAATGGCATTTCTTTGTGCACTTAGTCGGACTAGCTCGATTAATGACTCATGACAAACAAAGTAAGAATCATAGCCTTACATACCTTTCATGACTCTTCGTTACGATCAACAGAATACTCAAGTCGGACAACACCACATTCTACAATAATGACGATAGAATTATCGCAAACTAAAATGGAAACTAGAACATGACGCATCAAGCAACAAGCTCTTGTCACAAAAATAACCAAAAGACTTCTATACATCTCCCTCCATATAAAGATAGCAACAACAACAACACAAGCTATCACCCATATTTTCCAGCCAAACAATACCATAAGAACCAACCCAAAACAGTCCACAACATAATAGCAACTTCCACATGGTTTCCAACCTTTCCTTCAAGAGTTTCTGTTCAAAACAAGGCATCTAAGACTTGTACAAACTTAAATACATATAGAGAAGGCATATTCTTACCTTAAACACTAAGAATAACCTCTAGTTGATGCTACTTCACCATAAAGAAAGTCTCCAATTTAAAAACAAGGGAGAAGAACAACAATCTAGTCGTACCATGAGATTCTCGATGTTAGATATAGGTGTTTTATCTTTAGTTTCACTCTTGAATCCCTCAATAACACTTAGAGAGCTTCCTAGGGGTCCATAGGATCCTTTGGGGTCGAAAAATGAAGTGTTTAGGGGTTCCCACCGCTTTTATACAAGTAGATAAATATCCACCACCTCGGGTCTGCACCGGAAAGTGACTTTAGGAGTGTGTCATCAGGGGACAGACGCATGTTACTTTTGCGGAGTTCCCAGTCATAGGATACAAGATTTTCATCATAGGTTGAAGAGGAGAGGTATGACATCATCATCATCATCAACAATATTCCCTCCTACAGAGGATCAATAGGGACTTGAGCCATCGTATGACGAGGATATATAGGTATGTTATCATTTATTTCGTTAAGTTAATGTACGATAGTAGAATAGAGATTATTGTATATGCAGTTTATGGTGGAAGTTTGACGAATGAGAATTTGAGCTACCACAAGGGATTAGAATATTTGACTTAAGATGAATAATTAGTAGTTAGTATGATATTATAGAGGATAGGTTAAGTTGAGTGTAGATCAGTGTTCCAGTAGAGTACGTCGATAGTTCCATCCCATGAGCTTATGTTAAGTTCTTAGCTTAAGAGAGTAGAATTGACATAGTGTCTACATGAATACGAGTCTTGGTTACAAGGTTAGTTAAATAATATAAATGAGCTAGAAGTATTTCCGTCCCTCTGTGAATAGTTAAGAGTTAGACCATCTCATTAGTTTCATGTGATAGGCATAAAGTAAGCCACGACCAGGAGTCTTAGTATTACTACAATTAGTTTCCCTAGAATCTTACTCTAACATTCAAGAATGAATGTTGATAAATAGGGGAGGATGATAAACCACATGTTTCCATACATCAAGTTACATCGTGAGTTCACCGTCGTGAAATGCCTCATACCTTCGTGTTAGAATGTGTTGTAAGTAAGTTAAGATAAACTCGGAGGGTTGAGGACATTTGAAATGATAGGGAGTGTTTAAAACCATGTTTAGGATGTGTTGGAAGGAGTGGAGGTTAAATGAATCGAAGAAAGTAAGTTTTGTCAAAGTTCGGTATTTTGGCAGTGTTTTATGGACAATTTCTATTTCGAATTTTAAAGTGCAACAACAATGATTGAAAATATTATTTTCCTTTTGTGTGTTTTCAAAAGAGGTATTGAACTAGGACTATATCACATGACCATAATAGTAGGTATATAAAGTGTGTTAAAAGTGAAAGGGAGTGACTTTGGTTTCAATTAAAGAAAATAAGAGAAATAGGTGTGGTGGTATATTTCACCATGTAAATGGGTAGTGGACTAACTTAATCCCTATGTATAATCCCATTACTTTATTTAGTGGGCCCAATAAATTCAGATTTGTCCCACAAAAAACCAGCAAAATTCTTTAAAGTAAAGGGACTAAGCATCCAACTAATAGAAAACATAAGTGAACCAAATGCCCTCCCTGTAGATATGGATTGTGGGCTGGCCACGTGGTGGTTTTAATGATTGAATCATGACTTCAATTTGAGGATAATCAGATCATGTATACATATATACACACAATGTTGTTCATCCAAAAAGAAACGCACAAACAGAAGCTAAAATATAACTTCAAGGAAGCTTTCAACAACGGAAGTTTTCATGACATGCAAGTACCGGTTTCCTCCAGATTCTAGCAAGTCGGAGATTACTTCGTGGTGAAGCTAAAGTATAGCTTCAAGGACGATTTCAACAATGGAAGTTTCATGACATGCAAGTACTGGTTTCCTCCAGATTCTAGCCAGTCGGGGATTATTTTGTGGTGAAGCAAGATGATGGAAAGCTCTAAAGAAGGTTTAGTTCTTGACATATAAGACTAAGTTGTGAAGGAGGATTGCTCCGTTGTTATCATGGAAGAATCGGCTTAAAGGTATGTAAAGGCTATTTGTTATCACCTTTCTTGGCATGAATCCATAGCATGTTTTCTCTCTCAAATAAGAGTTCCAAAATAATATTCTCAATGTGTTCTACTCTTGTATTTGATAGTCTCATGAGTTCTTGTTTGGTATTGCCTCAATGACCGAGCTTCATATGTTTATCCCGTGCCTCTTTTAGATAGTGCATTTGAGACTTAGTGATTTCCTCGTATAAGCTTCTATATCATAACCGTTACTAGAGAGAGTTGCCTTTATTCAAGAGTCTAATAGATCCATATATGCCTAGCTTGATAGTACTCCAAGATGTTAAGTTCATAAGAGAGTTAGTAACTTCCATCCTACAAAGAGTAGTGTGTACAGAACTTAGCAGTATGGTCGTAATAACTTCTATCGTTGCCAATCAGTAGTGACAAGAGATTCAGATTCCCTTACTTTGTAATAGTTATTGGTGGTCATAACGACCACTAGTAGAAATGACAAGAGATATCTTACTAGTTATGTTGACACTTGATATAGAAATGATAATCAATGTGTATGATAGTCGAGTGGTGATTATTAGTGATAGTACCTCCACATACAGGTTTAAACATATTTATATACATAAAGCCTAGATTTTAGCATCCCGGTGAGTTGAGCTTTGTGTGTCTATTAGTAGTATCTTGTTCCGTTCAGAGAATGTATATAAGTTCTGATGGTTCCATATAAGAGTTATAGTATTATACCAAATAGTATTCGGGTGTTACGAGAGCATTGCTTTTTATGATAGATAGTAGAGACAGTTGATGATGACAAGATGAGAACCTAGTTTGTGATGCTTAATACTTAAGACAGAGATGAAAACTTCCTTGTTTAATATTTGTAGTTACTATTGTTCGATATGATAGAGACGTACAATGAATAAGACATAAGCCTGGTAAATACAAGAGTGCTAGCATGATAGATACGAGCATGATAGCTTGGTAGATGACGGACATATTAGTCTGGAAGTACCGACTCACTAGTCGGGTATGAGATAGAGAAAGTACTAGTACGTAAGCTTGGAAAGTACATACTCACAAGTTTGGTCGCTAGCACATACGTACGAGATGTTATGAAGAGTTAGCATATCAGTATTGATGTATTTGCGTGGTTTGCATATTGTAGATTAGATAAGCTATGAGCTAGATGATAGTACTTCCAGAAAGTAGAGAGATACAGAGTTCGAGAAGAGGTAATGTATCCTAACTAGAAAGAGCATAGTATATGACTCACTAGATTGTGGTTGATTCTTGTTATACACAACTCTATATTCATTCGATTACCGCATTATTCATAATATGAGCCAGAGACAGGTAAGCGTATTTCTAGTTTATCTTTGACTTCTCATATTATACTCAGTTTATTATGTTTATCAGTTCAACTTCATCTTCGGTGATTTAAGTTGCCTTTCATACTTGGTATATTATTTCGTACTGATGTCGCTTGTTGGGACACTGCATTTCATGTTGCAGGTCCAGATATCCAGTTTGATAGACCTCCAGAGTATAGAGCCTCAGCTCCAACAGTTGATTGACGAGACTCTATTTCACTCAAAGTTCAACCGACTCTAGAGGTTATCTAATTTTGTTATGCATATAGACTTATAGGTAGGTCGGGACCCATTCCCGACTATGTTATGTCAGTTAGATATTCTTAGAGGCTTTTGTAGATGTATGTATACATGTGGTCAGTGGTTTCATGATTAGCAGAGTGTCTGTACAGGTCGAGGCCTTGCTGACCCATGAATATATATGTTGGAAATTTTCTGTTTGCAGGTGTCTGAATGCGGTAAGTTTATTAGTTTTACAAGATGGGTTGCTGGCATACGTAAGAGCACTAGGTGCATGTCCACCTTACCTAGGTTGGGGAGTGACACTAACCCGACAAGACCGTAGTGTATAATCTTTAGATGAAACTATCACACTCAATGGGATCACCCCAATATATGTATAAGCATATATGTAGACCGACAAGGTCACCATGCATATCTACAAATAGCAAAACCCAATACATATATTTATGGCCGACAAGGCCACTATGCTGGCATACATGCAGGACAAGTATACAAGCCTCTAGGAAGAGCATAATTGTACTATGGTCGGATTGGGCCCCGAACTACCCATCATATGTATATGAATCGAAAAGACTATAAAAAGATGGATTTGGTAACTCAAGATGTGATGAAGCGTACCAATCACGTTGATACACGACCCTAAATACTGGGAAGATCTCTCCGACTATCTATCTGGACCTGAGGGCATGAACATAGCGTCCCCGGCTAAACGGACGTTAGTGTACAAAATAACGTACCAAATATGTAAGGCAACATAATAACTGAACTGAAAAAGAAATATATGATATATGAAATGTACACTGAGGAGTCGAGGACTATCTGGAAGTATACCTACCTTTCTCTGATTCCTATCAACCGACTAATACTATGAAAAACTAATCGGCCTCGGATAAGACCCAGTGCGTATGTAAATAGCCCCGAAGGCAATAATCAAGTAAGGCCATGAAGGTAGACGCGTATGTGTATAGCCATGAAGGCAACAATACAAATAAGTAGCCCCGTAGGCAAGTTCACAACTCTATAATCATATTTTCTTTTGTCTTAACCAAACGAGCAACAATGCTAAACTGAAAGTACACTACCGACAAGGGAGGACTAGTATAGGAATGTCATGAACGACATAGGTTTGAATTCTCCACGAATGGCATTTATTTGTGCACTTAGTCGGACTAGCTCGACTAAGGATTCATGTCAAACAAAGTAAGAATGATAGCCTTACATATCTTTCATCGACTCTTCATTACAATCAGTGTAATAATCAAGTCTCACAACACCACATTCTACAGTAATGACGATATAATTATCGCCAACTAAAATGGAAACTAGAACATGACGCATCGAGCAACAAGCTCGTGTCACAACAACAACCAAAAACCTTCAATACATATCCCTCCGTTTATATACACATAGAAACAAAAACAACACAAGCTATCTCCCGTAATTCCCAGCCAAACAATACCATAAGAACCAATCCAAAACAGTCCATAACATAATAACAACTTCGACATGGTTTCCAACCTTTCGTTCAAGAGTTTCCATCCAAAACAAGGTAGCTAACACTTGTACAAACTTAAATACATGTAGAGAAAGCATATTCTTACCTTAACCACCAGGAATAACCTCTAGTTGAAGTTACTTCACCACAAAGAAAGTCTCCAATTTAATCACTAGGGAGGAGAACTACGATCTAGTCGTCTTTCATACTTCTGACGTCGACTCATCTTGCATGGAAGTCTTAAGAATGCAGCAAAAACGAGACCTACGGGATTCTTAATGTTAGATTTGGGTGTTTTATCTTTAGTTACACTCTTGAATCCCTCAAGAACACTTAGAGAGCTTCCTAAGGGTGCATAGGATCAGTTGGGGGTCGAAAAATAGTGTTTAGGGGTTCCCACTGATTTTATACAAGTTGATAAACATTCACCGCCTCGGGTCTGTTCCAGGTTATGCAACGTAGATCATCATTTATGCCAACATTTTTGTAGCACATCCTAAGGTCGTGAACTCACCAAGTCTCAGCTCAGAATGCATCCTAGAAATGCGAGGCATAATGCCTTATGCGACGCAAAATGCTTCCTCAATTTGACGGACTTCGATGAAACTCGATTCCTTCGATTCGTTTAACCTCTAACCTCCACAACATTTACTTAAAACTCGCTTGACATGTTTAAACACTTATAACCTCAAATATAGTCTCACTTCCAATCTTATGTCGACTAACTTACGATGCAACTTAATGTACAAAAGTATGGGATGTAAAATCAACCATTCACCTTAGTAAAAAATCATGTTCTGAAGCTAACGGAACCATCAAAATTTGATTCCAAACACATCCTTTCAAAAGTCAACTCCTAGTCAAACTTCTCAAACTTGAAACTTCTAATACTCAAAACTTAGGGTTTCTTCTGTTATCTTCATCTGATTGCCTCAAAAATCATGCTACCCATCATCGTACATTAAATACATCAAAAAAAGCTAGGGGAAAGGGCATTTACGGGAAAATAAGTAAAATATCCAGAATGACCTAACGGGTCGTTACATCATCCACCACTTAAACATATGTTCGTCTTCGAACATAAAAGAGAAAATAAGCACCTGAATCTCCTAAAATCTAAAGGTATCTAGTCCGCATGTCCGTCTCAATCTCCCAGGTAGTCTCCTCAATCAGACAATGCCTCCACTAAAATTTTACAGAAGCTATCTCCTTGGATCTTAACTTTTGAATATGCCTATCAAGAATAGCAATCGGCTCCTCATCATAAGCCAAGTTCTGATCAAGAAATACCGAATCCCACTGAATTATATGAGAACCATCCAAATGATACTTCTTGAGCATGGAAATATGAATCACAAGGTGAACACCCGACAATATCGGAGGCAAAGCCAACTCATAGGCTACCTCACTGATATGCTACACAATCTCAAAAAGTCCAATATACCTGGGGCTCAACTTGCCCCTCATTCCAAACCTCATCATACTCTTCATAGGTGGAACCTTCAACATAACTCATTCACGAACCTTCTTGTCTGCATAGCTCTTTTGCAGACTTTGAGTTGTGAGAAGGCTCTCATGAATCAACCTAACCTTGTCCAAAGAATCATGCAACAAATCTATACCCCAAGGCTTAACCTCAAATACAACAAACTAACCAATCGAAGAATGACACCTCCTACCATACATTGCATCAAACAGTGTCATCTTAATGTTAGAATGATAATTATTGTTATAAGCAAACTCAACCAAAGGTAGGAACTAATACCAATGACCACCAATATCAATCACACATGCTCACAATATATCCTTAAGGACCTGAAACTCTGCCCGGACTGACCATCAGTCTGAGAGTGAAATATTATGCTAAGATCCACCCGAGTACCCACTCCTTTTGTATAAACCTCCAAAAGTGTGACGTAAACTGTGTGACCCAATCCAAAATGATAGAAAAGGCATCCCATGCAAGAGAACTATCTCCCGAATGTAGATCTTAGCCAACTTCTCTGAATTGTAAGTAGTATGAACTGATACAAAGTGTATCGACTTCATCAACAAATCCACAATCACCCAAATAGCATCAAACATTCCCAAAGTCCGTGGTAACCTTACCACAAAATCCATAGAAATTCTATCATATTTCAATTCAGGTATAGCCATCCTCTGAGTAAGCTCTCCAGACTCTTAGTGCTCATACTTCACTTGTTGACAATTTAAACATCGAGAAACGAATTCCACAATGTCTATCTTCATACTACACTGCCAATAATGTTGTTTCAAGTCTCAATACATCTTTGTAGATTCTGGATAAATAGAATACCTCAAACTATAAGCCTCTTCTAAGATCAACTTAATCAAATCCCTATCTCGAGGAACACATATGCGACCCTTGATTCACAACACATCATCATCATCAAGAATTGCCTCTTTGGCCTTTATTTTGAATACCTTGTCCCAAATCTTGCACAACTTAGTATCATTAAATTGGGGAGCCATAATCTTCTCCAATAAAGAAGATCGCGTCTCCACAAGAAAGAACCTTGCCAGGCTAAAAAATATCAAGTCTCACCAACCTATTTTCCAAACACTGCACCTCCAGAACCAAAGGTTGCTCCCCAACCTGTAAATATGCTAGGCTACCCATACTCATGGCATTTTGACTCAAGGCAACTGCCATTATATTGGCCTTGCCCGGATGATAAAGAATCGACATATCATAGTCCTTAAGCATCTCTAACCACCTCTTATGCCTCAAATTGAGATCATCTGATTAAAAATGTGTTGAAGACTCTTATGATCCATAAACACCTCACAATGAATACCATAAAGGTAATGTCGCCAAATCTTCAAAGAAAATACCACCACCGCCAACTATAAGTCATGAGTAGGGTAGTTCTTCTCATACACCTTCAATTGCCTTGAAGCATAGGCTATAAGTTTCCTTTTTTGCATCAAAACACAACCAAGAAAATTCGTGAATCATCACAATACACAGTAAAGCCCTCTCCTTCCATGGAAAACGTCAAAATTGAAGTTGTAGTCAACAAAGCCTTGAGCTCTTGAAAGCTTGCCTCACAATCATCTGACCACTAGAAAGGTACATTCTTTTGAGTGAATCTGGTCAAGGGAGATGCAATAGATGAAAACCCGTCTACAAAACAGCGATAATAACTAGCGAGGCCAATACAACTCTGAATCTCTGTAACTGAAGTAGGTATAACCCAATCACGGACCACTTCAATCTTCTTGGGATCCACTATAATGCCATCCTTAGTCACCATATGGCCCAAGAATACCACATAACTAAGCCACAACTCACACATTAAAAACATGGCATAAAGTTACTTCTCCTTCAAAATTCTAAGAAAGATCCTCAAATGTTGCTCGTGCTCTGCCTCACTCTGAGAGTATAGCAATATATTATCGATGAAGACAATCACAAAATAATCTACGTACGATCTAAAGACACCGTTAATCAAATCCATAAATGTTGTTGGGATATTAGTCAGCTTGAAAGAATGACCCAAAACTCATAATGACCATAACATATCCTGAAAGTTGTCTTAAGGATATCTTCCGCCATGATCATCAAATAGTGGGAGCCGGATCTCAAATAGTTCTTAGAGAAGATCGATGCACCCTAAAGCTGATAAAAATGGTCATCTATGCGATGAATAGGATACTTGTTCTTAATTGGGACCTTGTTCAACTGTCGAAAGTCAATACACTTCCGCATAGACCCATCATTCTTCTTCATGAAAAATACTAAAGCACCCCAAGGTGAAACACTCGATCTAATGAACCATTTACTCAACATATCCTGCAACTTCTCTTTCAACTATACCGACGTCATCCGATATGGCAGAATAAAAATGGGCTTGGTTCTTAGCTCTAAATCAATACATAAATCAACATCACGATCCGGTGGGACACCCAAAAAATCCATCACAAACATATCGGAAAACTCCCTAACTATTGGAACTGACTCAAGAGGGGTGTATCAACACTAGTATCATGGACATACGCTAAATAAGCCAAACAACCTTTCTCAACCATCCGTCTATCTTTAAGATAAGATATAACTTTCTTCAGTGCATAACTAGCAGCACCCTAATTCCACTCCAACCTAGGAATCCCCAACATGGCTAATGTAATTGTCTTGGCATGACAGTCCAAGATCGCATGATAAGGAGACAACAAATTCTTGCCTAAAATAATGAGGAAATCTACCATGTCTAGAATAATCAAGTCAGCCCAAGTGCCATACCCCATCAAAGTCACAACATAGGATTGGTACACCCAATCCACCACTACAAAATCCCCAATAAAGGTAGATACACTAACAGGGAAGTCAAGCAACTAACACATCATACCCAGACTCAAAGCAAAATAAGTAGACACGTATGAGTACGTAGATCCTAAATGAAATAAAGTTATAGTTGGCCGACAACAAATTGAAATACTATATGTGATGACAGCATCAGAAGCATCTACCTCTAGTCTATTTGAGAATGCATAGCACTGAGCACGACCACCCTCGGACTTATAACTTTTGTGACATCTACCATGACCTGAATAAGAATAACCTAGACTTGAATGGGGAACTCCTCTACCACTCTGTGCACCACCTCTAGTCGGCTGTATTGGTGCTCTAGATCCAAAACCCTGAGAATGAGAGTGCTGACCATTTTATTTGAGCTTGGGGCAGTCTCTCGTGAAATTTCCTAACTCAACAGACTTGTAACATGCACGAAAATACATACATGGCTGGGGCGATCTAGAATAACGAAAATGACCACCTCAACCTCTTGGTCGAGAATAAGAACCCCGAGAACCCTGATCTGAGTTGTAACCACCACGACCCAAAGAACTACCAGTAGAAGTCTGTATAGTTACCTGAACTAGGGATGATAACCTCTATTATGATAACATCTACCTACAGACAAGGTACCTCCATAACTTCCTGAGCTTCTGGGCTTATTGCTCGGTGTAGGCCCAAACTCCTAACGCCTGATAGCCTCAACACTCATAGCGGCATCCACCACTTCATAGAAAGTACCTCCTAAAGCCTCCATATGTGTTGTTGCAACTCAAAGGTGATATGATAGACCTTTCACAAACTTCTTAATCCTCTCTATCTCATCTGACAAGATAGTCAAAGCATGGTGAGACAAGGAGTGGAACCTCATCTCATACTCAGTCACGGTCATACCAACCTGTCAAACTGCTTCCGCCTCTCATCCCTTAAGATAAATGGAACCTACTCCTCCAAGAACAATCTACAAAACTCAGCCTAAGTAAGTGGAGGCGACCCAACTGGCCTAGTCTCAACAAACATCCTCCACCACTCCTTGGACGGGCCAATCATCTGCATTACTATGAATTTAACTCTGCTGGACTCAACCAACCCCAAATTGTGAAACCTATCATGAAAACTCACTAAGAACTCGTAAGCATCATCATCAGGTTGTCTATCATACTGTGGCAGCTTCATCTTCTCAAATTTATCCCACTTCTTCTGCTCTCAAATAGATATAGTGAGCTGAATAACTGGACGAATAGAAACACCCTGAGTTGGATAACTTGAAAATTGAGGAGCCACAACATCAACTGGTTGTGCCCCTGGGGTCCTATAACCCGCAACCCCCTAATCGAGAGTATGACCCCCAACTCTGGTTTGCGAGCCATCTAGAGTAAATGGCAGTGCTTATGCCTGAGTCTAACCCTCAAAGATGCTCAAAATACACCCCAATGTATCCTGAAGAAGAAGAGTAGCAATGAACTTCTCAGGTGCTTGGGCAGGTCGAATCTCCTCTGCATGAAATGGCTCATCCTATGAAACCTCATCTAGTTCTAGACTCAACTCTCTAGCATGTTCTTGAGCAGTATTTGGTGCTCATCCTCTGGCTGGCATAGCAACATAGGCTCCAACCCTACCACAACCTCTACCTCATCCCTTGCCTCTCCTTCGAGCAACGGTACCGACAACAGGTACAGGCATCGGTACGGGCTCATGATCTCTGACTGCAGCTGAATATGTCATCACCATATGTGAGAGAATTAAATAAAGAAACTCTTAGAAACCATTAGAATCAAGTATGCAAGATTATAGTTTTCCTAGATGTTCTATGCTTGTCGAAGATAAGTACAGACATTTCTGTATAGATCCGCAAGACTATACTAGACATTATTATTGTACTTGTTAGACTGGTAAACCTAATGCTCCAATATTAATTTGTCATGACCCAAATTTGAAAGTCGTGATGGAACCAACTTGCGTGAGTCAGTAACCCAACCATTACCCAATTACCCCAAATTGATAAAGGAAACAATTGCGAAATAATAACAAAGTAAGTAAACTTTTACGTCTTTAGTATACCAAACTTGTGTATACTGATGAGAAATGATTTCATTCATGTTAAAACTTTTACCACCTGAAATCATTTATCTTCGGGTTCTCAGCCATTTCTAGGCTCTCAATCACATCACTTAGCCAAGTGTAGGCTCACAATACCTGTCTCTAGCCACTCAGGCTCATATCCGTGCATCACTTCATCCGGAATCATTTATCCTAGGACCCATAATTGTATCCTCCACTATAGCATGCATGAGATACCATATGAAGCATGAATATGACATGCACAATGATAAGAAGCAAATATATACAATAAAGATTCGTTCTTTAATCAATTTATGCCATAAAGATCCGACCTTTAGCCAATTACACAATAAATACTCGATCTTTTACTTCTTTTTCACTTTTAAACGAGTATAAAGGAGTGATGGGAACACATATTAACATATAAGACGTGCATATAAAAATGATGCGGAAATTATGAGCTTCATACCCCAATCACGGATCCAAAGGATCGTACTATTCTATTAGCTAATGCCCAAAGAATGATATTCACTATATAATTTAAAGGCGTAAGTACCCATAACATGTCACAGGTACCCGATACAAGTGTTTGTCACCTCACAAGTATCGGGACCCCTTATTATCTGTATTATGCCTTCTTAGTTAGTTAATTATACCAACCATGACACTTTATATAATGTAGAAGATCTAAACTTGCATGGAATAGGAGTCCGTGAATCACAACAAATCTTTGCCTTTTCATAACTCCTCTAAAAGGTGTTAATCCATCCTAATATAGATAGTATGTTAACATACAATTCTATCGATACCCATATTGCTATAGAAAATCTTTGGATCCAAAAAGGCACCCAAAAATAGGATCCCAAACCTCGAACAGTAAAATGGAAAATTTATTCCAAAATTAGTTTACCCATCATCTATGGAGCCTAGATATCCAAAATCATCCAAATCTAACATCAAATTCATGTCAATTGAAGAAATTCCTTTTATTTCAAGACTAGGTTTTATTTCCCCTAAACTCCCCAACTTAAATCATGATATACAACATGGAATCCATTAATAATCAATAGAATAATAATAAGAGAGTCATTAGGAACTTACCAAAGTGAAGAACTGTTACACCCCGTATTTTCGCGCTAGTGTGTGTCGCAAGTAAAGAAACGAGATACCGGAGAGGTTAATATCCAATACACGGATAGTAAAATTATTAAACAGATGTTAAATAAGTGTATTGGGAGGTTGAGGCTAAATGACTCAAAGAAAATACTTTTCGACGAAGTTTACCAAAGAAAAGTGGATTTTATTAGCCCGTATTTTCGGAGTAAGATTTGGAGTGCATAATATTATAATAAGGTCTTGTTATGAGGTATTTAGACCATACAATATTCATGTCTTAATATTTGAAGTCAAGCAAGTTGTAAAACAAAAGTTGGCAAAAGTCATCGCAACTTACGTTCATAAATTTGCTGAAATTTGGGCCAGATATCTCTGAGGTTTTATCTTAATATACTTGGATTTACGAGGTGATCCACTCATTAAATTGAAGGTATACGAGTCTAGTTTCCAACACATTAAACCTTTTTTCGATACGACGCCGGAGTAGAGAGATATTTGTATTTTTGCAAGACTACGCAGGCAACTCCATTGGGACCTACATGACGCGGTGAAAGTTTCTAAAAGTATATATAACGGTGGGAGTTTACACTTTAGTGATTTCTCACTCATTTCAGATCTTATAAATCCCTAAATTCTATCTAAAGGGTTCCATATCACCCAAGAGCAAAATCAAAGGTAAACAACACAAATCAAACGTCGGGAATCCCCTGGTGCTAGTGAGTTTCTTCTTCTTCTTGTGGTTGCTGATTTTGTAATTGTTCCAGCTCGTGTGGAGAGTTTTTCCAAGGTAATATTACACTCCTCCTTAATGTATTTGAGGTTATATAATTCATAGCTAACGTGTATGGTTGAAAACTGTGAAATAAAGGTCGAAAATTGTAGTTGTGATGTTGTTGGTTGCTGAATTGTTTTGACGTTGTTCTTGTGGTATTTTATGGCTAGAAAATGATTTAATAACCTGAGTATGTTATTTTTGATGACATTTTTTTTAAATAAGAAATGGTTTAAAGGTATAATGTTGTTAGTCATAAATCGATCTTGCCGCTCTTGTATTATTGTGTTGGTTGAAAAACTTATCGTATAGTTGTTGTTTGTTATTTAGGTTGTTGTTATATTTGGAGACTTGAATAAAGTAATAAAAATGGGGAAGATTCTGCCCATTTTTTATAGGATAAGTTTACCGTACGAAATATGATAGTTGTATCACTTGTAGCGTGACGATAGCGTCATTTTCATTGTTGTAGATTAAGTGCAGCAAGTTGAGCTTACGTGGTTGTTGGGTAGATTATTTCACAAGGTATGTTAAGGATATCCTTCCTTATTTTGTCATGACCCTTACATAAACGAAACGTAAATGAATTTCTCTCCAAAATGACTCTACTCATGATAAGATAGAAATGCTTATGTCCTTCACTCTATTGGAAATGCCTATTGATACATATTAAGTATTATCTTATTGAATCATATTGAAATGTATATTGACATGTTAGCTCATAACGATAGTCACATGTGTACTAACCATACTTCACTCTGACAAGTTCAGAATGTATTCCATGTCTCTCAAGCATGTATAAATATATATATGTATATGGTATGACTTCATACCCCGAGATATAATCATCGGGTATGACACCTAGTGTGTGCTATATATATATATATATATTTATATGTATTGCCACCACGGATCAATTGGTTATTATTATGATGATGATGATTATCCCAAAAGAGTGGCTTATATATATACTAAGGATCATGACGCCCACAGAGGCCTATGGCGTTATATACGCATGTGATTTATAACGGCGTTATATACGCGTATATTATATATTACATATCAGGTCCCATAGTGGCAAGTATAGAGTTATAGGTTGATCTTTCTTGTCTCTTTACATTGATGTATTCTTTATGCTTTCATATGCCTTTCATATTCAGTATATTATTCGTACCGACATCCCTTTTATCGGGGGATGCTGTGTTTCATACCCGCAGGTTCAGGTAGACGATTGGATGAGCATTCTCAGTAGGTTCTCAACTCAGCTGTAGTTGGTGCACTCCTTTTGTTCTGGAGTTGCCTTCTAAGCTTTGGTATCCTATTATGTACATGTTATGGGTAAGGCGGGACACTTTCCTGACCTTAAGATGATAATTCTACTCTTAGAGGCTTGTAGCTATATGTCCTGTGTATAGATGTCATATATGACCATGTCAGCATATGTTCTGATGTTTAGAGTTCATGGTGGCCTTGTTGGCCCTTATCTATATATATATATATATATATAAATTTGGCACAAATATCTATATTTCGTGGCACTTTACCTCTATTTCTTAGTATTTTAATCGCATTATTTATAGTGAAATTGTTGTATTCGAGCTTATGTTGGTATATTTGCGTGTTTAGGTACAACAAGGACAAATAAATGAATACCTAGCGATTTTGGTAGATTTTTGAGGTATTTGCACATGAGCGAGATGATGAGAGGATCGCGTGACACATAGAGAAAATTTTGGAAATTGAAGGACCACACACATTGGGTCCGCGTTACGGATGCATCAGGCAGAAATTGACTCTCTGAGTCTCGGCATTTTTGGAATATCAGACACCCACACATTGCACCCATGACACGGGTGCAACGCGGAAGTACACCCAGAAATCCTAATTTGTTTGGGATTTGGTCTACTTGTTTTAGCTTTTGACCTGGACTATAAATATACATTTTTATGTTAAGAGAGGTGTACTGGGATATTGTTTGGAGACTTGTAAGCCATTATCTCATTTATTTTATTTTTTTCCTCCATAGAACCCTAGTGTATTCATGAGTTCTTGCTTCTCTTATCGAATCATGAGTAGCTACACTTCTTTATTCTAGGGTTGTGGCAAAGACACGATAGTTGGTTTGATGATAGTTTTTCTCTATTAAATTTTTATCTTTGGGTTACTTATTTATTCTTGTGCTTAATTATATAATTACTTGGTCACTAATTAGACACTATCTGTGGCGTGTCAATTGAACTAGGGATAGGGATTGTGCATGCGTAAAAAGAATAAATAGAGCTTGTTCGAGTAATCATTTCACTAATGAGGATCGGAATATACCCTTTAGCCTTGCTTAGTTTATTACAGAGATTTAAATGTGTTCTTATTATTTTCTGATGACCATAGGAATATATGTGTTGGAGTGACTTAAATAGACTTTTGAGCAACTCGGAAGATACTCATAAAGTAATAATTAAACCGTAAACTAGTAACCCAGGAAATAAGATAGGTAGTTGTCAGAAAACTTAACTGGATTGTCAAAAGCCATGACCCTGGAACTCATTCTCATCTGATAAACTTTACAGTCCTGGTCGCAATTGTCTCAGTTACAAAATATTCATTTTTATTTGTTTCTTTCAGTCATAGTTTAGATACAATAAAACCCCTTGATTTTTACTCTCTTAAATAATTAAAAAAGAATTTGAATTAGTTGAGCAGTAGAAAATATAAGTTCCATAAGTACAATATCTGGACTTCATCCTATATTACTTGTACGACCATGTATACTTGCGTGTGCATTTGAGAGCAATAAGTTTTTGGCGCCGTTGCTGAAGACTTAGAAAAAATTATTGTTTTTTGAGTTTAGATTCTATTTTCGCTATTCAAAGTTTTACTTTTTGGTTCATTTTGTGCATCTCAAGCGACTACTACATTTTATGCCAAGCACTTCATGGGAAATCTTGTCCACCCAATTAATCGATAAATTCTTCCCTTTTAGAAAGACAAATGAGCTGAGAGGGAGGATTGCTAGTTTCACTCAGAGAGACAAGGAAGCATGTTGTCGCACACGTGGGAAAGATTCAAAGGATACTTGAGAGATTGCCCACATCACAGATTCCCGAAGAAGATAGTTGCACATAATTTTATTTAGGCCCTCTGACATTATTCTAAAGCATTATTGGACGCTACTGCTCAGGGTCAGATTCTAGCAAAAACATAAGAGGAAATGGATGCGATCTTAAATTTGAGGTCTACAGGTAGTCAAGATTATGACAGTCAGTCTGGGATCACTCAGAAGGTTGTTAGGTTACTGCAAGTAGATGATATGACAACACTTCGAGCAGAAGTGAGCCAGATTACCCATGCAACCAATCAGTTAGTTAATGTTCTAACCCTCAATCAGGTGCAACAGGTGCAACAAGTATGAGTTTCTTGTGAGGTTTGTGGTGATGAGCATGCTTACGTGAATTGTCCACAAAATCTAGAGTTTATCTACTACATGGGGCAACATAATCGTGGGAATGGTAACCAAACTAATTAGTTTGGAAACAACTACAATCTGAACCACCAGAATCATCCAAATCTCTCTTATGGTGGAAATCAAAACAATCAGATGTCCTATAATAATTTTCAGCAACCAAGCAATTCCCTAGAGGATTTGCTAAGGCAATAACTCGCTAAGGAAGATAAGGTGAGTACCGAGGTGCAGAAATCCATTCTTGCGCTAGAGCGTCAGATGGGGCAGATAGCGATTTCGCAGAATGTCAGACCTTAAGGTGCTCTTCCAAGAAACACTGAGAAAAAATACTAAGGAGGAATGTCATGATGTATCTTTGAGGAATGGGAGGCAGCTAGAGGGAGTCCCTCCAAAGTACAAGAAAGTGATTAATGAGTTAATTCCTACTAGGAGGACAGGGACATAACAGAAAAGTGATGAGAAAGCCGCAGAGCAGCCGAAGATTGTGGTAGCAAAGCCACCCCTACCATTTCCATAGAGGTTCCAAAAGCATAAGGCAGATTCAGCCAGTAAGAAGTTTTTTTGAAATCTTGAATCAGGTACATGTAAGCATCCCCTTGGTGGATATGTCACAACCCCTTTTCAGGAATCGTGGTACCACCTACATAATTTCACCACTTAGGAGAACCACTCCCAACTCATTAGATTTTTAGGGGCATAAAAGTCGGTTAACAAATTTAGGAATGTATTTAGCTTTATGACATTTGGGCTTCCATCAATTATGCATAAAATTGAGGAAGAAATGCAGATGTGGGTTTTTGTTTAATTCTGTTAAGATTTTAACTTTTAGGAACTAAGATCACACATTTATATTAATTGAAGGTGTGTTCGGTCAAAGTACACAAAGGCAAAACTTCAATATAGCTATAATTTAGGGACTAAAATCATTAATCTCCCTTTAAATTTTAAGTATTCTTTATATAATATTTTGTTAAAAAACTTTCACGATGAAATACGATGTTGTCATATATCGAATGCGTCCCCTGAACTTTTTTGAGATACTCTATTTTTGTTTGCTTTTTGGGCTATTTGCTTTTCTGCAACTTGGATATCTCTCTTTGCGATAGTTACTATTCTCTGTTTATAAGACAAATGACAAAAATATTAAAATAGAAATAAAATTTATTGTATTGTATTTGGCAAAATTCGTATAGTACAACGGTGCAAATTATGTCATGACACGTGGTAGGTGATGATGAGTCAGATCCATGTCAGGTTCTGGTGCTACTGGTGGAACATAAGCAGGATCTGGAGCATTAGAAGGACGCGAGGTATCGTGATCACAAAAGATCAAGTGATCAGTTTGAATTCCAATGGAAGACCCTTACTAGTCCAGTCTCACATATTCTGATTGAGCATTAATGACATTTATGGAGACACTAATTATCTAGTTATTACAACCATTATTCTCTTGCATTAACAGGGGCATATATCGTGGAGTGTGTATCCGTGAACTCTAGTATAAATAGGACACATCATCCTATTGTAAAGAATCATATGCAAGTTATTACAGTACACTTATCAATATTATTCTCAATACTCATGCTTTCATACTATTCACAGAAGCTATGCCACGAAGCTTGTACCAAGCTAAGGCTAATTATCTCTTCTTTGCATTATATATTATCTAACACTTTTGTCAAATTAGTCACTTGAGACCTAGGTGTCCTTGCCATGTGCACAAACTCAACTGATGTGACAACGATATTATTTCACATACTGTAGGCGCAAGAAGTTGTGATGAGCTTGGTTGAGGAATAAGGAAGAGATCATACATGTATGTTAAGGCTATCATTTCCTTCTTTTGGCATGACCAGTATGTAAATAAACATAAACGAATGTCTGTCCAAAATGACTCTACTCTTGAAAGCTAGAAATATCTGTCCTTCATTCTGTTGAAGAACTTTATTGATTCATGTATATCTTATCTTATTGACTCATAATGAAAGATATGTTGAGGAACGTAGCGAAACTAATGATAGACAGAGGATAACGACCATAGGTCACTCCGACTCTGTTCATAGTGTCCCCTGAGGTCCGTATTGCATTGTACTTATATATATATATTTTCTTACCGAGCCGCACTATAGTCGGCCGGGTATGGCACTTATACATGCACACCACTGCAGTTGGTTTTGACATTACTGAGCCCTATTAAGGCCGGGTACGATCGAGTTCTTTCGAGGTCGAGTACGTTATGATATGATATGATTTTCCCCATAGTGAGGCTTGATACTATATTGTATGGCCCCATTGAGTGGCTAAATTTTTACAAACATGCATATATATTCATGGTTGTGACAGTGTATGCCCACAACGACCTTTGAATGAGTTATAGGTTGATTCCTACACACTTCGTAACCCGTACCCATTACCCATTATTTAAATTATTTCAACCCGATCCATTTTAGAAGAAGAGGTAGTGGTTCCGATCGATAAAAATAGCATAAGATAGGTTAATTTGTCGTCGGCGTTTCACAGAAATAGTGGGCGTATGGTATCGTTTAGCAGTGGTGTTGAGACAGTTTGTGGTTGTTGACTGAGTTGGGTGGTTCGCAGAGGTTTCGGTTATTGACGGGGTAGTGGTGGCGATGAAGAAGAAGGGAGCAAGAGAGGGAGCAAGGGAAGGCATTGGGTGGCTAGTGGTCTAGCGAGATCGTCGGAGTTTGGAGCTCCGGTGGTGGTGGTCTGTGGATCTAGTAGTGAGGTAGTGAGGGGTTGATGTTGTTATTGGTATGGTCACCGGCGGTGTTCGGATCTGGGTATTTGGGGGCCATTTGGTGGTTGTGTTTGGTCATCACCAGTGGTTATGTTTCGTCACCGACTTCGCCGGAGACGGCGGTGGTGGTCTAAGTGGTGACTACTCCGGTTCACCAATTGGTTATCGACAGTGGTTGTGTTTCATCATCGACTTCGCTGGAGACGGCGGTGGTGGTCTAGGTGGTGACTACTCTGGTTCACTGGTTGGTCATCATCAGTGGTTGTGTTTCGTCTACGACTTCACCAAAGACGGCGGTGGTGGTGTAGGTGGTGACTGCGGTGGTGGTCTAGGTGGTGGCTGCTCCGGTTCACCGGTTGGTCATCACCAGTAGTTATGTTTCATCACCGACTTCACCGAAGACGGCGGTGGTGACTGCTCCGGTTCACTGGAGCTTAAAGCTCCTAGCTAAAAAATCTCTCTCATCAATCAGGTTATCAGTTACTTCTTCTTCTAAAATGGATCGGGTTGAAATAATTTAAATGATAGGGTAACGGGTACGGGTTACAGGTTAAAAGAATTGGGTGGGAGCCTACGTGGATCCGACGTGGAGTCCAAGTCAGAAATTCATCCAGTTGAGGGCAAATTTAATAAGTTTGCTAACGGGAAGGGTAAATTTGATCCCAAAGTTTGACGGAGGGCAATGTTAAACTATAAAACATAGTTGGAGGGCAAATTTAACCCTTTTCCGTTACCTTTGAGTTTCATTCTTGCGATCGTACTCCCCAGGCGGGATACTTAATGTATTAGCTACAGCACTGCACGGGTCGATACGCACAGCACAGGAGCGAGGTCAGGTCCATCGCCTCATTTCTTTGTCTTTGTCTACTGTTCATCCTTGAGCTTCTTTCCAAACTCATTAACACTGGAACACTCGCCATGAAGGTCTTGTATTTCATTCATATACATGTTTACCTGCCTTACATAAATCGGTACATTTAATCATACTGATGCCCTTTTTTTTCTAGGGATGTTGTGTTTTATGCCCGCAGGTCCCAGTAGACAGGTTGACAGTCCTCCTAGTAGGATACCAGTTTAGCGGAGGGTGTGTTGCACTCCACTTGCTCCAGAATTGACTTTTGGGTCAGTATGTTTATGTTACACAGCTATGGATATGGCGGGGCCCTGTCCCGACCTGATGCTATGTTGCACTACTCTTAGAGGCTTGTAGACTAGTGGTTTATGTATTTGTCATTTTGTATGGCCTTGTCGGCCTCTTGTCATCGGTTGGTATAATTGTTTGGCCTTATCGGTCTTTTGATGTTAATTATCACCTTGTCGGCCTTGTTGTATATCCATATGTTTATTCCGTTATCATCTTATCAGGTCATCATATTTAGTTTTTCCCCTTATGGATGTTATCCTGAGGCCTTGTCGGTCCAGACGATTTGCAGTTAGGGGATGATATACAGGTGGTACGCTCGGATCGTCCGGGCATCGGATGCCGCCCGCACCCCCCGAAGCTAGGGTGTGACATGAACCCACCATAAATATTCCAAACCCAAGCCCCTATATATCTCATAATTTGTAATTCCAAAACCACCAAATAAATATCCATGTAGGCGCCACGTAAATTAATAAAGGTAGAGACAAGAGAACTAACAGTTTGGCGGTAAATATAAACCCTAAGTTGGATGACAAGGGTAAATATATCAAAAATGTATAACGAAGGATAAATATGATCATTTTTTGATGAATTTAAGAGTTACCAAATGACACATAGTGATACAGTTAAAACAACGGAAAATGGCCTAAAATTGCCCTTCAAAAGGTCTAAATATACCCTTTCCTTTGCTAAAAATATAACTCCGTTCAACTTTTTGGTTCACTTTAGCCCTTAAAATTAACAGCTTCTTTTAAAATTATTTTTAAATTATTTTATAAGAATTTTTTTTTCTCGTGTTCTTATTAAAGTGAGAATTGAGGTTCAGATCTGTACTTTTGTGCAACGTCGAAAGGGTCCTGATGTAGTGAGATCATTCAGATTGTTACAACCTCTAGCATATGGTTTAAAATTGTATGATCAGGTATTAAAAAAGTAATTAGTACTCCTTTCGTCTGAATTTATGTGACACATTTGATCGGACACGGAGTTTAAGAAATAAAGTAATACTTTGTTATGTTACCATATTGTCCTTACTTTAGTGCCTACTTTTGTTGACTAAAGATTCTTTTTGACGCTCCTACCGGGGAATATGCAGAGACAAGAGCCCAGGTGGCAAAGATAGGGGCCTAAGTGCAAAAGGTTTCGATCTTTTTTTTGCTGTTGTAAGCATAATCTCTTGTTCCGAGTAGCTAGCGAAACCGCAAACTAAGAACTACTTCTTTTCTTTATGTGTTGAAGTGTTGAAAAGCACAATCTTCATTTTCATTAGACCACTAAAGTAGGACAACCTATAGGGTCTAACTCCTCGTGGCCCATCTTCAAATTAACACATCATATGTTAGTGTGGAAGGCCACATAGCCCATATAGAGTCCTAAATAATTCATCAAAATTTTCATCTCCAATTTTAGGGCATTTGGTTTTTCCAAACATATAATCCCAAAGCCCCTTTCCCTTCAAAAAATTTACCATGACATAGCTCCAATAGGAATAACTTTTTCCATCTAACCGAACACCAATAGTTTGCAAAGAATCATCACCTCCATCCATTATGAATTTTAAACAGAAAAATCTCAAATAACAAGCAACAATCCCAAATAACAAGCAACAAAATAATAAATGGCAGATCTCACCAATCAGATGCGGAAGCCAAGAAGACGAAACCCAGATGTGGAAGCCAAGATCAGAACGAGCACGAGCAGCCAAAACAAGCCAAAACGAGCACGAGCTTCCAAAACAAGCCAAGAACAAGCCAAAAAAAATTTAACTGATACCAGGGACGTGCTGCATGCGAACCCCCAACTAACTCATCGCGGAGTTGGATCCGCGATCGAGCTAAAAATATTAACTTGCGCTCTTGGCTTTGATACCATGATAGAATTCATGAAAGTCTTTTATTCATAACATGAATTCTTACAAAGCAATAACAAGATAATAAAATAATACTATTCTTGAGAGCTAAAAGTGCACGAATTTCATATTGTAACTGATATTTAACTGCATATGCAATGTCAGGGCGAGTCATGGTGAGATACACCAGACTCCCTACAACTGAATGATATAAAGTGTGATCAGGAAGAGGATCCCCGTCAGTAGGTGTATATCGAACATTAACCTCAAGAGGAGAGTCAACTATACGAGTATCTGTGAGACGGGCCCGCTCAAGAATATCTGCAGTGTACTTAGACTGAGAGAGAAGATATCCCTTCTCAGAATAAGCTACCTCAATGCCTAAAAAGTAACGTAGATGACCTAAATCTTTCATCTCAAAACGACGAGATAAAGTAGATTTTAGGTTTGCAATACCATCAATATCATCACCTGTAATGATCATGTCATCAACATACAACAAAAGCAAAATACAACCTGCAGGGGATGATTTAACAAATAACGCTGAATCATAAAAGCTGGAAATAAACCCAAGAGATGATACTACAGTGGAGAACTTGTCGAACCAAGCACTTAGAGCTTATTTGAGACCGTACAGAGCTTTATTAAGCATGCACACTTGTCCTGGACTATGTGAAACACCAGGTGGAGGGACCATGTAGACTTATTCTTGAAGATCCCCATTCAAAAAAGCATTTTTAACATCCATTTGTGAAATATGTCAACGACGAACAGAGGCCACTGCAATAAGAACCCGGACAGATGTCATCTTTGCAACAGGTGCAAAAGTCTCTTCATAATCCATACCATATTCTTAAGCAAAACCCTTTGCAACCAAATGAGCTTTATATCGCTCAATAGAACCATCAGACTTTGTCTTAATCTTGTACACCCATCGAGAACCAATAGTTTTCTTACCAGTCGGTAGAGAAACCAAATTCCAAGTACCAATTTTGTTCAAAGCAGCCAGTTCCTCATTCATAGCCTCTTGCCAAAGAGGATCATGAGTTGTCTCAGAGTAGGAGGTAGGCTCACAGAGAAAATTAATAGACACTAGAAAGGAAGCGAATGATGGAGCATAGCAAGAATAATCAAAATCGGATACCTGAGTAGATCGCAGAGTGCGTTTAGGATAGTGAGGTGGATATGGATCTGCAACCACAAGAGGTTCTGAAATAGGCGTAGGAGGGGGCTGAGTATCAATATCATGGGACCTGCCAGAAGACTGAGAAGGAACAGATGATATAGATGTAGAATCAGACGGGCAATCAGCATCAAATGGATCAATATCAATAAGGTCAGATTTTGTCATGCCATGTGAGGTAGGTGGGATGGAAAAGAAAGGAACATGCTCAATAAAGGAAACATTACCAAACACATACAATTTTCCCAAAAACTGGATCATGACAACGATAACCTTTCTGCCCAACCCCATATCCAAGAAAAACACAAATGGCGACACGAGAAGATAACTTAGTACGCTCTGCATGTGGACGTAAAACAAAACATATAGAACCAAAAACTCTCAAATGGGAATATAGTGGGGTGTGACCAAATAGTCTAGCAAATCCCAGAATTATGAGAGGTAGGGATCCTATTAATAAGATAAACATATGTAAGGACAGCTTCTCCCCAAAATTCACTAGGTACACTAACGGACAAAAGCATGGATCTAGCTGTCTCAACAATATGCCTATATTTTCTCTGCATTTTCTCCTAGACTTCCTAGGTAAATCCATTTTATTATTTAACAATGAGCCACTAGACACTATGTACCTACTGCACATACTTATGCATATACACTTATGTTTATAACATATGTACATATAGATATTTTATCCACATAGTGAATAATTTCACAATAAATACATTTTTAAAAATAAGTGGGACCAGACAATGATAAATAAGGGATTGTGTCATTAAATAGTTATCAAATAAGGAAGGTGACATTCATCTTGGAACATACTAAAAATGAAATGATGCCACATAAATTGTGATAGAGAAAATATTTACTACGTGTCATATTCCTATTGAACAAAATAAAATATTTCCTTTTAATTAAACCAGCCCCCACCCAACTTACTCAACTTTGTCATAAAACATATAAATTATTTTATTTGTTCATAATAAATTATTTTATTTGTTCACCACAAATTATTTTATTTGCTCACCCCAAAATTAAAAATAAAAGAAATTATTGTTTTATTTATTCATTTTTTGTTGTTTTGTTCATAAAAATCTAATTGTATGAACCAATCATCAACCCTAATTTACTTTTTGTTATTTTTGTTCATAATTAATTAATTTTATTTTTTATTCTTTTTTTGGTGAACAAATAAGATAAGTTTTTATGTCTGATGACAAACTTGGGTGACAAATAAAATAACAAAGTTATTTTTTAATTATTTTTGTGGTGAACAAACAAAATAATTTTCTATGAACAAATAATTTTTTTATGTTCTATGACAAAGTTGGGTATGATGTATTTTAATTGTCCAATAGGACTATGACACGTATTAAATAATAATTTAAAAATATTATACTTGAGCATAACATAGATCTGAGCCTCGATTATCATTTTAAAAGAAAAAGAAAAAACACAAATAAAATAAAATATTTAATTTTTTTTTTCAAGAATTAAAAAAATAATAAATAAGAGATTTGTAAGTTTTAAGGCGAAGGTGAGCCAAAAAGATAAGCGAAGGGATATTTTTAGTAAATTAGATGGATGAAGGATATACTTAAAGTAGAAGGATCCAAGTACACTTCTCAAGGAATTTTCTGCCTTTTATTTTTGTTTCTTTTAATTCTAATATGTTATATTGTTGAATAAGATGGTTAGAATCGTCTTTTTTTAAAAAAAAAAATCAGCTTTCAATTCAGCTACAGAGAAAACTTTCTTTATCAATCTGATGTTTCTTACACACGTATGAAAGTACCTAGCGTTAGAAAGACTGCAAGCGTCATACCCAAACCAACTCTATGAGAGATTTTTGTTCTTACCAACAGCAAGATCGATCTGAAAAAATGATAAGACATTTTCAAAGGCATACTCAACTGCCGCAGTAAGGTCGTGTTTTTCAAGAAAAGTTAAGAAAACTCACCGTCATTTGCTTTTTGTTTCTTTTAATATTTATCTTGTAAGTGTTGAATCAAACTCCCAATTGTGACATCCCTACTCACTCCACAGCGCGAAACGCGGAGATAAACACACTTTCACATTTTCTTAACTCAAAATGGCCGGAAAGAGGAAAGTTCCTAAGATGACTAGAAATTTTAGTTCACCTATCGAGAAAACTTTCTTGTGTCAGGAGCGCATAGAGGTTTTGGAGCGCTCACCGTTCATGGAGCATTCGATAGGCTGGAGTCAGGAAAGTTCTCGACTCCTGTCTCAGAATAAGATTCTCGCATCAACCCTTAATATATTTTTAATGTTAAATTAAAAATACAACACAAGCTCATCGCTTCTTCTTTCCTTATAATCTAATTAAAGTCTAAACCTGATCCAATTTATTTATCTAATCCAACCTATATTGTATTCCGTTCCGAGAATTCTAACATGATTGTAACCCCCCCACCCCCCCCCCCCCCCCCCCCCCCCCCAATCCAAAAACAATAATATACTCTCACAACTTTCAGTTGATACCCCATGTTCTTTTTTCACTTAAGAAATAGGTGAAATGACGCCAAGACGTAGGGGGAGGTAGAAAAGAGGTGTGGGTGAATTTGATGGAATTTGGATAATGGATACAAGATTTGATGGAGAGGAAGAGGCAGTAGCTGGTTTTATCTGGTCCCTGGCATGCAATTGCTGTTACGAGCTTACAAAACAAGTTGCCTTTTGTTTCAAAATAAAATTCTTATTTTCTGCGTTTCGGATAGAACGGATGACTCAGGAAAAGAATACAACGATTGAAGACGCATATATTACCTCATTCATTACCCAACAAGACGCTAAATACAGTTTGTACAAGACTTTCTTCTCAATGACCATATAAAAGCCTAAACATAAACCTTTATGATACTACAAGAGCTACAATAACCATGTATCACCCAGTAGACGTAGATAACCCTGAGACGTTATTCCATGTCTTGCTTTTCCGCAACAGAAGAATAATATTACTCAGAACTATTCCAAGTTTTTTAAAAAACAAAATTATATGAGTGCAACAGTTACAGTAAACATGAATAGAAATACTAAATAAAACTATTCGAAAACAAATTCCAGACTTCGATAGAACATCGCTATGCTGCATAATAAGAATACACTAAACTGATGCCTCTCCTATATGTGCACCACCTGTGAGGGTAAAAACCAAAAATATCCTATCAAGGAAAGGCTGTTTAACAATTTGTTTGCAACAAGATGTTAAGCTGTTCGAGTCTGAGATGCTCAAACGGATAACAATCATGTCATCGCATGAACTGTTATTTTAACATAGCAAGGAATAATTATAAATCTAATACAAACTCCCATGCATCTGGTTCTGCAAATCTTTACCTTTTTTTCCATTACTTTTTCTATTTTTGCATGGTCGTCCAAAGGGGTTCAAATTACAGGGACTTGAACAACACACATCCATACACAATACAAACTAACCTAAGAATACAGAATAAGCTTACTGATCTATCAAGCTACACCTACCTTTCAACAGGTGAATAATTCAAGTGCATCAAACGAAATCATTGCATGCAAACCTTGCAAAATCAAGCTCAATTCAGACCAACTGCTCAACATGGCCTATGAGCCACACAAGAATAAACAAGACTGCCACTAACTCAAGGGTACTTCGCTAATCAATTGTGCATTTGGTGCAATGCAAAAACCGCACTGCAATAGTTTGCTCGGGACTCCCTTTATTCTTGAAGCAATATTTTCATGGTGAATTCAGCACAACACCTTCTCTTGATTATTACCTTTCTTTTTATTCATATAACAGAGCTTGCTAAAGATAGTTCATGCAGCTCACTGAGCATCCATTCTTCCCCAGTTTGACCTCCAAGGACTATTGCTCTAGTTCCACCAACAATACATGTACTATGTCCCCAAGCAAATCTTGGAGGCCGACCAGGCACATTCAATATCCTCCATGTAGGCTTCTCTTCTGTTGGATCCAAAATGTAGAGCTGCGATGCTGAGTGGAGACCAGCAACTGACCCACCAAAGACCAGAATTCTGCCACCAGGGAGACTTACTGAAACATGATCAAGCCTTGGCGGAGGAGCAACGCCTCCGGGATTCCCCGCACCAGGCATTCCACTTCCTGTAACACATCTCCAGCAGGGTTCTTCCTCACTGAGATCCATCGTAAACACATCACTTGATCGAAAACGCAGAGGACCGCTCTTGGCAAGACCCCCAAACATAAGTATTTTCCTGCCTCCATAAACAGACAGCGTGTGGCCTAAACGAGAAGGTGGAGTCCATGTCACTGGTATCTCACGCCACACAGGCTTCTCCATAGACAGATCAAGCAGGAAAGTATCACTGAGAAGTACACCAGAATCTGCACAACCACCAGAGACTATCAACTTGGTCCCATCCAAGGTACAGGAGCTGTGCCAAGATCTTGGAAGCGGAGGCGCCAAACTAGAGATTTCACGCCAAGTTGGTTGTTTAGCATCCAAATCCAACACAAAGACATCATTTAAGAGGCCCTGCCTCCCACAGCCCCCAAACACAACAAGATGAGATCCATTCACACAAGAGAGTGTGTGCCCCCAACGTCCAGGAGGAGGAGAGCTGACTTTGACATATTTCCACTCTGGAGTGCTGGAATTCAAGTCTAATACAAAAGTATCATTCATTGGTTGCATGTTTATCCCCTCTCCACCAAAGAGTACAACACGGTTCCCTACTGCACATGCACTGAAGTTGCAACGTGAAGGTTCAACAGCACCTCCAACAGTTAGCTTCCTCCATGCTGCTGCTTCTAGAGTAGTTAATTCTCTAGCCAATCTACCCCAACCCAATCGCTTAGCTCCTGGCACCGCCTCTAACACCCGAGTTGTTTCACTACCCCAAGCATTTTGACAGACCATTCGCCAAAGATCTTCATTTTTTGCCAGCTCATAAAGTCGTCTAGAAACAGAGCCAACAGATGCAATATCTCTTGGGGTCAACCGTGAAAGAATCTTGAGGGCTAGGACTTCATCACTCAACTGCAGTATACCACAAACCCCACGACTGATAGTGCGGTTTCCTTCTGAGTCTGGTCCACAAGAAGAAAGACTAGAATGGTACCTATCCAATAATCTTGTAGGCTCCTTTACCAAGGATCCTGGAAGTGGACCCAAATCAATATTAACTTCCTTAAAGAACTGAATACCAATAATATGAGTTATCGCTTCATCATCCCCATATATAGGAGTCATACGCAGTCTACTCATCAAGGGAGATCCATCTTTTCTAAAATTTAACAGTTCGCCTTGAAATTCAATCCCTTGGTCAATGCATCTTCTAATTTCTGCTACTACAGTTGAGTCCACAAGAGGATGTCTTCGTTTAGCGTATGGGCCTCTACATTGCAAGAAGCGACTGGCAAAAAAAACAAAAACCAGAAGCGTAAGAATCGAGTGTTTGAGTACAGAGGTTATAAGGGATAAAGCAGGCACAAAATAAACAATCTTTCCAAAATTATGAAGAGACCAGAAAATACTGACAGCATTAGAAATAACCACTCAGAATTTTAAGAAGAATTACTGTATAATTGATCGACATTCCACAGAAGAATCACTGTATAATCGATCGACATTCCACATCAAAATCTGAATCAGGACATTAACAGCTGTTTCTAAAGTACACTGATAGCACTATGCAAGTGATTCCAAATCATGCAACCCTTCTGATTTCTAAAAACACCTCTTTCTTACATGTTTCACTTATTTCATTTGGGATAAAAATATGTTCCTTTCCCAGCTTTCTATATGACAACTCCCTTTTTTTTCTTCTTTTACTTTATGTGAGGGTGGTGTCTGGAGGATTGCAATTAATTGTATCTTGCAGATAAAAAACACATATATCATCCAAATACACAAGAAAGCCCACGTTCAATTTTTTCATAGCAGAAACTCAGTTTGGGGAATGATAACCTTAGATATAATTAAGCTTTACCTGATTCAGGTTCCTGGGAATATTTAAGAATGATGCAACAGAGAATTGGTGTTTACAAGGATAATCTGTGACAAACTGGGAATAGATGAAGATTTTAAAAATGTAGCACCGGTAGTTCCTGACAACAGACTTCATATTTCTCTAGATCCATACTGACCCCGCTCAAAGACGCATTCATATATCATTTCATAGCCCAACAATAATGAACTTAGTCCTATTTTCTAGGATTAGTACCAATATGTCCTCATTCCTCTCATCCTGAATATGACCCTCGTCCACGCCCCTAAAAGAGGAAAAGAAAGAGAAACACCAACCAAGAAGATGGCCAGGTAGAAAACATGTCATAATGTAACAGGCTGAAACCTAAAGACTAGTAACATAAAAAGTAAAAACCATGTGCCGTTGTCTATCTACTCAACTGTTAAGTACCATTTATTTGCTTTTATAACCAATCAAACAGGAGAGCTTTGAGCTTGATTCAGTTCATTCCAGGACCCCCAAGAGAAATCATATAAGAAAATTATTGGAATGCGAGGATGTAAAAACTATCCTTTGAATGATCACATCCATTCTGAAAGATCACTGCAGATACAAATGCAGTTTCAACTAGGGCTACTAATGAATAGTTAGCTATCCTAGCCCAACTTAGCTCAACATTAACAGAATACGCCATGCCATTTGAACCAAGCTCAAGGCAAAGATATCTACTTACCAGTTATATCAAAATTGTCCATCCGATTTCACTCTACAACTACTTACCTCTCTTGCTCTCTCCACAGCCCTCCCAAAAAGAACCCTCTCTCTCTCTCTCTCTCATCACTAGTTTTTTTCAACGTCTGTCTCCAGAGGTCTCCCAAAATTGTGCAAGCTTCAATTAACCTCCAACGACAGGGAAGTTTATTTAACCGCAAGACTAACCAACCCGAACCTCTCAGTCCACACCTTTTCCCATGTTTGAGCTGATCTCAAGCTTACATGAATAAAATTCAAGCTATAGAAATTATTGAACTGAAGTGCTGCAACTTCTAAGCTTTGTGGCTATTACCATCATGTTATCACAAACAAAACACATCCCCCAATTTATTGTTGCATGGAAAGTCTGACAACCACATATTATTGTCACAATCAGTTCACCTAATATGAGACATGATAGCAGGCAAAAGAGGATAGCACTTGGGAGGACCAAAGTAAAGGAAGACAGAAAACTGCGGGAGTATAAGTTGGGTGTAGAGAACAGCCCTAGTATGACAATATAGGGCATGAAAAAAGAATAAGTGAGAGTTAGAGAGATAAATTTAAAAGGTATTATTCATCATCATGTCAAGTTTTATTCAAGTTTTCTAAATAAAGTACATAATGGTTCTATTTTTATTTTTTTTGAGAAGGTAACAGCGTAATGGTTCTATTTTTATTTTTTTTGAGAAGGTAACAGCAGAATGGTTCTATTTATATTTATAGTATAGTAAATTCCAAAGAAGTTTAAAGTCTTAAAAACTAGGAGAACTATATCCCTGACAAGAATGAAAACATCAGATAAAACAATATCTCTAACTAGAAGAAATAATTATCTCAAACTACTCCCTCGGTTTCAATTTGTTTGTCTTACTTTCCTTTTTAGTCGGTTTAAAAAAGAATGTCTCTTTCCTTTTTTGACAACTCTTTAATTCCAACTTTTCACATGACATGTTTAAGACTACAAGATTAAAGGGCATTTTGGTATATTCTACATATCTTTAATTTAAGACCACAAAGATATGTAAAATGTACCAAAATTCCCTTTAATCTTGAAGTCTTAAACATGTCCTGAAAATAAATGTTTAATTTAAGACCACAAGATTCCAAAGTCTTCCATACTTTCTTTAACTCCGTGCCAAGTCAAAGCCAAAGAAACAAATTGAAATGGAGGGAGTAATAAATAAAACCTTATTATTTAGGGTCCCTATTATTTAACCAAAAAGATAAGATTATCTCTGCTTTTTAAACCAAAAGAACATCAAAAAAACATAATGACATTGCAATTGTTTTTGTTCTGTAATTCTCTACTTTTAGGTCTACGGCATGTATACGAGGTTTTCCACTCAATAAACTTATTTACCCTATAAAATGAACATTTTATTTGTCGATTCAGATAGATAATTCTCTCTCAGTTGGCGCAAATTACCCTAGACTGCTAAAATAGTCCAGCTCTAAAGGACTTGAAAATGGAATCTAACTGATCCTCCTTGGTCCACATAGCATCAAGCAATGATCCTCCCTTTGAAGTAGTTGTTCTAAACCACCAACTCAGAGTAAATTGAATTTCCATTTATAGTGATATGTCTCATGCAACGCAGTTACCCTCTCCAACTTTCAAGAGAGACCAAAAGAATGAGGAATCAAACTTCCTTACTAAGTAACTTCTTTTTATTGTTATCAAGCTTTCTTACTATAGCTTCTTTCTACTTGAATGATGACAAGATGTCAGTTGTGTAAGATGTCAGTTGGGTACTGAAGAATGAATACTTTCTGGTAGTAGACATGAGTTATTATCGGGAATGGATGTTAAAAGAGTACAGAACAATGAATTAGATTTGAGCTTTGGTACCAAATTGATGTAGCAGAGAAGGGAGGAATGCGAGAAGAATGGAGAGAACAAAAACAAAAAGAGAAGAAAAAGAGAGAACAAAATGAAAAAACAGAAGAAAAAAGAGAGAAATTCGCAAGGTACTATTCATGAGTCTAGTGTTATTCAAGACAAAGGAGGTATAGCCTAGTGGAAAGGACTCTTCACCTCCAACAATAAGATCGGGCATTCGAGTTGCCAAACGAACAAAGTAAACAAAATCAATGTTTGCCGCCTAGTTAGGGAGTTCGAGGGTAGGGGCTTACCATATAAAAGGGCATGTTGTCAAAGTCTTCCAAATAAAGAACACAATGGTCCTAGGAAAAACCTTCTCTAACTAAAAGATATGATTATCTCTGACTAATAAACAAAACCTTATCACAAATTACAAGATAAGATTATCTCTACATATTTCAAACTAAGGAGCTAAAAAGTTAAAGATAAAATATATTTCAATCTTTTGACTTTTATTGAGATATATCAACAGATGTAATTTCTACCTTTCCAAATGCTACAAGTTCTTAGGTATTATTAATGCCTTCTTAGAATATGAAGAGTAAGAGGTGACTAGCGCTTTAAGAGGATATTTCTTTTTATATAAATGCGGAGCCTGTTTAGCAAAGATCAGCATTGTGTAAATCAAAGGAAGAAATAAATTGATCTAATGCCTACAGAGCAATAAATTGATCTAACCAGGAACATGATCTCACGTTTCATTTCATGCTATACATAATTACTGGCTTCTAAATGTTGGAGGTTGTAAACAATGTTATGCTTCTTGGCTCCTCAAGAAGCATTTTGAAGGTCTCACTATTCAGAAGCTAACTCTTTTTTGCTGCAGCTTGTAAATTCCAGCATCTACTGGATGCATTTATTAATGAAATCTCAATTTACCTGATCAAAAAATATATGGGTGTCGGTCCAGTTATTATTGATTTAATCATACTTTATCCAAGCTGGAAAACATTTAAACCTACAGTGATTAACCATCCTAATGCTTCTCCCGATGATCACCCATCAACTACGATTCTCATCTTTCTAGTTCTCTATCCTCTATCCACTCTCCTCTGTGTCCCTAGAATCACCATCCTCTGCCTATCCCCAGAGCCCTCAGCCAAACTGGTCTACACATTTTAGCCATACAACTTGAAAAGGGAAGATTCTCAGAACTCCCTTCTATTTTTCTGACTCCCAGATTACATCCTTAAAGCACAACTGCAGAACATGCAACCCAAATTTCAAAAACAAAAGCTAGAGAGGGGGCAGGGGGTTAGAGTACCTTAAAAAATGGAGGCGGATCCGAAAAAGATATTTTGGACGGCACATAAGGATACAATATACTCGTTTAAACTTCAGAACGATCATGATACAGATTAAATAGAACTGTTCGCTATCTTTGGTACTTCCCAAACCAAAAAGTGAAGACTACATTTTATTTAGTTATTACGTGCTTCTGTTAGCTACAATGACAATCACATAGCAGATCAATAAGTCAAAGAAAATTAAAGTTGCAGACAGTTACCCCTTATATTTCAGTAAATGGGTGATGCTTTAAACAATGCAATCCCATAACAGGAATGTTTATTTCCCAAGTTCATTAGCTGTATCTACATGTTTCTTTTCATGGCAAGTCCGTTCTATTTCAAACTGATGAAATCCCCCTCCACCGAGCTTATTTTTTGAGATTCCTGAGAAGCACGTGTAGGATGGCCTATCTTAAGTCAAGAGCCCTTGATACCATGTTAGTTTCTTACACCAATAACAACAAAAACAAAACTCATGTCCCAAAAAGAATGACTCACTTTCTTTTTTAGTCCGTCCCAAAAAGAATGACATTTCCTTATTTGGTAACAATTTAATTTTAAATTTTACCTTTTACGCAAAACAAGATGATCTATAACCACACAAATATCTTTGGCTTATTTTAGACCATAAGATTCAAAAGTCTTCCTTTATATCTTAAAGTGCGAGCCAAATGAAAGTATATCACATAAATTGGGAAGGTGGGAGTAATAATTACGCCTCAGTCCAAGACAGGTGGGGGTCGGCTATATGAATCGTTACTGACCATGATTCTCCATTTAAATTCATAAGGCCAACATTATGTAGAATAAAAATAAAATAAAGAGTGCTAAAAGTATTCTATATTTTCTACTAGCATAAAAATCTCTGAAAGCTAAAAGAGTACTAGAAAGTATAGCACCTAACGTGAACGTACAAAGATATTCCCAACTAATTGATATCGCCTATATAGATCTTTTACTTTTATTGTGCCCTATCTTTTGCTAAGTCTGCATGGATTCCAAGGGATGACCAAACCATCTCAAATGACCTTCTCTCATTTTATCCTCAGTGTGCACTGCGCTAGTTGCACCTTCAGGTGAATATGGAACTTTTAATCTTGTATGATCTTGTATGACCACCCATCCATTCACGCATCTCTATGACACTCATCTTACAATGTGTTAAACTTTCGCAGCTCAACGTTGACTATCATTTAAAATTAATAGTCTTATAATTGAACTATAGAACTTACCTTTCACTCTACTAGGCATTCTTCTATCACAAAACACCCGGCACTTCCCCTTTCGACCATCCGATTCTTATCCCATATTAATTTCTTACTACGAGTACAACTAGTATGGAACAAATCACCAATTGCTATCCAAACCTATCACCTCCCCTCCATTTCTTTTGCGGATAAGTAACAAATGCAGAAGCAACAGAAAACTACAACATCTTCAGATCAATTATAACTTCGCCGTTGCGCCCGCTCAGATCTTTGCCATTGAATTTAGTGCAATCCACAGGTTACACTCCAGTACTAATTCCCACTATCCAATCAAATATCTTGTTGAGAATTAATAGTTTTCTGCACGATGATCGCAGTAGCAGAATATACAAGAACACCCACCCCACCCACCCCACCCCCACCCCTTCTAGAAATATGATTCATGTTGACTTAGCTAACTGTGTGATGATCCATGCTTAGTTAATCATATACCATCGGTTATAGATTTTGCTAAGAGTTAACACCAGAAACAGGGCAGCCCAATGCACTAAGCTCCCACTATGTGGAGGGTCCTGGAAGGGCCGGACCACAAGAGTCTATTGTACGCAGCCTTACCCTGCATTTCTACAAGAGATGTTTCCACGGCTTGAACCCGTGACCTCCTGATCACATGTCAGCAACTTTACCAGCTACTCCAAAACTCTCATTCAAGTCAACACCAAAAACATCCAAACAATTTCCCAGAGTGAAAAACATGATTGAAATTTATGTGTGTCCCTCATTATTTCAAATTGGTTTCTCAGCTATCAACTTGATCTAGACAAGAATGAGAAAGTTCATATGCAATATTGAAGAAATATGAGGGGCCTAAAGCAGCACTTAGAGAGTATACAAACACATCTGATCTCCACTCTGCCATCACCGCAATCAACAAACAATAACCACGAAAAACAAATGGATTCCATGATCAATACAAACTCGGGTATGTACTCTTGACAAAAAAACAGTCAGACAACTTCCTATTGCGGACAATTATGCATCAACACAACTGCTACCGTCTCCTAACCTTTCTTCATTTCCTTTAAATTATGTAGTTTTAATTAAAAAATATATGTTTTTAGAACCGAATTTGAGGGAGAACTACCAATGCATTGGTGCAGTAAAACTCAGCCTATTCACGAAAGTGTGTAATACTATCTTCATTACTTCAATGAATAATACGAAAATGAAAAGTCCATTGTCAGTCAGTTAACACACCACTTGTCTAGGATGGACTTTAACCCTAAAAACAAGTTACAGACCAGCAACTTTAGCAGCTAGAATTTTAATTAAGAAGAAACTTATTGCGCTATCCTACATGTAGAAAAGACCAACTGCGGGAGCCCCGTCTTTACTTTTTTGCTGTTACTTCTCTGAAGTGGGACCGGGTGCTTGGTGGTAGACAATTTGCTTAGTTAATTTTTTTTAGGACAAACCTACTTCTGAGGCATTTAATCCATTAAAGTGATTTTTTTATGATGGTAATGTTGACCAGCTTGCGTACACCTAGGCTATTCCACCAGGTACCTGCTAAGTCCACCAGTACAACAACCACGTAACTTTGCCCCTCAAGCCATAGGCAAATAGGAAGAAATCATCTACCTTTTTTTGCCACCGCTGGAATTTGTACCTCAAACCCCATGGTTTTCTTCCATTTCATTGACCATTAGGTCACATCGTTCGCATCGAAGTGACATTTCCTTCTAGGATTCATATGAATTGATTTTAGTTGAAAAAAAATATTACAAGTCAGAGCATTTTCAGCACTCACAACTTGAAACAAATACTTAGGCTGCAAACACGTAATAAATCCTAAAACTCAGAGGATAGCTCCATTTTTTTATTTTATATGGTGATCGATATATTTTCCTATTTTCCACGAGATATACACCATGTTTGGAGAATCTATGATTTTGTTTAATAAGAATGTCTTCAAGTGTGTAGTTACCATTAGAACTTAAATTCGTTGAGATTTAGGCCAAAGGGTAGTTCTAACAAAAGCTTAATGTTGAAAATTCTAAAAATATGGCCCTAAATTTAGCCATCATTTAGAAGTCTTTTCATTAAAAAGTAAATCACATAGAACTTCTCCACCTTGGAGCTTATGTATCCCTTGAACAAACATCTCACTTTGGCATGAAATCATGTACATGTTTGAAAATATAAGTCTCAAAATATTGTTCCCACACCACCTGTGACCCAGAAACTTACCCCTACTCCCTACCCATATCCTAAAAGAAACATTGTCTTCTAACTCTTCCAATCCCTTCAAAACTTTCCTCCATAAACCACACCCGTAAGAAATGTGACATTTTTGGTCCTCTGTCTCCCTTCCAAGATTCTGTACTTCTCCATAAATTACCTCTCTATAAAAAGCATTCTCCTTCACCCCAAATCTCCATAACCATCTTCTCGAAGTTCCTTGTTTAAAACCTTTAAATCCTGACGAATCCCATAAGAGATCCTTTTGAATTTTTCCAACTTCCCAGTGACAAACTAGAGCATGTAACAAGGACTTACGGTATGCGATCATCTAAGGAATAGTCAAGGAATATTATGAGATGTTCCCTTTAGGAGGGACCACACTGGGTTTGCTGTTGTTGTTGTAAAGAAACATTAGTGGAGTGTATGAATTTATGGGGCCTTAGGCTACTAGCTTACTGTCAGATGTTCAAAAGGATCTACTATTGGTAGAAATCTCATTATAGCTTGGGCTTACAATATGAACTTGTAGCATAAAGTTCTGCCAATGCTTGCAGCAATACGATTTTCCCAATCAAATTGACTTCACAATTTACAACACAGAAGTATATCTACTCGGGAAGGTATGGAAAAGAACTTGGCCTTCTTAATTTCAACTTGATAATACCACAAAACTAGTTTTTCACCACAGTTATTGCATCTTTAAACTCAATTCTTCAGCAATTAGGGGACACACGAAAGATAGCATCACATAGCCAGAGATTCAAAACCAAGGGGTGGTGAATCAACTATACCTATCATAATACTCAAAAGTTCTCAATTTTTCCCCTTTTAACTGTTTGGATAACTGACAATTATTAAAATTCGGGGCTTTTTATAGCTGGCCTGCACCTGGAATAAATGTCTAACGGTATGGTCCTAACACAGAGGACAATAAGAATTCTAGGGACGTCACAAAGGACAATTAGAATTCAAGGGACGTTTTTCAAGACTATCACAAGCATGTGATTCTTCACGATATGCAAGCTGAAAGAATTGGAATCAGGCATTAAAACATTCCAAAAGAGGTAAAGGTGCTATCCATTCTCCTTTGACACTGATCAGTATTGCTTCATTTTCTTTTATGTTACATTTTCCCTTGAATTCCCAAATGTGTAAAATATAACCATCCCTTCTCATGTAAGCAGCTATTGCTAAGTCAAAAAAATGTAACCATCCTTTCTCATGCGAGCAGCTATTGCTACACGATAAGACACCTAGTTTACTCTAAATTTTACTTCCCAAATTCCAACAAAACAGACGGATGACAAAAGGAACAAAGTTGGTTTCTCCTTTACATCCAAACTCCCCACCCTTTTGGACGATTCTTCATAACAAAAGTATAAACCAAGAAAATAAATACTAATAATAATAAAGAAGGAATACATTAAAGCGTTGGAAAATCAATCGCAGTCCAAAATATAAGACTAGCAAGGTCAACTTTACACAGGGCAGAATGAAATATTTTCCAAAGAAAAGTCAAAGAGTTGCATCAAATAACTAAAAGTCAAGCCATGCTGTAATAGCTGGTAAACGTCAAGGAACCTATAGTTATTATCTTATACAACGTCAAGTGAAGGTCTACTTCTCCCTTTTATGCATACAAGTAGACCTTTACTTATCTAGTAAAGAAACAATGAAGCACAATAATCCGCATCGCATTCTCCTTATCTTTCACTGGTTTAAGATCGCAGTAGTTATTAGCATCATCTTAATACTTATCCCAAAAAAGTTGCTCAATTAATTAACTACATATTACGTCATTCCACCTCAATTGGTTTATCATCCTGTCCTACTCTCTACCCCGTTATATTATCCTTATCCAAACAAACCCAACCTCAACTATCAGTTCCATAACTTGATACCTGTGACATGCTTTAGCGATATATGATTGATTAAGCTAAAACTTTGCAAATAAACTTCGAGTCCTAAGACACTAAGAGCCTGTTTGGATGAGCTTATAAGCATAATCCTAACTTATGGATTTTGGCTTATTTTTGTTATTTTGGCTTAAAAACACTTTTTTATCTTACCCAAACACTACAAAAGTGCTTAAAGCACCTAAAATAAGCCAATGGAAGCAGGCTCATAAATTTAAATTACGAATATCTTAGTTAACAAAAACTAACTACAATGAACAACAAACTATAGAAATCATTGATGCACATTCCAATATGGACATCCAATCTTAATCAGGTATTCGTATTTTTTTAGTAGTTGTAATTCCCCATATGCTTGAATAAAATGAAGATTTTAACAACAAATTGTGAGATAATTGTAGGGAAAAAAAGTTACCAGTTGCGGCCAAGGACTTCTTCAGCACGGTAACCAGAAACCATCTCAAAGACAGAATTAACATATATAATTGGATGGTCTGGTTCTAAAGCATCGGTGACAACAAAACCACAAGGTGCCGGTTGTAAAAGCGAGTCAATAGGGAAAGGCAAAGACGCACCACCACCACTCAACATAAACCCTAACTTCTCCCCACCATCCTCCAATTCATCCTCAGTCACGACGTCATCTTCTTCTTCTTCACCACTCAAATCCGAATTGCTATCCCACTCCATCGCAACAATATATCTTCTTCTTTACCCCATGATCGGCGGGATTAAAACTTGAATTCCAACGCAAATGCTGCTTTTCTCCAAATACACCAATTTTGATTTGTGATAATAAAATGAATGGTCCACAGAGAAAGCATGTGGGTATGGATGATATCAGGTGGTGTAGGTGTAGGTGTAGGTGTAAGTGTAGGTGTAGGTGGAAAAACAAAATAATCTTTGGGCTATTCCATGGTTTGGGAGGGGGGGGGGGGATTCTTGTGTTATCGCCCTACCCTCCCCCTCCTATTCTACGTCCCATTATTTAGTTAATTTAAATTTAAAATGTAAAATTAATTTGTGTCTATTTGGCAAACCTTTTAGGAAGCTACCTTTTTCTAGAAAAAAAATATCTTCTCGGAAATTTGATGTATAATATATAAAAAGTACTTTTGAGTGGACCTAAAAGCAATTCTTTTCCAACATAAACTTTTTCAAAACAAATATATATTATCAAAAAATTATACTTAGCAAATTACTCCTTACTAAATTTAAGCATCTAATAGCAAAGGTATAAATTAGGAGAAACAGAGAAAATTATGAGTAGCTTCTTATATTTTATTTTTTTAATTTTTTTAAGCAAACACCCTTAGGCAAATTGCCTAAAGGTTAATATCATATATCAAAAAGAAAATAATAGTTTTACAAAGCAAAATAAAACTGGAATACATAAAACATAGACTAAAATGTACTGAGTTGTAAAACTCTAAAGTAGATTAACAACATTCTACAGTCTCTGGTTGTGCCATATATCAACACTGAGCATCTCTCAAGACCAACAGAGTATATAATTTTTAACACAAAGGATACAACCTTATTCTTCTCCAATTGTTTTGCTGAAGATACAGGAGTTTACCTGCAATCTTGCTTTATGAACACTTCCCAGACCTGTCAAGAATAGATGTTGTAGTATTTCTTGTTGTGGTATTCTGCAATAAAAATATCTTGATACTACTGATATTCCCATCCTCCATAATTAATCATCACTAAGGATTTTAAGTTTTCAAAGTCTTCATAAAAGAGAAAGATATATTTAATGGTAATCTGTTTGTCCATGTGTGCTGAAAATTATTTTATATCTGATCACCAGTAACAATAAATTTGCTAGTTCTTGTAGCCAAACCACCAAGGTTTATTCCAGTAGCCTTCAATCTTGTTGAATTGCACCTCATTCTCTATATGCTTCAATCAGGAAAGGATTGTTGTAGAAGTTGTACATTCCATCTATCTTCCTCTTTTAGTTCATCTACTTCCTCCAAATTTTCATTGATATTATCAGGTAGCACATGGTATAAAACCCCCAGTTTTTTTCCAAATTGCATGTCATATGTTAGCAGTTTCACCCTTTATCTCCCACCAAATTTTATGCTCCATTGCTTCCCTTGCTTCTAACATATATTTCCATCTCTTGGGATCCCCCCTTCCCATTGTACTAGTGTAGGTATCTGCTTCTCGTAGTATTTTCTCCACATGTAGTTGGACCATAGTGATTTAGTGGTTCTAAACCTCCACCATAGCTTATCAAATAAAGCTTGTGAAACATTAAACATGAATTTAAAACCTAAACCACTCTCATGTGTCGGTAAATATATATTTTACCAAGATGACCAGTGTTTACTTCTCCTTATTTCTCCAAAAGTACCTGGTAAATATTTTAAGGAGCTCTATCACAACACACTTCGGAGGTGTCAACACTGATAGCAAATGGATTGGCATACTTTGAAGAACACTAATGACGAGTGTGCCTTTGCATCCATATGATAACATCTTCCTCTTTAAAGAGTTTGATTTTGCTTTTACCTTCTTGATTAGATTAGAATAATACACTTTCTTCTTTCTAGAGTGAAAAACTAGACATCCTAAATACATGAAATGGAACTATACTCTTGAGAATCATGTGATATCGATCACTATTTGAACAAATGCATTAGCCATATTTACATGTATGTAGAATGAACTTTTCTCTTTATAGATTAACTAGCCTGACTCTTATTCATATCTTCGCAGAACATCCATTATTTTGTTTAGATATTCAAATTCAACATATGCAAATATACTGGTATCATCTGCATATGCTAGAGGATTAAAAGGTGTTGTCTACTTAGGCATCCCATATACAATGAAATTTCTATCTATGAACAAGTCATCCAATGCCATTGATAGAACTTCAGTAACCAAAAGAAATAAAGTTGGGAAAAGAGGATCCCGTTGCTTTACTCCTCTAGTGGATTTAAAGAAACTTGTAGCAAGTCCATTTAACAAAATTGAGTACCAATTATTTGAGACGAGTCTCTGTATCATGTTGATGAAGTGTTATCTAAATCCCATAGCCCTCAAAACATGCATAAGGTATTTCCAACTCACTCTATCATAAGCCTTTCTCATATCCAGCTTTATAATCACATTTGCATGTTTCCCTTTTTTTTCTAACGTCTATAATTTTCCGTCTCAAAAAAATATTTTTAAATATAGTCTTTCCTTTCACAAACCCTAACTGACTAGATGATTTCGGAGAGGGAAGTATTTTCTCCATTCTATCATGAACCACTTTAGAGATCACTTTGTTGATGAAATTAGACAGACTGATTGATCTCATACCTTAGAAGGTATGGATTGTTGGTTTCTTTGATAGAACGATCAAGTTTGTGTTTGTGATGGATTTAGGTAATCCAACACCATCAAAGAAAGCTAAAACCAAAGCATGCACATCATTACCTACTATATCCCTATATTTCTGAAAAAATAATCTCGTAAAGCCATCTGGAAAGCTTGCACATTTCACCCTTTAAAGAAAATATTGCTTTCTTCATCTTGGATAGTTGCATAGTTGCATAGTTCTCGATTTTGATTATTTGTTACCAAGGTAGGTACATGCTTAAGGAATTCAAAATTATGAATATCGCCATTTGTTGTGAACTGTTTTTTAAAGAACTTAATTATTTCTCCTGATATCTGTTGTATATCTTCAAGCCAGTTTCCACTACTATCTTTAATTCTGGACAGATAAAGCCTCTTCCTCTTGTCATTAACATGATTATGAACTAAGCTAGTGTTCTTGTACCCCTCTAAATACCATGTCAACTCATATTTGTGCCTCCAAAACTCTTCTTCACATTTTTCATCTTGTATTTAAACACCAAGTATGGATTTCCTGCAAAGTCAGCTCTCCAATATTGTATTATCAAATCTTAAAGAATTCATGATGAATCTAGAAATTTTAAAATCTAAATGGTTTAACAAACTATGCAAACATCTTCTCCACAAGACATGATCAAAGGGGCATGATCTGAGCATGTCCTTGTAATGTGTTTTGAGTTGTTTTGTATGAATTTCAATTCAAGATCTTATGAAGTTTTGATGATTGTCAAACAATGTATAATTGACATTTAATTTTCAATAATTATGTACAAATATACATAAGAATCGGATCCTTAACATATCTCCTAAATGAACTAGTAATGTTGCCAACAAGATTGCATAAACATTGGAAGAACCAGGTCCTTTGTAGAAGAACTGGAGATTGTTTGGTCCAATGAGGAAAAGTTGTTTCGCACGCAAAAAAGAATCCCTGAAGAATTGAGATTAAGGATTAATCCCAATCAAGAAGGAATATAATTTCAAGACATGAAAATATTACCATAAAAAATATATGGAATAGCTTTGAACTAGGAGAAAACAAAAGAATTCGACATGCAAAACCAATTTCAATATGGATTGGAATTTTGGTTTCTTGAACCAAGTTTGTTTTGGATTTGAACATACAAGAAATGATTATTCCTACTTCTATATACATCATAACATTGGTGTTGGTGAATATAACCACCAAAGAGAGAAGACCAGAGTAAATAAAGAGAGAGGTATTCAAGAGCGTCTTTAAGTGAGATAGAGTCAATTGAAACAAACAAGAACATGTTCCTATCAATATCTATTCATAAAGTTTTTTAAGTTGTACTAGTTAGATTTTTTGTGCTTTAATTGTTACATTTTACATTCATAGTGGATTTGTTTTAGCTATTGTTTTGAGTTGTAAGGGGCTTTTATAAGGATCGGGCTACTCCAATTTGTTCCAAGAATCAGATTCTTATAACAGTTTGCATACGAAGGTAATGTAGTGGAAATAAATAACCAACACAAGAATTTTAATATGGAAAACTACTTGCTCAAGGGAGTCAAAAATCACAACCTATCTTCCTACAGGATTTACTCAAAATCTTCATTATAACCGAGCGGATAAGCAAATTTACAACTTCCTTGTCAAATCTAAGGACTTGTTTCTTTAACAGTTTGTTAATGATCTCCTAGTAACACAATATAATAACCAACGAAAACTTATCACTAATACTTTCAAAGGCAAATAAGAAAAACCACAATAGAACCTAACTATTACAACAAAAGAACTAGATGGATAGATTCCTGATACGCTCAAGTTTATTGTTAATTGAATAGTTGGCTCACTTGAGACGAAGGTGTTGACTGCGCTCACTCTTGTTTCTCCTTGGAATGTGTAGTAATTGTTGGCTCTATGGTTTGTGGTTGAGTTTTAATTATTTTTTGCATTGTGTATATATAGTAGTAGTCACCACTTTCAATGATTGAATCCAAGAAGGTTTTGGTTTCATTAATTGTACCTGAAAATCAAATCTTGTTTGACTTGGATCTTCTTTTATTTCCATATTTGTGTGCCAGCTTCCTTGTCCTACTACCATGCTAATTTTCAGGTTGATCAACTTGTGGTATATTGTAGAGTATTACCATACGTGAAACTCAACTCTCCATAGAATAGAAATCAGTAATAATCAGTCTTATCTAAAGTTGGCATGAAATAACTTAAGTCTCCAGTTACGTAAGGATATGCTCCTTTGAGCAATTTCTCTTAATGTTGTGACTGCTTCACTAAGTCCTTTGGTGAGCTAATTGGATAACTGGTTCTTCAAATGAATTTCTCCTTATATATCCCTTTGATTGCCTAAGGCACATTGTTTGTCAAATCATCAAAATTTCAATGTAAATCTTATGATATATTAAGCCAGCAGCTACTCAACAATTTCCCCCTTTTTATGATGACAAACACATAACAACTTCATATATCTTCATGTGCATGTGTCCAGCTTACTTCTTCTTCTTCAGATCTTGATTATCTTCTTCATCTACACTTCAGACCAACTTACTTCATTCTTCAGATCTCGAACAGTTTTTTCTTCCCTCTTAAAAGTTGCTAATGTGTTGATACTATTTCATCTTAGAACCAGCTCCATGTTGTTATAACACTGCAACTTCGTATTGATATAACTAAGTCTCACTACACAAGGTTTGTAAGCTCACAATAGTTCACCGCTCAAGTTCAACAAGGTTTGTAAGCTCGATGAGTCGGTAAGACTAAGTAAAAGGAATTACTTAGAATGTTAGGACTTCACCTTCTATTCATTGCAGCCTACTTGATGGCTAGGTCACATGCATAAGCAAGTATGATGACTTACTTAACCTGCTAGGGACTAGCCTTCTACTCATTGCAACCCGTTAGGTGTCTAGGTTTTATAGAACCTGTATGATGATATGTTATCCCTTGATGTGTGAAGACCACGTTCTTTAGCTCAGGACTCCATTTTTCCAACTTTATCTCTCCATATTCATTCTTCTTCAATAATCATTCCATCCTTATCTCTACATTTGTCTTCCTTTCTTATAACACTCCATCCCTTGCCTATGATTGTTCTTATATGTAAGTGACAATTCATTTACATTCAGTATCTTCTAATAGGACTATTTTTTATAGGTAAGAAACAATTCTTTTACATAAAGTGATAAATAGAAAACTCCTTCTCTCTCTCTATATATATATATATATATATATATATATATATATATATATATATATATGTGTGTGTGTGTGTGTGTGTGTGTGTGTAAGATAGAGAGAGAGTGTGTGTGTCTGTATATATATATATACGAACTTAATCTTCCCCCTTTGACATCATAAAAAGGTAAGCGAGTACAAGGGTTGTGACAACTGAATCTGGTTAAAACCTTAACAACTGAATCTGGTTAATACTGTCGGGATATATATTAATATCAGGTCGACATTTAGTAGGATTTGGGTTTGGTATAAACTTTGAGGGGATAGGGAGAAGGTTCATTTTTAAGCTCAATTTGTCTAGATAAGTCCCTATGTAGGTGAGTACATATCCGCTTTTGGTACTCTTTTCAGTTTTTTCATTTCCCCTCTCAATCATTCTCATCCTCTTTTTTCTTCACCCATACTGACTTTATTTAAGGTCAACCTATTTTGTTTGTTTTTATATTCCAGATTAAACACTTCCCTCTTGTTAATCCCTTACCCCCTAGACACTAAATCTTCCAATATTTCTCATTGTCCGGCGTGTTCATCTTCTTTTTCCATATTCTCACTTCTATCCTTCCCCATGGGTCACTACTTATGCTCTATAGTAATTGGTATTTCATTTTTCTTAGCATATGTGACTTTGAAAGTTTTCTATTGGAATTAGGTGTGGGTTGAAGTGTCTACCAATCAATATATACGGACTTGCAAATAACAGAGGGACTTTGTAAACATAGATTTTGGTATAAAGCAACTCAAGTTTTTATGGTTGATTGGGATGGATTGGTAGTATAGACATATTTAAGCAACTCTCAATTGGAAAGGATATTCATACCTAATAGTCATAAGAACCAAGTTCTTTGACTTGTTTCCTCATTTTGTGCTATCTGTGCTCGAGTTTTCCATGCCAAGAGTGTCTTAACACTCTTCTTTTCATAGACAATGGGAGAAGACTGTTGTAATCAGTTCATCTTCAATTTCTTCTCCTATTAATACAGGTCTTGTATGATTTCCTGCTTCTTCAACACCCTCTTTTGGAGCAGTTTCTTCATGGGTGTACTTCGATAGGTTGTCCTGGCTTGCATAATTTCACTTTCCTTCAGAGAACCAATTTCTCTGTGTGGTTTCTCTGGGAGTTTTTGATTTATCATAAGTCTGTGTGGTCTTCCTGCTACTAATTTCTCCCACACTATAATAACTTTATAGTTGATTCTTCCCCTTTTACTCTCTTTCTTTACCTCTTTCTTCATGTACCAAGTTCCCCAATTCCTGGTGCCACTTTTCTATTATTTTGCCACGCCTCAAACTTTGGAGGTGTGGCCGGCACCCAGTGCCTTACTTGACCCCGAGCATACTAATTTGGAACTCAAATACCCTAGATACATACAAGAAATCTAGGCCGACAAGGTAGTCTGTAAAATGATCAACATCATCCTAGGCCGATAAGGACGTACTCTAAATAATCTATAAATGACAAATGTCTCAACTAACATGGAATCACCCCAAAAGATACATACATATATACGGCCCCAAGGCCACCATTATGAAGTACGAATATATAGGTCATGTCTACAAGCCTCTATAGATACAACACTGTATGGGACAGGGCCCTGACCTACCCATCATATCTATGTATACAAAATAACTCCAAACTCTAGACTTGGTAACTCTAGATGAAGTGGAGCTTACCAATCAAGTTGAAACTCAGAATCATCTACTGAGGAGACATGTCTACTTGTATATTAAGACCTGCAGGCATGAATGCAACGCTTCTGGTAAAAGAGACGTCAGTACAAAATAATGTACCGAGTATATAAAGCAAATAAATAACTAAAACTGAGACTGATCTGAGATACATAATATATTGAATGTAAACTAAGGAGTCAGTGATAATCCAGGAGTACACTTACATGTCTCTGACTCCTATCATATGAGTAATACTGAAATAAATTGTCCGCATCATATAGGGCTCGATATGTATGTGAATAGCTCTGAAGACGAGTGTATAGCCCCGAAGGCAAATGTATATAGCCCCGAAGGCAAAGTGCATATCTATACAACCTCAAAGGCAAGTGTATATGGTCCCGAAGGCAAGTGTGTATATGGTAATGATTTATGTATACACTGTACTTCTCAACTAGACATGGGATAATGCTAAGATGAATGTAATCTCCTGACAAGGGATAACTATAACATGAACAAGATGGAACAACATAGACATGAGAGCTCTATGAATAACTTTTCTCTTATACGCTCATTCAGATCTTACTTATTATGGATTCATGTCATCAAAAGGAAGGAAATAGCCTTACTTACCTTATCTCCAAGCTCTTACAATTGTTAGGGACAATATCATCTACCATTCAATATACAATGAGCAATAATAACACTAGCGTCAAGCTACAAATAATACAACACTCATATATCGAGCGACAAGTTAATTCTATAATAAATCAGGCAACATCTCCCATGTTTCTTTTACCTCTATCAACGTCACAACATCAACAATAGCATGCCACCATTAATCCATATATCCAGCACCTTAACAACACAAGAATAACCCAATAAAATAATATAACAACAACTAATGGAAATCTAGTATATAATGTATCAAGTGACAAGCTTGACTCATAACAAATTCAATACCTCTCTACAACCCTTCCTTTTCCCATAACACACATAGTTATAGCAACAAAATAATCAAGCTATACAATAAATTTCCAGCTATATAATATCACAAGAACAATCTCAAAATAGTCCAACATACTACAACATCTCCAATCAGGTTACCGACCTTTATTTTGTAAGTTCTCAACCCAATAATCTAACTATCACTTATATGAACTGAAATACATTTAAGAGAGGATGAATCTTACCTCAAGAAACAAAAATAATCCCTGGTCTGAGATTACTCCAACTCAAGGAAATCTTTAACTCAACAATAAAGAAGAACTTGATCTTACTAGCACCACGGGATTCACAACACTTGATTCACGTTGATTACCTTTGGATTCACACTTGAACCATGGGAGAACACTTAGAGAGTGTTTAGGATGATATATGATCTGGTTTTGGTCGAAAATGACCAAACAATGAAGTGCCACCGCCTTAAGTAGCAAAAGGGAAATTGCACCGCCTCAAGTAGGTCCCAAAGAGACTGCCTACGCAATTCGGCTAAAATGTGCATATCTCCCTACCTAATTATCATACCGACAAACAATTTAATACGGTAGAAACTAGATTCGTAGACCTTCGATATGGTGGGTAGATCACCTTGTAACTCGAAGTACATTAGGAGAAAGCTTAGTGACATCTTACCCAAATTTCAGTAAGCTTATTAACGTAACTTGCGATGACTTTTGCCAACTTTTATTTTACAACTTGCTTGACTTCAAAGCTTAAGATAAGACTATTGTATGATTCAAATACCTTATAACACAAACTTCTTATTATATTAAACACTCCTAGTCTTATCCCAAAAGTACGAGTTATAACATCTTCGATTCGTTTAACCTCCTACCCTCACTGCACTTCCTTAACCTATCCGACCCATATTGATTTACTTACGACACATTCAAATGTGAAATTACGGGGTGTAACATATCTATCCTCTGCCTATTATTCTTTCTCTTTATGGGAGTGGACATTGCGCAATTTCCAACTCATTTTCTTTTGGATCATCCTATATCATTGATCTTCTTATGACCTTTCCTAGGGATCCCTCAGATAAATTCCTTTTTGGGAGTCTTTTTCTTTTCTCCAAAAATAATTGTATCCTCCTTTTATACAAATCAGGTTCTTCGTGAGTTTCTTAGAGTGAATAAATCCTGATTATTTCATTTAGCCATGTGTTGTGTTGCTTACGTTTCCCAATCATTCTTCTCTTTAGGGAAGATCAGGTTCCATGACTTTTTCTGCCTAAATTTTGATTGTTGTTGTTGGCATCTGGTGAATTTGTCTCATTGGATCTTTTTTCTTTTTATATGTTTATATAAAGGATATTTATGCTTTCCTCATCTATATTGGGAATGGTATTCATGTAAGTTGATATATCTCATACTCCCTTTTATAGTCGTTAGGTAGGAAGAATATTCTCTCTCAGCTATGACATGTGTTCCAACCTTCTCACATCCCTTTCCTCATACCTTGGCCTTTTATGTTTATTTAGTTATACTTCTTACGAACCCACTTGGAATTGGGTTCCCTCATGTGAGAGCAATATTACCTCTGTTGTTGATATGAGAAGTTATACTATCCTTCTCTCACCTTACTAATATGTTGATGATATCTCTGTATTGCTCTGGATATGTTTTTACATGTTTCTTTGAAGTGACCAAATCATTGACAATGAAAGCATGGGATTTCCAAGGAGGAATTTCTCTAATGTTTTCTTGAGTTACTGACTCTATTTGGGAATTTGTTCTATCCGTATGTCCTTTGCATTATTTCCCCTAGTTATAAAGTGCTACTCTGATTTTTCTTATTCTATGATATTTGTGTTCTGGTAGTGTGGTAGATGCTACTTTTGTTTCTAGGCCTGCACTTTTGCCTTTTGATGTAGTGGTCTGTTCTCTGAGACTTCTAACTCTGTAGTTCAGATACTCCTCCCTTTTTTAGCCTATCATACTTTATTTGATGAGATATGTCTGTTTGCATCAGATCTTCCTTCTCAGTGCATGTGTTTTCCATACATGTTGAAGAGGTCTTGTGTTACTCTTTCCAAATTGTTTCTAGAGTATGTTAGAACATTATTCCTTAATCTTGAGAAGTTCTTTCCACTAATGTTCTCTTCTTTGCCTGAGTTTGAGGAGGTATCTTTGGCTGAGATGTTTGGTTCTTCGATTACTTGAGGATGATTATTTTTCTTCAGCCTTGAAGTCTAAGGCGGTTATAAATATCGCGTCCTCTTGATCTCTGGACTGAATTGACAGTCTTGTTTGAACTTTCACTACTTCTTAACCCTATTCTTCCAAGTTTTGTGCTTGTGGATCTTCCTTGATGTCTGTAAGAAGTCGCTCATTATTATCAATCTCTGATGCTTCTTCTTGATCATCAATATTTGTTAACAATCTTCTGTGTTTATTTTTTAATTATATTTTGACCAAATAGGCTTTTTATTTATAGAAAATCAAAAGCATAGTCCAAAAAAGCCAGGCCCAAACTAATCTAGCCTAAATAAACTAGTTGAAATCAGCGCTGGTCCTTAAAAACAAAATAAAATAAAACAAAAACAAAAAATCAAAAAACAAATTAGGAAAGTTGCGATTGTCGGCTCATTTGTCATTTATTGCCCTAGAACTGATTCTCTCCCTTCATATCTCTATATCTCTCTAGCTTTCATGGCGTGAAGATGATGATCCATGAAATTTGGTGTTATATGGACCCCAAAAATCTGATTTCCTCCTTCAAATGTCATTATTCCCATCTTCTTAATCTTCAGGTAATGTTGAGATTCATTGTTATAGTCTTCTTCTTCTTGTTATTCCATAAACCTCTGTTGACGACTCATCTTTTTCTTTGCATGTGTCATTGGACCTATTGCAGTTTTATGTTCTTCAGATTTTAGCTTAGTTGTTTGATTCTGGGTTGCAACGCCTTTAAGGTATCTTTGTTGCCATTTTTGTTGTTATTCTCTCTATCTGCATCTCTGAGTACATCTGTGGTTGTATCTCTGTCGATCTGTACTATACTCTCTAATTTTTTCTTTGTATCATCTTTAATACTATGCCAAAATGTTGTGTTTGGTAGTAGAAATTGTATTGTGTATATACTTTTACAAAACCCTCATTCATGTTCCTTTCAATGTTGAACTCTGACCCTAAGATATGGTATTTGACTTTTATCACTATTTAAGATTCTTTTCAAGTTAATTTCCAAGTCTTAGAAGTAATGACATTGAAAAGAACCCCTATCTAGTGCTTGATGTAATGACCCGCCGGGTCATTTTTAGCTACAGACCCTTATTTTCTTATTTCACCCTTCTCGTAGTCTCCATGTGGGATTTGTGATATTCAAGAATGAGTGGCACAGATCTTGAGGTCCTTTTATATGAGTTTCGGATGAAAAACCCAAAGTTTAGAAATTTAGAGTTGGTTAGTTTGATTTAAAGTTGACTTTTGGCTAGATGGGTTCATTTTTTAGTTTTGTTACTTTTAGTAGTCTCGGAGGGTCATTTATGACTTCGTCAAGTCATAAATGGTTTTCTCAGATATGTTTTGTGGCTTTATTTGTGAAATTTGGATAATTGGTTTTTGCAGATGATTCTTTAGAACAGTATGCCTTGGTCGATTATTTGTGGAATCTGAAGGTACAAGTGAGTTTATAGCACTGTTTATCTTAGACGACTATATCTGGTTTGTGTCTGGGGGTCTTAGGAGTGTTTCAGGTGTTTGTTTGAGGTTTTGGCTGATTTTCTCTTTGCTGCTATCTGGTATCCTTTGTGGCGGCATCAGTATCGACTCTGGTGTGTCTGCATTGGAGAGAGGTTGACTCGCAGAAGAGAAAGATTAGAGAAGGGTTATTTCCGATGCGAAGTAGTGTACACCATGGCGAGGGGTGATGTGTCAAGTGATCATCTCCCAGTGAAGGGTTATCCGCCGCAACGGGTCTGCTCCAGCGGAGTCAATTCTACTTGGGCAGAAACACCGTACCAGATACCTATATATTCCCTAGTTCAGAAAATTCCTTTCCCAAAATAAACCCTCGAAACCAGAGCAGTCATAAGAGCATTTCAAAACCCTAAGAGCAAATTCAACCTTGAGGTAATAGATTATTTCCTTTTTATGGATTAAGTTATATTTCTATGCTCTTTGCTGATAGTTTAGCATGTTATTAAGTTGGGGGAAATGAATTTCATGTGTTTATGAGAATACGAAGGTTATATGGTTGATTTTAATGATTTTTATGGATTAAAAGGTGTTATTATTGTGAAAGAGGATTGGATGATGATAGATAATCATGTTTTAGGCTTAATTTGATTATAGAAGCTTGTTTTCAATTGGAGGAAATTCTAGGGTTTTAAATTGGAACTTTTTTATTATTGTTAAATTAAACGTTCAAATATGTATAGATTTCCAATTAATTTAAGGATATGATTACCTAGTATGCAATAATGGTTTTTTAGTATTAAAGTTTGAGTCTTGGAATTGTGGGTCCGGTTTTGGTATTTAGAGTCTTGCCTTGTTAAAAGTTATGTTTTTTTGTTATGTGATTCTTGTATTAACAAATAATATATGCGTGGATAGACTTCGACCATCGCTAGGCGTAGAGGAAGGGTAAGGCTATCACTGGGGCTTGATCGTATAGCACTCCTGCTCGGCTTTGAGGTAGGATACGGCTTAGCTTTTTAAGACATTGATAGAAGTATATAATTAGTTATAAATATTGACGGGTATTGGGCGTGTTGGGGGTCCTACTCAGGTAGGTGTGATGAACGTCTTAGTGGGTAACGGTGTTGAATTGTGATGATGGGTTGATTTAGGGAATCAATCTTATGCTAGTTCTAACTACTACTTATTTCGGCTTGTCGCCATATATAGGCTTGCCGCCGTAGTTGCTTGATATGTTTACTCATCATGCCTTCTTTCGATATGATATCTTCGATTGTACTTGGACTGTGTACGTGTATAGAATTCTTGAAAGCATGTGATATTCATCTCTAATTTGGTTTCATCTCATTGTATCATGATTCTTGCCCTGTATATGTCATTACATTCATACACTCATAGTTCAGATGATATTGATACTAGAGTGGTATGATTTTTATGTGGGTCTAAGAGACTGGGAAATGTAAGAACACTGTTAAGATTATGGCAACACTAAGATAATATTGATACACGGGGATCGAAGTTGCATTCTTGTAACATGATATTATCACAACCAAGAGCTGGGCTCCGTGATCCGATGAGTTATTTCGGAACGGATGGGTATATGGACTTAGCGGGTCCTCCATGGGTTACTTTTTTATGGCATACCCCTGTAAAATATGTATACCGGTTGATGGAAAGGTACCTGACATATGCATTGCATTCATATCATACATATATAGGCCTTATCATTAATTATTTGTGGTTGAACTTGTAACTGAAGTGATTGTTGATGATTTGACTAAGTTTGGAACGTGGAAAAATTATACTTGCTTGATATTTTAGTTATTGTAGAATTCTTGTAAAACTAAATAATGTGAATAGTTATGAAGTCTTACTGAAATAGGGAATCATGTGAACTTGGTGAATCGTTATGTGGATTATATGACTGCGTATAATAAGATTACTTGGTATTTGTCTCTGATTATGTACTTCCATCATTGTCGGCATATGATGTCTATCGGGGTACGTTGTGTACTCATGCTAGACTTGCTACATCTTTCCTTGATGCAGATACATATTCGACCACCAGCTCGAGACCACGTAGTTGAGTTCGAGCAGTTGATCCTCGGTATTCAGGATGAGGATGCTATCTTCGACATACCCTTAGATGCTCCTTCCTTATCAATGTCAATTTCTTGCATTTCAGAGACTTGTTTCAGACTATGTAATTGGTTCTAGCCTGCGTGCCCATTTCTCATACTTGTATCAAATTGTTAGTGCTCTCATACCCACATACTAGATTACTTGGGGGTGTTTGGATGTGACAGACTTATCTTTTCTTCCGCATTATATATTATTAGACAACTTTTGTAGTATTATACTTCTTCTGCTTTTAATTATATCTTATCATGCATATCGGGTTGGGAGTGGTTCGCCTATGTGGTGGAATTATGTAGGTGCCACTATGATACCTGAAAAGGGCTCGTGACAAAGTTGGTATCAGAGCGCTAGGTCAAACAGTCTTAAGTATAAGAGCAATATCTAGTAGAGTCTCGCGGATCAGTGCGGAGACATCCGTACTTATCTTCTGGAGGCTATGAGACATTTAGGAAATTCACTTTCTTCATTCCTTTCGTGCTAAGTTGAATCAAATTGGTATCTGACCATTATTTCTATTCTCTCACAAATTATGAGGATTCGTGCCAACATGGTGAGAGAGGAGGCATATGCAACGACACTGGTAGTGTGCGATCACAGTAGAGGCCATGCTCGGGGCTGGGGTAGAGCTAGAGCAGCAGCACCATTTGGGGGCGGAGCACATATAGCTGGTCAGGCTCATGCTAGATTAGAGTCCCCAAAGCTACATATTGAGCCTTAAGATGATATGCTAAAGGAGGAGATGGGACTAGACCAAGATCCGCCTAGATTTACTGCTACACCGATCCTACAGGACATTCTGGTCAAGTTATTGAGTGTTCTCGATGGTTTTGGTTAGACAGACGCGCATCCTACTACTCCGGGTGGTTGTTAGACCCGTGCGGGAAGGGGAAAACTTAGACTCTTGAGTTTCGTACACTTAGTATTCAGCCTGTGGCGATGTCAATGCTCCATGTAGATGAGGTTCATGCTCCAGAGTTTGGTCCCTAGCCTATTGGAGTGACAACTATGACCCGCAATAAGCGGAAGATTTGGGAGAACTTTTCAAACATAAAGCCTTTTGTGTTCTACGGTCAACCTGAGGAGGACGTATATGAGTTAATCACGAGCAACCATGAGAGGTTGCATACTCTAGGCATGGAGTCAGTTTTGTGGCCCTTCACCTTCTGGGAGATGCGAAGCAGTGGTAGAGGGCGTATGTTGATTGCTTGCTCGCGATGATGCCTCAATTGACATATGTTAGGTTCTATAAGGTCTTTTTGGAGAAGTATGTGCCTTTGAGTTTGCGACTGTGCAAGCGTGATAAGTTTTAAAGGATTAGCCAGGGCAATTCTTTAGTTGCGTAGTATGAGACTCGCTTCTATGCCTTATCCCATTATGCAGTACCGCTATTACCTACCGAGGCGAAGCGAGTGAGATTTTTTGTTCGAGGATTAAGTATTCTACTCCAGTTGTCCACGTTGCAGTTAGTGGCTTCAGGAGCTTCTTTTGAGACTGTGGAAAATGATGCCAGGATGGTGGAGTTTGTGAGGGGTGGTTTGTCTAGATATGAGCCTGATAAGAGGGCTAGGCAACATGGTCAGTTCAGTGGTTCTACTTCCCATGGTTAAGGGTATCAGGGAGAGATATCAGCAGTTGTATCCCAGTCAACCAGTTCATGTAGCTTTACAGATTTCTGATGGTTATAGTGGGGGACAATCGTCTAGGGGTTCTCAGTTTAGATATTCTAACCATGGTGGTTTAGGTTCTTCTATTTCTATTCATCAGCCTTTAGCGGCTATGACCTATTTTGAGTGTGGAGAGGTTGGGCATTTCAAGAGTAATTGCCCAAGACTTACATCAAGTGCATCCCATGTACTTAGGACCCCAACATAACTATTTAAAGGTGGTAATTAGAGTAGCCGGGGAGGATCTTATTCAAGGCATAGTGGCCATCAGTCTTGTCGTGATGGACCCCAGTCGGGGAGAGAAAGAGCTCGATCGGGCTGAGGTGGCCAGTAGGGTACGTAATCCGTGGTAGGGCGCACCCATTTCTATGCATTCCATAGTAGGGATAAGGCTGAGGCATCTGATGCGGTGATCACACGTATCATCTTAGTCGATCATCGGTCTGCTACTGTGTTATTTGATCCAGGGTCTATATTTTCTTATGTGGCTGCCTATTTTTCTACTAAATTTGATATATGGTGTGATATGTTTGATATTCCTATTCGTGTGTCTACACCAATCGATGATTCTGTGATTGTAGATAAAGTATATCCCATGTGTGTACTTACTTTCATGGGGTACGACACTTTGGTAGACTTGATTATCTTAGATATGGTAGATTTTAATGTTATTTTGGGTATGGATTGGTTATCACCATATCATGCGATTCTGAACTGCTATTCCAAGACGGTCACGCTAGTTATTCTTGGCCTTCTAAGGTTAGAGTGGAGCGGCGCTCCTAGCCCTGCTCCTAGGAAGGTTATTTCTTATATTTGGGCTAGAAAGTTAGTGCGGCGAGGTTGTTTGGCCTATCTTGCTCATATTTGGGATACGACTATGGAGACTCATTCCCTTGATTTTGTACCGGTTGTTAGTGAGTTCGCGGAGGTCTTTTCTTCAGATTTACCGAGTATGCCACCAGACATAGACATTGACTTCTATATTGATCTCGAGTCGGGCACTCAACCCATTTCTATTCTTTTTACCGTATGACTCCATCATAGTTGAAGAAGAAGCTTCATGATTTGTTGAGTAAGGGATTCATTCGACCGAGTGTATCTCCATAGAGTGCTCTCGTCTTGTTCGTGAAGAAGAAGGATGACACCATCCGCATGTGTATTGATTATAGATAGTTAAACAAAGTCACTATTAGAAACAAGTATCCGATTCCACGTATTGATGTCTTGTTAGACCAGCTTCAGGGTGCTTCTGTGTTTTTGAAGATTGATCTGAGGTCTAGGTATTACTTGAAGATCTAGGCCGAGGATGTTCCCAAGATGGCTTTTCGGACTTGTTATGTGAATTATGAGTTCTTAGTGATGTCATTTGGGTTTGCCAATGCCCCCACAACTTTTGTGGATTTGACGAATGCGATATTCAAGCCGTACTTAGATTCTTTTGTTATTGTATTTATTGATGACATCTTGATATATTCAAAAAGTCGAGAGGGCCACGAACAGCATCTGAGAGTGGTCCTTGGGATTTTGAAGAAGGAACTATATGCTAAGTTTTTAAAGTATGAGTTTTAGTTGAGTTTTGTGGCATTATTGGGGCACGTGTTGTCCAATAATGGGATTATAGTTGACCCTATGAAGATAGAGGCAATCAGGATTAGGCCTAGAGCAACTTCTATGATAGAGATTCAGAGTTTTTTACATCTTGCTAGCTACTATCACTGGTTCATCAAAAGTTTCTCCTCTATTACTTTTCATCTGATGCATTTGACTCAGAAGGAGATTCCTTTCCAGTGGTTCAATGAGTGTGATCGGAGCTTCTAAAAGCTCAAAACCCTATTGATCACAACCCCGATTTTATCCATTTTGGTGGAGGAAAAGGACTTTACTGTGTATTGTGATGCTTCTATGATTGGGGTTGGGTTGTGTGTTGATGTAGGAGGGTAAAGTGATTTCTTATGCATCGAGGCAGTTGAAGGTACATGAAAAGAATTACCCTGTGCATGATTTAGAGTTGGTTATCATTGTGTTTGCATTAAAGATTTGGAGGCATTATCTGTATGGCATTTATTGTGAGGTATATACCGACCACCGCAGTCTTCAGCATGTGTTTAATCATAGGGACTTAAATTCTTGGCAGTGTCGATGGATGGAGTTATTGAAGGATTATGACATGACCATTTTGTATCATCCAGGCAAGGCCAATGTGGTGGAAAATGCTTTGAGTTGAAAGGCGGTTAGTATGGGAGAGTTTAGCTTGTTTGGCTATTTCAGAGCATCATTTCGCATTAGAGATCCACTCCTTAGCCAACCATTTTGTGAGACTCGATATTTTGAATCCGGGTAGGATTTTGACTTGTGTGGAGGTGAGGCTGTCTCTTTTGGATCAGATTTGGGCACACTATTATAATGATATGGGGTTGTGCAAGATTCGAGATAAGGTGATTAGTGGTGAGGCCAAGGAGGGCATGATTCATAGTAAGGGTGTTATGAGGATTCAGGATAGAGTGTGTGCGCCTCATGTGGGGGATTTAACTAGATTGATTATAGAGGAGGCCCACAACTCTAGGTATTTGATTCATCCAGGTGCTACTAAAATGTACCGTGATTTGAGGCAGCACTACAGGTAGGGGAGGATGAAGAGAGACACTGCTGATTTTGTATCTAGGTATCAGAATTGCCAGCAGGTCAAGTATGAGCACTAGCGTCTCGGTGGTATGTCTCAAAGGATGCCCATTCCTGAGTGGAAGTGGGAGAGGATCACTATTGAATTCGTTGTGGGATTGCCCAATACTTTGGGCAAGTTTGATGCTATTTGGGTCATTATTGATAGATTGACCAAGTCCGCGCATTTCATTCTAGTTCATATGACGTATAATGCATAGAAGTTGGCTATGATCAACATCTGGGTGGTTATTCGTCTTCATGGAGATCCTATTTCTATCATCTTAGATCAGGGTACTCAGTTTACTTCACATTTCTGACGGACTTTGCAGAGAGAGTTGGGTACTCACTTTGATCTCAGTACAACATTTCACCCTTGTACCGACGGCCAGTTCGAGTAGACTATTTAGGTATTAAAAGACATGTTACAAGCCTGCGTGATTGATTTTGGTGGTCATTGGGACCAGTTCTTACCCCTGGCAGAATTTGCGTATAACAACATCTATCACTCTAGTATCGATATGGCACCGTTTGAGGCATTATATGGTAGAAGATGTCGATCTCCGATTAGTTGGTTTGATGCGTTCGAGGTTCATCCTTGGGGTATTGATTTATTGAGATATTCTCTGGAGAGAGTAAAGGTTATCTAGGACAAGCTCCTGGCAGCGTAGAGCAGGTAGAAGGAGTATGCAGATCGGAAAGTCTGAGACTTAGAGTTTATGGTTGATGACATGGTTCTTCTGAAGGTTTCACTCATGAAGGTTGTGATGTTATTCGGTAAGAGAGGGAAGTTGAGTCTGAGGTATATCGGGCCATTTAAAGTTATTTAGAGAGTTGGGGAGGTGGCATATGAGTTGGCTATTCCACTAGGTCTGTCAAGAATTCATCTAGTCTTCCATGTGTCTATGCTGAAGAAGTATCATATCAATGGTTCTTATATTGTCCAGTGGGACTCCATACTACTTGATTTGAATTTGGGGTTCGATAAGGAGCCTCTGGCTATTTTAGACAAGCAGGTGAGGAAGTTGAGATCGAAGGAGATAACTTTAATGAAGGTTTAGTGGAGGCATTGTCCCGTCGAGGAGGTGACTTGGGAGATTGAGTTTGATATGTGAAGCATATAAACTGGATTGTTCACTTCTTCCGGTATGTTTCCTTATCTGTTTCTCTTGATTCGAGGATGAACGGTTGTTTAATTGGTATATGACGTAACGATCCATCCGGCCATTTTTAGCTAAAGACCCTTATTTTCTTGTTTACCCTTCTCGTAGTCTCCATGAGGGTTTGTGATGTGCGGGGATGGGTGACATGGATCCCGAGGTCCTTTTACATGAGTTTCGGATGAAAAGTCCAAAGTTTAGAAACTTAGAGTTGGTTAGTTTGACTCAAAGTTGACTTTTGACTAGATGGGTTTATTTCTAGGTTCCGTCACTTTTGGTAGTTCCGAAGGATCATTTATGACTTAGTCGAGTCATTGGTTCGCTTCTTGAGGCAATTGAATGTGTTTTGTGGCTTTGTTTGTGAAATTTGGATAATTGGTTTTCCCGGATGATTCTTTAGAAAAGTATGTTTAACTCGGTTATTTATGGAATCCGAGGGTACGAGCGAGTTTATAGCACTGTTTACCTTAGACGAGCATATTTGGTTGTTCTGGAGGTCTCGGGAGTGTTTCGGGTGTTCGATTCAGGTTTTGTGTGATTTCCTCTTTGCTGGTATCTGGTGTCCGCCGCAGCGGCACTAGTATTCACTTCGGCGTGTCCGCCTCGATGAGAGATTAGCTCGCCAAAGAGGAAGATTCGAGAAGGGTGGTTTCTGCCGTTGCGGAGTCAATTCCACTAGAGTGGAAACACCGTACCAGATTCCTATAAATTCCATAGGTCAGAAAATTCCTTTCCCAAAATAGAACCTTCAAAACCAGAGCCGTCATAAGAGCATTTTAGAACCTTTGGAGCAAATTCAACCTTTAGGTAATAGATTTTACCCTTTTTATGGCTTAAGTCATGTTTCTATGCTATTTAGTGGTGGTTTAGCATGTTATTAAGTTGTGCATTTATGAGAATATGAGGGTTATGTGGTTGATTTCAATGGAGGTTTATGGATTAAAAGATGTTATTATTGTGAATTAGGATTGGATTATGATAGATAATCTTATTTTCAGGCTTAATTTGATTATAGAGCTTGTTTTCCATTAGGAAAAATTCTAGTTTGATTATTGTTAAATTGAAGGCTCAAATGTGTATAGATTTCCAATTAATCTAAGGATATGATTACCTAGTATGTAATATTGATTTTTAAGTATTAAAGTTTGAGTCTTGGAATTGTGGGTCCGGGTTTGGTATTTAGAGTCTTGACTTGTTAAAAGTTATGTTCTTTTGTTATGTGATTTTTGTGTAACAAATAGTATATGCGTCGATAGACTTCGATCATCGTGAGGCGTAGAGGAAGGGCAAGGCTATCACTAGGGATTGATCATATAACACTCATGCTCGACTTTGAGGTAGGCTACGATTTACCTTTTTGAGATTTCGATAGAAGTATATAATTAGTTATAAATATTGAGGGGTATTGGGCGTGTTAGGGGTCCCACTTAGGCGGTTATGATGAACATCTGAGCGGGTAACGGTGTTAAATTTTGATGATGGGTTGATTTAGAGAATGAGCCTTATGATGGTTTCGACTACTGCTTATTTGGGCTTGTCGCCGTAATTGCTTGATATGTTTACTCATCACGCATGCTTTTGATATGATATCTTGGATTATACTTGGATTGTGTACGTGTATAGAATTCTTGAAAGCATGTGATATTCATCTTTGATTTGGTTGCAGCTCATGGTATCATGATTCTTGCCTTGTATATGTCATTGCATTCATACACTTATGGTTTTGATGATATTGATATTGGAGTAGTATGATTTTGTTGTGGGTCTAAGAACCGGGAAAAGTAAGATCACTGTTGAGATTATGGAAAAACTGAGATGATATTGATACATGGGGATTGCATTCCTGCAATATGATATTATCACAGCCAAGAGCTGGGCTCCATGATCCGATGAGTTATTATGGAGTGGAGGGTATATGGACTTCACGGGTCTCCCACGAGTCACTTTTATTTAGCATACCCTTGTAAAGTGTGTATATCGGTTGATGGAAAGGTACCTGACATATGCATACATTCATATCATTCATTTGTAGGCCTTATCATTGATTATTTATGGTTGAACTTGTAATTGAAGTGATTGTTGATGACTTGACTAAGTTCGGAACGTGGAAAAATTATACTTGCTTGATATTTGAGTTATTGTAGAATTCTTGTAAAACTGAATAATGTGATTAGTTATGAATTTTATTGAAATAGGGAATCATGTGAACTTGGTGAATCGTTATGTGGATTATAAGACTTACTTGGATTATTGTACTACGTAGAATATGATTACTTGATATTTATCTCTGATTATGTACTTTCGTCATTATCGACATATGATGTCTACGTGGGTACGTTTTAAACTCATGCTACACTTGCTGAGTATTTTCTTGATGTAGAAACAGATCCGACCATCAGCTCGAGACCACGTGGTTGAGTTTGAGCAGTTGATCCTCAGTATTCAGGGTAAAGATGCTATCTTTGGCATACCATTGGATGCTCATTCCTTATCACAGTCTTTTTATTGCATTTGAGAGACTTGTTTCAGACTATGTATTTAGTTTTGCCCTGCGTTCTCATTTCTCAAACTTGTATCAGATTGCTAGTGCTCTCATACCCACAAACTAGATTACTTGTGGGTATTTGGAGGTGATAGACTTATCTTTTCTTCTGCATTATATATTATCAGACAACTTTTGTAGTATTATGCTTCTTCCGCTTTTAATTATATCTTATCGTGCATATCAGGTTGGGAGTGGTTCGCCTACATGGTGGGATTATGTTTGTGCCACCACGATACCTGAAAATGGATCGTGACACTTGATTAGCCAAACCATCCACCAGCTTGTTATCCTCCCTTAGAATGTGTTTGAAACATACCTCCATGTAGTTTGTAAAAGACATTGCCTCCTCAACGCAACCAACAATGTTCCATGGTGGTTTCCAACCTTCTACCATAATCTTCTGTACCATTTTAGGAATCTGTTTGAACTACAACCTTGTTTATCCCCCTTTCCTTGCAAAATCTTAAAGCTTATTTGATTTCCATCATTTCTGCTTATGTGTTTGTTGCATTTACTGTTACCTGGAAAGCCATATGCACTGTTACCTGGATTCCCTCTCGAGGCACCATCTGTATTGCACAAATACCAATTTGCCGGAGGAGGATTCCATATTACTTTAGTAACCTTCAGTTTAGGCTTTCCACTCTCCATTATCTGTATCAAATCATTCCATCTGTTTGGTATACTGTTCAGAGAAGGATTTCTCACTTGTACAAGTCTTTATATAGTTGAGTAGACCTGATATATCACTCTATTTCTTGATTTTTTCTCTCCACGTTTAATGAAATTCCTTCTCTTCCACAATTCCCATAATATAATAGCAGGCACTGCCATGTATATCTGTTTAATCTCCCAGTAACAAGTGTCTGCCACCATTTCACTATCAATTGTTGAACTTGTAGTCTCTCTCAATATTGATACTTGCGTAAGAACAAAAATAGGACCAAGTCTTGTTAGCTATAAAAGAATTGATGAACAAATATTGGATTGTCTCCTCCTGTGGATTTGAGAAACACCAGCATTTGGACACCATGTTGTAACTCATTTTCCTTAGAACATCATCCAGTGGCAACTTATATTTTCAACACCTCCAGAAGAAAAAGAATATATTGAAAATGAATCCGCTCACCCATATAAACTTATATTTGTCCATCTCCTAACCCCTCAATCTAACATATGTCTATGTTGATTTCACTGAGAATTCCAATTATTATTCAATAACCACTATGGTTTGTCCATTTCTCTTTCTGTATTAGGAGGTATAACAGTGCTTGTATATGTTCAACAATCTCTTCTAGTAGCATCTCTATCAATTTATCCCTATTCCATCTTCCGTTCACAACCACATGATTAACATTTTGTACAGTTGCATCCCATCTATCTTCTGTACATGAAAAATATAGGACCTCATTCCAGTCCAATTGTTAAACCAAAACTGGGAATTTCCCATTTTAGTTTGCCACCAAATTTGGTGTTCTATTAATTCCCTTACTTGAAGAATTTTCTTCCATGTTTGTGAACAATATTTTCATGGGGCAGTCACAATATTTTCATTCTTACAGTATTTGTTGCTTAAGGAAGCACTCCACAAAAATGGGTTTGTTATGAAATTCCACCATAGTTTACAATACAAAGCTAGAGAAACATCATGAAGTGATCTGAATCCAAGTCCTCCTTCACTTGTTAGTACACACATCTTGTGCCATGCTACCCAGTGTCTGCTCTTCTCCCCAATAGTGTTACACCAAAAATATTGAGCAAACATCTTGTGCAACTATTTAATAATCCCTTCTGGTGGATTAACTATAGAAAGCAAGTGCATAGGCATGCTTTGCAAAACATGCTTCATCAGGATTGCTATTCCTCTAAAATATAACATCCTTTCTTTCCATGCATGTAATCTGTTCATAATCTTTATCAATATAACATTGAAAAATTCCTTCTTCCTCCTACTGTGATAGATAAGACAACCCAGATATACAATTAGGAAATCCTTTCTAATTATACCAGTTAATATTTCCACAGTAATGCTTATATCCCCTGGTACATTCTTATGCATATGCACTGCACTCTTTCTCTATTGATTTTTAGCCCAAAAGTTTTATCATACTTCCCCAAGATCTCCATAACCAGTAGCAAAGATTGCACATCTGCTGAGGTAAAAATAATCATATTATTAGCATAGGCTAGATGATTCACCTTTGGACTCCATTTAGGCATTCCAAAATCCTTAAATTGAGGCACTTCATGTAGATGATTTAAGTTCCCGGACAATACCTCTACAACAAGTATGAAAAGAGTAGGTGAAAGTGGATCAGCTTGTTTCACACCTCTTGATAACTGAAAGAACCCTTATTGTTGACCATTCACCAGAAGTGAATACCAATTGTTGCTTATGATTCTGAATACCATGTCTTTTAGCCTTTCTGAAAATCCCATTTTCCTCAATACTTTTGTTAAGAACAACCAAGATACCATATCATATGCCTTTTCCATATCTAATTTCATGACCACGTTATCATCTTTAGTTCTCAACCTGATGTTTGTAATGATTTCTTGTGTTAACAGGATATTTCCACTATACTTCTATCCTTCACAAAACCAGTTTGGTTTAATGAAATTATATTCTCTAATATGTCCACCAAACTTTCATGTAAAAGCCTTGAAAAGATTTTATTAACAAAATTACTCAGGCTAATAGGTCTCATATTAGAAAAGGTGTTAACTACATCCTTCTTTGGTAGTAAGACCAAATTTGTATGAGTAATGAACTTGGAAAGATCAGCTCTACAGAAAAAGGCTTTCACCATATTATAGATATCATCTCCAATGACTTCCCAACAGGATTGATAAAACATTCTTGTAAAACCATATGGCCCAACAAAACTCTCCCCATTAAGTTTAAAAATCACTTCCCTAACTTCCTCCTTTTTAGGCAATTGTTCAATCTCCAAATTTTGTTCTGCTATGACCATTTTTGGGACATGGTCAAGAATTTCAAAATCTGTTGGATCTTCTTCCTTTGTAAATTGTTTCCTAAAAAATCTGATAGCTTCCTCAGAAATTTCTTCTGATTCCTCTAGCCAATTCCCATCCTCATCCTGCATTCCTTTTAATTGTAGTCTCTTCCTCATTCCTTGTACATATGCACGAATGAACCTAGTGTTCCTGTCACCATCCTAGAACCAGTGCATTCCAGCTTTTTGTTTCCAAAATACCTCTTCCAAGTGGAGATATCTATTCAAATCAGCTTGAACTATATGTAATCTTTCTATGTTTGCGGAGTAGGCATGATCTCAAATTGAATCTCATGGACCTTTATGACATCCTCCGACGCTAGTATTTCCTGAAAAATATTGCCAAATGTCTTCTTGCTCCATTGTACCAATGTTGCCTTTACCTTTTTCATTGTATGGTGAAAAAGTATGAAAGCATTTTCCATGAAATCTGATGACCACTGGCTCCTTACTGTATCCATGTATAATTCATGTTTTTTTTCCCAAAAAATTAGAAATTTAAAGGGCTTTTTTATTGGTATAGAATCTCCACCATATGATATCAATAAAGGAGCATGATCAAATCCAGTTCTGGTCAAGTAAAATATCTATATACCCGGGTATTTCATTTGTAAGGCATGATTTCCCAAACATCTATCAAGCCTTTCGAAAATAAAATCATCACCACTTTGACCATTCCACCATGTATACTTGCTTCCCTTAAATCCCTAATATGTAACTCCACAACTCTGAATACAACTCCTGAAGTCCTGAATTTCATTAATTGTGACTGGGTTATCACATTAAAATCCCCTCCTATTAACCATGGTATCATCACTGTTGTTGCCATGTCTTCCAAAGAACTCCATAATTCCATTCTTTCCTTTTATCTGCATTTAGCATAAACTAATGAGACTATCATCTCATCTTGAGCACCTCTCACACCTAATTTTAAGGCCAAGTATTTAGGATGGTCAACCATGATCTGATAGTCAAATATATCCTCCACAAAAGCCCATATTTTACCTGATGTATTCACCACAACATGCTCAATTCGAATCCTTCTCCTATACTCTTCAATCTTGTCAGCGGTTTGGAAAGGTTCCATAAGACCAAATAGAACCAAAATGATATTGTTGTTGCATTTTAATCAACCTTGTAAAAGCTTCCATTTTATTAACAGATCTAATATTTCATATGACTACATTCATCATATATTATTAGATTTATTAAAATTGCTTCTAGTTTGAACTCCACCAGGTAGAGCACTGTGATCTCTCGCTGTTTTCTTCTTGACTTTTACCTTTCCTTTTTCAAAAAATTTAGGAGATATATCCCCTGCTTTTGTAATATTTTTCAAATTTTTCTCTATGGAATGAATATCCAAATCATTGCCTCTATATTTCTTTACCATCTTCTCCTTTGACTTCTCATCTCCTGTAGCAACAATTATTTGGCCTGTATATTTTAGTTCTATTGTGTTGGTTGTATGCTGTGTTGAATCAATTGTTTGTTTCTCCTAGCTATCATCTATCTTGCTTCTCTAATGTATCTGCTCATTGTCCTCTTCTCGTTTCTTCTCATCTGTTGGTTTACTGGGAGTCTCCATCCTACTATCCTTTGACGTTGGTATTGGACTATCAACTCTTTGATTTGTATGACTTTCGCCCGTGTGTTAACTGTCATCCACTATTGTTACTGATTCTGGGTTATTACTTGTTCTCATTGATAACTATTCCCTTGTTGAATATTACATTTGACTGGACTAATCACTTGTCTGGTCATACTCCATTTATCATTGTTGTTGCTAAGTGTTGTGTTGCCTGCTTGTTGTGATATGTTCTGACCTTATGATTTCTAATGCATCTCCTCTTGTTCTGTGTGCTTTGTCACTTCTGTTGTATTTTTTATGATGTTGCCTAGTTCTATGGCATTCCCCTAAGCATTTTCCCCATCACTTAGGGATTCAAAAGCATTTTGTGTCTTCACTCCATTGTGTGGCTATTGTTTTTCCTCTACTTCACCAATTATGACCCACTTTTATCTTTCTCTTTCATGTTCCCCATTTCTCCTTAGATGTACTACCTGATCAGTTTGAACATTCTTTCTTTCCTCTTGAATACCTTTTCTGATTTCTTCCCTGCATTATTTCTCCAGCTTTGGATACAAGGCTCTACATTCATCTTCATCATGATCCCGCAACTTGCAATATTTACAATATTTTAGAAGGTAATTATATTTTATACTTATCCATTAAGAATTTATTTATCCTTTCTCATCATCTACTTCTGCTATGTTAATTCATTTTGGATGTTTAGCTAACAGATCTATTTCCACTTTAACTTTTGCAAAACTAGGCTTTGTCCTGTTTTTTGTTGCAAAATCCAATGTCAGAAGTTTTCCAACTGTTGAGGCCATTGAAAAAATAGCCTCCCTTGCAAAGAAGTGTGGGGGCAACTCAAGAAAGTTAATTCAGGCAATTGCTATAGAAGTCTCCTCATCAGGCTTAAACTAAGGATTCCATATTAGTGGTCTCATCTGGCAATATCTAGAATGCACTTTAATGTAATAAGCTATACTAGAGATTATTTTTACATAATTTTCAAACAATGATAACCTCGTCAAAATATGTCTATCCTCAATCAATCCAATTGTGTATCTCCCTTTAATACCACATTGTTCTGGTATAGTTATCTTTAACTCCTTTATGTCAATTATGTCATATGAAAACTTGCCTTAAACAATATATTGTAGATCTTCTTGTAAGATCAGTTGTTTAATTTCTATTGAATTCCAAGAAACATATGTTTCTCCTTCTATGTAAACAACTGGCTTTGGAGGCACTATTTTGGTAATAACTGACAAACTAGGATTCAACATATTTGCAAAATTTGAATTTGGCAAACTGTTAGGTGTGGTGTTTGGTTCTTGATTTGTATTAGGTGAATCATTAGAAGTAATGGTTTGTGGTTTGGTGGATGTAGATGGTATGTCTGATGTATTAGTAATAGGCAAAACATTACGTTTGCTGGAGTTAGGCATAATAGGTTTAGGGTGATAAGCTTCAGAATGTGTTGGATATGGGTTAGGAATGGAAATAATAGTTGTTGTTAAGGGTGGTACAACCCCAGTAGAAGGTTGCCCACCGACCGTATTGGCCATGGTGGTCGGCGGCGGCATGGTAAAGTTTTGTGAGGATGGTGGTTAGGCTAGGGTTTCTAGAGAGCGTTTTCTTCAAACTTCTGCAATTCTTCCTCTTCAGAAAAGATATGGATATCTTCTTCTGATTTTGTTGGAGAATCATCTAGAGATTTTCTTTTGATTGTCTCTTCATCAGATATTTCCTTTTTGTACTCGAGCGTTGGAGTGCTCTCCTCTTTAAAGTTGTCATCTTTATAGTTTTAGCATGGAGGACTTGTTGTTGATTGCCCATCTTCTACTGATGAATAGGTAGCCATCTTTCAAGCTACTATCCTTTGTAGAAAGGTTTAGCTCTGATACCGCTTGTAAGGATCGCACTACTCATATGCATTCCAAGAATCAAATTCTTAGAATAGTTTGCGTGCGAATGTAATACATTGGAAATAAATATTCAACACAAGAATTTTCACATGGATAACTCCTTGCTCTAGGTAGTTTAAAACCATGACCTATCTTCTGTTAGATAGACTTTAGTATTGTTTTAGAGTGTGTTTTAGAGAGTCTTTTGTTTGTCTTTTAGTTGTTTTGTGCAATATTATGCGTGTGTTGTGTGTTTTCAGGTTTTAAGCGATTCAGAAAGGAATAAGGCGAATCCAAATGAAATAGGCGGTTATCAAGGACAAAAATGTATAGCTGGTCACAAGAAATGAGTCAAAGAAGCCCTGGGAAGCTCGGAAAATAATTTAATCGAAGTCCGGACGAAGAAGGCTGAAGAGCCGCGGCGCAACAAGCAGAAGGGCCGCGACGCACAACATTAGGGCAGCGGCGCCCCTCAGGCAGTGAGCATATGATTTTCTGAAGTGAATTAGCGTCGCGGCGCTCTAATAGCTGAGCCGTGGCGCCGATAATTTCAGTGTAGCGAAAAACCTAAATTTAACAAGGGTAAAAAGGTCCATTTTGGGGGTTTTTCGTGATATATATTGAGGGAAACGTTTTTCTGAAAAAGGGAGAACACTTTGGAGGCAAGAAACAAGAGAACAAGAAGCCATTATAGACATCTATTGTTCAAGTTCTTTTCATTTTCTTTACTTATTCAGTTTATGTTGGATATTAAGTTAATTAGTTTTCTTAGCATGTCTAGGATCTAATTACTTTATTAGGTTTTTCCGTTGAATCACTTGAAACTCTATTATGATTTAATGCATTGTTAATGTTCTTCTTCATCTATTAAAATCTATTCAACTTGCGGTTATTGAATGAGAATTAATTGGCATTTAGTTTTCATTCTCTATATGAGTTCAAATCGAGATCTGAAAAGGGAGATTTGAATATGCTATAGTTGATTAGACGTAGGTTTAATCTTGAACGAAAGTATCACGACTGCCTGTGTAGCATTTTAGGTTATTGATCTTAATCCTCCTATGTGGTAGAACTTATCATAGAAATATAGAAAGTTCTCACTTAGGTTGAGTTTTTGTATATCCTAACCGGAATATAGAACATCTCAGTTAACCTGCTACCTTAATAAGAAGAAGAATCGTTAGTCTTGCATTAATGAATGATAGAGTGGAAAGTTGAGGAGATTGGAAACCCTAATTCCTTCATTACTGAATTAAACTTCGTGTGTTTTCATTGCTATTTTATTCTAGAAATTCATGTTAGTTTGTTAATTTTTTGGTTAGAAATTATCACTTATATTCGTTAGCCAAATAGAAATTAAAGATTAGTTAATTGGTACTTGATAAATCAGTCTCTGTGGACGATACTCGGTCTTACCGAAATTTATAACAAATTGCGATACGTACACTTGCGTAGCATCTAGAAATACCGCAACAAGTTTTTGCCAAGGTCCATTTTGGGGGGTTTCGTGATATATATTGAGGGAAACGTTCTTCTGAAAAAGGGAGAACACTTTGGAGGCAAGAAACAAGAGAACAAGAAGCCATTATAGACATCTATTGTTCAAGTTCTTTTCATTTTCTTTACTTATTCAGTTTATGTTGGATATTAAGTTAATTAGTTTTCTTAGCATGTCTAGGAGCTAATTACTTTATTATGTTTTTCCGTTGAATCACTTGAAACTCTATTATGATTTAATGCATTGTTAATGTTCTTCTTCATCTATTGAAATCTATTCAACTTGCGGTTATTGAATGAGAATTAATTGGCATTTAGTTTTCATTATCTATATGAGTTCAAATCGAGATCTGAAAAGGGATATTTGAATATGCTATAGTTTATTAGACGTAGGTTTAATCTTGAACGAAAGTATCACGACTGCCTGTGTAGCATTTTAGGTTATTGATCTTAATCCTCCTATGTGGTAGAACTTATCATAGAAATATAGAAATTTCTCACTTAGGTTGAGTTTTTATATATCCTAACCGGAATATAGAACATCTCAGTTAACCTGCTACCTTAATAAGAAGAAGAATCGTTAGTCTTGCATTAATGAATGATAGAGTGAAAAGTTGAGGAGATTGGAAACCCTAATTCCTTCATTACTGAATTAAACTTCGTGTGTTTTCATTGCTATTTTATTCTAGAAATTCATGTTAGTTTGTTAATTCTTTAGTTAGAAATCATCCCTTATATTCGTTAGCCAAATATAAACTAAAGATTAGTTAATTGGTACTTGATAAATCAGTCTCTGTGGACGATACTCGGTCTTACCAAAATTTATTACAAATTGCGATACGTACACTTGCGTAGCATCTAGAAATACCGCAACAAGTTTTTGGCGCCGTTGACGAGGACTGAAGTATTATCAATATCAAGTTAATTAATCTTATTTCTAATTTGGTCGTTCCCTGAACACATTTTATTATTATTTTTTATTATTTTTTTGATCTGCATGTAGTGTTTGTGATAATTTTCAGGTAGCTTTGGTATATGCGAAGCAGAAGAGGAGTAGCCAGCCTTGTTCCTCTGAATCCTGAGATTGAGAAAGCGTGCAAGCAGAATCGAAGAAACAAGAGAGCTGATATTTCAACCGAGGATATGGCAAACCGTCAAAATAATGATGGGTTGAATAGAGGAGTGCTAGAAATGGTGCAGGAGCAAGACCAGAATCCCGCTATGTGAAGATTACAGGATTATACTTTCAACCATAACTGGAGTGCAGACTTGTATAAGGCCACCAGCTGTGGAGGCAAATAATTTTGAGATCAAGCCAACAATCCTGCAGATGGTCCAGAACACAGTTCAGTTTTGGGGTATTCCCTCTGAAGATCCGTATATGCACTTGGCCAATTTCTTGGAGTTATGTGCAACATTCAAATACAATGGTGTAATGATGACGCCATTAGATTGAGGCTCTTCCCATTCTCACTAAGGGACCGAGCCAAAAGCTGGTTGAACTCTCTGCAAGCTAACTCCATCACCATCTGGCAAGACCTGGCTCAGAAGTTTCTTGCAAAATTCTTCCCTCCTTCAAAGGTGGCTAAGCTAAGGGGAGAACTAAACAACTTCTATCAGCTAGACGGAGAATCTATATATGATCTTCGGAAAGATTCAAGGAGTTGCAAAGAAAATGTCCTCATCATGGGCTTGAGCAGTGGATGTTAGTCCATAATTTTTACAATGGGTTGTGTGGTACGACCTGTACCATAATTGACGCTGCTGCTGGAGGGACATTCATGAGCAAGAGTGCTGATGAGGCATATGAGTTGTTGGAAGATATGACAACAAATAACCATCAGTGGTCCGATGAAAGACCGACCAACAACAAAAAGGTGGCTGGAGTTCATGAGTTAGATGCCATCACCGCGTTAACTGCTCAAGTTGCTTATTTGACAAAGCAATTACAGCAGAATACGATGACAACAAATGTTGTTCAGATGCAAGTGGTTTGTGAAATTTATGGAGGACCACATCCTTTTGATCATTGCACAATAGCAGATCCCAACAATGTACCTATGGACCAAGCTCAAGTTCAAGCAGTTGAGAATTTTCAGAGCCTTACAACAATCCATTCGCCAACACTTATAATCCTGGGTGGAGAAATCACCCTAATTTTTTATGGAGAAACAGACAGAACCAGAAGCCACAATTCCAAGGGCAGTATCAACAAAACAATCAACAACAGCCCATGAGTTAAGATTCGTCATTTCAGCAGCCCAAACCACAAGTTCAATAACCTGAACCCAACGAATTGCAAGCAGCTTTGTTGACTCTCACCAATTCCCAGACTCAGTTCATGACTGAAACGAGATCTTCTATCCGAAACCTGGAAACACAAGTGGGTCAGTTAGCAAATATGTTAAACAGCAGATCACAGGGGAATCTCCCTAACAATACTGTTGTAAATCTGAAGGAGCAATGTCAGGCTATAAATTTGAGAAGCGGTAAGCAAGTTGAACCAGTTGCACCTCTACCATCTATGGAGAAGATAGACAAATTGAGTGAGACATCGTAGGGGGTTACTGAAGACCACCCCACGGTGGAGAAGGCACCACCAGCAGTGAGTAATGAGCCTCAAATCAGAATTCGATACCCATAGAGGCTTAGAAAGAATTCTTTGGATAAACAATTTTCCAAGTTTTTGGAAATATTCAAGAAGCTACACATAAATATTCCCATTGTTGAAGCCTTAGAGCAGATGCCCAGTTATGTCAAATTCATGAAAGAAATTCTCTCTAAAAAAAAAAGAAAATGGGAGATTATGAGACTGTGGCGTTAACTGAAGAGTGCAGCGCTATTTTGCAAAAGAAGTTTCCCCAAAAGTTAAGAGATCCAGGGAGCTTCACTATTCCCTACACTATCGGGAATTTTGAATGTCAGCATGCGCTGTGCGATTTGGGGGCAAGTATCAACCTAATGCCCTTCTGTGTTTCGTCGACTTGGTTTGGGTGAAGCTAGTCCTATAACAGTTACCTTGCAGTTAGCAGATCGCTCAATCAAGCATCCATGGGGAATTATTGAGAATGTGTTAGTTAAAGTGGACAAATTCATTTTTCCTGCTGATTTTATTGTCCTTGACATGGAGGGGGATGCTGATGTGCCCATAATTCTTGGGAGACCATTTTTAGCCACGTAGCAAGCACTTATATGTTCAGAAGGGTGAGTTGAGACTCCGAGTGCAGGGCGAAGAGGTGGTCTTCAATGTATTCAAGTTGATATCGTATCCCAGAGCAAGTAACAATTGTTTCTCAATTGATGTGATTGAGGAAGTTGTTTCTGAAAAGAATATGACTACTGACACTCTTGAGGCGGCACTGACACAAGGTGAGGAAGATGACAGTGATAATGTCGAGCTTGTGGATTATATCATGTGGGTGAATTCTTATGAGCCATTTTATAGAAAGAAATATGAGGAGTTGGGGGAATTTCCAAAAAGACCATCGCCTTCCATAGAGAAACCTCCAATGTTAGAATTGAAGACTCTGCCAGAACATCTTCACTACATGTATCTTGGTGAGAATGAAACTTTATCGGTGATTGTATCTGCTTTTCTGTCTAATGTGGAAGTGGAAAAATTATTGAGAGTCTTAACGGCTTACAAGCTTGCTATTGGGTTGACATTGGCAGATATAAGAGGGATAAGCCCTTCTACGGTAATGCATAAAATCTGTTTAGTAGATGAGAGCAAGCCTTCAATTGAAGCTCAAAGAAGGTTAAACCCAACTATGAAGGAAGTGGTGAGAAATGAAATTTTGAAATGGTTAGATGCTGGGGTAATTTACCCTATTTCTAATAGTGCATGGGTGAGCCCAGTGCAAGTAGTGCCTAAAAAGGGTGGTATGACTGTGGTGAAGAATGAGAAGAATGATTTTATTCCTTCTAGAACTGTGACGGAATGGAGAATTTGCATTGATTATCGCAAGTTGAACAAGGCAACAAGGAAAGACCATTTTCCCTTACCTTTTCTGGATCAAATGCTTGACAGACTAGCAGGCCATAGCTTCTATTGTTTCTTGGATAGTTATTATGGGTATCATTAGATTGCCATTTCACCGGAAGATCAAGAGAAGATGACATTTACTTGTCCTTATGGTACGTTTGCATTCAAAAGGATGTCATTTGGGCTTTGTAATGCTCCTGCTACTTTCCAACGATGTATGATGGACATCTTTTCTGACATGGTGGAGAGAACTATTGAGATTTTCATGGATGATTTTTCAGTTTTTGGGTCATCTTTTGATGAATGTTTGAAGCATTTGGAGGCAGTGCTACAACGATGTGAAGAGTCCAACCTCGTTCTAAACTGGGAGAAGTGCCACTTTATGGTGAATGAAGGTATTGTTCTTGGCCACAAAATTTCTAGCCAAGGCATTGAGATAGACCAAGCAAAGATTTTTGCTATTGAAAATCTACCACCCCTAGTGTCAGTAAAAGGGGTTAGAAGTTTTCTTGAGCATGCTGGTTTCTACATGAGATTCATCAAAGACTTCTAAAAAATTTCAAAGCCTCTTTCAACCTTGTTGATGAATGGTGTTGTGTTTGAGTTTAATGAAGAGTGCCTAAATGCATTCAAGGCACTCAAAGAGAAGTTAATTTTAGCCCCAATTGTTATTGCACCAGATTGGGAGCTTCCATTTGAATTGATGTGTGATGCTAGTGATTATGCAATGGGAGCAGTTCTTGAGCAGCGAATTGACAAGGTATTTTGGTCCATTTACTATGCTAGTAGAACTCTTAGTGATGCACAATTGAATTATGCCACAACAGAGAAAGAGTTGCTAGCCATAGTATATGCATTCGATAAATTCAGGCCATATCTCATTGGGAACAAGGTAATTGTGTACACGGACCATGCTGCTATCAAATACTTGATGACAAAAAAAGATGCAAAACCCCGTCTTATTCGATGAGTGTTGTTGCTGCAAGAATTTGACATGGAGATTCTTGATAAGAAAGGAACCAAAAATTTGGTTGCAAATCACCTGTCAAGACTTGAGGTGGAAGAAAGCCAGAATGCCAAGGATGTACAGATCAATGACCACTTCCCAGACGAGCAACTTTTTGAGGTAAGTGTCAGTTCAATTGTGCCCTGGTATGCTGACTTTGTTAATCTTTTTGCAGCTAAGATTGTGCCCCCAGAGATGACAAGGCAACAAGTGAAGAAGTTTTATTCTGAGGTAAAGCATTACTATTGGGAGGAGCCCATTCTTTATAGGCATTATGTTGATCAAGTCATTAGACGTTGTGTACCAGAGGAGGAAATGCACCAAATTCTCACTCATTGTCACACTTTACAATGTGGTGGCCATTTTGGAGCTTCAAGGACAGCGGCCAAAGTGTTGCAAAGCGGGTTCTATTGGCCAGGACTGTTCAAAGATGCTAATGCTTTTGAGCAAGCCTGTTATCGTTGCCAACGCACTGGGAACATCTCAAGAAGGAATGAAATGTCATTGAATGGGATCCTAGAAGTCGAGCTCTTTGATGTATGGGGCATTGATTTTATGGGCCCTTTTTCCACCATCCTTAAACAATCAATACATCCTGCTAGCAGTGAATTATGTATCCAAATAGGTCGAAGCAGTAGCAACTAAGGAAAATGATGGTAAGACCGTCTTGAACTTCCTGCACAAGCACATATTTACAAGGTTTAGTACTCCCCGAGCTCTCATTAGCGATGAAGGGAGTCATTTTTTTAACAACCAACTTGATGCTCTACTTGCTCGCTATGGAGTCTACCACCGAACTGCTTTGCCATATCATCCTCAATCAAATGGTCAAGCTAAAATTTCAAATTGAGAAGTAAAGAGGATCATTGATAAGACGGTCGATGGTTCTAGAAAAAATTGGTCTAAGAAACTGGATGATGCGCTTTGGGCCTATAGGACGGCATTCAAAACCCCAATTGGAATGTCTCCTTATAGGTTGATTTTTGGAAAGGCATGCCACTTACCAGTTGAGTTGGAGCATCGAGCATATTGGGCCATGAGAAAGCTGCATTTGGATGAGAGTACTGCGGGGCAGAATATGCTACTGCAATTGAATGAGCTTGATGAGTTTCGAAATGAAGCCTATGAGAATGCCAAGATTTATAAGGAACTCACTAAAGCATGGCATAACAAGAACTTGGTCCGAAAAAAGTTTCAACCTGGACAATAAGTATTGTTATTCAATTCGAGGTTAAGACTGTTTCCAGGCAAGTTGAAGTCTAGATAGTCGGGTCCATTTACTGTTGAGAGATTTTTTCCATATGGTTTAGTCGAGGTGCGAGGAAAGAAGGGTGCTCCATTCAAAGTGAATGGAAAAAGATTGAAGCCATACATCGGTGGTTCTAGTAATCAAGCCAAGTCGATTATCATCTTGAAGCCCATCTAAGAGGAGACTTGCGTCCGGCTAAATGACGTTAAACGACAGCGCTATTGGGAGGCAACCCAACATTTTAATTATGTTATTTTATTCTGTTTTGTTTATCTTATTTTAAACAATCTCATTGTCTTGATATTTCTTGACATGTATGTTTATGTTAAAGTAAATTATGAGCCAGTGTTGGGATGAAAATATAATGCGGGATGTTGAAATCAGCACCAAAAGTCAGAATCCCGTATGTTGAATTAGCGTCGCGGTGCCCAACATTAGGGCCACGGTGCTCTGAAGGCTGTGAGCAAAGGTTTTTTTCTGTTGATTTAGCGCCGCGGCGCCTACGACATACGGGATCGCGCCGCGGCGCTGAGTGGTGAGGGTCGCAGTTCCCATGCGCATTTCAGGATAAAAACCGAGAAAAAGGACACCTTTCTCATTATCCCCAAACACAATTCACAAAACCCTTCTCTACTCTTCTCTTTTCCAACCCCAAAAATCCAAAAAACTCCCATTGCATCTCAAATAACAATCTTTTAGAACCACAAAAAACCCTTATATTTCCTCAATTCTTCCATTAAGTCTAAATTCACACTTCCCCCAAATCCCTTTCCAAACCCTAAAATCCCAATCCTTCAAGAAATTATTCCATAAGTTCTTCAAATCTTCAATACTTGAAACACTAAAGCACCACCTGAAGTCTCTCTTTCGCCATAAGGTAAGTATTGCATTCAAGTTTGAAGAATTTTTGTGTGTTATTTTATGACTTTGGAGGAATTCTAAGTGGGAGGGTTGATTGTGTTATTGTGAGGAATAGTGTTATTGTAGAGTGGTTGAATTGTAGTGATTGATATTGTGGGTTGATTGAATATATTGTTGAGGAGTTGAATTGTTGTTGGGAAGATTTAAGGGGAAGTGCTGTCGGATTTTTAGAAAACTTTAGAGTCGCCAAACAAGGAATAATGGGTCCATGATGAGCTACTTCCAAGGCATCCTCCTCTCGGGGCCCTGTGAATCTACCACCAAGGGCCGACTATGATAAGAAAAGATTTACTAATAAGGATGCCCAAGACAGGTATAACAAGTTGTGTACTTGTTCCCGGGTACCGGAAAGGGGGATGGAATTCCAGATTGCGCCATACGAAGATGAGGTATATAAACTCATCAAGGCCATGATTGCTAATAGAGGTTGGGGTGCATTTGTCAATCCTTATTTGGAAAATCCAAATACTCAACTAGTCTACGAATTCTATGCCAACTACCCAGAGAAACAAGATAACATTTGGTTCGTACGAGGGAGAAGAGTACCAGTTGGGGCTGAAGTGATTAATGTCATCTGTGGAATCATAAATTTTCTGGAGGACGATGACTTCACTATTTGGAAGAATTCAAAAATTGACTGGGTGGAGGTGGCTGAGACAGTAGGATATCCAGGGGCCTGTTTCACATATACATATGACGCTGCCAAAGGTATGCTCCGCTGCCAATTCAACAAAGTTGTCAAAGCTTGGCTCTACTTTGTGAGTGCCCGCCTGATTCCCTTCACACACTTCTCTGATATACCAGTGGATCGTGTCAAGATAGTGTATGCTATCATGAAGGGATTTTCAGTAGATATGGGTCAAGCTGTAAAAAATAACCTCAATTGGATATGCAGACTAAACACAACAGCAGGGTTGGGGAATGGATCGTTGATCACTGGACTATGTGTCGCACATGGAGTGCTTGAGAGCAGCAATGATGTAAAAGACAGAGTGCATAATCCCCTAACCCCGACAATGGTCAATGCATACTCAGACCCTACACCAGAACCTACACCTGGAGAGGGCAATCGCAACCGGCCAAAGCGCCAATAGAGAGAGGGAGCAAGACGAAGAAGCCGGAGAGCCTGGACAGAGCTATCAGCCATCTCCTTTGGCGAATGAGGATGGCCATACCCAGAGGTTGGATCAACTTTTCCAACAGAACCAGTACATTATCCAGCAGAACCAATATCTCATCCAACACCAGCAATATATGGACACTTACATGCAATAAAGACATGAGTATGAGGTCACAGGTGTCGACCAAATAAACGCATTCATGCATAACTGGTCCATGGATGACGATAACATTGAGTCCTCTCTTGGATAACCCCCAATGTACCAACCGCCTTATTATCCACCACCGCTGTTACCACCATTATGAATCGCTTAGCTGCAGTTTTTGTAAGTCTTCTTACTCTTGCTTTACTTATCACATTGGGGACAATGTGTTGAATAGGTTTGGGGGGAGTCTTATTGTTGTGTGTTAATTGTTTATGTTCAATTGTTTGTTTATTGTTAGTGTCTTAGTTTTAGTGTCAGCGTTTGAGTGTCTTGTGTCAATGAATCAAGTTGTTAATAATAGCACATGAGATTGAGTGTACACATGTGATAGAGTTGGATGAAATTGATAGCCATGAAATGCATAAATCTGTGTGCTTAAGTTGGATAGGTCTTGAGTTTCTTTTAATTATTAATAAGTATGAAAACTTGATCATGATTGGTGATTTTCTTGTACTTGAATATTGGTTTATGCATGATTGAATTTTGGTTTGAGGAAAGATGGTGGAAAGTCCTAGAACTTGTTTGCTTGCTATTTGAGACGAAATCATAGATGATGCATGCTTAGGAAGATAATTTAGGCTATTTTGGAATGATTGAGCCTTTCAAGCCACCCTTTATTACATTAATCCCTAGTTACGCTCTTTAAGCCTTAAGTAACCCTTCTTTGATTGACACCTATTTTGACCCTACTTGAAACCCTTTACATATATGTTCCTTCCCTTGAATTCCATGAGCATATACGTATATTTGTGGGGGATTGTCACTTTGTAATTGGTATTTTAGATTGGATGCTATCAATAGAAGAACAAAGGATTGAATTTTTTTTTATTACACTCCCTTGTACATACATTGAAAAACAAGTTTGGGGGTGTAGTTTGAAAAGAAAAGAAAAATTGGGTAAAGAAGAGAAACTTGAGCATGTGTTGTCTAAACTAGTGGAGAATAGCAAGTTAGCAAGCCTATAGAATTTTGGCCTGATGGAATGTTGGTGAGAATTCATTGTGCATAAGCTAATATTGAATAGTTGGTTATTTCAATAATCATGGTTGAGTGGTCATATGCATTAATAACTTTAAACAAATTTGAGGATTATCCGACTTGAAATTCTAGATAGCAAATTAGTGGCTAGAATGTTCCGAAAGATTTTATTGCATGTTGTTCATAATCTTCGAGGCATAATCTATTGTGGTTGACTTAATTCAATTTTTGAGTTTGTGGGTTTTTCTTTTTAGGGTGTCTAGAGTTCTTTACTCGAGGACGAGTAAAGTTTAAGTTTGGGGTGTTTATTAGATAGACTTTGGTACTGTTTTATAGTGTGTTTTGGAGAGTCTTTTGTTTGTCTTTTAGTTGTTTTGTGCAGTATTATGTGTGTGTTGTGTGTTTTCAGGTTTTAAGTGATTCAGAAATGAATAAGGAAAATCCAAAGGAAATAGGCGGTTATCAAGGACAAAAATGCATAGCTGGTCACAAGAAATGAGTCAAAGAAGCCCTGGGAAGCTCGGAAAACAATTTAATCGAAGTCCGCACAAAGAAGGCTGAAGAGCCGCAGCGCAACAAGCAGAAGGGCCGCAACGCCCAATATTAGGGTCGCGTCGCCCCTCAGGCAGTGAGCACATGATTTTCAAAAGTGAATTAGCGTCGCGGTGCTCTAATAGCTGAGCCACGGCATCGACGACGTTAGTGCAGCGAAAAACCTAAATTTAACAAGGATAAAAAGATTCATTTTGGGGGGTTTTCGTGATATATATTGAGGGAAACGTTTTTCTAGAAAAGGGAGAACACTTTGGAGGCAAGAAACAAGAGAACAAGAAGCCATTAGAGACATCTATTGTTCAAGTTCTTTTCCTTTTCTGAACTTATTCAGTTTATGTTGGATATTAAGTTAATTAGTTTTCTTAGCATGTCTAGGAGCTAATTACTTTATTAGGGTTTTCCGTTGAATCACTTGAAACTCTATTATGATTTAATGCATTCTTAATGTTCTTCTTCATCTATTAAAATCTATTCAACTTGCGGTTATTGAATGAGAATTAATTGGCCTTTAGTTTTCATTATCTGTATGAGTTTAAATCAAGATTTAAAAAGGGAGATTTGAATATGCTATAGTTGATTAGACATAGGTTTAATCTTGAACGAAAGTATCACGACTGCATGTGTAGTGTTTTAGGTTATTGATCTTAATCCTCCTATGTGGTAGAACTTATCATAGAAATATAGAAAGTTCTCACTTAGGTTGAATTTTTATATATCCTAACCGGAATATAGAACATCTTAATTAACCTGCTATCTTAATAAGAAGAAGAATCGTTAGTCTTGCATTAATGAATGATAGAGTGAAAAGTTGAGGAGATTGGAAACCCTAATTCCTTCATTACTGAATTAAACTTCGTGTGTTTTTATTGCTATTTTATTCTAGAAATTCATGTTAGTTTGTTAATTATTTAGTTAGAAATCATCACTTATATTCGTTAGCCAAATAGAAACTAAAGATTAGTTAATTCGTACTTGATAAATCAGTCTCTATAGACGATACTCGGTCTTACCAAAATTTATTATAAATTGCGATACGTACACTTGCGTAGCATCTAGAAATACAGCAACATCTTACTATAGGATTTACCCAAAATCTTCACTATAACCCAGCAGATAAACAAGATTACAACTTCCTTGTCAAACCTAAGGGACCTGTTTCTTCAACAGTCTATCTATGATCTCCTGGTAATAAAATATAATAACCAACAAACACTTATCACCAATACTTACAAAGGAAAATAAGCAAAATCATAATTGAACTTAACTATTACAACAGAAGAACTAGATGGATATATTATTGAATATGCTCGGGTTATTTGTTGATTAGATTGTTGACTCACTTGAGACGAAGGTGTTCACTGCGCTCACTCTTGTTCTCAAATAAGTGGAACCACAATCAGAACCTGACTATTACAATAAAAGAACTAGAAGGATAAATCTTAATAGATTTAGAGGTCTTTGTTGGTCAGTTGGCTCTTTCGAAGATCAAGGTGATGACTGCACTCACACTTGTCTCTCATTGGAATTTGTAGTAGTAGTTGGATTTGTGGTCAAGTTCCAATGCTCCTTTGTGTTGTGTATATATAGTAGTGGTTGCCGCCTTTAGTTCTTGAATCCTTGAAGGGTTTGGTTTCATTAATTGTACCCAAAAACCAAACCTTGTAAAACTTGGATCTTCATTTATTTTCTTGTATGTGTGTCGACTTCCTTCTCCTACTTTAATGCTAATTTCCGTGTTATTCAATTTATGGTATATTGTAGAATATTACCATAACTGAAGTCCAACTATTCATATAATAGGAATCAGTCAATATTCAATTTTCTCTAAGTCGACATGAAATAGCTTATGTCTATCGTTGTGTAAGGAACATCTCATTTGAGCAGTTCTTCATGAATGTTGCGACTACTTCACTAAGTCCTTCGGATATCTGATTGGATGTATGGTTCCTTAAATGATTTCCTCCTTATTTCTCCAGTTGATTATCTTGGGTACATTGTTTGTCAAATCATCAAAACTTCAATGTATAGATCATAATTATTGAACCAACAACTTCTCAACACAGAACCCCCAACAAAAGGGACGTAAGTACTGTGGAATAGTACTCGTATGTAAAGCAACTAAATGAAATAAGCGTAAGAGGTGCCCGATGGAATGGGCAGCTTAAATCAATAAACATAAGTCATAAAAGGATATTGAAACTGAAACATGGAAATACTGAACATGAATATTATAATCATAAGTAAATCATTTTAAGGGAGATTCTTAAATAACTAACATATAACCCGCCATGTGAGCACATGTAGTTTGATTTCTGCCTGATTAGCTAATACATATCATACCTTGCCGTGGTATAAGACATACATAACATGACTGGATCCATAAATAAACCCTCAATGGGGTAACATAAAGGACTCGCCCGAATCAACAGAGATATGTATCATGTGCTGGCATACGTAGTTTCAGGCGTGTGTCTCATGGACTAACATCTTCTCGATAATCAATACTACTCCCACAATATTAAGTGATAAAGATGGCATATACGCCCATGGTTTTCATAGCATAATTCATAACATATTCATCATGTGAATCATAGTATAGTTTCACAAGACATGGAATCATTCAGAGTTCAATAATTCAACACAATAAAGTAAATAAAGTAGAATAAATAGAAGCCTAATTCATATCATAAATATCAAATGCGGGATACAACAACTACCCAAAGGGATCTGGTCTGAATAGTACAAGAGCTTCTAAGTATACAACCGGAATAAAAGATACCACCACAACCTGAATACAACTTCTGTTTAAAATGAAAGTAAAACAGAAAATATAGATGAATTCCACGAGACCCTTGAAGGCTAATCGAACCTCGCTGAAATTCATGCAACAACTCTACACCCGAAAAGGGTGTAGCAAGAGTAATATCAGTACAAATACTATGTACTGGTAGGTATCATAGGCAGACAATAGTTAGCTAACATATGTACAAAAAAGAAACTGAAGGATATACATGCTCGCAATCAAGTACAAGTAATATAGCAGTTCAAGAATAACCACTCAAGTACAGAAAGATCAGTAACCAAATCATAGCTTATGCTGCAGTACCTAAACCTAAGTCTGCCAAGTTTTCCATAATTCCTCAAAACAATCACAACAACAAGTATAATCAACAAGTCGAACCATAGATGTAAAATGAGTTTATGACAATGAATGATGAATAAACATGCAATGAAGTGGACACATGATCAATCCATACATACATGCTCCGAGCATAATATATCATCATCCCAACAGTCATGACCCATGGGGAACCCGCGAAGTCCATGTACCACTGTCACGGTCCTGGTAAAGACCTCGAGCATCGGACACTCTCACGATCCCGGTAAAGACCTCGGGCATCGGACACTCTCACGATCCCGGGAAATACCTCAGGCATCGAAAACCTATCTCTCTCTTACGCTCTTTGACCAAGAACTCGAAGGCTACACTCTCTCACTTATCATCATTTCCACTCACAGTTCATAACAAATCATCATACAAAATAAGATTGTATGTCATGCATGGTATCAATTGCACATGTCATAAAGTACATCTCACAATTTCAATCCATTTTCATTATCCCTCCATTTCCGATGATAAGTGAGACATCAAGAGAGAGATGAATGCAAATACAAGTCACAAACATAGCAATATCAAGTATGTTTAAAGAATCACGGATGTTTCCTTCCTCATATCATCATCAGCACCAATCACAAGTAATATCAATGTATCATGGAAGTTAGGATGAAAGCAATATAAAATAACAATATCAAGTGAATCATATCAGTCCCAGTCATGTCTCACATCTCACCATATCAATATAAAGTCAAATCCTATCCTCTATCCATGATAATATCAAGATAAGTGAGAGATAAGTATATCCCAATCACGATATGACAACTAAGTGGAAATCCAATGTCAACACTAGACAGTCGAGCAACTAAATCACAAGAGACAATATGTCCACAAATTAATCAACAATACCAAACCTACGTAATACATCCCAACTTTTACTCGAAGACGTACATGCTTTCTCCGACAGTAACTAACTCTACATATGTTTCGCTAACCGAAGTCTCACCAAAAGGTAAGCCATAACCTACCTGGAGTGTCGAGTGGGAGTCTCACAATCACACTTGCGCCTTGCCCTTCCACAGATCATGATCGTACTCAAAGTCTATTATTATCGAAGTCTAAGTTAGAATTAGGAATTCATGACACCCATATCATTACACTAGTCCTTTGGATCCAAATCGAGTAGGGAAAAAGGGGGAAACAAGCATTATAGGGGTTAAATTATCATTTTAAAGGTGAACTATGAAATTCATTGTACTAGGAGTCCAATCCTACTAACCAATTGCTAAATCAACTCACTATTAATCTAATTTTATCTTATAAGCAAACCCCTCAAATTTGGTTATGAACCCTAGTTTCCAACATTCAAATTTATCAACATAAATCTAAGATTTAAGCTTAACAAGTACTAAATAAGGATTCACCATGCTTAGACTAACAAAACCCAATAATTAATTCTCACTTTTAAGCTTAACAAATCAACAAGCCCTAATTTGGTTGAACTCTTCTTCCCCAATTAGATTCTAGGTCATGACCACCATTAAATCAACATAATGAAGCTATGTAAAAGTAATACAAGGTTAAGATAGGTTACCTCAAGAAGAAATCACTTATGGATGCTTGGAATCACCCTAATTATGATTTTGAAGTGTATTTTCGAAATGAGGGAATACAGGGTTTTAATGACACTTAAAAAGCAATCTAGAATATTGTTGTCCACTGCAGCGGACACAATCCCGTTGTATTGGACGCGCCCGTGGACCCTCTCCACACCTGTTATCCTTTATAAGAAGTCAAAAAGCTAGATGCAGCAGATTGTCGTCCGCTGCGGCGGACTCTAACCGCTGGGGCACACTGAAGCTCGCCTTAATGAGTACACCAGCAACCAAAAAAATCAAGTCTTATGCAATTTCAATTCGAACTCCGATAATCACTCAAGACCTCCCCGACCCATACCAGATATGTACACATATGTAAAAACACGCTACGGACTCACCCATGGCCTTGGAATTTGTATCGAAGTTCTACTTCTACGAGTTAACCCTTAACATGCTAAACTAGTTTTCAAACCAATAACTAAAAATGCTCCTGAGGGCCTCGGGAATTGAACCAACTATCCCACTAAGTCATAAATGACACTCCAAACCTCACGAAATCAATGAAATTCTGAAAAAGGTCCGTTCACATAAAAGTCAACTTTCGGTCAATGCTTTCATATTTTAAGGTTTTAATTTCACAACTTCTAGTAGAATTTTCGGAAAGTTTCGGGAATCGAGTCTACGGTGGTAAAATGGCCAAAAAACCACGTAATGAAAAAACAAGTTATTACATTAGATACCAATTAAATAATGGCTCGTCCTCGAGCGACAAGAGAGAATGAAAGCTGACGGTAACCAAATAATCTTTAATATAACAACACACAATCCTCTAGGGCACGAAATGTGCCAAAAATAATGATCTATCTCCTTGTCAGTTTAAACTGCCTCTAACTTAGCTAATGACCCGATTTCTATATTTTCATACTCGAATTTCTCTCATCATCGAGTCCCAAATAGAAGAACTATTTTTGCTGGAATTTTCTTATCCGATATAACCATACCTATGAATGCGATCGGTAGGTCCTATAATATTCTTCAAGACAACACAAACCTTAGATAAATACACAATCATAGCCCATGCTGAACCGATAAAATATTATGATCCCGCTAACCTTTATTTCCCCCTTCTCGAGACGTTCTTCGTACCACGATTTCTTAGAAACACATAAAGACAAAACTCGAACCACGACTTACTCTTGCCAGAAAATAATCCTTGCTTTATCGGAGCAACCCTAAGCAATTCCATCAAACCGATATTACTCATAGTCGACTTCGCTAGTTCCAAGTCTTTTTAAACTATCAAATCAGAATACATAAAGCATACCACTGAATACCCCACCGAGCCAAGCTTGTAGGATATCATCTGATCACTCTATAGACCTCTTGCAACCATAGTACCTCCTTGAATCATTACCAAGTACCGACGTAACCCACTACATCTGTCCAAGTAACTGCTCTTGGTAAAATATCATCAGTCCACTTGCAAACCCTGATAAAGCTCAGTAAACCTGTCATACTTCAATCTGAACCGCTCATCGAATCAGTGAAGGTGATTTACTGGGACCCATAAGTTCTCCTGCAAATAAAAACATAGTCCATCAAGTTTCAACCAAACAATTTTTGACCCGGAATAAATGCACAACCCCTGAATACTACCAATAGACACTCGAATTAACTCCAACCTTCCGAAACCAATCACAACCCTATCACTCATTTGTGGTAGCCAATTCTAATATTTTCCTCATGCAAAATCTATTATGTCTATCACTCTTGTCTCCAAAAGATGAGTCTTATCCAAGCTGTCCACTTAGCACCGAAGAACTATACCTTATGATTACAATTTTCATGATTCTCAACTTCTACCCAATACGCAAATCTGATACAACTCCAAACTTTTATGATGCAAAACTTGTAACCTCATATAACATCATATTAACCATTGAATCTCCCATTGTAACACCTTGATATGCCTATAACAATTCTGAAAGTATGAAATCTTACAACTACCGCTCTAAATCTCATGCAACTACTCATATATCCTTAATATACAAAAGTGCTCACTCAAGTTGTCTAGTCAATATTACTTGCAACATAATGCACTACCACGAACACGGTCTTATCTCGAGCATATAGCTCTAGCCTCCATATCATAGGGATTTCCACAACTCCTTTCCCTTAAACCACAATAACCCATCATTTGAAGAGTGTTATGAAACTTCCCAATAGTGCACCACACAAGCCACTTCCATAAGCCTTAACATGCCTGCTACCTGAAATTTGCTTCTCATTGGTCTCCAATCACGAAACCCACTAAACGTCATCATATTACTTAGTCCATTTCTATGGACTCCCTTCTTTAAGCATACCCAACAATCAAACCTCATCTGAAATAAGCAAGACAACACACCATAACCCACAACGACCAAAGTAATCCCAAACATGTACCTTATTTTTATCGATTCTCGATCAACTATACTTCTTCTCGACTATTCCATTCCCCAATTTGAATCAAATCACAATCATCGTAACCGTCCAACCCTTTCTTGAACCTACTCAACTCTAAAACTGAATACTTTCTAAATCTAACATATCACATACAGAGTTCTCCTAACTTCCTCATGTATCTCCATCTAGGTTTCCTAGCTCAAATTCCCTTAACTCAATTTCTAAAATGCTTTCTACAACTCGAATTAATTCAAACTTCATTGTTGACTTACCACTTCAAACGTAGTAATTATCAAACCAGAACACCTCTAATTATTTGCGTAATTAACATTTTCATCCGATCAACTCAACCGAGTAGTACAACAGTAGTAGCAGGAGTAAGTTGAAACTTATACAATAGGCACAATGCTATCAACACTAATCCAATATTATATCACAAGTCACACCATTAATAATATCCAAGATTCCCTATTATTAATCCACTCTAGACCATTCATTCAAGAACGCCGTGAGATTACCCATTTGATACATCGCCAATCACCAATCCATACATCTTATCACATCTGTCACCCAAAATTCACTTCCACTCAGTCGCCAATAACCAATCCCATGGAACATATGTCTTAACACTTAGTTAATTATCGTAGACCAACTCCTTCGAGCTTACTAATAATTTTACCCCATTTGAAAGTAACATCACCATAATTCACATCCGGTTCAAGACTTTTCCATTGCTTTAAATCCAAATTCTCCCCTTTCTCGAAGAGTTACTTTACTCGTTCTAAATTATCTTAATTTCTCAATTCACACCTTTTGTTCAAATCATAACCACCACTAATGACCGACCACTATTCAAACTTGCTAACATTTTCATATTGTTCCATTAAAGTACCCTTGACAAAAATTATTAACCGAAATAATCCTTCTTCTATATTAGTTCATATGTTCACTGACCCGATCATCGATCTCCGAAAAGCTCTTCACCATTAGTACTAGTCAAACCGTCATCACTCTGTTACCATATATAACCCATCGACCAACATCTTATTCGATAGTTCTTCAAAGATGCTCACCTACGAAAAACCAACCCTTACCTTATATTGTCGAACCATAACCATCCAACCAATTGTGAAATTTTTCCCTATCCTTCGGTCAACTCTAAGTCATTATACGAGTAATTTAAGAACTTCTCAAGTATTAACCTTTACATACTATTGCCAGCAAATCCCATCCAAAAACTAAATGCAACACCTAGTAACCCTTCAAATATATACCCTCACACTTGTCCAGTGCAAGAGTTACCCATATTTAGTCGATCATTGGCTCCCATTAGCCTATGACGAGTCTAACATACTGATGCATATACGACTTTCACACTCACTCAATACTAAACTACTTTGAAACTGATCACAAATCAACAATCTCTTAGGTTCAATAATCCCCTATCATCACCAGCCTCAAAAATGCCAAGTGAACCTATGACACACCTTTTAGGTGAAAGAACATGATCGTCTATTCCACTAAGCTTCACTTATCATAATCAACACTGCTACCTAATTTCGATCATAAAACCATTCCATGGAGAATTCAAAACTGCTAATTTTACTCTGCTATTACAATACTATCAAATTGAAGCCAACTCCATATTTCATAGCCTATACGACATTCGCCTGCGTACACCTTGCAACATATCCCACAAACACATCATATACCGATTGTTCCCTTTCTATAGCAGAGATTGATCTATCTAAGTCCTCTTTCTTACGCCTCTGTCCCATTAACACTATAGCACTTCTACCAAAATACCCTAAGAAATCTTACTTTGCTACATGTTTTCCACAAAAGTCTTCCTTCATGCCCTTATTCTCAACTTTCCTTATTTATTACATGCGGTCATTATGCTTTTGCCAAATCCAAGCAATCTAACCTGAAAACATGGAGATTATATGATCCTATGTACCATCTTTCTCATTTCTCAAGAAAACCCCCACGATAATGAGTCTAACCGCGACCTCATACAATAGAATCCGCAAGCCATAGCTAGAAACTGAACTTAGTCATGCATCTGAATTAGGATAACACATCTCGTACCGTACCATATGTCATAGACAATCGTTCGTGCAAGAATTTAAGCATGAGTTCCCACCATCCGGGAGAGAGTAGAACATAGAAATTCATATACTAATTGAAATCGACTAGATACCAATTTGAATGAAGTAGCATGAAAGAATTCGAAGTTTCCTAGTTGTCCTATAGCCTCCCAATTATAAGTGTGGCATGCAATACACTCATAAGTAAGACTCTACTAGACATTTCTCTTGTACTTATAGACCAGGTAACCTAGTGCTTTGATACCAACTTGTCATGACCCAAATTACTATGTCATGTGGGCACCTACCTTTTCCCACCTCGGTAGGTGAACCCTTCCCTTAATTAATAATTCGACACAATAAAGTAAATAAAGCGAAATAAATAGAAGTCTAATTCATATCATAAATATCAAGTGTAGGATACAACAACTACCCAAGGGATCTAGTCTGAATAGTACAAGAGCTTCTAAGTATACAACTGGAATAAAAGATACCACCACAACCTTAATATAACTTCTGTTTAGAATGAAAGTTAAATAAAAAATCTTGATGAACTCCACGAGACCCTTAAAGGCTAATCGAACATCGCTGAAGTTCCTGCAACAACTCTACACCTAAAAAGAGTGTAGCATGAGTAGTATTAGTCCAAATACTATGTACTGGTAGGTATCATAGGCTGACAACAATTAGCTAACATATGTACAAGAAAGAAACTGAAATATAGACATGCTCGCAATCAAGTACAAGTAATATCGTAGTTCAAGAATAATCACTAAAGTATAGAAAGATTAGTAACCAAATTATAGCCTATGGTGAAGCACCTAAACCCAAGTCTACTAAGTTTTCCACAATTCCTCAGAACAATCACAACTACAAGTATAATCAACAAGTCGAACCATAGATGTAAAATGAGATGATGAAAATGATTGATGACTAAACATGCAATGCAGTGGCCACATGATCAATCCGTAGATATATGCTTTGGGCGGAGTATATTATCGTCCCAACAGTCATGACCTATGGACCCTCGAAGTCCATGTACCACTCTCATGATCCCGACATAGACCTCAGGCATTGGACACTATCACAATTCCGATAAATACCTCGAGCATCAGACACTCTTACTATCCCGATAAAGACCTCGAGCATCGGACACTCTCACAATCCCGATAAAGACTTCAGGCATCGGACACTCTCATGATCTTGGTAAAGACCTCAGGCATTGAACACCCATCTCTATTTTATGCTCTCCGACAAAGATCTTGGAGGCTACACTCTCTCAGTTTTCATAATTTCCACTCACAGTTCATAACAAATCATAATACAAAATAAGATTGTATGCCATGCATGGTATCAATTACACATGTCATAAAGTACACTTCACAATTTCAAGCCATTTTCATTATCCTTCCATTTCCGATGATAAGTGAGATATCAAGAAAGAGATGAATGCAAATACAAGTCACAAATATAGCAATATCAAATATTTTCAAAGAATCACAGATGTTTCCTTTCTCATATCATCATCAGCACTAATCACATGCAATATCAATGTATCATGGAAGTGAGGATGAATGCAATATAAAGTGAAATTATTTTCTCTATCCATGATAATATCAAGATAAGTGAGAGATAACTATATCCCAATCATGATATGACAACTAAGTGGAAATCCAATGTCAACACTAGACAGTCGAGCCACTAAATCACAAAAGACAATATGTCCACATATTAATCAACAATACCAAGCCTACGTAATTCATCCCAACTTTTACCCGAAGGCGTACATGCTTTCTCCAACAGTAACTAACTCTACATATTCTTCGCTAACCGAAGTCTAACCAGAAAGTAAGCCATAGCCTACCTGGAATGTCGAGTGGGAGTCGCACAATCACATTTGTTCCTTGCCCTTCCACGGATCATGATCGTACTCGAAGTCTAGTATTATCAAAATCTAAGTTAGAATAACGAATTCACAACACCCATATCATTACACTAGTCCTTTGGATCCAAATCAAGTAGGGAAGAAGGGAGAAACAAGCATTATATGGGTTAAACGGTCATTTTAAAGTTGAACTATGAAATTCATCATACTAGGAGTCCAATCCTACTAATCAATTGCTATACCAACTCACCATTAGGCTAATTTCATCTTATAAGCAAACCTCCCAAATTTGGGTATGAACCCTAGTTTAAACATTAAAATTTATCAACATAAATATAAGATTTAAGCTTAACAAGTACTAAATAAAGATTCACCATGCTTAGATTAGCAAAACCCAATAATTAATTAACATTTTTAAGCTTAACAAATCAACAAGCCCTAATTTGGTTGAACTCTTCTTCCCCAATTAGATTCTAGGTCATGACCACCATTAAGTCGACATAATGAAGCTAAGTAAAGGTAATACAAGGTTAATAAAGGTTACCTCAAGAAGAAATCACTTATGGATGCTTGGAATCACCCTAATGGTATTTTTGAAGTGTATTTTCGAAATGAGGGAATATAGGATTTTAATGACACTTAAAAAGCAATCTAGAATCCCGTCGTCCGTTACATCGGACACAATCCCATTGCATTAGATGCGTTCGTAGACCCTCTCTACTCTTGCGATCCTTTACAAAAAGTCAAAAAGCTCGCCACAGGAGATCGTCGTCCGCTGCGACGGACTCCATCCGCTGGGGTGCACTGAAGCTCGCCTTAATAAGTACTCCACCAACCAAAAAATCATGTCTTATGCGATTTCAACTCAAAATTCGATAATCACCCGACACCTCCCCGACACATACCAGATATGTACACATATGTAAAAATACGCTACAGACTCACCCATGGCCTCAGAATTTGCATCAGTATTCTAATTCTACGAGTCAACCCTCCACAAGCTAAACTAGTTTTCAAACCAATTGCTAAAAATGCTCCAGAGGGCCTCGGGAACCTAACCAACTATCCCACCAAGTCATAAATGACACTTCTGACCTCACGGAATTAACAGAATTCTAAAAAAGGTTCGTTCACATAAAAGTCAACTTTCGGTCAATGCTTACATATTTTAAGGTTCTAATTTCACAACTTGTACTAGAATTTTTTGAACGTTTCGGGAATCGAGTCTACAGGGATAAAATGGCCAAAATATATGTAACGACGTAACAAGTCATTATATAAACACTTACTTGAGATTTTTGAAAGGATTTACCTTGGAAACTTTATGATTTGGATAATGGTTCGTTTGATAATATATGAATCGATATCAGAATAATGTGGAACTAGTTAGGATTGACTTACCTTGACGTGGGAGGATGAGATGAGGTGAGCACCGTTCTTAGGTATTGACAAATAAATCTGAATAAAATTTTGGAACTATAGGCACAAGTGTCATATTTATATACTGGAGGCAAAACCTCATGTCGTCACATCGCGATGGCCTCTGTAGTAAAGTTGGTTACTATAGTCACCGCACCACCTCATCCATCACGATGAACTTCAATGCGATTGGCGATGCATCACGTAGACTTCCTGCCTCTTTCATAATTAGCAAAAATTCCATACATTTATCTTAATTCCCATTTCATCGCGGCGCGACCTCCACACTGTCGAACTTTGGTACGATGGGCTTTGTGTCGCACTAATTTGGTAGGTCCAACTCTTAGAATATTTTCTCAATTTTTTCATTGGAATGTGCATAACTTTGTATAGAGTTCAGATTTATGAAAGTGTTAGAACCTAAACATTAATAAGCATCCTCCTAATTTGAGCTGAACCACTCATTTTCAACAGGTCAGTCCTTAGCCCGAAAATACAAAATGTTACATTATCTTCCTATTGGAATAAATCATCCTTGAACGAAAGTCATGGTTTCTCTTAGGCGTACATAACAAGAAGGGTTGTCTTTCTTAAACATACCTCCCTCATCACTCGTCGTAATCATTACCATGGTTGCGATACATAAGATTTAGAGAAGGAAATCATAGGCACGAATAACATCAAAGATTAAAATATGAGCATAAACATGGCATGAGTACATGAACATAAAGAACATGACATTGAACATGCGTACTTGAATAAACATGGGTACATGGAAACATGGACATTATAACGTGGAACATGAGCACGTGAGATATTTACCTTGGACTTTTGCTTATTTTTCATCAAATAAACCTGGGTACTTCAATTTCATATCCTCTTCAGCTTCTCATGTAGCCTCTTCAACCTTTTGGTTCCTCTGCAACACTTTAAAGATACTTCTTTCATTCAAACTTGCGAATTTCATGATCAAGAATAGCCACATGAACTTCTCCATAAATCAAGCTATCTTTAACCCCTATGCTATCAACTGGGAAAATAAGAGACGGGTCTCCAAAAACATGGGCACATGAAACATTGGGTGTATTAAAGCCAAATATTGTGGTAATTCTAGCTTATAAGACATTTGACCAATCCTTCACATGATTCTACATGGACCAACATATCTGGGATGAATGTCTCACTTTATTCCAAATTATAAGGCCCTATAATTTTAAGCCCTTGAAACCAGTCAAACTTAACTTAAAAAGTCTCATAAGTACCATACTTAGAAGTGCGGGGGCCACCGAATGGGATTTTTAGCCAAAAAATATTTTTATAGGCTATGAAGGGTGAGAGGATGCTTGGGTAAAATGACGGGAATTATAAGTGAGTGCAAGGCCAAAAAGTGGGATGCCCAGAATCTAAGTTAGAAGCATTGCCTCCCTAAGGAACCATTGGCGCTATAGTGGTGCTATACCCCAATAAGGCTTGCGATGCTGAAATAGATTTTTCTGCTTTAAAATGTTATTTTGAGACATTAATTCTCACTTCGAGTTGGACAAACCTAGGGCTATTTCTCCCTACTCTTTCCATCATCAAATCCTCCTATCTTTAAGGTAAATCTTCCCCATTTTTTTGAGGTTAAAACCCATCATCTAAACACATGGATTGACACTTTCTAACCGTTGAAATCACGAGAAATTGAAGGATTCTTCCAAAGGGTCAAGTGAAGGATTTGCTTAGGATTTCTTCATAAGAGGTAAAACTACTTCACTAAACTCATATATATGCTTATATTATGACCTTAGGAGTAAGATTTAAGTGTTGCAACTTATGAGATGGTGATTGGAATCCATAAGTCCTTACATTGAATAATGTAGAGAATGAATGAATTGTTTAAATAGTGGAATGCTTGGATGTGAGTATAATGTGGACCTCACTGGTAGTTATGGTGGATATTATACACCTATGAGTGATGGTTGTATCAATGTTGGCAAGAAGAGGGTTGTGGAATGGAGAAACACCATTAATGGGGGTTGTGGATCTTCATGCTCACTAGGTGTTCAATAAAATGCTTAGATGACCAAATCATAAAGGTTCTTACTAAAATTGGTTCCCTTTGACATATGTTGTTGTAGATTATTGTTGTAACCGTGACCAAACATTGTAATATGCTTTAAAGATAGAATTAAGGCATATAAGGCTTCTCTCTACAGACGGGAACATAATTGTTCTTTTCTATGCTACATTCTTCCATGATTATCATGAAATTCTCATTGGAAATAGAATTATACCCTAGTTTCATAAAAACCATGAATGCTCTTACACGTTAAATAATGAAATACATAGTACTTTCCAGTAGTGATGGGGTTGCGCCAGGGATCAGCTCTTAGCCTATTTTTATTTGCCTTAGTAATGGATAGATTGACGCGACAAATCCAAGAGGAGGTTCCATGGTGTATGTTATTCACAGATGACATAGTCCTGATTGATGAGACTCGCAATGGAATGAACGCTAAGCTAGAGGTTCGGAGACAAACTCTATAATATAAAGGGTTCAGGCGGAGTAGGACCAAGACAGAATACTTGGAGTGCAAGTTTAGTAACGGGAGCGACCTTGAGACATGCGTGGAGGTGAGGCTTGGTACTCAGGTCATTCCAAAGAAATGAAGTTTCAAGTACCCCGGGTCTATTATCCAATGGGATAGAGAGATTGATGACGATGTCACACATCTAATTGGGGAAGGGTAGATGAAATGGAGGCTCACATATGGAGTCTTATGCAACAAAAAAATTCTACAAAAACTTAAAGGCAAGTCCTATAGGGAAGTGGTTAGACCAATTATGTTGTATGAGGAGAAGTGTTGGCCAGTCAACACTTCGCACATCCAAAAGATAAAAGTTGTTGAGATGGATGTGCGGGAATACAAGATGGGATATGATTAGAAATTATGATATCTGAGACAGAGTGAGAGTGGCCTCGATGGAGGATAAGATGTGGGAAGCGAGGTTGAGATGGTTTGGGCATGTGCAGAGGAGAGACACAAATTCCCCAGTATGGAGGTGTGAGAGGTTGTCTATGGATAAGTTCAGGAGTGGTAGAGGTAGGCCGAAGAAGTATTAAGGAGAGGTGATTAGACAGGATATGGTGCAGGCGCAACTTACTAAGGACATGACCTTAGATAGAGGGTTATGAAGGACACAAATTAGGGTAGAATGGTAGTAGGTAGTCGAGCATAGTCCTACTTACACTTATAAATTAGTTGTTGTAGTGTTATTATTATAGGCCCGCCTAGCCTATCATACTAATAGGCGCAGTATTGCTTTATAGTCCCCTGTAATTTGATTTCTGCTACTATGTGTTCTTTAGTGTACTTTGTTTAGCTTATTTACTTGTGTTAGTTACTTCTTACTTTTTCAGAATGCGCTATCATGACTTATTCACTTTTGAAACTAGGATTTTCATACTGCTTAAAAAAAATTGATCGGGTCTGACCGTTTCTCTTGCTTTGCTCTTGCTTGTGCTTATGCTCTATCTTGAGCCGAGGGTCTCTCGGAAATAGTCGTTCTACCTACCAAGGTAGAGGTAAGGTCTGCGTACATTCTACCATCTTCAGACCCTACGTTGTGGGATTTGACTAGGTATGTTATTGTTGTATATAATTTCAAACATCATGAACTCATTACGTAACCCATAAATGCTCAAACTTTAATTTCCATGATTTTCAAGCTTGAAATACGAAATGATTATGAATTATTTCTCCATTCCATGATTAAATATCTCATGAAAACTATCCTATTTACTCTATATACATGATAAAGTTATGATACAAGTTATGTTACAAAAATCACAGTCTTTTAAGCCACCTATATTCATGTTTATGCTTTTGGGAGTATTACAGATTACCAAAAAGGTTAACACCTAAAACTATGTATGCCATTGTAGGATAAAGATCATTAGTTTGTTTGTGAAATTCCTTTATGTTACCCACTGTGGGTTATTTTATGATTCAATCATGTCAGGTTCATTTCTCATACCTCGACAAGGTATGATATGATCATTTAGTCGAGTCAGAGACCAAATGCCATGTGCTCACGTGGTGGTTTACATGTCGGTTTACTTACCGTATTATATATATATATATATATATATATATATATATATATATATATATATATATATATATATATATGATGACTTACTCATGTTATTATACTCATGTTTATGTTCAGTTTCAGTTTCAGTTTCAGTTAAGTATTTCCATTATGACTCATGTTATTGATTTGAGCTACCCTTTTCCCCGAACACCCAATTTACTATTCTTCATTCAGTTAGTTTTACATAAGAGTATTATTACACAGTACTTACATCCTTTTTTCTAAGGGCACTACATATCAACTATTGGTGTGCGCTACTTCATTCAAGGTGCTATATTTTATATCATATCATGATTGATAGTCTAGATATGCCGGGGACTTATTTCGATAAACAATTAGTTTCATATTCATGTCAAAGGTTTGTAAAGTAGCATGTCATGTCAGGTGTTTCAGTATTGTTTTAGCCATTGTGGCAACTTGTTCACATTCTGAAACTAATACAATTTTTTATTTGTGAAACCTATTCATCATTTTAGAACTATAAATGATTTATGATTTATATTCTACTCTGTTATGTTTCACGATCTATGTCATGTATGTGGTTCACTTGGTCAAGTTTAGGCACCGGGTGCCGATCTGCTCAGGCATAGGTTTGGGGCATGACAAACTGGTATCAGAGCACTAGGTTCAAGTGTCCTAGGGAGTCTATGAAGTCGTGTCTAGTGGAGTTTCCTTTATGTGTTTGTGCATGCCCTACGTGTAAATGATTGACTACCAAAATATTTAAGATTGCCTCACTTCTTTCATACTCTAGATCATACAATTAGAGTTATAATTTTAGGAACAATTCTAACTCGTGCATATTACATTGTTTTCATAAAATGATTCCTAAGAAAAAGTCTGCCAAGAGAAAGTCAACTACTAGCCAAAGGGCTACTATTGATGTTGCCCGAGAAGTGGACTGTTAGACTAAGGAAGTTCGCACCAGGACTCAGGGACTTGCATTGGGTTCAGTGCCCTAGTCTTCATCCCTACCTATTATTGAGAGGCCTACTATAATACCCCATAGCTTTGGTGGGAATTTGAACCGTCAAAGTTAGCGTGGTTATAACCTGAGTATGATGAAAATATGTATGAACATACATTAAAGTTAATATCTAGGTAAGTGCCAAGTCTGCAGTAAGAGTTGGTGTTAAAAAATATTAGAGAAGCCTCAAAGGCCGAAATGCGGACAAGTGTGCGGCCACAGAACATAAATGCGGTCCACATAATCAATCATAGATTAAGTCCAAAAACAATCAAAAGTACCAGGTACATTGTCCTATTCTACGACCAAAGTGCAATCCAAAGAACTATTATGCGGCCTGTAGAACGCTTATGATGTCTGCAGCGTTGTCCGCATAATGGTCCTCAGGATGGTAAATCACTGCTACATTTTTGTAACCAAATAGTGGACCGAAGAATGGAAGTGTGGTCCGCAGAATGAGCACGTCTATTTTTTAAATGCTGTAACTTTGGAATTTTTAGCTTATTTTCACTTCCCCACAACCCTAGAACGACTTTTCTCTCATCATCATACCACATCAAGGTAAGTCCCTCCTAAGTATTGTTGACACCTATTTTTTATCCTCCATTAATTTTATTTAATTATTCAGGATTCCCGAGTCACAAATGGAGTAAAATATACTTTTACAATGACAAAAAAAATTTACAAAATTATTCAGGAAGTATTTTGTCATTTCATTTGATAAAATATCATCCAGTGTATTTATTGTATATCATATCTTATTTTCACATTATTCTGATCATTAATTTCAATTTCTTAAAATTAAAGTAAAGATAATGGTGCAATTAATTGCTTAAATTCTAAATTTTAAAGTAATCAATATTTTATTCCATCAAAATTTGAGAAATTTGTTTTATTAAATAGAATAATTAAATTACATCTCAATGTCAAAGCATGTTTTAAATTAAAAAGATTTTGCATGATTTAAATATTCTAATTTCCAATTAGTGTTATATTTGGGCTTTATATGAAGCTTCTAACTTGATTTGGTATATTTGAAATTATTGTGGTCATCTTTGAATTTTAAAAGTGGTCAAATTTTATGGCCACATTTGTAAAAAGTGATCATTACTCTCCTTTTAATTAAACACGAATTTGGGCCCCTTTAGTTTCTTTGTTTTAGTCGGCCGAGCCCTGGTCCAAAGACCCAGACCCAGCCCAACCTTCTCATTTTATGCAGACCATTACCCCAAAATCTCCAAATTCTTGTGATGGTTTTGTTAAAAAAATCCCCAAATCCTTTTCCTTTTAGGGTCTCTATCGATGAACCCTAATTTCACCCTCAGTCCTTGTCACGATGCCAGAAATGGCGAGGCCAACGCGTATGAGCAGGTGTATATAGGCTGGTGTGGTTAGAAATGGCAAGAGCATTAATTGCTCTTGTCCCTTCTCCCCAAAAGTCACCGTACCATAACGCCGATAAGGTGAGGTTGACCTCTTTCGTTTCTTTTCCGCTGCAAATTCTTAATTATTCTTGTCGCATACGATTTCAAATTGTGTATTTCGATTGGTTGAGAATTTTTGGAGGAAAATCTTCTCCCAATTTGTTCTCCCACGCCGGCTTTAACCTAGAAATCTAGGGTTTGAGGGCCTCTATAAATTGAGACCCACCCTCTCATTGTTACAAGCCGGAAATTTCGAAATCAAGAGCTTTTATATTTTAAGAGCTTATTTTCGATAAATTGAGACTGATTTCGAGTGTATCTAGGATTCCAAGCCCTTTGGCGGAGGTCCTTAACCTCGAGATTAGTATTTTAGTTTTAAAATCCTTTCTTTTGTGTGTGTGGGAGTGTGATTGAGCTATGGAGTGAAGTTTCAAGCCCCAACATCGATCCTAGGTTGTCACTAAGAAAGGTAATCCCATTTTCCTTTTTAGTTTCTTAATTATGCTTAGTTAGTTTTAGTTATTTTGTATGATTCCTATCATGATTACATGTGAAACTGATCAAGTATATTCATGGTTGTTTGTTTGAACATGATAGTAGTTAGGCTTAACAAGCATGAAAAAAACTTCTTATATACTACCATATGCGTGTTTTAGTTATGTTTGATTGATGTATGTGTTCATTAACTGATCTTGTTTAGCTTAGCTTATATGTGGTTTAAATTGTTATGCCTTACTGACATGTCAGCCTGTTTTAGTTGAATAATAGTTATGCTTGGTCTAAATGTTATCATTACTGTTAGGGAGGATTAGTATTAATATAGGGGTAAAATCTAATTTAGGATACCTGTTTAACTTGATATCTGGGGTAATGAAATGGTTTAAGCTTTCAAATCGTATACACCTAAGTCTAAGGTCAGTTCTGGTTAAACAATGAAAGTAAGAAGCTGTTTTAGCTCATCTGTTAAATGTAGGTCTTTTAAGTGTTACTGGGTCTGTCTGGATTAAGTGTTGCCAAAATTATGTGTCTGTTGAGAAGTTTGGCTGGATATCTGAATAGTAGGTTCCAAATGCTTGTTTGATTCATCCCATGCTTAGCTTATGACTGTTTCTATTGAGTATATATGAATTTAGTTCAAATTCAAGGTGACCCCCAATTTCTACCAATTCAATACTTATAGCATAAGAGCTTGTATACTCGCATATGTGTCCCCATGTTTAAGCTCAATCATGTGTGTTTCCTTTAGATCATGATGTGACAACATGTGTAGTTTTGTAGGAGTTAATGAATGTTATCACTAGGATCCTATTTGATTTTTTATACTAGATAACCACTTACATGCCTTGATATGTCACTGTTCTCTTGTATGTGTGTTTTCTGCTACATGCTAGTCCATGTCTTAATCTCAGCATCATTTATCTTGTGCCTTTCCTCTATGGATTGGCTTGTTTGCATTCAGTCTTAGTTGAATAAATGTCAATGTGAAATTAGTGTAACCATGTTAGGTTGATGTATCTTGTCTGTGTATCTTTGCATGTCCATGTCAAATTTGTTGAGTCTGAAATACTTAATTGAATACCAGACTAAAATGAGGCATTAAATCTGAAAGTTACATGCCATATGATAACTTTGATGTCTAGTTTTAGCTAACATATGCTTCGGTTTCCCCATCTTAAGATAAAAATGACATATTTTCCTGTTAAAGTGTTGTGCTTGTGCTACTTCGTATGCATCTGTTTGATTTGGAAGACAAGTTGGATCATATCTGTTAACTTACGAGGTTAGGTAAAATGTTTTCCTACTAAGCTATCTAAATCGGTTTAAGCAAAACCATGACCAGTCCAATTTGATATGTCTAGTTTGGGTGCATGAATGAAGTTCATTTTGCTGATACTTGTTCAACTTGCTCTCTATTTAATAATTATGCATACTGTTAGTTCAATCCTGTGTATGGAACTTTGCTTTTCATCTCAATATGCATTGGACTCACTGACATGATAGGGGATGTTATCCATGTGATTGACAGATTCCAAATCCTAATGTCTTGATGTTTTACTTAATTTGAATACCTAGGGAAGGTTGTTTTGGTTCTGTTTTATGTTTGTATACGCAGGTGCTTATGCTGTTGACATAGGTACATCATAAATAGCATATGTTGCTATTTGGATGATCTCTGAGATTGGTTCTGCCTAGCCTACCCTCCTCTTTGTCTGTAATGGCTGCACTAACTGAGTAGATTGGTCCTATATATTTGCTTTCCATGCATTTAGAATTCTGTTTGTGCCTTAGGATAACTCAAAACTTAGGGATGCATGTTGTAAACTTATCACCTGCTCAAGTTCTGAATGACAAGTTTCTGAAAGTGTAGGAATTAGACTTAGAGATACAAGTAATGTGTGTGCATTAGGGGTCTAGTTCTTGCTTTCCATATTTATATATATATATATATATATATATATATATATTAAAAAATAAAGGAAAAGACTTATAATTTAATTCTCATGTCAAATTTATTGCACTCTTTTTCTTCAAAATATTTCCAAAAGGAGGTGCAAGGAATATTGGACAACTTATTGGACTAAACAGTGGAGTTTTACTCAAATTAATTATTGATTCTACTTAGTTTGAAAAATAAGTTGACTAAATCATCCCTATGCAAGCCATTTTAGGCAGAATTTAACTCTTTGGTTTTCAAAATCCTTTTACGAGTTTGATGAAATGAATAACATGTTAATACTTTTTGCAAAAAATAAATGTTTTAAAGCAATTTATAACATGCTATATAACTCAAAGGTCAACCGTATTCTACGAATACTTAATATCGGGGTGTCTAACACCTTCCCCGAGGGATCACCAGAACCCTTACATCGACTTTGATTTTAAAAAGATTTTTCACGAATTTTCTTAATAAACCATTTTTACTTGGTTTTTCTAAATACCTATAAATTAGGTGACGACTCTAAAAACATATTATCCGACTTAGAGCACCAACAACCTCCTGATAGCTTTTAAGCCTCTGTGTAAAAGTGAACTGTAACATGTGGAGACTATGTTGGGATAAACATAGATTCTAACCATAAGGGTTCCAATACAACATATTTTAAATGTTATAAATTGCTTATGTGTTTACTTTCCGCAAATTATAACTGTCATTCAGATATTTTAGATGTATCTGAATCCATTAGGCTGACTACCTTGTGTCTTGACGGTCTATAACCCGACAACACTGCATTCAACTACTTGCTATGTGAAAACATAATTGTGCCTTATGTGATAAAACCATTGTCCTTTGGAGGGGGGGGATGAGCCGTACTCTATTTTGTAGATACATACTAACCTAAAGTTCAACATGATTTTGGGAGCACCTGAGTTGCTGAGATTTTGATGGTCATGGCTAAATGCCCCACAACAGAGAAAAGTAATGAACTGTTTAGGACACATGCCCTTACTTGTGACCATGAAAGGGAATAAGGAACTGTTAGAAGTCCTCACCGTATTGGGACTATGATAGGATGGTATTCAGGTTCAAAGATTTTGAGATGACTCCGACCCTAGAGAAAATTCGAGATTGCATAGATAGCAATGTGACGTGTATGAGAAGGAAGAAGAAACTCAACCACAACCTTCTAGTAACCCATAAGCCTACTCCCGATGAGATAATGAAATTCTTATCCCTAGCCAGTGCTAATTGGATATTACGTCCAACCGCAACCTTTAGGGATCTCTACAACCGATTTGGGTCCAAAAGAGGGTATTTGGAACATTTCGTTGAGTTTCGGTCTTATGCCAATTGAGAGGCCACCCGACCCCTAGCCTTTGCCATATGCCCATTAGGAACTTTGATGTTTTCGAATGATCGACACCTAGCCATAGATACACGTGTCATTTATGTCACCCATGCTATCTTTCATGGCATAACCTCAAATGGAGAAACCAAATAATTTGACCTAGTCCATATTATCCTTGCCGACATAAACCGAGCTTTAGGTAAATCCCGAAACCTACATAGGTATTTTCAAGGATGTAACCTACTAGTGCAATATTGGATTATCAAACACCTCAACAAATCTAAGGGTCCCTCGTACTTAGACCCATAATGTATGAAGGATAGCCTTCAAGCCAATTGTCCAGATTTTGGGAACCAAACCAAAGAGGGGTGGGCTTTTATCTTTTTGAGACTCCGAGAGGATAACATATAGTGGAGATTCCCTGACTTCATATCCAAGAGTATTGTAGTGAGAGTTAGAAAATGTCTTTTCTTACCACTTATGGGAATCCGGAGAATCCGATCTTATGCACTTGTTAGGGTCCTAAGACAGTTCGGTAGGAGACAAGTTATACCCTTAGTAGGGAGCATGGGAGAGTATGTGGTCGACTACGAGGAATATATGATCAAAGGGGTTGATGACATCATTCAAGAGGAATGGTCGAGTGAGATGGGGTCCAGAGACTCTAGCCAAAAATAGGCTCCATTTGGGTTGTGATGAAGACTACGTCGACTGGCTGAGAGCACATCTGCAAGGTACCCTCACTCTGAGGTACAACTGTTATTAGTGTAGTCATGACAAAGATTTAAAGGTCGAGATCAAGGCACTTCATATTCAGAGACAAGTTGATGACCGAGATGCTAGGTACTTAGAAAAGATGGAGCTTGATCAGACTATCATAGCCAGTTTGACTGAGGAGTTAGACTTCACTCATGAGTGCTTAAAGGATCTTGATGCTCGAATGAGGAGAGCAATGGACGAGACTACACCTATGTCCTTCACAAAGAAGAGGTTCTGGGTTGAATCGTTGCTGATGTCTACTCACCTCTGGATTCAGACCTCCTTTCGAAGGGTCAAGAAAGTTTGGACAGATAGAACTTCATCATCCACCACTGGAAGCGACTTCTACTGATCCTTTATTTATTGATTTATTCATGTTTTGTAACCCCACTGGGGAAAATAATATTATTAATGAAATATGACTATAGGGGGCAATGGTTTAAACCTACATTTGGCACACTTATGTTTCAAACGAGTAGAAAACCTTGGTTCAAAAAGGTTTAGGAACGCGAATATTACAATTGCTAATTATATGATTATGTGATATAACTGCTTATATGCTTTTATGTGTTCCATCTGAACTCTTGTTTGGTTTCGCATTCAGGACACCTACCCTAAAGAAAAACACAAGAAAATGCCAAAAGCTAACTAAATTTGCACTCTTAAAGGTTGATTTGCTACCAATGGATACTCCGGATAGTCAAAGTGCAACTTCACCAGTTGTCAACTTGGTCAGCGATGAGGAAACTAAAGAGTCTCTTAGGATAATGATTCGCAAAATAGAGGAGAAGATTGACTTGGCAAAGGCTAAAATGAGAGAGGTCGATCAAATTCTAGACTTCGTAGGAAACCTGCCGGAAGAGGCTATCGAGCGAAAGCATCACTGCTAAGACCTCATTGACGAGGTCAAAGAAATGGTCAATGACAACATTCCACTATTCAAGACACCTAAGAAAGAGTCCGAGTTGCCTGAGAAAGACCTTGTGCCATACACTGGAGAATCAAGTGGGCCACCTAAAGGAGCTATCCCAAATATTGACGAAGCTACTAACTACTACGGGATGCCACAATGGCCATCCCAAACATCATCTCCTATTTGATGGGTGATTGCCTTGAAAGCCCGCACTTAAGCTTTCATGGTCGCACCCAGGCCCGTGCGATATATCAAAGTGTGTGAAAGATTGAAAGCTGCTGGAGCGTCGTGTTTCAGCCACGATGTCCTCCCGACTTGTGCACCCATCTATGCTCAAAAGAGGTGCCCTTTCCACAAGAATCAACCTAGCCAAACCATAGATGAGTGCCTCGATTCCGAAAGAAAGAGCATAAGATTGATCGATGAAAAGGTTATTCGTAACCTATGGGCCCCATATTCCTACTAGTTCATGACCCCATTATGCCTGGTTAAGGAATCACTACTGATGCTCAAGTTTGGCGCTACGACTTCATGGTCTTTGAAGACTCGTATGCAAGTCTTTTCTTTATATTAGCCAGCACTGGCAAAATCCACCCAGTCAAGACTACTTGGAAACGCTCTGCAAGTACTTCGGAAATGAGGAAGATATGCTTGTACCACTCAAGGGCATTGGGACATGACATCGAAGAATGCAAAATGCACCGAGACATGATATTCGCCCGGTCAAACTTATGCATACTACTTTAGAGGAAGCGAGCATAGTACATAAGACTGTATCAATCCGAAACACAAGATATAGGATTTGATCGATAAAAGAGAAATCATCTTGCAAACGGCAGCACCAAATGTGAACACCAATCTTTTACCTAATCATGACACTAATCACATCCACACGATTGAGCGAGAAGAAGACTAGGTTGTCTACTAGCCACTAATTTAGGGCTCTATTGAGATTTTGGAAAGAACAGTAGCCTCTCTCACCCTCCATGTATGACTTAATTTCAAAGTGTTAATCCCGTCATCAGTCGTGGCTTAGGTGTCACAAGAAGTAGTTCGAGCCCCAAGAAAAGAGTTTGTTGTCCAAGTAGCAGTAGCTCATGGAATGAAAAGATCTGGGAGATGCTATACTCCTGAAGAATTGGCACAGGGAGCAGCCCGAAAAGAAGAGAATCAAATGAGACATATCACTAAAGGGGAGGCCGAGGACTTTGGTTGAAGAATGCAGCCAAAAGAATATTCCTTGTTGAACACTTGAAGAAAATGACATCCCATATATCGATAATGGAACAATTGCTAAGTTCATCGCAACACCGATAGGCTATAATGAGGGTGTTGGATGAAGTACATGTTCCAGCAGACACAAGCAGTGAAACTCTGGCTGATATAGTGGGCCACGTCATTAGGGCCCATCAAATTTCCTTCACTCCAAACGAGTTACCAAAAGAAGGACCAACCTACAACAAAGATCTTTACATCACTGTCAAATGTAGAGACAAAGTCATAGCCTGAGTATTGGTTGATAATGGGGCCAGTCTCAACATATGACCTGAATCTACGCTTAAGCAGTTGGGGTACAATATTGGGAAAATACGCCAAATTCGTACAAATATGAGAGCCTTCGATGGAGCTCAACGTGATCCTATTGGTGAAATAGACCTCAACAACCAAATGGGACCCGCCGAATTCACTACAGAGTTCCAAGTCATGGAAATCATTGCCAATTACAATTTGCCACTAGGTAGGCCTTGGATTCCTATGGTCGGAGCACTACCGTCGTCCCTCCATCAATCATTGAAGTTTGTGTGGGAGAACCACGAGGTGGTAATTCATAAAGCAGTTAGCATTCATAACTACCCCAATAATTTTGTACAGTGATAGAATAAATCCCCAAGGATATGAATTTCCATGTGGTAGAACTCATGGGGGCTACCCACAAATGAGATGATGATCTGAGTCGTATACTGCCAGTCTACAAAATGATTACCGCCACTATGTTTTAGAATGGGTTTGAACCCAACAAAGGCTTAGGCAGAGAGCTATAGGGTATAAAAGAATCGGTGTCAATCCCAGAAAATGGTTACCATTTTAGCCTTGGATACATCCCACATTCTGAAGAAGCCTCCAAAGCTGACCAGAGGAAGAGGGGTCCTCCGTAGTTACGCAAACCATTTTCGAATCTATACAGTCATTCCCAGTCAGAATACCTATGCACAACGATGAAGACGCATAGAAAGGGTTAGGGATGTTGTTCCAAGAGGAAGATTGTGATGTGATATTAGAAGAATGCTCTAAAGTGCCCACCATCCGCGGTGCTGATCTGGGCCAGTGATTGTCCAATTGGACCTCTACCCCGTTCTTGGCTGCTCGATAGAGATGATGAATTTAATTTGCTTTCAAATATCTGTTGAAGCCTGAGCATTCACCATTTGCATCTTTATTTTCCTCATAATGTTTGAAAAAATGGAAATGACTCAATGTTGATCCGAGTCAGGACCACAGTTTGTACTTTCTTTATCAAATTAATGAAAGCCTCAGTTTATGTGAAAAAATAGTCTTCTCATTTTTTATTATATGCTTTTATACACTAACCGTGTTTTGCCTTATTTTTTAGTAATAATAATAAAACAACTCATAATGTCATAACATGTCGCGAGATGAGTGAGTTGAGTGATATAGAAGAAAGAGAATATGAGGAATACGACGATTAGGCCGAGTTACTGTAGACCTCATCAATGAGGAAGACCAATATGAGAACAGGAAAAAACCTAACTTAGATGAAATCGAATAAATCAACCTCGGGGACGAGGAAATGGTTAAAGAAACCAGAATAAGAGCACACTTGGAAGCGCCCCAGAAAGAAAAATTGATAAAACTGTTAAGAGAATACGCTGACATCTTCGCATGTTCATACACTGACTTGCTCGGCTTGAGCATAGACATAGTGGCCCATAAGCTGCCCATCAACGAAGATTTCACCACGGTCAAGTAGAAAATCTGACAGTTCAAGCCAGATATGAGCATAAGAGTCAAAGACTAGATAGAAAAACAAATCAAGTTGGGGGTAGTGGAATTACTCCGTATCCGACATGGTTAGAAAACATCATACCTGTTCTAAAGAAAGATAGGAAAATTTAGATTTGTGTGAACTACCGCGGTGTCAACAAAGCTAGTCCCAAGGACAACTTTCCACTTCCGAACATCCACATGCTCATTGATAATTGTGCAAAGCATAAGCTACAATCATTTGTATATTGCTTTGCCAGTTACCATCAGATTCTGATGAGCAAAGAAGATGCACAAAATACGACTTTTATCACTTCATGGAGAGTATACGATTACCGTGTAATGTTGTTCGACCTCAAGAATGCCGACACAACTTACATGAGAGAAATGACCACTATCTTCCATGATATGATGCACAAGGAGATAGAGGTCTACATGGACGATGTCATAATAAAGTCATGAGAGAGTTCAGATCACATCATGCACTTGTGAAAGTTCTTCATCAGACTTCGAAAGTTTAATCTGAAGCTGAATCCGGCCAAGTGCGTATTTGGAGTGCTTGCCGAAAAACTTTTAGGGTTCATAGTCAGGCGTAGGGGCATATAACTAGATCCCTCAAAGATCAAAGCCATCCAAGAATTTCCACTGCCAGAGACTAAGACGGACGTCATGTGTTTCCTAGGAAGGTTGAACTATATTGGACGCTTCATAGCACATTCTATAATAATTGTGGAGCCTATCCTCAAGCTATTGAAAAAGGATGCACCCACCAAATAGATGGATGAGTGCCATAAGGCCTTCGATACTATCAAGATATATCTCTCCAATCCACCTATTTTGGTCCTCCCATACTGGAAAGCCCATTGTTGTTGTATCTATCGGTATCGGGTAATGCTTTTGGGTGCATGTTGGCGTAACACAATGAAATTGGGAAGAAAGAACGAGCTATATACTATCTCCAAAATGGATAGCCCAGAAATTGAGACACTATTTGTGGTCTTGCACTACCCGCGTAATCTCCAAAATGGATTATTTGAAGTATATCTTTTGCCAGCCCATGCCTATAGGAAAATTGGCCAAGTGGCAAATGCTTATGAGCGAATTTTAGGCTTAACAAGCATGAAAAAACTTCTTATATACTACCATATGCCTGTTTTAGTTAAGTTTGATTGATGAATGAAAAAACTTCTTATATACGAAATTGATTTCAAAAACATTTAAAAGAGCTTAAACTGTTTTAATTTGGAAATGGAACAATTTATGGCAAAATGGATCGAATTTGACACAATTGCGGGACTGATTTGAAGAAATAGAAACTAGACTATTTCGGACTCAAAAGAGTTATTTTATACAAGACTTGAATTGTAAAGATGGGTTAATTTCACAAAACATATAAGGACTACTTTTCGGTCAAGCCCAACTAAAATGATTTTATTTTTTGACAGAAAATAGATTTTTTAATGACTTGAGTTGAAGTATTGGTTTGCGGAGTAGAATATGGAGTTGACTTTCATTAAAAAAAATAAAGGAAATGACTTATATTTTATTTCTACAAAAATAAACCATAGCATGTCATTTCAAATGAATTGCACTCTTTTTCATCAAAATATTTCCAAAAGGATGTGTAAGAAATATTGGACAACTTATTGGACTAAACAGTGGAGTTCTACTCAAATTAATTTTTTAGTATACTTGGTCTGAAAAATAAGTTGACCAAATCATCCCTATGAATAAGTTTATTCAATCAGCAGGAATCAATAAAAAAGTCCAATCCGCAGGAATCAATAGAAAAAGGCAAATATATGATTACATGTCTCATGAAAACTATACTATACATGTCAAACACTATGATACAAGTTATGTTATGAAAAGCATGAGCTTCTAAGCCACTTATATTCATGTTCATGTTTTGGGAGTAGTATGGATTATCGAGAAGGTTTAATACCTGAAACAACATATGCCAACGTAAGATAAGGACCGCTCTGTCCAGTTAGGATAATTCCTTCATGTATCATTTATGGGAATTTTATTGATGGATGCATTCATGTCTATTCATGTCTCATACCCCGATAAGGTATGAGAGAGCCCAGTTGGTCGGGTCAAAGACCAGACGCCACGTGCTCACGTGGTGGTTTACATGTCAGTTTTACTAATGCTCTCCCACAATTATATATACATAAAGTGATTTACTCATGTTATTGTACTCATGTTCATATTCAATATTCAATTTTAGTTTAGTATTTCCTCATGATCTATGTTATTGATTTGGGTTGCCCATTTCCCTGAGCACCCCATTTAATATTCTTTCATTCAGTTGATTTATATATGAGTACTAATTCATACTACTTACATCCCTTTTGTTGGGGGCCTGCATTTCACGATGTAGGTATAGATATATAGGGCGACATGACTTCTCGCTAGGATTCACTTCGTATCTATTGTTGGTAAGCCCCACTTCAATCAGTGTGTTATCTTTTATTTCATGTCATTTCATGATAGACATGTAATGTATGTCGGGACCTTCTCCCGGTATAGAATTAGAATTTATGTTTAGGTCAGAGGCTTCATAGACTAGCATGTCATGTCAGATGTTCAGTTATTGTATGACCCCATGTTGGCCACGTTTTATAATGTTTGAGACTACTTTTGCATTTATATCTACAGACAATATTTTTTGTATTATTAATTACATGTGTTATTCAAATTTTCAATATTAAGTCTTGTTTTGAATTATATGCCTTAATAGTACGTGTTTCATGTTTAGTCAACAAGTCATGTGATTCACTCGGTCACATGCAGTCAGACACCTAATGTCGTGTTATGTCCAGACCTAGGTTTGGGGCATGACAAGTTTGGTATCAGAGCACTATGTTCAAGTGTCCTAGGTAATCTATGAAGTCGTATCCAGTGGGGTCACCTCTAGGTGTGTGTGCTCACTACACACATAAACGGTGGACCACCAAGACATTCAGGATTGTTTCACTTCTTTCATATTCTAGATTGTGCAATTAGAGTTATGCCTTCAGGAACAATTCTAACTCGTTCGTATTACGGTTTTTTCTGTAGAAAATGTATGTAAAGAGAAAGTCTACTTCAAGCAAGAAGGCTGCTACTGCTGCTGCCCAAGAAGTGGACTCTCAGGCTTAGGGACTTGCACTGAGTTCAGTACCACTAACATCATCCCCACCTGCTACGGAAGGGCCTGCAGAGGCCCATTCTACAGTCACTACACTACCAACTGTTGCTGATATGGATGTCAGTGGAGCTATACAGTTGCTCACCCATATTGTTGCTATGAAAGTTAAACACAGGTAACGACTCCAAGTACTAATACTCATGAGGGGTCGTTCACTTCTAGGATCAGAATGTTCCTCCGTATGAACCCTCTAATGTTCACAGGTCCAGCAAGACTGAGGATCCGCAAAACTTCATAGACGAGGTTCAGAGGACTCTTTGGGTTATGCATGCTACTGAGACAGAGGAAGTAGAGTTTAATGCTTACCAATTGAAGCATGTCGCAGCTATCTGGTATGAATCATAGAGTCGCGAAGAGAGGATGCATCTTCTGCAACTTGGAATGAATTTTCAGAAGCATTGATTGATCACTTCCTACCGATAGATATAAGGGAAGGTAAGGCCCTGAAGTTCGAGCTGGTCAAACAGAATGATATGAGTGTGAATTATTACTACCTCAAGTTAGTCTCATATGGTTTCCAGTATGAGAGCTAGGGTTAGATGTTTTATGCTGGGTCTTATACCCTACTTATATGATGATGCCAACCTTATTCCTATTAACAAGGATATGACCATCACTAAGATAGTAGCTTTTACTCAAGCGTTAGAGGACATCAAGAGAAGGATAGAGAGGTAAGAAAACTAGCTAAGTCTACATGTAACTTTAATCAGGGAGGTGGAGGCAAACAATTCTTGAACATGAAGTTGTTAGGTCCTACCCCATCTACTGGCAGTGCACCAACTCATAACTTCAACTATGATCAGAACGGATAGTCCAGCCTGAAATAGAGATTCAGAGTACTAGGTTCTCAGTCACAGGCCATTGTGGGCCAGAAAATCTTTAATAACCTAGTCTGCAGCAAGTGTGATAAGAGACACTTAGGGGAGTGTCTTATGGGCATGGACATATTTTATTGGTGTGGCCAACAAGGTCACTATCAACGAGACTGTCCATTATCAAGGCAAGGTAATGTGGCTCAGTCCACAAATTCAATAGATCCTCGAAATTCTCAAGCCCAGGCAGGGCGTAATATAGCAAAGTCTAGTAACATAGGCATAGGTCAGAACCGCTTGTACGTGTTAGCAGGTCTACAGGATTTTGAGGCATGCTCATATGTTGTCACAAGTATATTGGCAGTCTTCACTTTTGATGTATATGCCCTTATGGATCCCAGATCCACTCTATCTTATGTAATCCCATTTGTTGCTAAGAAGTTTAGGGTAGAGCCAGAACAATTTCATGAATCCTTTAATGCATCCACCCAGTTGGGGAGTTAGGTATAGCTAGATGTGTGTATAGGGATTGTCTAGTTAATATGTATTATCGCAACCCTAGCTGACTTAGTTGATATGGAAATGGTAAATTTTGATGTGATTATGGGTATAGATTGGTTGTCATCTTGTTACGCTGCAATAGGTTGTAGAACAAAAATTGTAAGTTTCCATTTTCCCAATGGCAAGTTTTAGAATGGAAGGGTGACATAGTAGTACCTATATGTAGGTTTACTTTCTAATTTAAGTCTAGAAAGATGATTACCAAGGGGTGTATCTATCACCTACTCTAGGTTAGGGATGCAATTCTAAGACACCGACTCTCCCGTCCGTACCAGTTGTTAATGAATTTCCAAAAGTGTTTCCCGAAGATCTTCACGAAGTTCCTTCCGATATGGAGATTGACTGTGAATTGACTTACTTCCCGACACTAAGCTGATATCTATTTGGCCATATAGAATGGCTCTAGCAGAGTTGAGAGAGTTAAAGGCCCAATTAAAAGATCTTCTTCACAAGGGGTTCATTAGGATAAGTGTTTCACCCTGGGGTGCGCCTTCTTGTTTGTCTGAAAGAAGGATGGGTCTTTGTGTATGTCCATTGACTACCGTCAATAGAACAAGCTCACGATTAAGAACAAATATCCTATTCCAAGAATAGAAAATTTTATTCGATCAACTTCAGGGTGCCCAGTGTTTTTCCAAAATGGACCTCAGATTAGGATTCCATCAGTTAAAGGTTAAGGAAGTAGATTTCCTAAAATCGCTTTTAGGACTTGTTACAGTTAGTTTGAATTTCTCGTTAAGTCTTTTGGGCTGACGAATTCACCAGCAGCTTTCATGGACCTCATGAACAGAGTTTTGAAGCCCTACCTTGATATATTTGTTATTGTCTTCATTGATGACATTTTTGTTTATTCTCATAGTGAGACTGGCCATGCAGATCACCTCAGAGTAGTGTTGTTGTCATGCCATAATTTACTAAGCCGTGATGGCACTAAATCCCACGAATCAGTAATCCAAACAAAACCATTAAAACACAATTTGCTAGAAAATCCATGCGGAAAAGTAAAGCAATCAAATTTATGTCTTTACAAGTTTCATAATATACAAAATATAGAGCAATACACCAAATTCCCAAAACATAGAGTCACTAGTACAAGAACAACTAAAAGAAGTACAAGTCTGGAATACAATCCAAATAAATATACTGTTTGGATTTAGAAAAGACAAAATGAAAAGTAGAAGAATAATTCGGTGCCACAGATCAAGCTAGTAGCTCACCCCGATCCTCAGGAATGGCCTCCTTAACTAGTATGGAATTCTCGAACACCACTCATACTAGGGACCGAATCTACACACAAAAAGGGTGCAACAAGTGTAGCGTGAGTAGGGGAAACAACATGTACTTAGCATCATCGTAGAGCGACCCTAAAACGGTGTAGAGGGTTAGCCTTACAATTACCACTTCTACACTAAATCGCTATTAGTATGATAATATAATAAAATCAATAAACACAAATTTCAAGCCTGTGTAAGAATTATCTAATTGTTCAAGTTCATTTCAAGTAGCCATTTATCATGATAATAGGAGTCAATAAGCAATTTAGGCAAGTAAATCAATGAGGAACAACAAGATAGAATGATATACAGATGTTATGCAATGCAATGCAAGGCCTTTCCATCAGTGGTACACGCACGTTCAAACATTAATGAATCATGACCCATTGAGGACTCACAAGGTCCATATACCACCCAGAATCATTTCCCTTCGAGTTCCTTAGCCATTATTAGACTCACATTACCTGTCTCTAGCCACTCAGGCTCATATCAATGCATCACTCCATCCAGAATCATTTTTCCTTGGACCCATATATGTGTGTGTGTAAATATATAATGCATGAGATACCATATGCAACATGACTATGACATGCGCAACAACAAGAAAAATATGAAACTTGGTAGATTAATAAAATATAATAAAACAAACTTATCTAAAAATTAAAATTGTAGAATTAAATTAAAAATATAGGAAATATGGGTTGCCTCTCACAGAGGGCCGCATTTAACTAACTTTACCACTTTTTTCTCCATTTGGAGGATGTAAATTTTTGCCCGAACTTTGAATCAAGATTATGATGATGCTCATGGGGCGGTGGTAGAAAAGCAAATAGGCAAACTCTCGGGTGTAGCATCTTGCACTTTTTGGCCTTTAAGTGAGGGATGTCATTTTCTCTTCTTGAACTTTTAAATTGTAAAATGTATGACCCCATCTTGCTTCTTCGTTATCTCACATGGAGTCATATGGTTCAATTTCAATATCATCACACAACTCTAATATTGAAAATTGCTTGGAGAGAAACTTCAACCATCCAATTTGTAACTTTTTTCGTATTTTGACATCCTCTTTTTCCCTCGAACTAGAGTCAACATCAATCATATTTTTCATGACACCAATTGACTCTAATTCCTTTTCTTTTTCGGTGTCTCCAATGAGTATGGAATCAGTTGAAAGATGTTCAATTCTTGATGCCTCATTTTCAAGATTGGCCTCCAACATGGACATTATCTTTTCATAATGAGCATTTGAGAATTCTTCTTGATTTGTGCACATGTCCATGGAGGAATTTTGTGTTCAAATGTCAATCCATCTTAGAGACTAGTTTCTAAGTACTCGTCCAAGGCTTTTTGATTTTCATTTCCTCCTTCAAGTAGGCACTCCATCATGAGTCTGAACTCTCCATTTTGATCATGCTCGACTTCTTCCACTTTCATGTCCCTATCATTGTCACAACTAAAGGTAGAATCGTCATAGAGGGGGTTCGGGGAAGGGAAGGACACATAAGCACAACTAGCCCAATGACCATTTTGACAACCACACCTATCACATATGCTTCATTTATGGGTTTGAGATTGTGCGCACAGTCCTCCCCCGGGAGACCTCAAACAAGTTTTCCAAGAATGTTGCCCTCTACAATAAGGACAAAGGTCATCAAAGTATGAACAACTACCCGACAACCCATTTTCATGGAATGATGCCATTTTTCAAATAAAAAAATAAAATGAGCAAAAACAAAGAAAACAACTACACAAATATTCACAAGTTTGGACCAAAGCAAGTTTGTTTGTTTCCCAAACTAGCCTAAATATGCCAAATTATTCCCCAAAACAACGTCAAAATTGATAACGTCCAAATCCACTCCTCAAAGAAAAAGTGTAAACGATCATATGCAATATAATTGACCCAAGTATGAGTCGGGGTTGTATCCCATAGAGAAAAATATGTAGTAGATCCAGCAAAGTAGAAATTTTCACCAACTACGCTAAGCCAAACACTTCAGGGTGGTTTAGAGAGAATTATAACTAATTGAAGAAACGTAAATCTAATATAGATAGCAAGTAAAATGATAAATGGACTCAAGCATGGATATAAAGGAAATCACTTCTCAAGTAACGATCCAATGTATGTCATGATTTACAAATAATGGCGAGTTTATGTTAATTAACCTCGGATAATGACTCTAAATTAGCTTCTTCTTATGACTAACAAGACTACCTAATTAAATATCCCTAAAGAAGTTAGGAGCATTAAGAACACCCGAATATGGCTACAAGTAGATTCTCCTATTCCTAGGTCGATTCCATTAGATGAGGGTTAACGCCCCCAAATTCTTGTTAATTAATTTTTTCCAACCTCGAGTTTAACCGAAGTAAATGGGCAAATCCTAGGTTAGCTATTCCCTTAAGAATCATTAAAGAAAGACTAATTAAAGAAACAAATACCCACTTCATTAGAAATAAAAATCATTCAATACATAAGCAAAACAAGAGATTTAATCCAACTTTGCAAATGAATATTTCCATAAACAAGATTAAAGTGATGGAATAAAATGCTACACACTTAAGTATACAATACAAAACAAGAGTGAAGAAATGGATAAAAAAATTCTCATTGAGTGCCTCCAAATCTTCAAAGCCCAAGTGTGATTTCTTGCTCCAAAGCTTAGAAGAGGGGCCAAAGATGAAAGATATTTGCCTCATAGCTTGCTTTTGTAGTTCCCCCATTTTTCCAATAAAAAATGACCAAAATTAACCTCAGATTTTTAGATTTTTACATCTGTTCATTTTTTTCTGTTTTAGTCGCTTTTCTCACTTTCTTCAATTTGGCTCTTTTTTTACCTAGTTTTCACTTGGTTTCTTCCCGATCACTTCTAAATCACATAAACCCTATAAAATAGAAGTAAATAATATTAATGCACTATTTTGTCAATCAAACATAACAAAAATCTAAAATTAAAGAAAATATAAGTTGGTAACATACCAACTTATCAGCATGTCACACTAAAAGGTGTATGTACTACTATTACTATATTCCATGAATCCTTCATGAATTTAATGTCTCAAGAAAACTATATTATGTATACATGTTATGAACTATATTATAAATTATGTTTTGAAATCCATGGGGGCAGATGCCACTTATATTCACGTTCATGTTTTTGGGTGTAGCATAGATTTACCGAGAAGGTTCAGATAACCTAAATCTACGTATGTCAACATAGGGTAAGGATTACTCCACCTAGTTAGGACTATGATTTCAGACTATTGATTGGATCATTTCATGTCATGTTCATATTTTATATCCCGATAAGGTATGGGGTTGCTCTGCTGGTCAGGCTAGGTATCAGAATCCACGTACTTATGTGGTGATTTCATATTATCAGTTGTACTAAGGCTCTCCCACTTAAAAATATTTTACTTATGTTGCACCTTGATTATGCAAATCATGATCATGCTTAGGTTTCATTTTCATATTACATTTTACAATTTTCAGTTACAGTTTAAAGTTTACAGCTTCGGTTACAGTCTACATTTACAGTTTCAGTTTCGTATTACTTTACGTATCCATGTTATTGAATTTAGGTTGCCAATTCCCCGACCACTCCACTTACTATTATTTTATTCAATTTCTTTATATACAAGTACAATCCCAGTATACTTACGTCCCTATTGCCCGCAACCTGCATTTCACGATGCATGTATTGATTTACACGATAACAAATCTGCTCGTTAGGACTTCATCGTATCAACTATTTGGTGAGCCCCACATCCTTAGGTTTAAGAGACTATTCAGTATGTCATGTTTGATCTCCAGTTATGTTCAGCCTATGGGATACACTATCATGTTTTCAGACTATTTTCGCACTTATACTATAAAATAATATTTTTATTATTATTATGATGTTCAAATATTTCATCCATATTATTCATGTTTTAAATTATATTCTGCATCAATACATGTCCCATGTTGACTTAGCTAGCCATGTGGTTCGCTCAGTCAATGCAGTCAGGCACCGAGTGTCCTATTATGTTCAACCACAGTTTCGGGGCGCGACACTAGGGCTTTTAAAATGCCTCCCCACGTGTGCGGCCGTACAGCTGGAAGGCCAAACCGCGAAGTGACCGTGTATCAAGGGAAGTAACACTGCTTAAAGTGCGCGGTTGTGCACCTAAACTTTTGTCGTGCATCCGGCCGCCCACACTGGGTAGTGTCCAGTAAAATAGACCTAACTTCTATTACAAATCTCCTCTTGAGCTGGTCCATATGGGTTGAAAGCTATTTCAATGGGATACAACTGTAAACTTTTTAAGTTTTCTCAAATTTCCAATGGATTAATGTATACTGGCTGGAAATCAGACCTGTCAAAAACTTAGTCGATTTTATCGAATCTTATGCACCTTACTATTTGTCTTGATTTTAGAACAACTATTTTCACCAAAACTCACTCCGATAGGATTTCAAATGGATAAAATGTCACATTATCATTCTCTTAGTGTATTCACACTTAACCCTTTTTGAGCCTTTAAATTTTTCTTTGGCAACCATATTACAAGCTTTACCATTTTTGTTCTTCAATGATCTATGTCTTAATATTCTACCTCCATAAGTTCATTGAAAGTGTGAACTTAGGCTAATGGTTGGAAAAGTAGTGATGTGGGAGTGGCTTAAAAGGTGAAAATGTGTGAATTAAAAAAGAGGGGAGAAAATTGAACCTTTCTTGTTAGCTTGAGAAAAGAACAAAAAAAGAGAAGAAAATAAAAGGGAGAATAAACGTTGCGAATAAAGGGAAAACTAGATGTTTAAAAAAGTGAAACAAAGGGTGGAAGAGTTTTATAAGGAAATATGCTTTGATTGTTGAATTTTGTAGTGCTTAGGGAGGTTTTGTGTCACTATTTTCCAATATTGTATCCTACCCTAAACAAAGTCCTACATTACAGCCCTTTAATTCCTATTTGATTTTGAATCAAGTGTGTGCACATTAGTGAAGAATTACATGAAGTACAATTTTTATTAAAAAATAAGGCCACATGGGCAGATTTGTTATTAATAAAACAAGTTCAACAAAAAGCAAATAAAGCATAACATGAAAGGTGGGGGCAAGCTTATGATACTAATTTTGTGCACTTAAACATCTTTTCTTTCCATTTGATATCCTGCTTGTGTTTTGAATTGTATGTTTCTCTTCATTGTGAGGACATGTGAATTACAAAACCTGGTGAATTGGTAGAGTTCCTGAACCAAGGCTATTGTGTGCTTCATTCAAACCAATAGCATGATGTTATTAATTAAGGAAACATAGTGAGTCTTAACCATTCTGAGTAATGCAACAATGATTGTCAAAAGTGGATTGAGGGGTTGATGAATATACATTTGATGGCCAGTTCTATGAATCAAAATCTCGAGTTGGAGGCATCGCTGGGAAAAAGGCCGCCCATGGGATGCGTTGTACGGTAGTAGTTTATGTTAGCTGCTTATCCGGTGCCTTCTTTACGACTTTCGACCAAGCCATTATTGAAGAAACTCTTGTTTAGTCAGGACGTCGTTCCCGTCCCTTGTGGTGCTTTTTCGACTAATCTATTCATTGGTAGGGCATTTCTTCCTGTGACCGCCTTTCCTACCAAAAAGATAACCCAACAAAATCCGGTCATCACATTGTAGTCATTCTTGCTTTGTGACATTGAAACATAGGTTGTTAGTAGTGTATTATTTTAGTTGTTTGAGGACAAGCAGAGATTTTAAGTTGGGGGCGTTGATGTGTCATGAATGTATGCCACATTTTACATCATTTGCATGAGCATTTACTATTCATTAAGCATATTTTGTGTTGTTTGTTATGTTAATTGTTGTGTCGTAGGTGCTTGGAGGTGAAATGAAAAAAATAAGGAAAAGTGCAAAAAGTACATATTCTAATAACATGACGTCTGTATAATTGACATATAAGCGCAAGTGGAAGTGGAGATAAAGACACATGAAGACTGACATACGAACCCATATGCGGACAACAGACCTCACATGCGGGTTGCACGTCCAACGTCTATTATAGCTTCAAAGAAGTGCCAAATTTGAAAAGATTGAAAGTTGACTTGTGAAGACACATGCGGGACACAAATCTTACTTGTGGATTGCAAGTCAACCACATGTCAACTTTCCAGTAGCTCATATAATCTGAAGATTGAGATACAGACACGGATGCGAGTCGTAGATTCTACTTACAGACCGCAAGTCAGAATGTCTGTTAAAAGTACTGAAGGATAATAATTTGAATATCATATGCACCCTAAACACGCGGACCGCACAACCCACATGTGGGCCTCAAGTCAACATGCATAAGACCTTCTAGAAACCCTAGGTTAAACATGCGAAGGCTAGACATTGACATGAAGACAACATGTGTCATATGCGCTCAACATGCGAGGCGCGTGTGACACTATGAAAATAATTCAACCCACTGTGAGTATTGTTCATCCTCTTGATCAAGAATCAAAAGGATAAAGTTCTTGATATTTGTTACAGTGAAGGTCGAATGAAAGGAGGTAGGAGAGGAAGAGGGATGAGGAGGATGTGTGACGTCGGGGTTGGAGGAGGAACCCTCGGTAGATTCGTGAGTAGCCATGAGGGGTAGTTTTCGGTGGTTCAAGAGAAGGAAAAAAACTATGGTTAGGGGGGAAGGATTGCCGCCACCGGAAGCAAGGAGAGAGGGGGGGGGGGGGCGAACAAGAGTTGTAAGAAGAGTGTTTAGGGTTTGACTCTTGATATCATGTAGAATAGTGTAATTCTCCTTGATTGGATGATTCTCATTGATACAATATATATAGTTGTTTACAATTACAAATCATAATTGTATTAAGATATATAATGTCCATAATTACATCAAAATTCTAATTACAGAATATATGGAGAATATTAATATATTCTCTATCATTCAAAATGATATGGATATTGTCAAGTTCCTAAGTGACAATGGGGTCCTATCACCATTAACATCTACCCGTTCCTTAGCCTCTAAGCTGATCCCCATTTCCCAATTGACTTCTGGGGAACTTCATCCCGTCATCGATGGTTCCATCTCGTACACCAATGTTTTCGAAGCTAATTATGATACCCTCGTTTGGGCTCTCGAGAAAAATGGTTTCGGGTCATTGCCTATAATCGTAGGAGAAATCGGCTGGCCCACGGATGGTGATTCCAATGCCAACATTGAGTTTGCTAGGAAGTTCAATCAAGGTCTACTAGACCGAATTACTCGTGGCATAGGTACCCCGAAACGTCCCACACCACCGGACATTTACCTTTTCGGGCTCATTGACGAGGACGCCCAGAGCATCGAACCAGGAATTTTTGAGCAACATCGGAGCATTTTTACTATGATGGAGCCATTAAGTACCAACTCAATTTAGGTAACAAACGAAGCGTGACAGCGGCAAAAGGCGTTCGATATTTGGCTAGGAAATGGTGTGTGATGGCCCCTGATGCTAATGTTATGGACCCCAACTTGGCAGACAGTATCAACTATGCTTGTAGCTATGCAGATTGCACTAGCCTTGGATATGGTTCGTCATGTGGTGGACTAGACGTTAAGAGCAATGCGTCATATGCCTTTAATATGTACTATCAAACTATGAATCAACAGAAAGGGTCGTGTGAAAGGTTTAACAATTTATCAGTCATTACAACAATTGATTCTTCTCCTTCGCCTTCTAATTTAGGCAACAGCTCGCACTGTCGATTTGAGGTCATGATTGATTTGGGAAAGCACGAGTCGAGGATAAATCCAGGAACATCTTCAGCTACAAAGATCAAACATTTTTCTCTTGTTTTATTTGTGCTAGTATTCATATTAGACTATACCATGTCTCTGCCTTAGATTCCGGAGTACTCATTTGAGAGTTCATGTACATAGTATCTCTTGTCCCCTTCTACGCAATAATATGATCTGGAGCTTACGTTCTCATCATGTTGGTTATATGTCATTTGGTTAAACTATTGACAAACGTTATAGTAATAAAGAGTACGCGATGCATCAATGTAAGAAAAACATTATTACTCCTTCCCTTTAGTTTGTTAGTCTAAAATATTTGTTTGTCACAAAGTTTAAGAAAGTACAAATTTTTTTGAATCTTGTGATTGTAAACTTAAAATATGCATAATGTACCAAAATATTCTTTAATTTTGTGGTCTTAAACATGTCATGTGGAATGTTGAAATTAAAAAATTGTCAAATTAAAAAATAAAAATTAAACAGACTAAAAAATGAAAGTAAAACAAACAAACTGAAACAAGAAGTATCATTCTATTAAACTTCTAGTATTAATGAAGCATCAGGAAGAAATCTGAAGGTTAGGACAAATAGTTTCCTTTAAAATGTAGTTGAATGCAGTAGCGGAACGGGGTTTTGAAGTCATGACGGCTTGATTGCCCTTTAGCATAAAGTTGCTACAACTACAAATTAAGTGTAAGAATTGGTGAATTTCATTTACTATTTCCCTTTATTTATTCTGGTTGTATTTTATTTTATTGTTTTCTAAGAGAAAAAATCAAAACATATAGAATTAAAAGCAAAAAAAAAAAAAAAAAACCGTAGAACTATGCTCTTCGTCTGGAATGTGAGCAAATATATCATGTTGATTGTTAAATCGTACTTTGGCTATCTTATGTAGAGTTAAATTAGATTTTTTCGGTGTTCTCATTGCAAGATGGCATAAAGCTTTCGCGCAGATCATCTTTTGTTTCTTTTCTCCTCAGTGAGTTTGGTGTTATAGGGCCTAGACTGTTAGAATTATTTACTAAATTTAGAATTAACATCAACTTATTAATTCAATTTTATCATATGATATAGTTAGTGGGATAAGATACAAGCTAAAAAATTATTGTTTATCCGTAAATTGGTACAACTGAATGTATACACGTGGTGAAGCACACGTAGGTCTCAAGTGATTAAATTAGCATATTAAACAGTAAGTAATTCTAATAGAAACTGAATCTAAAAGAAAAGCTAGAGTATAATTAGCATGAGCCTAGAAGAAGTTTCGTTCTATGGCTTTTGGGCTGGATGATGCCAATAATATTGGAATGCAAGATTTAGACAAAAACTTAGAAAATAGTGAAGACAATGAATGAGTATTGTATATCTTGAATAAGATGTCCTTACAATGAGTTAGTTGGTCCTATTTATACTAGGACTCATGGGTACACACTCCACGAATTATGCCCCTCATAATAACAATACATAAATGTTGTAATAATTAGATAACTAATATATTCTTAAATGTCTTATATGTTTTCTTGGAAGATGTATCACCATATAAGTAACGGTCAGCCGTTGGAATTCGAATCGACCACCGATCCTTCTGTTTTTCGGTACCTGGGACTCCTTGATGCCCTCAGTGTGAAGCTAATGCCCCAGAGTCACTGAAAGCTGACTTGGATTTAACTCACCTTCTTCTGCCACGTGTGACGACATAATTCATCCACCTGTATTATATAAATTTTGCCCTATATAATTATTATGCGGGTTTCATGATGGACTTGTATTATTACACGTAATGGTGTAGTTTGACAGTAATATAGACATATTGATAGATAATTTCACTCATGGGCAGCTGTATAAAAGAAAGAGGATACGATGGAAAGGTCCACCACGTTAAGTCTTTCAAGGCTATAAGTATAGGGCTAGGTCCTCTCCCCTGGCTTAATCTAAGGATAATATTTCATTGATACTTGTCATTCATAGTAAACAGAGGAAGAGAAAGACTCGGCCTTTACGTCTTCAGTTGGGATGCTGTTATGGCAAACAAAGGTACGCGTTTTGTCTCTTATTATTGTTCATAATGTTGGTTTTGACCCATGTGAGCTACATTATTCTGGTTTAATAAATAACATTAATAATATAATTGCTCAAAATCCTATTGGTTGTAGGGAAGTTATTTTAGATAAAAAAATTCACTACCTCACTTTGATGGAAAGTGGGATTAATGTGTTAATTAACTAGTGGACTTCTCTCTGCCTTTAAGAAAAATAGTGTAACTCCATCTAGACATAGTAAGAAAAGGGAGAGAAATTGATTTTTTTTCAAAATGCAAGATCAACTACTTCCGCTTACTTTCCGTTAAGAATAAAATTATGCCCGACTCGGGTACGTTTCTTGACTGAATTATTGATAATTGAATTGTATGTGAAAATCGTTAAGTTTTATGACCCTGAAATCATGTTAGGGTTTGTATTAGATTGTTTATGTTCCCCAGTCTATGAATTGAAAAATCCTATTGATTCGGTACTTTGTATTTGCAAGAATTTTGTAACCTGGCAAAAGTTGAGAATACATCATTCATAATGCATTAAAGTGCTTAATTTACTTTAAATGTGAATTCATATTTCAAAAGGTCATAATTTTTTGCTTCAAAAAATATTTAGTATGTGATCTATAAGAAAGAAACATATGATCAAATTAATTATTGCTTTGGATGTGTTTTAATAAGTTGTAGTGGAAATAGATTTAGTATTTTCATGGTTTAGTACTCATCATGACTTTTCTTATTAAGGAAAATAATAGATTACTTCAGTATGCAAGATCTTGATTTACTGCTCTAAGCTTGATACTGTGATTCTTATATGTTTTTTTATTCACGTATAGGTTAATAATTAAACATAATTTCTTGTATATATATCGGATTAGTATTATGATATCAGTGAGTGTCAAATCTTGTGTAGTAATACACCACCAACTTATTAATATTACCTTCAAGAATTACAATTCCGACACTCTCAATAATTTCCCAAAGTAACTTGTTGGTAATAAGTTACTTTCCACCCGCAATCTATAATATTGTAATTGTATATATGATTCGTTAATTATCAAAGTGGTTAAATCTTTATGAATAATTAATTCCGTAAGAGTGAACCTATATTCAATTATTCATATATTTTGATGCTAATAAATGATATAATACTTATGGATAAATTGAAGTTTTTGATTATAAGACAGTTATGGATCGCCAAAAGATTAATTATTTATTCTTATATTCATTGAATAATAAGACGATAATTTAGCTGTTAGCTTACTTATTTGTCCAAAGATGATATATATCTAATTGGTACATTTAAAGGATATTATGTATGCTGTTCAGCAGGTGTGTTTATTCATGCATGATCCCAGAGTTGAGCACATGAATGCAATCAAATGCATCATTCGTTATATTCAGGGGACGCTGGACTATGGGTTGCACTTGTATCCTTCATCTACATCCACACTTGTCTCGTACACAGATGCGGATTGGGGTGGTTGCCCGGACACCAGACGGTCTACGTCAGGATATTGTATGTTCCTTGGCAACAACTTGGTCTCCTGGTCTGCAAAGCGTCAGGTGACTCTATCCCGCTCAAGTGCAGAGGCAGAATATTGAGGGGTAGCTAATGTGGTCTCAGAATCATGTTGGTTACGTAATTTGCTTTTAGAGCTTCATTGCCCCATTCAGAAGGCAACCTTAGTATATTGTGATAATGTTAGTGTCATCTACCTCTCAGGTAATCCGGTTCAGCACCAACGCACTAAGCATATCGAAATTGACATTCACTTTGTCCGTGAAAAGGTTGCTCGGGGGCAGGTACGCGTATGTCATATCCCGTCAAGATATCAAGTTGCAGACATATTTACAAAGGGTCTTCCCTCGGTACTCTTTGAAGATTTTAGTGACAGTCTCAGCGTTCGAAGACCGCCCGCTATGACTGCGGGGTGTGTTAAATAAGGCAATATACACACAATATACATGTGTATATTGCCTTATTGCCAATCTCGGATTCTGCCCAGAATAGGTGCTCTCGGTTTGGACATATTAGATTAGACAATGTAAGAATATTGTATATTAGGAAAATATATGTGTAGTATATTGTAATGTATTTGTTACCTAAATTAGTATTATACACTACCATAATTGTAGAGTTAGAATTATGGTAGAATAAGATTTTAGGAATAGAATAGGAATAGGATTATCCTATTTTTGTAACTTGTATATATACCTATTCAATTAATGAAAATAATCAAGGGGATTATTTCTTTCATGGTATCAAGAGACTAGGTCTTACAAAAAAATTTCTCTCCCAAATTTTGTTAATTCTCGGCCGAAACCTCCCCCCTCGGGTTTTCTCTTCCGAAATTAGTCTTCCACTCTCAAAATCTCTCTTACTTTTCCCAAATTTCCCCTCCTTCTTTGTTCTTTCAATATGTCTAAGAACAATTATCATCCTGCCCTTATGGTTTCTAACGTCAAGAACATTATCCCTATTGTACTTGAGATGGAAAACGTCCAATATGCGACTTGGGTAGAATTGTTTAAAATTCACGCTATCTCGCATCAAGTTATTCATCACATCATTCCTCCCGCTACACCTCTTCCCGCGGAGGATCCTCAGTTATGGATTACTCTTCTACCGTTCTCCAGTGGATCTATTCCACTATTTTGGTTGACCTTCTACAGATGATTATTGAGCCGGATACCACAGCTATGGCTGCCTGGAATAGATTGCGTGACATATTCCAAGATAACCAACATTTACGTGTCGTCACACTCGAGCAGGAATTCTCTCTAGTTCGCATGGAAGAATTTCCAAACGTCTCTGCATATTGCAAGAAACTAAAAGAGTTGGCGAATCAATTCCGTAATGTTGGCGCACCTGTAACAAATAATCGTCTGGTTATACAATTGGTTGACGGCCTTTCGGAGGCCTATAATGGTGTTAGAACTCTCTTCGTCAAAGCAACCCTCTTCCCGCCTTTTATCAAGCCCGTTCCATGCTTACTTTGGAAAAAGCTAGTTTGGCTAAAAAGGCGGCTACCGGAGCAAGCCCCGTCGTCATGATGGCGTCCTCCCCAAGTTCTTCGGGTTTTGTTAATAATTCGGGTCAAAACCATAATCATGGTGGTGGCAAGAATAATCGTAAGAATATTAACAAAAACCGCGGGGGCAAACGCGGTGGTTCCGGTGGTCAGCAAGCAGGCAGTGGGTCCCGTCCAGTGAACAGTGGCCCACTATTCCCTGGTCCCAGAAGTGGGGCCCATGGCAGTGGGGGCTGGGGCAGTAGGCCATGGGCCAGCAGACCCTACCTTCCAGCGAATTCCAGCAGCCAGTGGGCTGGCCAGCCTTTCAGGCCCAACAACCAGCAGTGGCCCAGCGCCAGTTCCAGTAGCTACGACCTAGGTCAGTCCCATCTTGGAATACTTGGGCACAGACCTCCGCAAGCCCATCACGCAACAGGCCCTACTCAGACCGATATCGAGGCCGCGATGCACACATTGGGTTTGACTCAACCGGACCCAAATTGGTATATGGACACCGGTGCCACTACTCACATGACTTCGATTCAGGTACTCTCTCATCTTATTCCAATTTGAGCAACCCTCGGGGTATAATTGTTGGTAATGGCAACTCTATTCCAATTCAGGGTTATGGTCAGAAAACATTGTCTCCCCTCAATCCACCCCTTATCTTGAAAAATACTTTACATGCCCCCAAATTGATTAAAAACTTAGTGTCTGTCCGAAAGTTCACCACTGACAATTCCGTTTCTGTTGAATTTGATCCTTTTGGTTTCTCTGTGAAGGATTTCAAGACAGGGAGTCATCTCATGAGGTGTGATAGTAGGGGGATCTGTATCCTATCATGCCCGGTTTTAGTCCATCGAGTCAAGCCTTGCCGTCAGCTTTTGCAGCCATTTCTCCTTCCTTGTGGCATGCTCGCCTTGGTCATCCGGGCTCTTCTATTTTATCAGTTTTAGATAAAAATAGCTTTATTTCTTGTAAGGGTACGAGTCGTACTCCACTTTGTCAATCTTGTTCATTAGAAAAAATTGTTAAGTTGTCATTTGTAGACTCCAATTCTCATACTTCAATGCCATTTGATATTATTCATAGCGACCTATGGACGTCTCATGTTCTTAGTTCGTTGGGTCATCGATATTATGTTCTCTCTTTAGATGATTATTCTAAATTTTTGTGGACGTTTCCAATTGCGAATAAATCACAAGTGTTTTCCGTCTTCATCAAATTTAGATCGGTCATTCGTACCTAATTCGAAAGAGAAATAAAAAATATTCAATGTGATAATGGGAAAGGGTATGCCAATAGGGAGTTTCGGAAGTTCTGTGCTAATAATGAGATCAATTTTCATTTTTTGTGTCCTCATACATCTTCACAAAATGGGAAGGCCGAACACAAAATTCGTTCCATAAATAACATTGTCCGAACTCTCTTAATTCATGCTTCCATACCTCCATATTTTTGGCATCATGCTCTAAAAATGGCCACATATCTACTTAACATAATTCCGTCCAAAGGTGTGACATATTCTTCTGCCCTCTACATCCTATATAATAAGAACCCGTCTTATTCTCATCTTTGGGATTTTTTGGGTGCTTGTGTTATCCGTTGTTCCCATCCACCACAATTAACAAACTTCAGGCTCGGTCTACTCCGTGTGTATTTTTGGGTTATCCGTCTAATCATCGTGGGTACAAATGTTTTGATTTATCCTCCAAGAAAATCATAATTAATCGCCATGTCATTTTTGATGAAACCCAATTTCCTTTTACGAAAGTTCATACTCCCGAGCCTAGTTCGTATAATTTTTTGGATGACCAAATATCCCCGTACCCAAAACTCTCCAACGGGCCCACTGCCCGCTGGCCCCACTGGCACGTCTCGGTCGGTACTTCCCGCAGTAGTCATACTGGGCCAGTTTCAGTGATTGGGCCGGTCCAGCCCATCACTGGAACTGGTCCAGTTCCAGTCTCTATTTCCGTCGACGGGTCCATTTCCAGAATTGGGCCAGCAGGCCCACTGCCTGCTCGCCAGTCCTTCCCGAGCTCAGAAAATTCCCAAAATCCGCCCACCTCTTCCTCGAGTCTTAGATCAGTCACTCATAGTCAACGGGGTATTTTTACACCGAAATAACATTTTAATTTACATTCGAATATCTCTAAATCCCCATTGCCCCGTAATCCTGTGTCTGCCTTAAACGACCCGAATTGGAAAATTTCTATGATTGATGAATATAATGCTCTCATTGATAATAAGACGTGGGAGTTGGTGCCCCGTCCCTCTGGTATTAATGTTATCAGGTCTATGTGGATTTTTGCTCATAAGGAAAATTCGGATGGTTCTTTCGCTCGACATAGGCACGACTTGTGGGTGATGGTAAGACTCAGCAGGTTAGGATAGATTGTGGTGAGACGTTTAGTCCGGTGGTCAAGCCGGCTACCATTCGCACTATCCTGAGCTTGGCTCTTTCAAAGGCATGTCCTATTCATCAGTTGGATGTCAAGAATGCTTTCCTACATGGTGATCTCAAGAAAATAGTATATATGCATCAGCCGTTGGGGTTCAGGGATCCTTACCGTCCTCATCATGTCTGTTTGTTGAAAAAGTCCTTATATGGGCTTAAGCAGTCTCCACGGGCCTAGTATATGAGGTTTGTTGACTATGTTTCGACACTTGGGTTCACTCACAGCAGGTCAGATAATTCCTTGTTCATCTACAGTCGTGGTTCGTCCTTGGCCTACATTCTGTTGTATGTGAATGATATCATTTTGACTGCCTCTTCCGATGCCTTACGCTAGTCTATCATGGCCATACTCAGGTCTGAGTTTGATATGAAAGACTTAGGGCCCTTGAGTTACTTTTTGGGGATTGCTGTCAAGCGTCATTCAGGTGGTTTGTTTTTGTCTCAAAGAAAGTATATGGCAGAGATCATCGAGAGGGCTGGGATGTCATCCTGTAAGTCCACTTCCACTCCAGTTGATGCAAAACCCAAGCTTAGTGCAGCGGCAGGTGCACCATACGAGGACCCGACCCGCTATCGCAGTCTTGCAGGGGCCCTCCAGTATCTTACCTTTACCAGACCGGATATTACGTATGCTGTTTAGCAGGTGTGTTTATTCATGCATGATCCCAGAGTTGAGCACATGAATGCAATCAAACGCATCATTCGTTATATTCAGGGGACGCTGGACTATGGGTTGCACTTGTATCCTTCATCTACATCCACACTTGTCTCGTACACAGATGCGGATTGGGGTGGTTGCCCGGACACCAGACGGTCTACGTCAGGATATTGTATGTTCCTTGGCAACAACTTGGTCTCCTGGTCTGCAAAGCGTCAGGTGACTCTATCCCGCTCAAGTGCAGAGGCAGAATATCGAGGGGTAGCTAATGTGGTCTCAGAATCATGTTGGTTACGTAATTTGCTTTTAGAGCTTCATTGTCCCATTCAAAAGGCAACCTTAGTATATTGTGATAATGTTAGTGCCATCTACCTCTCAGGTAATCCGGTTCAGCACCAACGCACTAAGCATATCGAAATGGACATTTACTTTGTCCGTGAAAAGGTTGTTCGGGGGCAGGTACGCGTATGTCATGTCTCATCAAGATATCAAGTTGCAAACATATTTACAAAAGGGTCTTCCCTCGGTACTCTTTGAAGATTTTAGGGACAGTCTCAGCGTTCAAAGACCACCCGCTATGACTGCGGGGGTGTGTTAAATAAGGCAATATACACACAATATACATGTGTATATTGCCAATCTCGGATTCTTCCCAGAATAGGTGCTCTCAGTTTGGACATATTAGATTAGACAATGTAAGAATATTGTATATTAGGAAAATATATGTGTAGTATATTGTAATGTATTTGTTACCTAAATTAGGATTATACACTACCATAATTGTAGGGTTAGAATTATGGTAGAATAAGATTTTAGGAATAGAATAGGAATATGATTCTCCTATTTTTGTATCTTGTATATATACCTATTCAATTAATGAAAATAATCAAGGGGGTTATTTCTTTCAATAAGCACTGGGACCGATCTAACAGATTAAGTCTAACGTTTATGATAACAAATATTGAGCAACTTTAAGATTACTCATTTCAAAACTGAAAGTGCTAAAGAGCTTCTGAAACTTGTGAAAGAATGCTCCCAAATTGCTTATAAGTGTCTTGTTGGGACACTAATAGATACCTTGACCACCATGAAGTTTGATGGTTCATGTATCATGCATGAGAATGTCATTGAAATGAAAAACATAACATCAACACTTAAGACTTTGAAAATGAAAGTGGATGAAAATTTTCTTGTACAATTCATCATCAACTCATTACCGTCTAAGTATGGTCCTTGAATTAAAAAGAGTATAAACATCGTTATGTCATTTAAATGGAAAAAAAGGTCTGAATATAGTCCTTTATAAATGAATTATAACACAATGAAAGACAAATATAACATGTATGAATTGCACGAAATGATGATTCATGAGGAAACAAGGCTGAATAATCAAGTAATCTACTATGTTAATCTTGTAAGCCATCAAGGAGCTAGAAAGAAAGAAAAGAAATATGTTAAAGGAAAATAGAGGCAACATAATGTTAACGAGTCCTCCTCTCAAGTACATAAGGAGCACAAAAATGACAAGTGTCATTTCTGTGGTAAACCTAGACACTTTTGAAAAGATTGCCTGAAACGTAAGTCATGGTTCGAGAAAAAAAGAAAAGCTTAGTGTTATTTTATATCTCCAATGAAATTTAACTGTAGTTCCTTATAATACTTAGTGGATTGAATCTGGTTATACTGTTCATGTTTCTAATATGATGCATGAATTCCTTATAACACACATGTATAAACAAGCATGAAAGATTAGTGTATATGAAAAAAAAATGATTGACCCCGTTGATGCTATCAGGACTTATTGTCTCATCCTAGATTTTGAGTGTCGCTTAAATTTACTTGAAACTTGTTATATGCCTTCTCTTTTGAAATTTAGTTTTTTTGTCTAAATTGGATAAGACTGGATACTCTTTTAATTTTGACAATGGATGTTTTCGTTTGTTTAAGCATAATCATTTTATTAACTGATATTCTTTGTGATAGCTTATACAAGCTGGATCATGATATAAATGATGGATTTTTTTAATATGCAAGACTTGATTTGATTTCAAACTTGAGCAAGAAGTAGTTTATTTATAGAACAGTTTTAATGAGAATTCTAAAGAAAGATTGTTATTTGAATATTGATGATTTAAGAATGCTTATAACTGTTTTTGTAAGCCTCGAGATCTCTGAGAGAGGTAGGGCTGACATAAATACCGAAAACCAAAAAATCAGACCGAATCGAATTAATTTGGTATTTCGATGTTAAAGTTCGATTACGGTTTTTATTTTCAAAAAATTAGGTGTTCAATTCAGTGATCAATGTTGGATTTTTGGTTCTTCGATACTTCAGTTTAATAGAATATTTCAGGTACTTCGGTACTTCTGCGCAATGTTGTTGAGAATTTAGCAGAATTTAGCATAATTTAGCAGTGTGCAATGTTGTTGAGATTTTTGAGTATCATTTGGTATGGTTATTTGCTTTGGTAATAAAAAGAATAATGAATAGAAAAAAAAATAGTTTGGGTCGTGTATCTACGTCCAATCTAGGATCTGGACCCTTGAAGAATTGAACCAAAGGTGAACTTAGTTTTGTCATGTGCAGTTAACTTGTTGCATAGCTAAACCAAGATTAGATTTTTTTTTCAAAGTTTGGTCATTATAATATGGATACTTGTGATGTTAGTTTTGCTTCTTTTGATTACTTTTTTGTTGTCTAAGAAACATGACACAATTTTCTTAATTCGTACGAGCACATTGTTTAAGTAAAACATTAAAATATAAACCACAAATGAGTGCAGAAATTAAGGAAAAGGAACTATATAAATACTGTTTCTATACGATATTAGTTCGTCATGCAACTATGGATTTTAAGACTTGCTGCACTTGTGAAGTTACTTTTGTCTGCAACTACTTCTTTATGTTGTCCATATACATATTGTTTCTGGACAACAACTTCACTAATTTTGTTTGTTGGTGAATCTCAGAAGCAGCTGCACTTGTTAAGGCTAGAAAAAACGAAATAGAAAAACCAAAAGCGAACCGAACCGAACCAAAGAATTAGCTCAGTTCGGTTCGGTGTTCGGTGTCCACCTTCAAAAAACCGAAATTAAAAAATCGAATCAAAGTTTAAAAAAATCGAACCGAAGAAATGAACGCCCACCCCTAGAGAGGGGTAAACCATTGGTGGTTTGTGACATCTTGAAACTGGAAGAAATAATTGATTATTTTCATTGATTGAAAGACTATTTATACGAGTTACATATTTCCATAATAGGAGAATCATATTCCTATTCTATTCCTAAAACCTTATTCTACTTGGATACTAACTATACATTTATGGTAATACAATTATTATGGTAAGTGTACAATACTAATTACATTACAATATTACCTAAACTAGGATACTAAATATCTACCCATATACACGGTACAAATGGGCTGAAACCCGAGAGCTTTCCAAGAGACAATATACACATGTATATTGTGTATATTTAACACACACCCGCAGTCATAGCGGGTGGTTTTCGAACGCTGAGACTGTCCCTAAATTCTTCAAAAAGGACCGAGGGAAGACCCTTTGTAAAGATGTCTGCAATTTGATAACTTGATTACTATATTAACTAAACTAGGATACTAAATATCTGCCCATATACACGGTACAAATGGGCTGAAACCCGAGAGCTTTTCAAGATACAATATACACACGTATATTGTGTATATTTAAGAGAAACTACTTATGTGAGAGTAAGTAGGAGTTATAAATGCATTATTGGTTCGGACACTAGAAGAAAACCTTGTAAGACTTAAATATACATGTATGTTAAAAATCTTGATATGTGCGGCATCACAGTGATATAGCCTCGGCGATCAGGCGAGGAATCATCCTTGACTATACAAAGAAGAAGAATGGTGTCAGAATTCCTAAGTACTCTGCAGAAAAGAAAGAAAGAAAGAAAGGAAGGAAATACTTACCTAAGTTATAAAGAGTGATTTTCAAAAGGAGCACAATAGGTTAACATTAATTATTTTGTAAAGAAGTTTATAATTTTAAAGTAAGTCATACATATCATGTTTTTTCTATGTCTAGTTTCAGCTTTAGTGGGAGGATTACTTTACTCACTGAGTACGGTTGTGATGTACTGGCGTCATATTGTTTCCTTTGAAAACTACATTGGCTTATCTCAATGTAGATACAAGTTTATAGATGAATAGGCGATGAGTTAAGGCCTCCTCCACTTTTTAGTTGAGTTAGCTAGGTATCAATAGCGTCTAGGAGTAGTTTAGGATATGCCATATACTCGTCACTTCACATATGCATTACCTTTCTAAAAATTCATTGCGGTCAAAATCTTAACTAACCTTGGTCCAAACCCCAAGTTTAATCTTCCAAAAGCTCTTTACTGCATCCTAAATCCCTCAACAACCCCAATCTATTCAAAAGCATCGTTGATGGAGTCAAGTAAAGCTTTTGAACTCAATTTATAATTGAAGACCCTATCAAAGAAAAAAATCAACTCTAAAATTTAACCTCTGGCCATAATAATTAAAACCCAAAACAAAATTCTAATTTGGGGTTACCTATAATCCCACAAGTTTAAATTTATGTTTAGATTTTTATTCCGAGTCCATTTGGGTGGTCAAAACCTCAATTTAGTATTTGTATGGCTTAGACCTAAAATCTCTAATTTCTATGATAAAATTTTATATTGTAATGATTAATCTTCATATAAAATCATGTATAATCATCATAGGAAGTTTAGAGTAATTACCTTAAAGTTGTATGACATTTTCAAGTATCATGTATCTAGGTCGTAAAGGAATAGAGCAAAATGATTGTTGCCTATTTTGTAGTCCCAAAGGCTGGAATAGCAACCGTGACTCATGTTTTGCTTTCGCCGAGAAGTCCTAGCTCAAAGACCATCATATTACGAATATACAAGTCCGACACAGCAACAATCGTGATCCCGACCCAACTAATGCATTCGCCAAAACGTTAAGGAGTTGATCACCTAGCATTCACAGTATTTAATTTTTCACTATTGGCTCAAAACCGAAGCAATTAAGCTAAGACCCGGACCAACTAGCTGAAGGAATTCATCTTGGTTTACGACATTAAGGACTATCTTTCTTACTTGTTATTTCCATTTACTTATGTGTTGTTAATTGCTTTTCACTTTATATTACAAATTAATCCACATATCCTTAAAATCAATTATAAATTCAACTATACCTTTTTTAAGTAAACAATAGTCATGACTTGTAGAAAGGTTCAAACATGATTTGGGACATAAATACTCAAAATGTGGGATTGAGTTGTTACACTTGATCTCGGCAAAGAAGTCACTATATGACTCTATTCTTTCATATATATATAATATTTACTCAATAATGTTTAATAAAATTATGTCTCTAATGCACGTGTTCAGTAAATGATAGAAGTATAAAAGACTAAAGTGAATCATAGCTGAAAGTTAGGGGTCCTAGGTGCATTTTAATTCTTTAGGGGACATTGGGAACACCACAATTTTAAGAGCCGGTCCATTTCCCTGGATATTAGGGCGCCACCTTCTCTACCTGAAATTTTACAACTCCCCTGTTGTTTCTTGTTAGACATCTGATTGAATATTGCAAATAGTTCCCTTTGGGGATTCATACAATTTATTTCGATCTTTTACACTATTGCTACGAACCCCTTTTCTTGTAATTGAAAAAAATTCCATTTCCCATATTGGAACATTTGATCCAATAAAGGGACACCATTTTTGAGGACCCTTTTGGATATTAAAGCTATTGGGAAGTAAAAAGAAGGGACATTGTCTTTCTTGAAATTTGTCTTGTTCTTGATTTTTTTGCTAGATGTGTGGAAGGGTATCTATTTTAGTGTATCGTTATGATAAGAAGGAGAAGCTGTGTGAAGCGTTTATTTACGATTCACAATAGTACTATTAATCATCATCCTTTTATGGCCATTACATCTACCTTTACTGTTGGTCCAAAAGATTCATTTTTATTATCTAATAATAATAAGGGGTTTCAGTTTTTGTCATGTGTCAAGTTTTTATCTACTGCTTCAACCTCCATTGATCCACAGTGTGGTGGTGGTGGAGGAAAATACCCTTTTAATAATTGGACGAATCTCAGGCTTTGGGGTTGTTGTTCTAATGATTCAAATATAAGTTGTGCGGGTAACAACAATAAGTATATGAATGGATTTCAGAGGGCACAGGTCTTGTTACATGATGCTATGGAAGCTAGTACTAGTAGTGCTACTAAGGATACTAATAACAATTCATCTCATAGAGGAAGCTGTGGTGGATTCTTTAATCAGGATTTACATGATAAAATCGTTGTAGCTGTTGATGTTGATGAAGGTATTTGAAAAAAGATAAACTTTTTGCTTGAAATGTAAGGTTGTTAGAATTGTGGTTCATGCTGTATTCTTTCATTCCTTTTTTACATTGTCCACATTTTTACATAGTTTGTAGTCATGCTTATCCAAAACAAATATTGTTTGTCTTAGTTTGATTGAGTACGGAGTTTAAGAAAGCAAAGAAGACCTTTTAATCTTGTGGAATGTACCCTTTAATCTTATGGTCTTACACATTCTATGAGGGATGTTGAAATTAAGGAGTTGCAAATTAGGAAAGAGACATTCTTTTTGAAATAAACTAAAAAGGAAAGTAAGACAAACAAATTGAAACATAGGAAATATGATTTTGTGGAATCACTATCATTTGCAAAGTTGCTTGCCCGATTCACAGAAAGTTGGCGGTTCTGATCCTTCTTTCACTCTCCTTCCTTTGTATTCTTCTCATCTTTTTATTTTTATTTTTTATTTAGTTTTAAAATTGTGTTACTGGCTCTAACATAAATTGATCGCTTGTGCTCTTCTGTCATCCTTATCTGTTTGCAGTCCTTGGGAACTTTGTTTCAGCTCTCAATGAATTTGTTGCAGATCGTTACTCATCATACCATTTGGTGTCCGAGTATCATGTATATGAATTCTTCAAGGTACCATGCTTATCAACTGTCTTGCATTTTATTTATGTCATAAGAAGACTTTGGCTTTTGGTGCTTTTCTATGCTTTTCACCTTTGACAACACTGAATATAAGACTACTTTCTATTAATGATCCAATTTATGATATTTGCCTAACGGGCACTGCAAAGCAATTAATAGCACGAGAGAAGAATATGAGGGTTTACTCAGCTGGCAACTGAATGAAGATTTATGCAACTAAAGATTCAGCGCTCCAATTGGAATGTATTTACCAATATCTTCCACTCATTTGATGGGACTAAAGAGAACAGAAAATGCCCTCTCCATCCCAATTTAGAAGAAGAGCTGTAACGTGATTCGCCTTACTATTGGTTATGGGAAATGACCAATTTGGTTACTTTTGTGTTTTTAAGAATAAAATAAAGAAAAGTTGGAGTGCTAAATCTCCTAGTGCCTGATCAAAGAACACAAGAAATAGTTGTATTAAATAAATAGGTGCCACATGATTCTTTTGTTGTATTAAATCTTTTAGGGAAGTGGACACAATTTGCAGAAGTTAAAAAAAAAGGGAAGTAGAACTATTTTTTATAGGACAGGTGGATGAGAAGACACCATATCAAACAGAAGGTTAGATTGAGAGATCAGTCCCATCCTTCATTCTGCTTTGACGGTGGGCTTTCTTCGTCGTCTCTCTCTCAATGTAAAATTGATAGACGCAGGAAGAAAAGAAGGCTATAAAAGGTAATGAGATTAAAGGGGCTTAATTTATTATGTCAGTTGAAGGAGAAGGGAATGGCAGACGAATAACGATTCAACATGAACACAGAAAGGGCGTTCAAGATGCTCGGCAATACACTTAAGATGACAAAGTAGTTATTGGGATTCTGGAACTTGTTATGATGGAGCAGCAAGGAAATTTAGGTAGTGCGTCAAATATGAAGCTGTATTACATGATTTGACAATCCTTAATGGCAGTGGAAGAGAATGTGCAAACCATAATGGCAGATAATGGGCAACTTTGGGAGTTTCTTGGGTGGAACCGTGGAAGTGAAGATAGGGAAAAGGGTCCTGACAAATTGATGTAAGATGGCTAGAAGACTGGTTAAGGGGACAACAAAAAGGGATCAACTACAAGATAACAGCATGAATTAAAGACTTCTAATGTGTGGTTCAAATTATGCTAGTTGGAAGTAATCAAGGGAAAGGGTTTTAGTTTGGATCAAGGAGGGTAGATTGTGCTGCATAGTATATTTTGGTAGTAGGGCCACTCGTGGACTGTTTTCTCATTGTTTTTGTAAGTAGACTTTTGTGCAACCCTATTGGCATCTCTTATAAATGGTCATCAACTTGAGTGCTAATTAGTATTAACAATTAATCTACTTTTACCTATCAAAATACTAAATGGGTAAACATAGAAATGGTAGTAAAATTTACAAAATACTGCTCTAACTGAGGATGTATCACTTGAATGGTTACCTTGATATATTTCTTCTCCTGCAACTTTGTGCCTTTCTGAGCTACCTTTTCTCTTATACTTTATCTATATGATCACTATATTATCTATACAGGACACTGAATTTCAAAGATTTCATAGACAAATCTCTTTACTTTTTAAGTTAGTTTGACAGCATGTAAGGGAATAAAATGAGACATTAAAAAGAATGGGTTTCCTGAAAGAACAGATTTTTTGTGGAGAAAGGTAACATTTGTATTCATCAGCACCAAGTTGGTACTGGTCTGATTATTTACAATTACAAAAATCCTTGCGCATTTTACAAGGATTCAATTTTTTTAAAAAAGGTTTCTGCATCCTCTACATAATTTTCTTTACATCAAAGCAGGAAAGTCTAAAAGCACTTCATCTTGATCTTCTGTATGGAGCATGTAATGTCTTCAAAACATCTAGCATTCCTCTCTTTCAATACAGTCCACCATATGCAAGCTGGGACAACCTTCCATCACTTCTCTCTGATACTTCCTGCTGCATTGTTCCAACTCCACAAAAGGTCCTTTGTATATCTTTAGGCATTACCCATTTACCCCAGCCAAAGACAAAAACAATTGCCAAAGAATATCAGTGACCTTACATTGCAGAAATAGATGACTATTGGTTTCTGACTTTCTGCTTCCTCCTAGTACAAGACATCTGGAGGTAGACTGAGTCCCCCTTTTCTGTAGGTCTTGGTGTGTCAAGCATGCTTTCCTAGGCACCAACCATGTGAAACAAGCTATCTTTATTTTTGAAAGAGATCATAGGTAACGGTGTAGTCCCCTGTAGGTTGATTTTATGTTGCTATGTGTCCTTTATTTACCTGCGTGAGTTACTGCTTACGTTTTCGGAATGCGCTATCATGGCTTATTCGCTTTTGATACCAACATTTTCATACTGCTTTAAATTTTTTTCTGACTGGGTCTGCCCGTTTCTCTTGTTTTGCTTTTGCTTTTGCTTTTGCTTTGCTTGTGCTTATGGTCTATCTTGAGTCGAGGGTCTCTCGGAAACAGCCGCTCTACCTACCAAGGTAGAGGTAAGGTCTGTGTACACTCTACCCTCCCCAGACCCCACGTTGTGGGATTTCACTGGGTATGTTGGTGTTTTGTTGTATCATAGGTAACGGTGTGAAAAGAGACTACAATAAACCACATCGACGTGGAGTGTAGTGTACTGTCAAGTGTTGGTGTCCTTCTCTAAGCTATGGCTCCCTTGGCAAAGGGCTAAAGAAAAGGAAAGGGTTTGGGGCTGCGGTCATAGATGTTGCATCCTTTTTGTCTTTGCTTGTCTAGCATCCAGACTTCAACTTTGAATGCTCCCAACTTCTAACTGCTTTGACTGTACTTAGCCTACAAGTACAGTTACCCAGCTTTCTTTCTTCATCTTTTGGGTTAGTTTTTGCCTATCTCGTCTTCTGCAGTTCTTGTCTTTGCCTTCTCCCATCTCTTTTTCCTTCCTGCACTCTACTGTCTTTGCCTTCTCCCATCTCTTTTTCCTTCCTGCACTCTTTTCTCTTCGTCTTCGTCTTCTACTTCTTTACTACTGCATCTCCTGCTCCACTTTTTCCTCCCATGTTCTGGCTCCAACCCTGCTTCTTTTTCTCTTCTTGCATGCTTCTACTTCTGCATATGCTCTTCTTGCCTCTGCTCCTCCAACAAGTATCTCTCTTCTGGTGCTTTGTTAGTGTATTGTTTTACCGCACCTTTGTTTCCCCCTCTGTTACTTCTACTGCTCTTCATTTTAATTGGCATTTATAATACTTTGACTATAGAAAAGACTTTAATTAGCAATTGAAGTTGAAAAAATTGAAATACACCGACTGTTTGCTGTTAATTTAGTGTAGTAATAACTGAAAAATTGATGGGTATGCATTTCTGCAATTGATTTATACATATGGCATCACATTAATTTGATCTAGAGGCTTTATCATTCTTGTAGTTTATGGATGTGATATTTGTGTATGTTGTACAAGGTTATGCATTTTCTATATTGATGCTTTTGCTTCTGTGATCTGTTGGTTTGCTCCTTGCTTAAAGCCCTCGAGACCTTGTTGCTTTCTGCTTGTCACTTTTGTATGCAGTGGTTCAACCTGTATGACATCTGTGAATGAACGTTTCTGTTATTAACCTTACATAAAATATTATGGCAGCTGATATCCGTGTCCATGAATTCTTCAAGACCTCTTATTTCAAGACCGGAATTCGTCCAATTCCCGGTGCTCGACAGACTCTTCAAAAGTTGTCTAGATTCTGTAACCTGTCAATTGTGACGTACGTAGTTTGAGGACCCTTTGGTTTCTTCAATTAATTGATACCTTTTGCACGGACCATTTTCTTAGTAACTAATTTAACCAATGCTTTGCTAGGTCCCGGCAAAACGCCATTAAAGATCACACAATTGAGTGGATTGAGAGGCATTATCCTGGATTATTTCAGGATATGCACTTCGGCAATCACTTTGCATTGAATGGACAGTCTATAGCCAAATCAGATATGTGCAGGTAAATATCATCAATCTCTTTTTCCGGTTTTGCTTTTATCTTTCTTTGTTCTGTTTTTCTGCAATGCCTCGCCATTTTCAGATAATGTCATAAAGCAGCAGATTGATACCCCCATCCGATTGATATCTAGCTAGCTTACTGTTTTGTCAGTCTCATTATACTGGTATTCCTTAGGCCTCTTAAACGCTTCTTATTGTAAGTTAATTGACCTTAGATATGCCATTTTCAGTCTTTCACATAATGTTACAAAGCAGAAGATTGTTACCCCTCTTGTTTTTGTATCTAGCTAGAAGACCATTTTGTCTGTCTCACTATATTGTATTCTTGGACCTGTGAATGTTCACTGTTTGACTAACTTTAGATAACTGCTTGTGGTAGGTCCTTGGGAGCAACTGTTTTGATTGATGACAACCCGAGGTATGCTATCGAGTGTGCGAAAGTTGGAATCAAGGTTCTTCTCTTTGATTATGAAAATTCATACCCATGGTCCAAAAGTGAGTCACTTAATGGGCATCCCATGGTTAGGAAAGTGCACAACTGGGGAGAAGTGGAGCATCAATTAGCTTCATGGATAGTTCCCAGGAATTCCTCCCCAAAGTAGACTCGGAAAAATAAAATTTGTATTCAATTTGACTTCATATTTTAAAAGCAAGGGTCAAGCCCCTGCTATTAAGAAGTTGGTAAACAATCCCGTTTTCCCTTTCTGCTCTGTACAGATATAAAATTATTGGAGTGTTAGTAATGAGACTTATTTAGATAGGTTAGAGTCGACGCCTCGACGGTCTCACTGTACTTGCAATCCATAAAGGTAAAGACGATATTCAAGAAATTTATTTTTCTAGTTGAAGTATGTGTTTCTGTTTTCTTTTGTAGGAATTGCACCCAGTACCTAGTTTTACCTAGCTATTTAAGTTATTTTTCTTAGAAGTATTTTACTTGTAACCAGTGTTTGGCAAACTTCAAACAGTATTTGACTTAGTTGCTCATCGGTTGTAGGCTCAAATACACAACTTTCTGGTGCAATAGTAGGTCTAATATAAACACCAATAACCTGCAATATAGAAACAAAATCACAATTGGGGAAGTTAACAAATTATATAGAAGTTGTGAAGGAACCTAAAGTTAAGTGACACAGAAACTAAGTACTTGTATAGCTCGAAAATACCAAACAAACCATTCTAGACCTCACCGGCAACTGCCAATCGTATTAACGGCGCTATGGAAACTACTCTTGGTTTATCCACGTGTGAAACTTCAAATATGAAGTTGATTTTGAAGCTATTAAATTTACAAAAATCTACGTACTTTAAGTCTTTAACTATGTTTCAATACGGTCCTCACATCGGCTATCTGTGCACTTCCATTTTTTTGGATAATTAAAAAATGGCATGAGGGATAGTCGTACTAGGTTCGAGACTTTGTGGATAGTGAATGTATCCTTCTACCCTTCATTTAAATACTAGACATTTATCTTCTATCGTGTTCAAGTTCGTGACATGCGCCTAATTCACAAATAATGTGTTGCACGTTTACCGCTAGACCAGGGCTCTTATGTGGTTCTGTTTTTGGTGTGGTTGGAACAACCGAACCTCAAAAAAAAGTATTTATACCTTTCCTCAGACAATTGATGGATCCTTTAGTTTGCTAAGGGAAGATTAATGCCGGATCAATTTCCATCATGCCAGTGCAAGCAATTTAAATTACATGGTACAACACCTATGAGTCTATGAGTTTCACTGCTCTGTCATTATTATTACTGTAATATACAACTTTATTTATTTGATTTAATCAGAACTATTTACACTAATATGACCTTGGTTTCTCCTGCTTATTCACTGGCAGGGAAACAATTTGACGCCCTTCAGAAAAAAAGTGCTCTTGATATCAACTTGGTAAACCAGAACCAACTTGTACAAGACAAACGTCTGTATTAGTTATTCAATCTTCTCCAGCAACTTGAAACCATATGCTTCCAAAATATCCAGTGCTGCAGATTAACAGAAGATGAAGTATTATATCACTAACAGTTTTTACAATCACAACCAGAGATGATAAATGATAAAAATAGACAGACTATTTATCCGTTAACGGCCGATAGAATAAGTAAAATGATTTCAACTTAAGCATACACAGTGTACATTTGTTTTCTTATTCAAAAGGCAAGTGATTGTCCTAGTTTTGGTTTTCTAGTAATATTGTTTTAAGAGGAAGGGGTGGTTTAGCTAGAGTGACAAGAAATAGTAGTGCTTTCTTTTCCAGAAAGAGAATTCATGAACTCTGCAACATAAAACTTATCAAGCAAGAGCTTTAAAATTTGGCAAAAAACAAAGGAGAAATAAAATGTATACTACTCATCTGAAATAAAATATATACTATTCATTTGAAATAAAATCACTACTCTCGATATTAGTTAAAATGTTTTCCTATCAGCAAATCACGTTCCTTAAAGGAAGACAACCTTGGATTCGTATCTTATTTGAGAATTTCCTTATGTTTCATCCACATTATCTTGGAAGACGTTTCTTCTTCCAAAATCATTTACAGTGAGTAGATATCCTTCAGTAATAAAACCCTTAAATGAAAACATATTTTACAACAATCAATTTCTAAGCCTAATCAAATTATATTTTTCACGTAAAACATTTTCATTAAAATCATACCAAACACACCTAATCTTACGAAATCAAATAAATTGTTCATTTCTATGCAAGTAATGCATTTTTTCTCCCTAGACAAAAATTTAGAAACCAATGGTGCTGAACTACCTGGCTCATAAACTTCTGGATCAATAGGCCTTAGCACACCATTTGCTTTAATCTTGTTTGCAAGTAATAGCTGCAATTGGATAAAGAGAGTAAACTATGGTTTCATCCATAACACAGATCTACTTGTGATCATTAGGCACAAATGAAAGAGAAGAATACCAGAGCTCCAGTGGCTGCTGGAATCCCTACTGTAAGAGCCATGGCCATGTCTATTTTCCCGTTCTCTGTCCTCCCGAATTCCAAGAGTGTGGCTCTATGGGTTTCAGCATGGCCGTCTGGGTAATCTACTACCACTTCATGGTGTAAAAGTACCATGTCCTGACACAAGTGACATCAGTGGTAATCCAGGTCATTAGTTGCATGTAACAAATTGACATAAAAAGTGATTATGCGAAATACCTGCTCTGTTTTGGAGTATGCTAATCTCTCTTCCATGCGCAAGCATGTAACTTCAAATGGAGATTTGCAGGATGATGGTATTTCTGTAGGCTCTTGAAATCCCAAAAATCTATTTGAATATAAAGTAAACTCCTTATCATTCAATCACAACCCTCTTTTAAAGAATAAAAGCAGCACTTCACATTTTATAACCAATATATTTGTTTCAAGAATATATTCAGTAGATAACTGATTGACCTTAGAATAATCGTTTCAACTTACATTATTGTTTTTGCCGTCTTAACTGCAGTGTCCTTGTCTTTGCAAAGCCCAAGATCTAAGATCCTATCTGCGATGTATTTTTCATCAATTACTGATTCAGGCAAAATCTTTCCATCACTTCCAAGAAGTCCAAGCAAATATGCTCTGTGTGTGGGTCTGATCCCATCTTTAAGAATCAGAGTAGATTCTGTACAGAAGAATCCAATCTTGACAAGTGTCCCCATTATTTGACTAAAACCTGCAGAAAATATCAATCCGTAAGATGTCAACCAAAAATGTGATGACAAGAAAGCAATCAAGGCTATGACTTCCACAATATTTAGAAGCAACATGAACTACGTTAAAAGCTGAAGATGTTATCAAGTTCAAACTAGGAACTATTTAGGAAAATTGCATTCAAAGTTTAAAATTTTTAAAGACTGAAAATAAATAAAAGCATCCCATCTAGAATAATCTAAACTTTTAGACAAGGTTGTCGTTTACAAAAAATATTCCACATGCTAGACCAGAAAAAATTTTAGGAGCTCTCATGTGAGTGGCGTGTTACAGACCTAAATAAATAAAAAGAATCTTTTAGACGAGACGGTCACACAATTCAAAAAGAATAGTTGACTTGCCAAAAAGACAAAGCGGATTAGCAATTTGAGAAAGGAGGTGTTTCAACTTCTTTTGAACATTTCTTTCCCTTTTAATGCGTGATATGGATGGAAGTAAAATATAAAAGCTCTCTTTCTAGTGCAATCTCGTTATTCCCAATTTCATTTAAACCCTTGGTCAGAACTCAAGTCTCTTTAACCAAGAGCGTTATATGAAGCCCAAAAATGTAACATGCCTTCATAGCGTAGTGTTCCTCGAAAGATGGTTGATGCTTCTTCTGCTATACCATATAAGTCTCCATACACTAAGGAGTTGCGATTTGGTAGACACTCTAATGCAAAGGCTGGAAAATCAGGAAGACGAAGCTTTGCAGCTGAATCATAAAGCCTCTGACCTGCATTTAAAAATGTTGTTAGTGAAGCAAAAGCACATAAATGGCAACTATCACCCATGCCAATAGCCCATGAAGGGTGGAGATAACTCGGGAAGGTTGGAATTTTGGAAAGCTAGTATGGATTATTATGGTAGATGAATAGCTATTAATTTTGGCTGCAAGAGACCACAACAATATAATGAGCACATAAACTCTTTAAGATTGTCCAAGGATACATAGGAATCTATCATCTGCAGACTACAGAGGCAAGTACAAGTAGATTCGGAAGTTGTTTTAGACTTTAAGTACAATATACTTTTTCAAGGGATAGAAATCAAAACAGTACTTACGCTAAAAAACTCACCTTCAACATGGATAATTTTCCCTTGATATCTGTAGGCTGCTGGATTCCACCCAGCTCGTATAGCTCCGGCTGGACTCCAACTAGATATTGTTTCAACGTAACAAAATTAATCAATGACTACGATGATTGAGATGTAAAATCAACAGAGCAGGGAGAATACTAACAAGTAAAAGACAACACAGAGATTACTTCTACTTCACTAATAACCAGAAAAGTAAGATAAAAACTAAGTACCCCAAAATGGAATGCAGTAAACATCCGTGTGAATATATTATATTCAGAAGGTTAAAGAGGATAATAGATCTAGTGAGTGAACATAAATAATTATCCGCTTTCTTTGTACATAGTCTTACGTTGGGAAAAAGATAAGTTACTCTCTAGTTCAAAAGTTAGTTGATACAGTTTAATTACTAAGGAAAATGGAAACGCTGAGGAAGTTTGGAGAGGACACTTTATGCAATGAGGAAAGCAGAAGAAATACCCCACAGCTTTTTGCAAATATGTCATATTAAGAAGCTTACACAATTGAGCTTCTCAATATTGACAAGGTAACCTTATTGAATCAACATTCACGTGAATTAGAAGGCATACCTGAACTTATAAGCTAATGGGTTGTTAGCAGCAGCTGGAGAGGGAAGACCACCACAGTAAGAAACGAAAGACCTGATCTTTCCCTTAGCTGCATGGGCTTGGTTGATCATTTTCATCGCCATCATATGATCTACAACATAAAATAGGCGCCACTAGTTAACCTATGATTGGTAAAAGCATACTTGTCTTCTCAAGAAAGATTTAGACTCAGGCACTTGTAATAAAGCTAAAAGCTATAACATTTATCTCAACAATTTTCTATGATACAACTTGAGTATTCCCTGCCTAACTCATGTTGTTTCAGTGATTGATAATCCCAAGACTTGGTAATGTATTTTACATCAACAGTTACAACCATTTTACCGCTTCAACAAAATTTAATTCAATTGACATAGTTTTAAATGCAGTGAATGTGAGACAATTAGTTTAGAATATTAGGTTAGAGTTGTAATTTGAAGTCTTTCAGATGAGAAAAAGAACAAAATCACACTTCTGTTCCAGTTTAATTATTTAATGAATTTGGAAATTTTCAGTCTGGTAAATGGTGCTTAATGGTAGTTACTGTTGCCTCAAACAATTAGCTGCAATTCCAAAATGGAAGGGTTACTAGAGAGAAAGGGGAGTTAAAAAAAAGGGGAGTAGTACCAAAGTAGGACTTACATCCTTCTTAATAATTGCAGTTTTATGTATATTTTTCTGATCAACACAGTACAATCTTCCCCTTGGTATAGATTATTGGATGTTTTTGTGTAAGACTATCCAATTTTTAGCATACACCTTGTATACAAGATTTTTCCCATTTTCTTTCAGTTATCAAGAAACACTTCCACATCAAAAGACAGTAGTCCGCCTCAGATATCTTCAACTTCGATAAATAGTACACTTAATAACACTCACATCATTTGGTGGATCATTACTTATTATTATTTTTGTAATAAAGTTAGAGGATCATCTTTATTTTATTCAAGAAATAGGAAATGCACCTGGTATAACAAAAAATAGAGTCAGAAGATATCCACTTAGGAATAAAGCATCCAACAAAAAGAGAATACCCATAATCAGAATTTTAGAAAGTGATTCTAGATTTCCAGGTGCTCTTAGGGTGTGCCTCTAGCATCCTTAGTTAAAATTTCCCAGAGGCAAATAGGCAATTGCAGTAATCACATGTCTTATGTACCCGAATGAGCTATCTATTCACCCGGGAGGAATATAGAAATTAGCAGTGACACCTTTAGTGAGAAACTTAACTCTCTCTCTCTCTATCTCTCATGTTTATATTCCATTTCCTAAGTTTAGAGGAAGCCAGATGGTAAGAGCACACTGTAGATACCAACAACAACAACATACCCACGATAAAGAAGAAATTGAAGCATTCAGAAGAGTGGACAAGGAATTGAGAAATTGAGAGTCTAATCAGGAGAAAAGATAACTTTGAAAAGTCTTGTGAGAAATTATGGGAGAAAAATATATTATTGAATTGTGTATCTACATTATTACATTGAGCTCTATTTATAGATATTACATCTCAATCCTTTTCCATGTAGGATACTATATACAAATCCTATTCCTATTCCTATTCTAACACTCCCCCTCAAGCTGGTACATACATGACATATGTACCGAGCTTGTTACAGATGTATCTAATACGAGGACGACTGAGTGACTTGGTGAAAATATCCGTAAGCTGATCACTCGACTTTACAAATTTAGTAACAATATCTCCGGAGAGTATCTTTTCCTGACAAAGTGACAGACAATCTCAATGTGCTTAGTCCTCTCATGAAATACCGGATTTGATGCGATATGAAGGGCCGCTTTGTTATCACACACAAGTTCCATTTGACTGATTTCTCCAAATTTTAGTTCTCTGAGCAACTGCTTAATCCAAACTAGCTCACAAGTTGCTACAACCATTGCTTGATATTCTGATTCAGCACTAGATCGAGCAACGACACCATGTTTCTTACTCTTCCCGAACACCAAATTACAGTTTCTTACTCTTCCCGGACACCAAATTACCTCATATTAACACACAATATCTGGATGTAGAACGTCTATCAGAGGGTGATCCTGCATAATCAACGTCTATATATCCAACGATCTGCTCATGGTCTCGATCTTTGAAAAGTAGTCCTTTACCTAGGGCTGATTTAATATATCGCAGAATGCGGATAACTGCATCCCAATGACTATCACAGGGAGAACCCATAAACTGACTTACAACACTCACAGAAAATGAAATGTCAGGTCTAGTCACTGTGAGATAATTCAACTTACCAATCAACCGCCTATATCTTCCAGGATCACTGAGTGGCTCCCCCTATCCTGGCAGGAGTTTAACATTCGGATCCATAGGAGTTTCAATGAGTTTACATCCCATCATTCATGTCTCCTCAAGAATGTCTAAGCCATACTTGCATTGCGAAATAACAATACCTAACGTGGATTGGGCAACCTCAATACCTAGAAAATACTTCAGTCTGCCGAGATCCTTAGTCTGAAAATGCTGAAAGAGATGTTGCTTTAAATTAGTGATACCATCTTGATCATTTCTAGTTATAACGATATCGTCAACATAAACCACCAAATAAATACTCATATCTGGAGCAGAATGTCGATAAAACACAGAATGATCTGCTTCACTGTGAGTCATATCAAACTCCTGAATTACCGTGCTGAATTTACCAAACCAGGCTCGAGGAGAGACTGTTTCAGATCATAAAGTGACTGACGCAATCGACACACCTTCCTCCTCAAGATCATCATAGAGGAAAAGCATTCTTCATGTCCAACTGATAAAGAGGCTAATGACGGATATCAGCCATGGATAAAAAAAGACAAACATATGCTATTTTAGCCATATACCCCTTCGCAACAAAGAGAGCCTTAAGCCGATCAACTTGGCCGTCCGGACCAACTTTGACAGCATAAACCCAACGACAACCAACAGTAGGGAGAGGAACAAGCTCCCAAGTACCACTCGTGTGTAAAGCAGACATTTCATCAATCATAGCCTGTCGCCATTCGGAATGAAAAAGGGCTTCACCTGTAGACTTAGGAATGGAGACAGAGGACAATGATGATACAAAGACATAATGGGATGATGATAGACGATGATAACTTAAAATGGTATAATGTGGGTTAGTATTACGAGTGGACCTTTTACCTTTCCGAAGTGCAATCGGCTGATCATGAGGAAACAAGTCTGCAATAGGTGCAGGGTCTGACGCATGACATGAATCATCTGAACCTGATGTTGGGTCTGATGGTGGACGTAGTCGACGATGATAAGTCAGAAGTGGTGCCACTGTGACTGGAGATGTAAAAGTGACTGTAGATTCCTCAAAGGTCGGTGTAGGTAAAACCTGAGGTATATGTAAGACCTCAGATATGTAAGTAAGGTTGAGACTCAAAAAATGTGACATCGGCAGACAAAGATATCGACGAAGATAAGGTGGGAAGCAACGATACCCATTTTGAACTCAAGAATAACCAAGAAAGACACATTTAAGAGATCGAGAGGCTAATTTATCTATCCGCGGAGCTAGGTTATGCATAAAACATGTGCTCCCAAAAACACGAGGAAGAGAGTATAAAGATGACTGAGGATATACTACGAAATATGAAATCTGATTCTGAATAGAAGATGAGGGCATTCAATTAATTAAATGACAAGCTGTGAGGGCTGCATCGCCCCAAAAACGTAGCGGAACATGTGATTCAATGAGAAGAGTGCGAGAAGTCTCAATGAGATGTTTATTCTTCCTTTCTGCTACCCCGTTCTTCTGAGGGGTGTACGGACAAAATGTTTGATGAATAATTCCTTGGTGAGTCATAAACTGCTGAAACTGGGAGGATTTGTATTCTAAGACATTATTACTACGAAAAGTACGAATAGAAACACCAAATTAATTTTGTATTTCATCACAAAACTCTTGAATATAGAGTAACTCAGAATAATCTTTCATCAAGTATCCAAGTACATCTAGAAAAATCGTCAATGAAACTAATAAAATAACGAAATCCTAAAGGTGAACCGACTTTACTAGGACCCGAAATATCAGAATGAACTATTGAAAAAATAGACTCTACACGACTCTCAGCACTACGTGAAAAGGTAGTACGAGTGTGTTTTCCAAGTTGACACGACTCACAATCTAATTTGGACAAACTAGACAAACTAGGCACCATCTATTGTAGCTTGAACAGACTCGGATGTCCCAATCGTTTATGGATTAAGTTTGGATCTGTAATGGAGCATGTTGTGGAGGAATTATGAGAGGTAAGATAGTAGAGACCTTGTGATTCATATCCTGCACCAATCACTTGTCCCGTACTACGGTCCTGCATAATAAAAGAATCATCAAAAAATATTATGGAAAACTTTAGGGCACGTGTCAAACGACTGACGGATGCAAGATTAAAAGGACAACCAGGAACATACAGAACAAAGTTTAGAGTTTAGAGTTTAGAGCGACAGAAGATAGAGGATTAGCTTATCCAACCCGTTTTGGTTTTGTTTGGATCCCATTGTCTAAAGTAATATTGAGTCAATGACCCACGATAGAGGGATACTAGACTGTGAAACACAAGCGAAGGAATTACTAGCAACAGATTTCCTGTCGTGTCAGTCTGAGCAACATGAACATTGTTGGGTGGTTGACCATGCAGAACACGACATACGTCACGAGTGTGTCCAAACTTATGACAATGACTACACAAAACATCATTGAGTAGTGGACCATGTAGAGCATGACATACCTCGCGAGTGTGTCCAAACTTATGACAATAAATATACTTTGTTCGAGATTTTCCAAAACAACTTCCTTCTCGTAGATTATCAATAGACTGAGATGTTCGATTCTTTATGGTTTGAGATGCGAGAACAGAGGAGTCAACGGTTGGTGACGGAATCACTGTGTGATTAGGAGGCGCAGCAAGACGAAGCAAACGAGAAAATAGTTCATTAATTGTAGGAACCATAGGACTAGCCAAAATCTGATCACGCACCGAATCAAGGTCAGTAGAAAGTCCAGTAAGTGTAGGAACTAGAAACAATATCTGTCTTTGCTCTTGTTGTTTTTCAAAGTTCGTAGTGACTGGCATCAACTGCTCAAATTCCTACATGACTACCTGTACTTGTCCAAGTAGACATATATTCCTGTTTCTTTAAGTTGGTCATCCGAGATATCACATCATACAATCGAGATATGTCATTAGTGTATAAATCGCGAGCCTTTTTCCAAACTGATTAACATTCTGAAAGCATTGAAACAAGGGCATAAACTTAGGATCAATAGATCTCCACAGGAGACTACATAATTGAGCGTCAACCTTCTTTTCTGTCTCACTAGCCTCTGATTTTTCATTCACAATAGTATTGCGTTAAGTGATCTTGAACACCTTGACCCTTGCACCACAACTCAACCGAGGAAGCCCAAGCTAAATAGTTTGAACTCCTCATTAATGGTTCGAAAGTAATCGTAGGGCTTGAAGTTCCAATTCCCGTGTTTCTGGAATTAAAAACATCAAATCCGAGAGACATGGTTTAAAACTTTTAAGAAATTTGACCAAAAGAGGCTGATGATGCTTAGAAACCGTGATCCAGAAGCTGCAACAAACAGTCACCGGAAACTTGACGGAAAACTAAAGGTGATCGAAATCAGGAACAAATTGGATGGGTAGGCTCGGAATGGAGAGACGAGCCAACTGGAAAAACATCGGCCGGAAAAAGTGGCCGGAAACCGCCGTACTCGCCGGTGCGTCAAGCATATTGCAACGACGACCAGTGGCTGAGTGGCGCATGAAAGCGCGTGTGGGACCCAACGACGGCTAAAATTTCAGGATAGGATCGCACGAGGGTTCCGATCCTGTTGGTGGTACTGGTATATGCACAAAACATCGAAAAGTGATCGAAATCTCGTGCAATGGTGTGTTTCGCCGGAAAATAGGGTACTTCGCTGGAATATTGCACAACGGATATTTCCTCACTAATGCTCTGATACCATGTGAGAGATTATGGGAGAAAAATATATTATTGAATTGTGTATCTACATTATTACATTGAGCCCTATTTATAGATATTACATCTCAATTCTTTTCCATTTAGCATACTATATACAAATCCTATTCCTATTCTTATTCTAACAAGTCTTAACTGGACAACCAGTTTACAGATTTTATTCGGAAACTCCTCTACCCCATCTTTTGTCTAAATACCCATCAAGGCCGGGATTATGCCATGCATTGTTTTGTCATCCCCTTTCTTCCTGTCGTTTGAATTTCTTTTACTGCTTTTCTATAAGTGTTTAGATGGATGAAGATGAATATTGCTAAAAACTTTTTTATGATTGCCAACTTAATAATTTTCTTCGCATGCTTCTTAAATTTTTGGAAAGTGGTAATTGATTGTTATGCGTATCATATCATCTATTACACGTTCATAATGCATCCATCCCTATTCAATTGAACGGACTCTATCTTGGACTGTTTAATTTCTTCACGAGCTCAATAATTTGGTGGGTAGCAGAAGCAGGTTTTAATCACAATCTCCATTCAATACAATATTTCCTCTTATGTTCATCATAGAGAATAGGCCCTGAAGAAGTCAACTTCCTTTTCGACTTCTATATGGTTGGATGAAAGAGGTAAGCATGTGCACCTTTCACTGATATCATACATTCTACTTTGTGATGAGACCTATCTATTTCGCGTTCTTAAGTACCTATTATTGCCACATTTTACCCAAATAATCAGCATCATTTACTGATCGAATTTTAGTGAACATAAATAGGCTTCTAACATAAAACATCAAACAACCAAACTAGTACTCAATAATAACATTCTGGACCCAGCAAGACGGGCCTAAGTTAATTTGACGACAAACCTTTGTAATAGAAACACTCTCAGAAACAGATTACGCCTAACTCGTGAAGTTAAATAGTCCAACTGGTACTTCTTAAAAGATTGACACAGCCGATCACGTTTGTTTGATGAATATAATTTGAATGGATAGAAGGTAACTTGCAGGGAAAAGGACAAAAATGGTCCCTTATTTTGGGTGTAAGTTCAAACTAGTCCTTTAAATATACTCTTAAGCAGTTTTGGTCCCTTCAATTTGTCCAAGGTTCAGCACTTTTGGTCTTTGTCAAATATTTGACCAATTCCACAGGAAGGAACTGTGATTTTTTTTTTTTTAAAGGGAACTCACATTTGGAGGTGCAGTTTTTGCAATTTCTGCTATTTTTGGCATCTAGTGCAATTTTTTGAGGTGCAACTTCTGATACTTTTTGTTCTATTTCTGGTGCCTGGTACAATTTTTGGTGTTGTAGTTTCTGGAATTTGACGGGACTTTCCTATGTTTCTTGGTAAATCTATCTTTTTTTTAGTTCCCGTCAAAACTAAAAACCAGAGAGTCAAATATTTGATGGAAACCAAAAGTGCTCACTTTTGGCAAACTTAAGGGACCAAAATTATTCAGGAGTATTTACGGGACTAGTTTACACCTACCCCAAACACAAGGGACTATTTTTATTTTCTTGAACTTGGAAATGCAGTACTATCTATTACCATAGGTTATGCACAATCACATTCAGAGGAGATTTCATACCATAAAGAAGTTTCCAACAAATTCATTGATGCTCTTATTCAAGTTACTTATATGCAGGAGAACATTTAACTGAGAACAACTTTATCACACACAAAAGAAATGTAGAACATTTATTTTCTCAGGTGAAGGTTTTACCTATTCCTGGGTCCAAGCCCATTTCACCAAGAATAGTAATTCCAGCAGATTTTGCATCTTGGTCTAGCTTGAACATAGAATCATCAACGTAACTAGCTGTGACAAGATGTTTCTTCAGCTGCATCAGGAGATTTGAAGTTGCACTTTAGTAGGAGTAAACCAGGAGTTCAGGAGAGTTTGATAGATATTAGCTTAAAATGTTTTGGAGTTTTTCCTCGGAAAAAATTGTAAACACTATGATTTCTTGGTAATGGTATGGTGCATTTGATTGGATTATGACTCATAAAACTATTCAAGATTCATTTGTTTCAGTACATAATCTAGGGAGAGTTCTTCTTATGTGGTTCGAGCCTGAAAGGTCTCTTACATTGTTGCTCACCATCCTCAGGCATCTTCAAAGGGACTTTTGAACCCATAGACTTCTAATGAAAATTCAAGTAACTGATTTGTACTAAGTGTGTTCGGTATGGATCAAAACATTTTCCAGAAAATGTTTTCTAATTCTCCCATGTTCGGTTGGTCAAATTTTTTGGAAAACAAGTTCCTTAGAAATGAGCAAAATGACTTCCCTAGTGGAAGTAGGGAAAACAAGTTCCACAAGTGGCATTCCACATTCACTGTGTCCTCCCCACCCTCCAACACATCTTATCTTCACCACCAGCCCCATAGCCCCATCCCCACCACCACCCCCACACCCCTACCTCCCACCTCCACCTCCTATAGTATTTGTCTAGATTATATACAAATGCTTTTAGGATAATAACTTTTGCTTACGTACCGAATCACAAGAAAATAAGTAAGAAACCTACTCATTTTTCTGAAAAACATTTTCGTTATTATGCTTACGTACCGAATCACAAGAAAATAAGTAAGAAACCTACTCATTTTTCTGAAAAACATTTTCCTACGTACCGAACACAACCTCAATTTATGCTAGAAATCAAACTGTTCTAGAGGCAGTCAACACTTCTAGTTTTACCATTCATCAGGGCCCTCTTTTATTATGCATAGATGATAGAATTCTGTAACTACACGGGGTGACACCCATAAAAAAGAAAGGAAAAGACTGGAAAACAGGTACCTCAATGCATGCTTTTGCTATAATACCATGGCAACTAGGAGGCAGTAAGCTGATGACAACATCAACCTGCTTGATGACAAGAATGGAAGCATGAGACAAAGCCACTTATTTACAACATACATAAATTTAAAGAGACTAATGAAAAGCTTTCTGCAATCATCCAGTACTTCTAATACTATGTTAGTATTTGGGAAGCTTCAAAACAATGAAAACATAATAGATGCTTACTACTACCACTTATTGTCTGAAAGGCCATTTTTTTCAAAGAGAAGAATATTTTAGCACAATAGGCAATCAAAAGGCAATACCTGTGCGATGCAACTAGATAGAGACTTGTGACTCTTAATGTCAAGCTGAATTGCTTTTGCATTTGGAATACCTTTAGTAACCTGTACTACTGAAACACGATTACTAACGGGGATAAAAAACAAAGCATAGAGGTTCTATAATAAGAGAAAAACATAGAGCTCAAAGCATAACGTGCAAATGGTAAATGAAATTATATTGTCTATAATCAAGATGTGCAACAAATCTACAATATAATAGATAATTAATAACAAATAAACAACAAATACAAATTTTCACTTCATGCTGTAACTCGATGCAAACAAGAACAGAACAAACAAATCATGGTCATGGACACAGGGCCAGGGAAAAACACTACATTGCAGAAACAAAGCTGATAAAAGAGAAAATGGAGAGGAAAATCAGAGAAGTGACCTCAAGATAATCCTATGATGTGGAAAAAAGACAAGAACATAAGAAGATATAAATCTTACACTATCTCTAAGAATATAATATTAGGACAATGAAGATTGAAGACACAGACGAATATGAAGATTTGTTAGTGAAAAGATACCATCAAACTTCCAATGTAGAGAAATGAAATCACCCGGTTCCTTTTTTACTAAAGTGATCAATGAGATTGCATGAAACTTGATATACAGGCATACCTCTTCCGCATCCTTCAAGTACAAAGAAGCAACAATCACTTGGACACAATTTTGCTCTTCAAAATCAGCAGTTATAGATGATTTCAGCCCTTGCCTAGATGGCATGCTACCTATTGATGCTAAAAGTTCTGCAGCTGGTCTGCAAACCCGACCAGCACCTAAAATTAAGACCTTCTTTGCATCACATTTATCATCCATGATGGTTTCTTGGAATTCCCCAACCTTCAAAGATATGTTGTTTTCCTTGTCTTGAGATCCCAAAGAGTTACTTGAATTAGCAAGGGAAGTTAAAGAATCAACAATTTTATCTAATACTGCTTTATCTTCAGCTCCAACCTATGCAAAATAATGAAAACAAAAAGGAAGTAAGAATCATCAAGTTTTACATCATGTAGAGGTAAATATGCATGAAATATGCATGACTAAAGAGACCACAAGAAGCAAACACCTTAATCTCCACCTTAACCAAGAACAGCATGAAAATCACAACTTGAACTTTTATTTTGACATTGGAAAATCGAGCAATATAGTGGGAACTGTAGATTTAGGATTTATCAACAGGAAGCTGAAAGTTAAAGTGACACCAGAAAGTAAATGGTGTTTTGTGTCTTTGTTTCTGGATACCCCGACAGTCTATAGAAAGGTCCATGTAATTCTCAGGAGAAATGCATTGCTTTGTTTCTTTCAGACTATCTCGAAAGAAGGAGATGAAATATAAAAAATTTAACTATATTATGCCAAAGCTGAGAAGCTCTATTCCTTTAAAATATTTCAGTGTATGGAAAGCAAAACAGGCCTGTAGGTGCTTGGCAACTATTTTTGACATAATCATGAAAATTACGAGACGTTTACATAATTTTCTATTATCAACGAGAAGTATTTATGTAGCTTAGTAAGTATTCATTGGTGAGAACGCTTCAACAAATAGAACTGTTATAGTGTGAAGATAAAAGTAATAAGGGCAGAGCACTAGGAAGTGAAACTGCAGTACTGCTAAAAGGACAGGAACTTGATATGTTCCTAACCACGGGTGTGAGAAGTATAGTGACAACAATTACGTTTTTAGGCTTTTATAACGCTAATAACTTGAAGACTCTGTAATTTCTGTTGCTTATACGCGTTTGGTGTATTTGGCTAGAGCATGATGCAAGAACATGAGTATCCGTCCAGCATATGTGGTGAAGATAGAATAGCTTCCCTGGCTTTTTTCAGTGCTGTATGATTGCAGGGTTGTTTTTCAATGAATAGCTTTTGTGGATGTTCAAAGAAATTGGAGAAAAATAATTTTTACAAGTTTCGAAAAAATAAAACATGGACGAACACCTTCAAATAAGTTTGTAGATTCTACGAATTTTCTCATGTTAGGCAATGATTTTCATTCCGACTCTCTTTGATCTAAACATATAAAATTGCATTTATATGTTTAATAACATTCCTCTTTCAAGGTAAAACTAGGTTAGAAAGAAATAACCTCCAATTCTGAGTATGACAAAGCACTTGTCATTTGACCAACTTGGCACTTCACCAACTGGAAGGAGCCACCTGCTGCTTCAATAATATCCAATGCCTCATTTATGAGGAATTTATCAAACAAATGACCACTTAGAGATACCTGTCAATTTCAGATGATGGAGTACAAGCATAAGAAGATAAAATCATCAAAGAAATAAGAAAAGTATATATTTCATTCTTAACTCAGCAGTGACTAGTAACAACTTGTTGCAGTTACTAATTAAAGAAGTAAATTCAGAACCTGTAAGAAGACTCAAATGTCCAAGACCCTGTCAAATTGCCTATTTGACCAACCAAACTTCTAGGAAACTAGAACTGCTTTCAAGTAGAAGCAAAAGCTTTTTAAAAAATTATATGATAAAAATACCCCTATCAAAATTCAATTTACAATACTTCTATGACCAAAGTCTCATAAACATGCTCCTTCTCTCTATTTTGTGTTTTTCTTTTCAATTTTAAAACTAAATAAAGTTAAAAACTTAGTTAAGGTATTTCATAATAAGTATTTAAAATGACTTATTTATTTAAATAATACTAATCGTGAAGTGGATCTTTACATGTCTTTTTTGTAATTTGACGCTCAAAAGCACTTTTGAAAAGATTGGCCAAAAGAAAACTACTTCTATAATACTTACAAAAGCGCTTCTTAAATGATTTGGTCAAACACTGACTGCAACTATCTGAAAGTTCTTTCTCGAAAACTCCATTTGGCAAAAAGTACTTTTCAAAATAAGCAAATTCTGGAAGTTTGGCTAAATAGGGTAAGCTTACTAAATAAAACAAGGCTAGTTTTGGACAGCGGTTGCCTGTTATCTCTGAAAACCTTTTAAGTTTTGAGGTCATGTATATTTCCTAGTCTTCTTCAAACCCCTTCCCGTATCAGATAAATAACTAATACGAAACTGCATATCCTATGTTCAATTAACAACAATAATAAAATAAAGAACACATTGGAATTTACCAATACGGTGTATTTCCTCCCGTTAGCATTGGAATTAGGAAGAACTATCGAAGGGTCACTGCCAATCAAAAGATAACAGAACATCATTACTTCATATTAGAAAATACAAGCTACTTCATATCAGCTCCAGAAATATAATTTCAACGTGTATGTTACATGCTTTACAAAACTTATGGACATCAAAGCGAACTGAAAAGAACATCAAAAGTTTAATATAATTTCATGTTATGCAAGGATACACAAGTTGGGAATGGATGATGGTAACATAAGAGACATAGTTATCTATCATAGATACGAAAGGAATTTTGTAGTCGCTTCAGACTAGTTGAGAATTATCCTATGGTTTCTAAAAGGGCGGAGATGAAAAGCACAATAACAAAGAATAAAATTAGCATGAACTACTTACTCTATATCAGATTTCCGCATTCGAGGTATGTATTCATACAACTGAGTAAGACCTCCATAATGGGCTATGCAAGCTCTCTTTAAGTGGGCAGGTAGCTCCTCAAGATTTCTGAAGGAAGCTAAGCTTCCAGTAAAGTGGGATAAAATATCTCCGAAATGTTGGGATGCCTATCACATGAATAAATATCATAGCTACAGATATCATAAACTCATAGATTTATAGACAGATAGACAACTGTAGTCGGTAGCACTTGGTGTTGAGATTACCTCTTTTGCAAACTCAGTGGGAAGAATATCAACAGCTGAACACATCACACCTTTACCTTCTAGGTCATAATGATATGAATCATTGGAAGGTTCATACCTAGGATCCATGGTTAACAATTATAATGATCAGGAAAGAAATATTTAGGTGCATTATTGTAAATTTATTGGAAATGAACATAAGATGCTGAGTAAAAGAAATATTTACAATTATGATGATGGAATCTGCTCCTAGAGAAACTAAGGATAAATACCATAAAACATGGTACAGCGCATTGAACTTATACCCACTAATCCATGCCAGACAGAAAACATTAAGGATTGACAGTCAAATTTATGGCAGTCTAACCATGCCAAGGGTAGGCCTGGTGGCATCTGGAAACTACTAAATGTGTTTCATCTGGCAGTCTAACCTAAATGTGTTTCATATCTTTCCCTTTTTCCTTTTGAATAAGAAACTACTACACCATTAAAGCTGCACTCTAACCATCTGAGTTTTAAATAAATTCTATGGAGTGAGGAGCAGTATATAAAGTATATTAGAAATGGAAGTTGCAAACATATTGACAGTTTTACGATAGAATCTTCATAACAAGCTAAAAAGTACCTGAAAAAAGGTGAGTCTATTGATGTGGTTTGGTTGATGAACTCGATCGAGCCTCCAACATCACAAGTTATGTCACAGATTCCAACAAGTGGGCATCCATTTCTTATAAGGTCTTGAATCTGCTTAGTAGTCAACAACCTAGGAAACCTTCTCTCCCAGTACATACAATTTACTGGAAGAAGCAGGGAGAATTAACAAACACGCTTTTTCACAAAATTACTTGAAAACATTATAAAAAGAAAACTTCAAAGACTTCTTGTACTTGGTACAGTAGAATTGGTGAAACGAAGTTCAATACATAAGAAACGAAGTTAGTGAACAGTACTTCCGGTACCAGTGAACATTGATTTTCTCCGGCAAACAAGTTCGATTCAACTGGAGTTGGTACCTCCGGTTGCCCGTATCCATTCTTTGTCCTTATCCTTCTTAAATTTTGCCACTTCTTGCATTTACCCTTCTTGTCTTTAGTTATAGCATTCTTGGCGTAGTGGTTTTACTTGCCTCTAGATTTTTATTAACTTGCGCTTTCACTTTGATCCCTTCCTGTTTTAGGGTAAACATTTGATTAGTTTATTATTTTATATTTGTTTTAGTGGATTTGGTAACTGATGATAGACTAGGGTCATGTTCTCGGTCGGGGACGGGGGCGAGGGTTGGGGGTAAGTGGGATAAGGGAGATGCTAGGCTGAGAATAGGGTCTTGGAACATAAGGACTTAAAGAAGGGAAGTCCATAGAGATAGTTAAGATTCTTAAGAAGAAGAGAATTACTATAGCCGTGTCCAGGAGACCAAATGGGTAGGACCTAAGGCTAAGGATCTGGATGGGTATAAGTTATGATTCTCGGGTAGGTCGAGGTATAGGAATGGGGTTGGCATTTTAGTAAACAGCGAGCTAAGGGATCAGGTGGTAGAGGTTAGAAGGATCAATGACAGGATAATGACGATTAAGTTGGTAATTGGAGGGTTCACTATGAACATTATTAGTGCTAACGCGCCGCAGGCGGGCTTGGACGAGGAGGAAAAGAGGCACTTTTGGAAGGATTTGGATGAGGTGACCCACTGAGAAGTTATTTGTAGGAGGGGATTTCAATGGACATATAAGGTCACTTCCAGGGGTTATGACGACATGCATGGAGGCTTTGGCCTCGGGGACAGGAATGGGGGAGGCGTCTCACTTTTGTAGTTCACTAGAGCTTTGGGATGGTGATAGCCAATTTGAGGTTCCTGAATAAGGAGGAGCACTTGGTGACTTTCCGTAGTTTGGTGGCTAAGACTCAGATAGACTTTTTGCTCCTTAGGAAGGTTGACAACGGTCTTTGTAAATACTGCAAGGTTATTCCGAGGGAGTATCTTACAACCCGACATAAGCTTTTGGTGATGGATTTGGAGATCAAAATAGAGAAGAAGAGGAGGGTTGTGGATGATAGGTTAAGAATCAAATGAGGAAGTTTGACCATGGCTAGTGCAAAGGAGATGAGGGAGAGGTTGATGGCCAAGAGGGCTTGGGGGAGTAGTGGGGATGCGACCGGTATGTGGGACAAGAGGGTCAATTGCATTCGAGAGGTAGCTACAGAAGTGCTTGGGGTCTCGAGGGGTAGCCGTTGTGGGCATCGAGGGACTGGTGGTGGAATGGTAAAGTTCCAGAGAAGGTGGAAGCGAAGAAAGCGGCGTATGCGAAATTAGTAGAAAACAAGGATGAGATAAAGAAGTGGACGAATAGGGAACTGTATAAGATGGCGAGGAAGGAGGCAAAGCTTACGGTTACGGCGGCGAAAACAGCGGATTTTGAACACCTGTATGTGCAATTAGAGGGAAAAGGCGAGGATAGGAAGTTGTACAGACTAGCCAAGGTGAGGGAGAGGAGGGCCCGTGACCTCGATCACGTGAGGTGCATAAAGGACAAGGACGACAAAGTACTGGTAGAGGACGCACATATTAGGCGGAAGTGGCAGTCTTACTTCCATAAACTCTTGAACGAAAAAAGGAGATAGAGACATTGAGTTGGGAGATCTGGAGCAATCTGGTAGGTACCGGGATTTTGAGTATTGTAGAAACATTAAGGTTGAGGAGGTTAAGGGTGTTGTTCGCAGGATGCGCAGAGGACGAGCGACCGGGCCTGATGAGATCTCAGTTGAATTTTGGAACGCAGCAGGGAAGGTTTGGAGTGACTGTCTGAGTTATTTAACGTCATTTTTAAGACAGTGAGAATGCCCGAAGAATGGAGGTGGAGTAAAATGATCCATTCGTACAAGAACAAAGGTGATATCTAGAGTTGCAACAACTAAAAGGGTATCAAGCTGCTAAGCGACACTATGAAAGTTTGGGAAATGGTCATGGAGATGAGGGTGAGAAGAGATGTGTCTATTTTCGAGAATCAGTTTGGATACATACGGGGCGTTCGACCACAGAAGCCATTCATCTTATTAGGAGGTTGGTGGAGCAATATAGAGAGAGGAAGAGAGACTTACATATGGTTTTCATCGACCTCGAGAAGGTATACGACAAAGTTCATAGGAAGGTTCTATGGAGATGTTTGGAGATTAGAGGTGTACCTGTGGCATACACTAGGGCTATCAAGGATATGTATGATGGAGCCAAGACCAGGGTACGGACAGTAGAAGGAGATTTGGAGCACTTTTCCGGTGGTGATAGGGCTGCACTAGGGATCAGCTCTTAGCCCATTCTTATTTGTCTTGATAATGGATGGACCGACGCGACAAATCCAAAGGGATGTGCCATGATGTATGTTATTCGCAGACGTCATACTCCTGATTGATAAGACTCGCAGCAGAGTGAATGCTAAGCTAGAGATTTGGAGACAGACTCTGAAATCTAAAGGGTTCAGGCTGAGTAGGACCAAGACAGAATACTTGGAGTGCAAGTTCAGTAACGGGAGCGACCTTGAGATAGGCATGGAAGTGAGGCTTAGTACTCAAATCATTCCAAAGAAAGTATGCTTCAAGTACCTTGTGTCTATTATCCAAGGGGTGGAGAGATTGATGATGATATCACACATCGTATTGGGGCAGGGTGGATGAAATGGGGGCTCGCATCTAAAGTCTTATGCGATAAAAAGGTGCCACCAAAACTTAAAGACAAGTTCTATAGGGTGGTGGTTAGACCGACAATGTTGTATGGGGCGGAGTGCTGGCCAGTCAAGACTTCGCACATCCAAAAGATGAAAGTTGCGGAGATGAGGATGCTGAGATGGATGTGCGGGCATACAAAGAGAGATAGGAATAGAAATGATGATATCCGGGACAAAGTAGGAGTGGCCTCGATGGAGGATAAGATGTGGGAAGCGAGGTTGAAATGGTTTGAGCATGTGCAGAGCAGAGACACAAATGCCCCAGTGCGGAGGTGTGAGAGGTTTGTTATGGACGGGTTCAGGAGAGTTAGAGGTAGGACAAAGAAGTATCAGGGAGAGGTGATTAGACGGGAAATGACACAGGTGCAACTTACTGAGAATATGACCTTAGATATGGGGTTGTGGAGGACACAGATTAGGGTAGAAAGGTAGTAGGTAGTCGAGCGTTGTCCTACTTACGCTTGCAACCTGGTAGTTGTAGTATTATTATTGTAGGTCCGCTTAGCCTATCATACTAATAGGCACAGTATTGCTTTATAGTTCCCTGTAGTTTGATTTCTGCTGCTATGTGTCCTTTAGTGTACTTTGTTTAGCTTATTTACCTACGCTAGTTACTGCTTACTTTTTCAGAATGTGCTATCATGGCTTATTCACTATTGATACCAGCATTTTCATACTTCTTTAAATTATTTTTTTGACCGGGTCTGATTGTTTCTCTTGCTTTGCTTTAGCTTTTGCTTTGCTTGTGTTTATGCTCTGTCTTGAGCCGAGGGTCTATCGAAAACAGCCGCTCTACCTACCAAGGTAGAGGTAAGGTCTGCATATACTCTACCCTCCCAGACCCACGTTGTGGAATATCACTGGGTATGTTGTTGTTGTAAAAAGATGAAGAAGACTCTAGGTTTCCATATAATACAAAGCTCTAGGTGATGAGTCCTACAATCCAGCATTGAACGCTTTGATTCACTCAGGAAAACAAATGCATGCTCAAGTCTAGAAAATGAAAGTTACAGTTGACTAGAATGTATCGAATGTAGTCAGAGCAAGCAGGAAATAGATAAAACTGGATACTGAAGTAGATTTCGTAAGAATGATTAAAATATGAACAGGTAATAGCTGAGCATCACTGACCTATGACAGATGCATAAGGGGCTATTTTCTCATGGAAAGCAGGTTTGTATTGCTCTGGATGTGCATAGTAATCAGCCTGAATGAATGGCATGTCTAGTGTTAGTGTAATGCATAAGATAACATCATGGCAGGCAAAGAACTTGGATGCTTTCATTTTCAATTATGTTAAATAAAAAGGTACCAAAACAATGTGTACAAACTCAAAATTTTGATCTTGTTCCGTTTCCCATTTTTAGAACTACAAAGACCATAAAACTACTAAAGCTAAAAAAGGAAAGACACCCTGATATCTTTATTCAAGTTAGCAAGAAGAGACACTTATTTAAGGTTCCAACAGACACAGAAATATCCATCACTGAGATAAGGAAAACTATTCAACTCAAAACCTCAAGGAGCCCTCAAGTCTGTTACTGGGTAAAAGGTGGGGCAGAAATTGAAATGGTCAGTATTATTCTAACTGTTATTACAATGTCTGCTACTATATCATTCAAGCACAACAGGGTCCAGAGTTCCAATGTAAAAGTCCTGATGACTTCAACGGAAACCATTATCAGCCTAGTCTATAACAACCATGGCATAAGAGGACACATTCTATTCTTGATATTTGGCAGTTGATTTATATACTGGTTTGCTATATTGAATTTTGAAAATAGAAGCACCGCATTTTACTCTTAAAAAGTATTGAAGACTGCGATTTTTGCATATGCCTTTTAAATATTTTGAATTCTTAATTATTGTGACTTGTAGTATTCTTTACGTAGTTCCCAAATATGTAAATTTTGTTTCAAAACACCTAAAGATTCTATATCCGAATTCACGGTCAAAATTAAGATATTTGACTCCCGCAATTCGAATGGCGCCACATAAATTGGGACAGAGGGAGTAGTAAAGAGGGAGGAATCTGGATTTAGGCTATAAGGGGATATTTAGCCAGCTTTTTCCTCGAAATAAAATAATGAAGCTAAATTTCATTATTCAAGCAGATTTTGGCCACATCTCCACAGCACTATTTGTCTCAGCATTTCATTACCTACCTATTCAAGAAGGACCTAAAATGTACCCATTGCATATGTTAATAATGCAAGGAAAGAAAGTAGACATGCTATAAATTTTGGAAAAATGAAAACTTTAAAGATAAAGGAATTAAAAAAAAAAAAAGGCAATCATACTAACACTAACAGTATGTACCTTCTTGAAGGATTTTGAAGGATTTAAATGTTCCACCATGTCTTGGCAAGTTGTTACACAACCATACACTTGAAAGATTCTCTTTGATGGGTGTTTTGATTGAGTAAGATCCCTGGCCTACACATGAAAAACAGATTTCTCTAACAAAAAGTTATGAAATTTTTAACTCAAGCATTTGAAGTACAAAAAGTGCATGACTTGGAGATCATTGGCATTGAAGTATCTTGTTGATCCAAAATTGGTACGAAGAACAAAATCTTGGATGTTACACTAAATAGAATTTTCCAACTCGATAACTTCTGGTGAAACAGTTTCTCCAAGTGAATAGAATTCACAAATTTTGGAGTTATAACCGATACAATTTTGATAATTTATTTCAATGAAATAAACTAAAGGATGAAGTTTCATGTTAAACTATTAGTAGACCAAATAATGGATCATATAGTAAGGTTTGTATTCCAACAATTGAATATAGACCTCCAGCTACCTCTGTAGCTTGAAGGTGTTCCCTTCTCAACAGATGAATACAAAAGCATACTTTGAACTATGGTTTCAGAAAAGTTGAAAGAAGCAAAGTGGTACAATGAAAGATAGAAAACTCAATCACAAGTGAAGCAATATATTGATTACATTGTCTTAAGAAAGTATGCTCTATCTTACCGTGTCATGTAGTTCTGAAAGTTTTGTTGGATCCACAAATGTATGAGGAAGAAGCTTAAAAATTTCTTGTGCACCACGACATACTACAAAGGATATCAAAAAATTCCAAAAATATACAATGAGAAGTTTATGGAACACATTGTGAAAAGAGTGGATCAAGGAAAGAGGTTAGAGATTATATCTTGAACAGAAGCTGAACTAGACACGTCAATAAACTGAAACTAGTGAGCCTAAGTTACTATCCACATTACCATTTCCAGAACCAGTGAAAACAAACACAAGAGGACAGATTCCCGATGGAAGTCCCATAGTTGCTATCTCTTCACCAACAGAAATTACTGCAGCCTTAGCCGCAGCCAATGAAGAGTACATGTAGGATGAGCCGAGTGAGAGAAAAGGTGTTGAGTAGCCATGGTTGAGATACCCTGACATGTGTATCCTTAAGTATTAGAAAAAAAAAGGCAAAGGTTCAAACGAAAAAGAAGAAAAAGAAAAGAGCACACGCACACATTTTCTGGAGTCTGCAAAGAAGATAAACAGCAGGGTACAAAAACCAACAAAAAACTATACATGGGTTCAATAAATCATTTTCAAGTTACAAACAAGATGCTTACACAGTCCTAATCCACGTAGAAAATCAATCATTCCAGCTCTACCAGCAAAAGTTCCAAATGCGAGTAACCTCTTTCCAGTGTCTTCAACTATAAGCTCATAGTCGAACAGAGATGCCCTTTCAGCTAAGATCTAAATATCCATCAGAATGTTAATCTTCGAGAAAAAAATTACCACACCTGTTCAATCATTGCTGACATAGAATTACAGCTACATACCTTATCCAGCAAGGGCATATTTTCCTTTTGCGCCTTGTGAGTATGGGAGAAGAAGGCATAGGCCCTATCAGGAAGAATCATCTCCAACTGCAATTCAAGTTAAATAACCATCACCTCAAGAAGCAAAAATCAAGAAATCAATCACAGTTTAAGAAAAAAAGATTAGCACCTTGGGCTGTTTGATACCCAAGATGAGACCGCATTGGGACAAGTCCTCTGATATCTCGCATCCAACATCCTCATAAAGAGCATCATGATGAACGCGCTTCGTGGATGGCTGCACAATGATGCGTGACACTCCAGTTTTACCCCTACCACCATGCAGCAGTCGAGCACAGTGTGAAGGAGTTAGCGGAGCCCGTCTTTCCCACTTGTTGGTCGCCTCTGAGAGGATACCAACAACTCCATTTCCAAACATTATCAGTCGCCAAGTATTTCTTGATCAAATTTTGGCAAATTAGTCTGCAGACAACACAAACATTGAAGATATTAGCATCAACTGGTTTTCAATTAATCAGACACCATGTTTGGCCAAACTTCAAAAATATTTTACACTTCAAGTGTACTTTCTTTCTTTTGACATAGTAACAACTTCTAATAGTCTCACCTTTTTATTTTAAAAAACGTATTTTTGGTGAGTAATATATTTGACCAATAATTAGTGTTTGACTAAGCTGTTTGACATAGTAACAAATTTAAAATTGAGTTATTTTCTCAAAAATGCTTTTAAAAAAATATATTTTTTGGAAGAAGTTATGCTTTTACTCAAAAATACTTTTTTCTTCAACTAAAAAATTGGTGAAATAACTCAATATAAAAAAATAAAAAGAAACTTGGCCAATCACGCTATTAATCTCCTAGTACTCTCATAGAAAAAATCAGACAGAAAGGAAACAAAAATACTGTCACTAAAATTACAACATAAAATTCACACAGAAATCCCCCATTTGACCGTTTCTACTCATTTCGTACCAACGAAGAAGAAAGGAAACAAAAATACTGCACTGCACAGCACAACACAAACGCAAACAAAATAAATAAATGAATATACTTAGAGAAACTTTTTATCCTGACTTGTACTGAATCTTTTCTTTCTCTTTCTTCTTCCTTTTTTACCTCTCTTTAAACGTCAAGTTTATATGTTAATGGGATATTGATTGGTCCAATTTTGGAATTTAGATAACTAACGTATACGTGTCATTCACTTCCTTAGAAAGTCCTTTGGCTTTTTTCCTCTTATGTGTCATATGAAAGAGATGACTACTTACTTTTTTGGCTTTTCTCCCTTTCCACGTCAACTATACTATAAGATAAAAAAATAGTCCCTAACATTTGAAGCTTAGTTCAAAATGGTCCTTTTTAAGTATGTTTGATCATTTAAGTTTATCAAAAGCTAATAAATTATTTTAATTGAACTAATAAAAAAAGATTTAATCATAAAGTCTTATCAAATTATGTAATATAAACACACTAAATAGATACATAAAATATTTAAAATTATACCTTAAGAGAAGCTACACCAAACTCTAAAATTGAATCAAAATAGCAAAAACATACAACTGCTCCCTTCGTTTATAGTAGCACACATTATTGTTCCGCTTGAATAGAGTACAATGCATCTGTGCAATTTCTTTTCCTATCAATACCCAATCTTTATCAACTGATTCAATAAATTTGTACTAATTACCCAAAAAATCAAAGATAATGTTTTAAATAGAAAGGAAATTAGAATTTTAAATAAAGAAAATCAAGTAGATTTGTTATTCTTTCTTAAGCTAGCGTTGAAATCGAAATTTGAAACCTTACGCAACCTTAATTGCTACCATATTTTTTTAAAATTGAGCGTTGGCATGATATTGGCTATAATAGAGGGATATTGTATATCAAATAAAGATTTTTCAGTTGAATTTTGGAAGAGCATAGGCAGGGCAAGCTTGGAGTGGCTGATTGAATTATTGAACGTCATTTTTAAGACGGCATGAATGCCCGAAGAATGGAGGTAGAGTACAATGGTTCCTTTGTACAAGAACAAAGGTGATATATTGAGTTGCAACAACTATAGGGGTATATGAGCCACACTATGGTTTAGTCGTGGAGATGAATGTGAGAAGAGGCATGTCTACAGTTTGGAGAGGACTATAGAGGAGGTTGATGGAGTTGTATAGGGAGAGGAAGAGAGACTTACATATGGTTTTTAACGACCCCGAGAATGCATATGATAAAGTCCATAGGGATGTTCTTTGGAGATGTTTGGAGGCTAAATGTGTACGAGATAAGATGGAGGGGATGTGGGAGGACTCGGAGCACTTTACGTGATGATGGGGATGCACCAGGGATCAACTCTTAGCCCATTCTTATTTGCCTTGGTGATGGATGGACTGGCGCGACAAATCTAAGGGGATGTGTCATGGTGTATGTTATTCGCAAACGACATAGTCCTAATTGATGAGACTCGCATATGGGTGAACGTTAAGGTGGAGGTTTGGAGACAGACTCTAGAATCTAAAGGGTTCATGTTGAGTAGGACCAAGACAAAATACTTGGAGTGCAAGTTCAGCAACGGGAGCGACCGTGAGACATGTGTGGAGGTGAGGCTTGAGACTCAAGTCATTCCAAATAAAGGAAGCTTTAAGTACCTCGGGTCTATCAACCAAGGGAATGCAGAGATTGATGACAATGTCACACATCGTATTGGGGTAGGGTGGATGAAATGGAGGCTTGCATCTTGAGTCGTGTGCGACAAAAAGGTTTCGCCAAAACTAAAAGGCAAGTTTTATAGGGTGGTGGTTAGACCGACTATGTTTTATGAGGTGGAGTGTTAGCTAGTCAAGACGTCGCACACCCAAAGGATGAGAGTGGCGAAGATGGGGATGCTCAAATGGATGTGTGGGCATACGAGGAGGGATATGATTAGAAATGATGATATCAGGGGAACAGAGTGAGAGTGGCCTCGGTGAAAGACAAGATGCGGGAAGCGAGGTTGAGATGGTTTGGACATGTGCTGAGGAGAGACACAAATGCCCTAGTGCGGTGGTGTGAGAGGTTGGCTATGGACGTGTTCCAAAGTGGTAGAGGTAGGCCAAAGAATTATTGGGGAGAGGTGATTAGACAATATATGGAGCAAGCGCAACTTACTAAGGACATGACCTTAGATAGAGGGTTGTGGAGGACACAAATTAGGGTAGAAGGATAGTAAGTAGTCGAGCGTAGTCCAATTACACTTACAAACTGGTAGTTGTGGTGTTATTACTCGTAGGCATGCTTAGCATATCATACGAATAGGCGTAGTATTGCTTTATATTCTTCTCTAGTTTTATTTCTTCTGCTATGCGTTCTTTAATGTACTTGGTTTATCTCATTTATTGCGTTCATATCGCTTCTCTTTCAGGATGCAATATCATGGTGTATTCGCATTTGCTATCAGCATTTTCTTATTGCTTACTACTTTAATTTTTTGATCGGGTCTGACTGTTTTTTGTTGTGCTTGTCCTGAGCCGAGGGTCTCTCGAAAATAGTCGCTCTACCTACCAAGGTAGCGGTAAGGTCTGCGTACATTATACCCTCCCAGACCCCACGTTGTGGGATTTCACTGGGTATGTTGTTGTTGTTGTATTTTTATAGATATATACAAATGTATACAAGATATACAACAACATACATATATATACATATATATATTTATGTATAATCAACAAACATTTTATACTCTCTTTGTTTCAATTTATATGACACACTTTCCTTTTTAGTCAGTCCCAAAAAAGAATGACACATTTTCTTATTTGAAAATAATATAACATTAAACTTTATCTTTTATGCTTAACGAGATGATCTATAACCACACAAATATCTTTGACTTATTTTAGACAACAAAATTTAAAAGTCTTCCTTCATTTCTTAAACTCCGTATCCAATTAAACTACATCATATAAATCAGGACGGAGGGGTAATACATATACTACATCCCATAGGGTCATTATGGAGTTTCTAGGATTTTTTTTTATCAATACATATGCATATGACACATTCATGTCTATGCTTGTTGATCGTCTTGTCATGTTAGGCATATTGTGATGCCTTAAGAGACTTGAGTTTATGTTCTATTTAGCTGGCAGGTGTTTTAAGGAATGTTGGGGTAGTCCTTTTGATAAAAGAAATTTTACAGAAATTTTTGTAAAATTTCAGAGTTAGTCATAATTCTAACCATGACTATCATTTGAGGACGAATGATCCCAAGAGGTAGATAATGTAACATTCCATAAATTCGAGTTAGGTTTGAACTCATTAATACTGATGGCTAGTCCTGAATGGAACACTAAACATGTTGCATTAGCTATACAAGGTCCTTTGGATGTAATGTGGGATGTACAAATTTCCCCAAGGACAAGGCAAGTTGAAAAGTGCATGTAACTCAGAAGTTCTAATTGAGTTTGCTTAAGGCTAGACTTCAACCGTGTATGATTCTTAATTGGTAATGAATATGGAAAAAAGTTATGAATGAAATTGTAGCTCTTTGAAATAGCTTTCCAACCATATAAAGATCATATCAATCAGAGCTCTGTACATAAATTTATGTATGTTTTAATCAATAGTGATTCTTTTGACATACGACAGGAGGTACATCCGTATTTTCCACTTATGGGTCATAGTGGATCCTAAACACCATAGTTGTTGGCATTAGAAAGAATGAAAACTGTTAGTTTTGATGATTGACAAAATGAATTAACAAAACAAATGAACCAGGTCTAAGAACAGGTTCCTTCTCAGACACAGTAGCGAGACAGAGTTGATAGGAACAAATGCAAGGAACAAGTCCAAGAATGTGTTCCTGCTCAGAGTCTTTTGTAATACGATCCGGCTTATGGAAGACACGAATTCAAACAAAAAATATGCGGAATTAAAGATAACAAGAAATGAAAAGAAAAAAAAGAGGATGAGAAGAGAAACAAGTCCCAATTGGTAATGAATTTATGGGAAAATTTGGACTCTATACCAAACCCTCTCAATCGAATTCAACCAAAAGAATCTATACTAATTAAAATCAAAGAAGATACTCAATTGAATCCACAAATGAGCAACTCTAATATGAAATAAAGGGATAAATGTTTCAATAGCCAACAATGGAATCCACCATGATGAACTATCTCTAATACTACACTCTATAGCTACCTAACTAAACAACTATCACTCTCAAAAAGAGTGTTTCAATTCTCAATTCATCAAATATGAATTATGAAATAATAAGTTTTGTAGTATTTATACTACTTAGGCTAAGAAGACTAGCTATTATAAAAATATCCTTAATGAAGCACGGGTCTTGTTTGGTAGTCTTCCAAGGGATGATGGCTTGAATTTAACATATAGCCCTTTTGCGCGAATAATTACTCTCTTCTCTTTGCATAAATAGCATAAGTCGACTCGTATCATCCATGCTATCTCCCATAGCTTAATCTGTGAGTACTCGATGGTCTTCAACGGATTCCATGCTATCTCTCATAACTTGACCATCCTCACACATAAGTCTTCAATGGTCTTTAAAGGCTCACCATTTATTATCAATAAATGTGTGATGTGAGGGTACCCACTTGAGGCCTCTTGAAGCACCTCAAATTGGGGTGAAGGTGCTCTATGAATCATCATTGGTTTGAGGTCGAGCTCCTCCACCAATCCTAGCCCTTATAATCACCCTTGAGCCATTCTAAATCATATCATCCTCCCCTTCTTGAAACGGATTCATCCTCAAATCTGAACCTTGCAAAAATCAATGAAAGATGTATGTAAACATGATCTTCAAAGCACGAGGATTAGCACAAAAGGCAAACATTATACTTTCACTCCAAGTAGGGATAAACTTGAGAAACAACCACAAATAAATAGTATCATGAATAAAATCCACACATATGGGTATCAAGAAGTTGATTCCTTCAAATATCATGAAATGAGGATAAGACAAAGAAACCAAAGGACTCGAAAAATGAAGCATGTAATGCTACATTGGTTATAGAATACATGAAACACATTTGATCCTCACTTTTCAAATAAAAACACCTCTAAGATAGTACTATGACCAAATCACAAAAAGCTTATTCGGGACCAAAAGAGAAGAATATCCACACATCTTCGTCAAGAACACTACTATCTACCCTATAAGAACCCCACTCAACATAAGATGTACCCAAAATGCCAACATGAGTATCATCATATACAAATAGATAGTAAATAAATGTGCCACACAAAATAACTTCATATGCGGTGTCCTTTCATATTGCCTCACTATTAGGTTCAAGGACAAGATCAAGTATGCTACTATAATTTTGAACACACAAGGAAGAAATAGCAATTTGTAAACAAGTTTCACCTTTTTTTTCAAACACACCTTCCTCGCAAGTGTATTATCATTCCCTAAAGGAAGATATTCATCACAAAAAGAGCATCATCATTCTATATTGGATTCTCATAGGCTTTGTAAACCCAAAATGTGGTAACATCTACTACACCACAAGACAAGAAGCCATGCACATCACCATCAACAATCATGTCATTATCAAATAAAATATTATCCTTATGGAAAGAGTAATCAACTAAAGTTGGTGAGTGAAAGAATGTAAGTTCACTCTCAAAAGGATCAATGTCATGACTCTCTATATGACACATAACATTATCATAACCTTGAGTCTCATAAAAAGTCAACAATGTAAGATCAAAGTACTCATATTCACATACATTAACATTATCAACTAGGTCAAGGTTATCACTAAGTTGAGGTTCATAGAATACATCAAAAAATCCCTCTACTAGTGGACTATCATCACAAGCAAGTTGACCAAAATAATTATCCACACTAGTTGGACGCAAATCAATCTCGATAGAAGAATCAATTCAATCATCCATAGGATCAACTAGTGTGTGAGATATTCTATCACATGACAATGCATAAACATTTATATTACAAGCGTCAACACTAGGTGGACACAAATCGACCTTGCAAGAAGAATCAATTAGGTCATCAAAAGGATGAACTAGTGTTGGAACACCCACATCATCCATAATGTCAACAAGCATTAAAGAATTAAGCTCAACACATATAAAGACTCATTAAGCTCACATAAGAGAAAGTTATCACTCATACTCAAGTCAACATGCTCATTCACAATATTTGGAGACTAGAGATTAGTTATTTTACTTTGAAGTTCACACAAAGTATATTTTTACCGTAGTTTTCAATTTTGAGAGCATTTGCTCCTTCGGGAGACCTTGCAAAAAGACTCATTAAGCTCACATGAACTTTCAAAGCTTGAGGTTCCTCATTCTGTTTGCTTCTAAGAATACCTGCACCATTATCAAGACAACTAGAAATAAAAGAAAAGATACATGAGCTAGAATGGGGTTGTGATAACTCTCTCACGTCACTCCTCACAACCTCTCATTTTTCCTCTCTAGAGTTGTCATTTTTTTCTCCTTACTCCTGTAAATCTTTTCTCTCTCAATTTCATGAGAGTTGGGACCAGTGCCAAGAATTTCTTGAGAAGGATTTAGTGAATCCCCTTCACTTCTTCTTTCCCTTTGGCTTCACTTTGAAGGGCCTTCCCTTCTTTCACTTGTTGCTCTATGGTCAAGAATTCTATCATTAGGTGTAGATGTTCTTCAATAGTTTCAAATCTTTTGTCCATCATTTCCCAAAGTGAAAGATCGGGATCACTCATTCTACGAAGTGGTTCACTTGCACTTGCTTTCTTTAGGGGGTATGGGTGGAAAGAGAAATCTCCCTTTCCTGTCCACTACATTCTTGTACCATTCTTTTGATATGAAATTCCATGTTCTTGGAACCAAGGATATCCTAAACACAAGCTACAATTATTGATGGAAAGCACATCACACCAAACTTCTTCTTCATATTCACCATAGGCCAAGAATACCTTCACGCTCTTATCAACCAAATACCCTTTTAATCATAGTAATGGCTCTGGTTCTTCACACAATGTATCCTCAAAGATTCAACTGCTTGAGGGGTAACGTAGTTGGCATAACTACCATCATAAAGCACAAGAGAACAACCCTCACAACCAAGAAATTAACCTTCATTTTAAAAATTGACCTCTTCGGGTCATTTCCTCCTTGAAATATTGCATTTTCTCTACTTACATTGTCTATTGATGCTCCCCTCCTACCTTAAACATCATAGTCATATTGAGAACATGACACAATTGTTCTAGGATAAGAAGTACGATTCATTGTATTTCTCAAAGTAGAAAATTTATATCCTCTTTTCCTTATGTCTCTTCTTCTTGTACCTACAATACGAGCAAACAAGTTAGTAGTAAAAGCTCCTCATGTCACTCGTATTTGCGCTCAAGCCTTACCACACTCTAGTGTCCTTCCGAAGTTGAAAATGAACCTCTTATCCAAATTAATTCATAAGGTTGCTAATTCTTGGAAGAATAGATTCTTGTTAATTGAAAGATGGATGACTCAAAGAAAATGGACAAGAGCCAAAGAACTTTTGATGAATTTTAAATGATAAAAGATCGAAAGAATTAGCACGAAAGAAATTTGGACTCAAGAACTAGTTAATCAAACAAGTAAGAATAATTACTAGGTGTTAATTAGTTTAGAGAATCAACAAAATGAAAAAAAAAATGGAAGTTAGAGAAAAATATTGAGAAACAAAGAAGGCACAACCTAGTATTTTCCTTTTTTGGGGTAGAAAAATACTTTTGACTTGTACGCAAAAATTATTTGGATCAAACCCTCTTTTGGTGTCTTCTTCTCTATAAAGATTTAAAAATGCTCAAGAACACCACAACATTCAAATTTCCAACCACATTCAAATAACTCCAATTTCTCTCAAATTTTAGATCTAGGCTCTCCTTAGTGAGGAGAACAAAGCCCACTAGAAATTGAAGCAATTAGAGCCCTCCTTCTTGAAGATGCACTTGGTTGTTCTTCAAGTTTGAAGGTCCTTTAATGGTAGATGGTACAAAACTTCTTCAAATCACTTGAAACTTTAGATTTAGAGGTTTCCAACTTCAACAAACTCAAATCTAACCTCAAATCCACGAAACAACAACAAAAGTTTTGGATTTTTTTTTGGAAATTTTGATTTTTTTGATCTAATAGTAAGAACTTATGATTAAGAATTATAGAGACAATCCTTTAGCCTAAACTCTGATACAAAATGATAAGATCCCTAAAATGAAATTCTAAAAATCAAATGCGAAATTTAAAAGATACAAGCAAGACCTACTTAGTAAAGGATTTATGAGAAAATTTGGACTTGATACTAATAATATGATCCTGTTTGTGGAAGACACGAATTCAAAAAACAAATACATGAAATTAAACATAACAAGAAAACATTAGATAAAAGAAAAAAAGGGGATGAGAATAGAAGCAAAACCCAATTGGTAATGAATTTATGGAAAATTTAGACTATATAAAAAATCCTCCCAATCAAATTCAACCAAAAGAACATATACTAATTGAAATCGAAGAAGAGACTAAATTAAATCCACAAATGAGCAACTCTAATATGAAATAAAGGGATAAATGTTTCAATAGCCAACAATGGAATCCACCATGATAAACTATGTCTAACACTACACTCTATAACTAAATAACTAAACAACTATCACTCTCAAAGGAGTATTTCAATTCTCAATTCATCAAATATGTACTATGAAATAATAAGTGTTGTAGTATTTATACTACTTAGGCTAAGAAGACTAGCTAGCTATTATAAAAATATCCTTAATGAAGTAATAGCCTTGTTTTGTAGTCTTTCAAGAGATGATGACTTGGAGTTAATGTATAGTCCCTTTGCGCGAATAACCACTCTCTTATCTTTGCACAAATAATACAAGTAGACTAGTATAATCCATGTTATCTCCCATAGCTTGATATGTGAGTACTCGATGGTCTTCAAAGGTTTTTATGCTATCTCTCATAACTTGACCATCCTCACACATGAGTCTCCAATAGCCTTCAAAGGCTCACCTTTTTCATCAATGAGTGTGTGGTGTGAAGATACATGCTTGAGGCCTTTGAAGCACCTAAAATGGGTTGAAGCTGCTCCAACTCATCATTGGTTTGAGGTCGAGCTCCTCCACTAATTCTAGCCCTCATAATCACCCTCGAGCCATTCCGGATCATATCATACTGCGAGTAGGATTTTATTTTTATGATAAATACTTGGTGTACAAGGCTGCAAGATTTCTTACCACAATTATCAATATACTTTAGAGTCCTATAAAGAAATTAAAGCTGCGTGAAGGTGTAAGAATTCCAAACCAACATAACCCCTATTTTACATGATGGACAATATCATGTAGGGTTAAGGTCAACTAATGTGATGAAGACCAATGTCTATATATATCCAAGTCTTGCCTTGAAAAACCGACGCACTCACAAAGAGAGAAATTTAAAAACATGAGCAAACCCTATCAAGCGTAATTGAGAGAGTTCTGATTTCATTAAGTGCGACCTAGTACGACTAAGAAGATTAAAGAAGTTGTGTTACAGAGTTTATGTCTACAGTTCTTGAGTCTAGATTCTTGCATTAGGATCATTCATCGAGTTATACCTTTATCCGCTTTCATAGAAGCATATTGTTAGGTATAATATGTTAGTCAAATTCAATTTCAAGTTGGGATCAAATTAGAGTGGGATTACTAGTCTAGGGAGATTATTAAGATATGAATTAGAGTTTATAGTTCCTAGGTTGAGTTTGTAACTTAAATTTGTACGGGCTCACATTGTAGTAGAGTTTTGGGTTAAATCCTACAGAGGTTTAGGTCGTAATTTTTTCAACCTTTGTGAGCCGGGTGGTTTCCACATAAAAGTATTATGTCCTTAATTTATTATTCTTTACAATTCCGCATACTTCATTCTTAGAACAAGTAGAGTAACATGTTCCATTCTATAGGCAAATTTTAAGTATCGCATATGATAGATATTTGGTTGTGCAGAATATCAATTGATATCTTAAAGGAGAAAAATGAATCAAAATCAAAATCCTCAGGAAGATTGCAAAGGCAAAGAATGTCGTGATCTGTGGACTTGGTCCAGAAGAGTACAACAGAGTTCCTGGTTGTACCAATTGTTACGCCCTATTTTGAATGGGTCCAAGATAGTTTGCAAACTTTTGGCTCTTCTACCTAGTTTAAAAGGGTTAGAGTCGCCACCTAATTTCTAAGGGTAATCAGGAAACCTATATGCGTTTGTGTATCTACTCCATTTATGATCTGAGAAACCTATGAGATTCTAGATAAGGGTTTTATTTACCCCGAGGGAAAGATATTAAGCACCCCAGAGCATGTCCGAAGACAGTCCTTAAACTTAGTTTAACTGAACACTAGAGGGGGATTATCTATCTGTTTAACATTATTATTACTTGTTTTCAGAAAGTCATGATTTCATCAAAGTTACACTAAGTAATGATAAGTATGAATAATGTACAAAGTGTATAAAAATATATGTATATCAAGTATATATATATATATATATATATAGATATAATGTAAAATAAAAAATATATATCAATATAAAGAATGTGTTAAGGATTGTATAACAAGTGTATAATGAGTATAAAGAGAACATACCTCGTTAGTATAAAAGTGTATTTGTTAGTAAAAAGAATTTATACCTGTTTCTACAAGAAAGTATATCAATTGCTATATATATATATATATATATATATATATATATATATATATATAAATGATGTAAAAAGAGAGTAGTATATCAAATATATAAAGAACATATGTCTGCATATATATAAAATAATGTGGAGAATATATGTATACTAAACATATAAAGAATGTATTTCAAATTTTAAAGAGTGTATATCAAACATAAATTGTATAAGAAATTGTATAACTATGTATATAAGGAATGTATATTGTTAGTATGTACAATGTATATTAAAGAAATAAAAGTGTAAAAATGCATGTAAAGAAATATATATAATTGTATAAAGAATATAAAAAAGTTGTATATGAAATGATGTAAAATATATGTTGTAAAAAATGTATTTAAAGCGTATAAAGAATAGAAAATAAAAAATGGGCTAATATTTTCCTAAATGCCAAAAGTATGAATTGATTAACTAAGTACTTATACCAAGTTACATTTAATCATTTTATGAAACCATTTACGGCCTAAATCTTGCTTAACGCAAATGAAAAACTTTAAATAAAACGCATAAAGTAGCAAGTAAATAAATTTTCACTATACTATGAGTTTATGTTTTGTACAATTTTAAAGAATACGTATATTAAATATAAACAGTGATGCGACGAAGATGTTGAGTTTCTTCCTAGTTTCGTCTTCGGGATGTATCTTCGGATACCTGTATAAACACTTAGTAAAAGTGTTAATAACATAATAAATAACTATCAAATGACGTTAAAAATTAATAAGTAAACTAAAATAAAAAAAACATGTCTTTTGTACAGGGGAGGCCTTGGAAATTAGACGGAGATTCCTTCATCGGCCACTTGAGTTTAGTATTTTCCCAAATGAATTTAAATAAATACGATAAAAATATAAAAGTAGCACACAAAGTATTTTCCGAACACAAAACCAACATTTATTTTAATAAAAAAATATCAAAAAAGCCTAAAAGTGAGCCACCAAATGGCGTTAACTAATAGAATATTTCTCAATATTCTTTCATTAATTGTATTAATTGTATATCTCTTATTTTAGGTAGAATTATAATCCTTTTATAATTACGTTAATTAATTACCTAGTTTTTATCAAAGTAAATATTCTTGTAACCTTATATATATTGTAAATCATTCATCAATAAAATCAAGGAACATAATCATTTTATGGTATCAGTAGCCTAAAATTACAAACCCTACCCTAGCCGCCAATACACCTTCTCGGCCGTCACCATTTTTTTCCACGTCGGAACCCTAGCCGCCGACCTCTCTCGCCGCCCCCTCTTCTCCCCACGACAGAACCCTAGTTTTTCCAGCCATTCTCCCTCCATCTTCCTCATAAATTTCCTCTTTCATGGTTGACAAAACCAAATTTCATCCGGTACTTGCGTAAACAACATTAAAAACTTTCATCCTTGTGACTCTTGATATGGAAAAAGGGTCAATACTCCTCGTTGGCAGAGCTTTTTAAGATCCATTATCGTGTTTACGAAGTTATCGACCACATCATCACTCTCATACGCCAAAGTCCACTGACGTACCATTAGCTTTGACTTCTGATGATGCACTCTGGTCTCATTTGGACGCAGTCGTCCTCCAGTGGATATACGACACGATATCTAATGATATGTTGCACACCATCATTGAGATCGATGTCACCCGCCAAATGTGGGAACATTTTGACAGTATTTTATACGACAACAAAACTCAACGAGTGATATACCTTGAAAATCAGTTCAAGGACATTCATCAGAACGATTTCCCAAATGTGTCTACCTATTGTCATGAACTCAAGATGCTTGCCGATCAACTCTTCAATGTAGGCGCATCAATCACTAATCAACGAATGGTCATGCAACTTATTGCGGGTTGAACGAATCCTATGACGGCGTTGCCACCATCCTTCAACAATGCACTATGTTATATCTATTTTATGAGGTCCGTTCGAAACTCATCCTTGAGAAAACTTGGAAAATTAAGCAAAACACCACTCGGACCAGCATTGCCAATGCCGCCCTCACTACCACTGTTGGGCCCTCGCCGACGGTAGGGCCTCCCGGTCCGACAACCAGAACCGTCGGCCAGAGAATCGCAACATTCCGCTTCCTCTAGTAACAATTGCCGGAGCAAGTCGTTCGGCAAGGGCCGCGACAGAAGATATTCGACAACAACAACCATCAGTGTCGCGGTAGTGGCATCAACCTCAATCGTGGGCTGCCTACTTGTCGTGGGCGCGTGGCCCCACCGTCATGGGCCTCCCCTCCTTGCCCGTATACGATATCCTCGTGTACTCCACCTTAGAACCGATAGGCCCAACCTGGCATACTTGGCCCACGTCCACAACATGCCTACACATCATAGGCCCCCCCCCTCCATCGACTTATGCACCGACTGACATTGAGGTGGTTATGAACACAATGTCTCTCAACACTCCAGAAAAAATTGGTATATGGACATAGGTGCCACATCTCACATGACGGCATCACAAGACACTCTCTTGTCTTATTCCAATTTGAGTAATTTAAATCGGAATATTATTGTTGGTAGTGGACAAGGCATTCCCATCCGTGGTTATGGTCATTCCTCCCTATCCCCACCACATCCACCACTAATCTTAAAAAATGTACTCCATGCCCCTAAACTCATTAAGAATCTAATCGCCATGTGACGTTTCACAACTAACAATTGGGTTTCCCTTGACTTTGATCCTTTTGGTTTTACTGTGAATGATTTTAAGACAGGGAGACAAATAATGAGATGTGACAGCACCAGAGATCTCTACCCTATTTCAGAGGCCGTCAACAATTCAACCTTAGTTCCCTCAACCTTTGATGCTCTTTCATCTTCCTTATGACATTCTATATTAGGACATCCGGGAGACTCTGTTTTATGCTCCCTTAGGAAAAATAATTTTATTAATTGCAACCGTATTTTAGGACTCCTATATGTGAATCTTGCACTTTTGGGAAACATGTCAAATTACAATTTTCTGCATCCATAAATTGTACTTTAATGCCTTTTGATATCATACATAATGATTTGTGGACATCCCCTATTTTGATTACGGTTGACCATCGATATTATGTGTTATTTTTGGACGATTATTACAACTTTCTATGGACTCTTCCAATTAGAAATAAATCCCAGGTCTACCCCATTTTTTCTTCATTTAGTGCTTTCGTAAAAACACAATTTAAAAAGAACTTTAAATATTTTCAATGTGATAATGGCAGGGAATTCGATAATAAACAATTCAAACAGTTTTACTTAAAAAATGGTCTTATCCTTTTTTTTTTCTTGCCCTCATACATCCTCCCAAAATGGTAAAGTCGAATGGAAAATTTGAACCATAAACAACCTCATTCATGCCGTACTTGCTCACGCCTCAATTCCTCCTCAATTTTGGCATTACGCACTCTCCATGACCACCTATCTCCTAAACATAATCCCAAACAAGTCTCTAGCTCAACGATCGCCTACCCAAGTTCTGTTTCGTATGAACTCCTCATACCAACACTTTCGTATTTTTGGATGTCTTTATTACCCTCTATCCGACCACTCACAAACTCCAACCCCTAGTCTTCCTCCGTGTGCGTTTCTGGGTTACCCTGCCAATCATCGTGGTTACTCGTGATATGACTTGTCGAGCCGTAAAATTATTATTTCACGTTATGTCCTATTTGATGAGTCTCAATTCCCTTTGTCTCTCTACACTCGCCACCTCAATATTCCTACGATTTCCTAGATGATGGCCTAAATCCTCTTCTAATTCACCATTTACATAGTCCGTTGTTCCAGACCCCGGCACCCGCCACCACCTCGGCTAGTCCGGGAATATCTGACAACCCAATTCTGCCAACAGTGGCCCGAAATAGCCCATCTCAAGATGATTCCACAGCCACCTCTCGGCAAATCGAGGTTTGGCCAGCCAGTACCGTCACCCCTACCCATCCTCCTCTTCCAGTAGTCCCGCGACAAACCCCCTCATGTATCGTATCTCGAGACACACTCTCGGACTATGGAAACCCGTGCCATGCATGGAATTCATAAACCTAAACAACTATTTAACCTTTTCATTTAAGTTGTCCCTTCCCCCGTCCCTCGTAACCCAAAGGATGCCTTGTCCCACCCTAATTAGAAAGCCGTAATGATTGACGAATATAATGCTCTTATTGATAATAAGATGTGGGACCTAGTACCCCATCCACCTGATGCTAATGTTATTCATTCTATGTGGATTTTTAGACATAAGAATAACTCTAATGGTTCTTTTGAGAGGTACAAGGCTCATTTTGTAGGTGATGACAGGTCCTAACAGGTGGGAGTTGATTGTGATGAAACATTCAACCCGGTCGTAAAGCCCACAACCATCCGGACCGTCCTCAACATTGCCATATCCAAGTCTTGGCCCATTCATCATCTTGATGTCAAGAATGTCTTCTTATATGAGGATCTTCATGAAATGATATATATGCATCAACCTATGGGTTTAGGGATCTTATTCATCCGAATAATGTGTGTCTGTTGTGGAAATTGCTCTATGGACTGAAATAGGCTCCTCAAGCATGGTACCAACTGTTCACCGATTATGTCTCCTCTATTGGTTTTTCACATCAGATCCGATCATTTCCTATTCATCTATGACAAGGGTACAAACATGGATTACCTATTATTATATGTTGATGACATCATCCTCACCATATCATATGATGCTCTCCGCCGGTCCATTATGTCTCTCATTTCCTTTGAGTTTGCTATGAACGATGTGGCCCCCATGAGTTATTTTTTAGGCATATTTGTCACTCGATATGCTGGCGACCTATTTGTATGTCAGAAAAAGTACGCCAAAGAGATCATTGATCGTACATACATGACATCTTGCAAACTATCCCACACGTCTATAGACACCAATTCCAAGCTCAGCGCTGATTCTGACCCTTCATATTCAGACCTGACTCACTATCGTAGCCTAGATGGGCTCCTGTAGTACCTTACATTCACGAGACCAGACATATCATATGTCGTGCAACAAATATGCTTGCATAAGCACAGTCCGACGGAAGCACACATCCATTCCCTCAAACGTATTTTATGATACGTCCAAGGTACATTTCACTCCGGATTACATATATACATGTCTTCGCTCACTGGTCTCACTTTTTATTCTGATGCTGACTGGGGTGGATGTCCTGACACCTAACGCTCCATATCTGGTTATTGCATTTTCCTCGGAGATAACATATTGCCTTGGTCTTCCAAAGGAAACCTATACTATCCCGATCCAGTGCAAAAACAAAATACATAGGTGTTGCCAATGTCGTCTATGAGTCTTGTTGGATCCGTAACCTTCTACTTGAGCTTCACTGCTCGATTCAAAAGGCAACATTGGTCTATTATGATAATATTAGTGCGACATATCTTTCCGACAATCCCGTCCAACATCAGCGCACTAAACACATTGAGATGGACATTCATTTTGTTCATGCAAAAAAGTGGTCGTGGTCAAGTTCGTGTCCTTTATGTTCCTTCCAGTTATCAGATTGCCGACATCTTCACCAAAGGTCTTCCGCGCATACTATTTGATGATTTTTTAGCCAGTCTCATTGTTCGAGAACCTCCCATTTCAATGCGGGGGTGTAATAGAATATTTCCCAATATTCTTTCATTAATTGTATTAATCATATATCTCTATTTTAGGTAGAATTATAATTATTTTGTAATTAGGTTAATTAGTTACCTAGTTTGTCTCAAAGTAAATATTCTTGTAACCTTATATATATTGTAAACTATTCATCAATAAAATCAAGGAACACTATACATATGAAAGAATTTTAGACCAAACTGTACATATGAAAGAATTCTGGTCCAAAAAGATAATATCAGAAGAAGCACAACCCACAGCCCTGTGAACCCGAGAACCCGAAACCCGAACCGAACGGGACGGGCGGGCGGCGGCGGTGCGCGTGTGGGCTTTCCTCGAACCGAAGCACATCTAGGAACTCCCTCCTTTAAACACATGGGATAGCCCTTGGGGTCCCAAACCCCAAGCCAACTTTGAGACTTATAAACAAAATAATTCTTTCTTCCTCCACCGATGAGGGGGAATTGATCTCAATACCACATTTTTTCATGCTTCAAACACCTCACTTCATGGACCAATATCTCTTTCATTTCTCAACGAAATTTGACGATCCTTGATCCTACGGTTATCTACTTACTTAGTAGATTATGCACGTGTGAAGAACCAAATTCTCCAACATGTGAAACACTAGTGTTTAAGCCGTTAAAGTTGGTCGGACGCAACTCCCGCCAAAGGCAAATTTCCAACAATCCCCTCTTGAAAGAGATTTTGGCGCACTCATATGGTGCCTTTTCATTTCAAGCAATATTTCAACGGACCGATGTTGCATAAGGAGAGGTAGCTTCAGCTTTGAACCTTCCATAGTTAAATACCATCAGACTTACTTACTGCGCGGTGAACGTGATGTCTTAAACCGTCAGTGTTTAGTGTAAGCCAAGTCAATAGTACCAACACAACAAATTCCCTTACTCTCTTCTTCGTAATGTTTTATCTGTTATGGCCATGGACAACTTCTTGGATTCTTAAGTGCGTTCATTTGAGGCGGCCCGTCCTCGCACTTAAATAGGTGGTCTCCTACAAGGTATCCTGCTATACCCCACTTCACAAGTGTTAGGAACTATTAAAAGTTTCCCCAAACCTAACCTCAACTGTTGAGGATTATTAAAGGTTTTGAAAACTTAACCTCTACCCATATTGCAGATAGCACTTAACGTCTATCGCGGTAACGACTTTGGATTTGGTGTTTCTTTACAGAAATCACTATCCGAAGTGCTCATGCTTCCACTGAAGCGATCAACTGAACCTTTACAACTTAGTTTTCCCATTGAACCAAATTACTGGGATCTCTAGTTAGTAAGGTTGGGTTACCACCGTATTGGTCCTTATTTTTTAGGTTTTAAGCCCATTCTCCTAGACAGGCAAACCACCTGATCCTTGGGTAAGCCCTTTGTCAATGGGTCTGCTATATTATCCTTTGACTTAATGTAATCAATGGATATTATACCCATGGTGATCAGCTGCCTAACGGTCTTATGCCTCCGTCGAATATGACGAGACTTGCCGTTGTACATAGCATTCCGTGCCCTTCCTAGAGCCGACTGGTTGTCACAGTGGATCATTACCTAAGGTACGGGTTTGTTCCAACACGGAACATCCTCTAAGAAGTCATGAAGCCACTCAGCTTCTTCTCCTGCTTTGTCTAAAGCGATAAACTCCGATTCCATTGTGGATCGAGCAATGCAAGTTTGCTTAGAGGATTTCAAAGACACAACCCCACCACCAATTGTAAATACATACCCACTGGTGGACTTGGTGTTCTCTATATCAGATATCCAGTTTGTATCACTGTACCCCTCTAGTACAGCTGGATATCTCGAATAATGTAACTCGAAAGTTAACATGTATTTTAGGTATTGTAATACTCGATTCAACGCCTTCCAGTGATCATCACTCGGATTACGGGTAAACCTAGCTAACTTATTCATTGCATAAGCAATATCAAGTCGGGTGTAGTTTGTTATATACATCAAACTACCGATCACCTGTGCATATCGCTCCTGGTATATAGGTGCACCAAGATTTTTATCAAGATTTTGATTTGTATCCATTGGTGACTTTATCGGTGAACTGTCTAACATCTCGAACTTTCTCAAAACATCCTCGATGTAGTGAGACTGAGATAACACCAGTCCGTCAGACGTCTTAGAGATTTTTATCCCTAAGATGACATCTGCGATACCCATATCCTTCATGTTGAAGCATTGTTTCAACATGTTCTTAGTCTCTAGGATTACCCTAGGACTGCTTCCTGTGATCAACATGTCGTCTACATACATGCATATCATAACAAATGAGTCGGAGTTACCTTTCGTGTAGACACATTTATCACACTCATTAATGGCGAAACCCTTCGATAGTAGATTACTATCAAATTTTTCGTGCCATTGCTTCGGGGCTTATTTCAGCCCGTACAGAGATTTGACAAGTCGACAGACTTTCTTCTCTTGCCCTTGAACCACATACCCCTCGGGTTGGTCCATATAAATTTCTTCTTCCAAATCACCGTTTAGGAAGGCTGTCTTGACATCCATTTGATGTATCTTAAGGTCACGCAAAGCTGCGATCGCAATGAATACCCGTATGGATGTCATCTGGGATACCGGGGAGTATGTGTCAAAGTAGTCAAGACCTTCTGTCTACCGATAGCCCTTGACTACCAACCTGGCCTTGTACTTATCTATAGACCCATCTGCTTTATATTTCCATTTGAGTATCCATTTACAACCCAACGGTTTAATTTCCGGAGGAAGATCAACCAACTCCCAAGTATGGTTATGCAGAATAGAGCCTATTTCACTCTCAATAGCTTCTTTCCAGAGCGGTGCTTCTGGAGTTGACAATGCTTTAGCAATTGTCCTTGGTTCATCATTAACCATATAAGCTACAAAGTCAGGACCGAAGGATTTATCCTTCCTGGCCCTTTTACTTCGCCTTAGATCCATCTCTAGAGTCTTCAAGTTCTGAGAATCTGGAACACTAGATTTTGGATGTTCAGCCACCTCGAGATTCTCTAGATTTGAATCATCTAGATCCGGGCCATCAACGACTCCCGGTTCTTGAGAGCTTTGTTCATAACTTCATTTGCGAGAGGTTATGTCTTTTTCCTTTCTAGGAAAGGTACCTTCAAAGAATTGAGCATTCATTGATTCCATGATTGTACCCCTGGTGGATATCTGGAATAACTGACTTATGCACTAAGAAGCAATAAGCACTACTGTTATTTGCATATCCGATGAATATGCAATCTACAGTCTTAGGCCCAATCTTGACCTGCTTTGTCTTGGGTACTTCAACCTTTGCCAAACAACCCCACCTTAAATATTTATAGGTGGGTTTCTTTCCCTTCCATGATTCATATAGAGTTTTGTCCTTACCATTATGTGGGACTCTGTTAAGAATCGTATTAGCGGTAAGGACGGCTTCTCCCCACATGTTTTGGGGAAGACCGGAATTGATGAGCAAGGTATTCATCATTTCCTTCAATGTGCAGTTTTTACGTTCCGCCACACCATTCGATTGAGGTGAGTATGGAGTCGTCGTTTGATGAACAATGCCTTTTTGGGCACAGTATTCCTCAAATGGCGCTACATATTCTCCCCCTCTATCGCTACGAATGGATTTAATCCGTAGGCTTAGTTGGTTCTCAACTTCTGCTTTGTAACGTCGAAACGGTTCAAAGGCTTCATCCTTACTTTTCAACAAGTAAAGGTAACAATACCTTGTGCTATCATCAATGAATGTCACAAAGTACTTGTTCCCCCCTCTAATTTGTGTGAACTTCAAATCACATATATCTGTGTGAATAAGTTTTAGAGGAGCGGTATTCTTTTTGACAGATCGAAAAGGAAGCTTGGTGAGTTTTGCCTCTACGCACACCTCACACTTATATTGAGGGTTTACGTCGATAGACGACAACAACTCCATCTTTACCAACCTTTGGATAGACTTGTAGTTAACGTGTCCTAATATATGATGCCATAAATTAGAAGACTCAAGAAAATAAGAAGAAGGTTCAACTTTATTACTTGGACGCATTACAGACATGGCATTTACTTTGAAGTGGCCTTCACAGACGAAGCCTCTCCCCACAAAAGTGCAATTCTTAGTGAGTACAAACTTATTAGATTCAAACACTAGCCTAAAACCAGCATTAACCAATAAAGGTCCAGAAATTAAATTTCTTCTAATCTCTGGGACGTGCCTCACTTCCTTCAGAGTGAGCTCCTTTCCGGAAGTCATCTTCAGGACCACCTTTCCTACCCCCAGCACATCAGAGGATGCGTTGTTGCCCATGAACAACTTCTTGTCGGTGACCGGTGTGTACGTGGAGAAGGCATCTCTGTTGGAACAGATGTGTCTGGTAGCACCTGTGTCCATCCACCACTGCATCGGATTCTCAACCAGGTTTGCTTCTAGCACCACTGCCGAGAACTCCTCAATCATGTCATCTAGGAGCGTGTCCTTGACGACGTTAGCATGCGCCTTGCCTTTAGCCTTGGCTTTCTGTTGTTGCTCATTCTTGAGCTTGCGGCATTCCTTGATCTTATGACCAGGTTTCCCACAGTGGTGACAGTTACCTTTGAACATCTCCGCTGCGTGGGCCTTGCCGTCTTTCTGGAACTTCCACTTCTTGCTTGAGTTCCCTTTGGCCTCAGCCAGATGTGCCTTTGCCTCAGCAGGTTGTTTACCCCTAGGTAAGGCCTTCTTATTATCTTCCTGGATTTGGAGTTTGATAATAAGCTCTTCAAAGGTCATCTCCTTTGTCTTGAGTTTCAAGTAACTCATAAACTCATTCCACGAAGGAGATAACTTTTCAATCAGCGATGCAACCAAAAATTGCTCATTTGGTTTCATTCCTTCCAAATCCAGGTGATGTAAAATCATTTGGAATTCCTGGACTTGGGACATCACTGTCTTACTATCCACCATTTGGAATTTTAGAAATTTCCCAATGATGAACTTCTTAGTACCCGCATTTTGTGCGTTGTACTTCTTTTGCAGTTTTTCCCACAGCTCTTTAGCAGTGCCAACGGTGTAATAGACCGTGTAGAGAGGGTCTGCCAAACAATCCAGTATGTAATTCTTACACATGAAATCAATATGATTCCATGCATCAAGAACCATCTTCATGACATTATTGACATGGGTATCAAGGCCCCCTTCAGCCGTTTCAGTAGGCGAAGAGTCCATTTCATCTCCAGCTTGTGGAGGATCTTCCGTTAGGAGCCGGGCCATGCCCATAACTGTTAAGTAGAACAACATCTTCTGCTGCCATCTCTTAAAGTTTGAGCCCATGAATTTTTCAGGGCGATCATGGTGGAATGCGAAGGAAGGAGCAGTAAAGGCAGCAGACTTGCCTTGGGCAGCAGCGGGGAAGGCAACAGAGTTGCTGCCTTGGACAGTAGCGGCAGCAGCAGAGTTGCTGCCTTGTACACCTTGAGTGGAAGCAGCAGCAACAACAGAATCAGTCATGTTTCCAGCCATGTTGCAACAGTTACAGTAAGAAAAATATTGTCTTAAACTTGTTGGATACAAAGATGCAGGAAACAGAAATTACAAGTAACTGCTAAGTATTACAAGAACTGAAATTACAAAGAACTTGAAGAATAAACTGGAATAATTTTTGGCATGCTGAGTCGAGTGTTTGCACTCTGTCTTTAAGATAATATTGCCCCGTATGTATCCTTTTTACATCCTGAACAATTGTCTCTCAAGATAAAACAGCAAATGAATATATGAGGAAAGAAAACTCAAGTGCTACCGTAAAGAATTTTGAGTAATGAAATGATGCTGGAAGGTAGTAGGACGACTGATTTCGTTTCTGTTTATGTGTCTGTTTGTGTGTTTTTTGTAGCTCAACAATGGTGACAAATGGTCCTTTATATAGTTGAAGGAGAGGCTTACCAACTGCCCACATAAGTGCTATTACTGGCCAAGTAATGGCAATTATAGAGGTAGTAATTCACCAAAATAAATGTTAAATTTGATGTGCAACGGATGACATTTAGGAAGAGTAATTCAGCCAAAATAAATGGCTGAATTGAGTGCTAGTTGACGTTCTGTTCTCTGCCCAATCTGACTTTCTTGAAACTTCAGGGACCAAACTGTACATATTGAAACTTCAGGGACCAAACTGTACATATGAAATAATTATGGACCAAACTGTACATATGAAAGAATTCTGGTCCTAAAAGATAATATCAGAAGAAGCACAACCCACAACCCACGACCCGGACCGGACGGGCGGCGGTGGCGCGCGTGTGGGCTTTCCTCGAACCGAAGCACATCTAGGTCCCTTCTTTAAACACACGGGATACCCTTGGGGTCCCAAACTCCAAGCCAACTTTGAGACTTATAAACAAAGCAATTTTTTCTTCCTCCACCGATGAGGGAGAATTGATCTCAATACCACACTTTTTCATGCTTGAAACACCTCACTTCGTGGACCAATATCTCTTTCATTTCTCAACGAAATTTGACGATTATTGGCCTTACGGTTACCTACTTACTTAGTAGATTATGCACGTGTGAAGAACCGAATTCTCCAACATGCGGAACATTAGTGTTTAAGCCGTTAAAGTTGGTCGAACGCAACTCCCGCCAAAGGCAAATTTCCAACATGAACATATTCCTTTATTAACGACAGAGCAGCAACTATAGAGGGAGATCCAATTCACAAAAAATGGCTAGAAAATATATGCACAAAAATGTAAGGAAGTCAGTAAGAGGCTAGCCCGAAAAGACAAAAATAGTGTGTAACCAGTAGTGACAGTCAGCGAGCAAGATGAAACTTCTCCGGCAACATAGAAGACACCGGAAAATTACTCAAAAATAGTCCAACAATAGCAGTAGCAGCGTGGAACAGTAATGTCAAAAGCAAAATAGTAATAAACATGTAAATACATATAATTATGCACAAAATAGAAGCAACCGGAGCATAGGTGTTGATCTCCGGCGGCGTGAGTTCGCATAGAAGATGAAGAGAAACAGAGAGAGGTCGTGGAGTGGTGGTGAGGATGGTGGAAGAGATGGTTTGAGGGGTTTTTGGATTCGCCAGAAATGGCAGTTCGCCAGAGAAAACTGATCGGTAGGTGAAGGACTACTCATTGGTGTTGTCGAGATGAAACAATAGTGTTGATGGAGATGGAATAGAGGGAGATGATGAGTGGAGAAAATGGGTGAGAGAGAGAGAAGGGTGAGGGTAAGGGGTGTTGGTCGCTGGTGATAGGCGTGGTGCCTGCTCCAATTTACCGAAGCTGAAAGCTCCTCGCCGGGGCATTGACGGTCATGAAGAGACCGGAGGTTGTGTATTGTTGGTTGCTCCGGTTCACCGAAGCCAAAATCTCCTCGCCAGAGCAGCGATGGAGAAGAGAGAAGGCGAGCAGTGGTTGTCATGGAGGCAGTGACAGTGTGGTGGGATTGTAATGGTCGATTCGCCGGAGTTCCGGCTCAACGGCTGAGAACAAGAAATGAGTGTTTTGAAAATTAAAGTATGTATTGTGTGTGAAAATTAACCCCTCCCTCGTTCCTTTATAATACAAAATAGAAGCAACCGGAGTATAGGTGTTGATCTCCGGCGGCGTGAGTTCGCCATAGAAGATGAAGAGAAGCATAGAAGGGTCATGGAGTGGTGGTGAGGACGGCAGTCTACGGTGGATTTAAGGGTGAGGGTAAGTGTTGGTCCGGTGATAGGCGTGGTGCCGCTCCAGCAATAAGCTCCTCGCCGGGGCATTGACGGTCACGAAGAGACCGGAGGTTGTGTGTTGTTGGTTTGCTCCGGTTCACCGAAGCCAAAATTTCCTCGCTCGAGCAGCGATAGAGAAGAGAGAGGGTGAGCAGTGTTTGTCATAGAGGCAGTGATAGCGTGGTGGGATTGTAATGGTCGATTCCCCGGAGTTCTGACCAACAGCGCTCGTCGACGGCTGAGAACAAGAAAGGAGTGTTTTAAGGTTTTTTGTGGAGAGAAGAGTGGCAAAATTTTGAAAATTAAAGAGTGTATTGTGTGTAGAAGATGTGTGAAAATTAACCCCTCCCTCGTTCCTTTATAATACAAAATGCTACCCCATTTATCCAATGAATATTAATCATCCTTCTCTTGTACCCTCAAGACAAAATTTAGTCCCCAGGTTATTACTCAATGGGTCTTCCACCCTTTTATCCTTTAGAAGAATTTCCTCTAACCAAGGGATGAAAGACTCAATTCTTTTGACTTGATCGAATATTTGCTTTGAGTTTTCAAATTAATTATTCCGGCATTCTATACACTAACAACCTATACTAAAAATATAACCAACTATTATATATAAATAATAGTGTAAATATTAACCTAAGTATTAATGCATAAATTAAGAAACGATTATTGACCGCACAAACATTTGTAGTATCACTGTACATGTGCAGAAAAATAATGATTCTTGAAAATGACAATAAATTAATAAAATTCCCCAAATAAGGATAATCATTAATAAATCGTCGAAAAATATAAAAATGTGTTATTTATGTTTTAACGATCAGGGCACCCTGAAAATGTTATTTTTTTATATGGCGAGCCAAAATTGGGTGTCAACACATTGCTAAGCAAATCTGAGATGATTTGATGAATACACATGAAGTGACTAGCCAGGTTAGCAAATTCAGGAAAGCTATGCTTGCCATGGATTTTGAAAATTTCAGAATGAAGCAAGAAGAAATTGTTTCTGAAATGTTAACAAGGTATACATCTCTGATTAACGAACTGGCATCTCTTGGAAAAATCATTACCATAGAGGACTCAGTTGACAATATTTTTGAAAACACTACCAAAGACTTTCAAGATGAAAGTCTTTGCGATAAGAGTAGCCAAAGACTTAGGAGATATATCCTTTGATGAATTGGTAGGAAACTTGAAGACCTATGAGATGGACATGGAAAACTCCATAATTGATCAATTAAGTTTTGAAAGATCCTTGGCGTTGAAAGCTACTGATAGTGACAATTCTAAAGCAGATGAGAAGAAATGATGTTGATCACCGGAAACTTCAGGAAGTTTCTCGACCAAGGAGAGACAATGACAGAAAAACGCATACGAAAATGGAAGAGGTGACAAACCTCAAACTGTTGGCTGCTTCAAGTATGAAAAAATTGATCACTTGATCAAAGACTGTCCCCCGGAGATCTAATGGAAGAAAGAAAGACCTGAAAAGAATAAGATAAAGGAACTGGTTCATGGAAGAAACAAAGGAACCCCTAAGGCATTAAAGGACACTTGGGATTCCAGTGATAAATCAGAAGATGAAATAAATCGCCATGCCCTGATGGAAATTGGAGATTCAGAATCACAGATTGAGGAAGACACAAAGGTAAATATTCTTAAACTAAAGGATAAGCTTGATTTACTCTCTAAGAAAAGTTTGACCTTCTTAATGACCTCTCCTCTTCTCCTCATCCTCCAACATCACGTAAGTCCCTACTAAGTATTTATAAGTAATTCTAAAGATTATACATAGATTCTAAGGGAAATTCTATGCCACAAATCTAGAATATTCAAGAAAACTCTTCTCAAAGGTTCAAGTGAAGAAATTAGTGTTCTTCATAAAAAAATGGATTTTTCTTCATGTTTTAGAGCGATTAAGGTATGTAAGGACAACTCTCCATGTGTGGAAACATTAGTTGTTCTTACCAAAACCACGTTCTTCGAATTCTACGTATTTTTTCAATATGCAAGTTATGACCTGAAATATGAAATGTAAAAGTGTCGTTCATGTGTTTCACTTCGAATATCGTGAACTTCCTATGAATTTCTTAGGTTCTCCTTATCTTGTATCCTTTGAAACCAAAAGTTCCATGTTAATTATGTGATTTTTGCTCAAACTATGATATCTTTTTTAAAAGAGTCTAAATATGTGAGCTGTGTTTTATGCAAATTATCTTATGAACCTTTTGATAATGAAGTAGGAACTATATATTATGAAAGTATGTTATGAAACCTATGATGATTAATTATGAATATGTTATGGTCCATCGAACCACTATTTTAATGCGAATATTTTTGGAGTATGATTTGTTAATCGAAAAGGCGTGCAAACACCCGAAACTACGCATGCGACGTAGGATAAGGGTCGTAGCGTTGGTTCGGGAAATTCTGTCATGTTACCTCATCGAGGATTTATTTATTGATCCAATTGCTAGAAATTATGATTGTGTATGTCTCATTATCCCGACAAGGTGATGAGATGACTTAGTTGATGGGCCAGAGATAGGACTCCATGTGCTCACATGGTGGCTATAATATGTTGGTTATTAATGAAACTACCCCTAACATATTTGCTAAATTTTTTATGATATAAATGTTGAGCTTATTAAGATGTCAAAGTTCTTATATCTTTATATCTTATTTATAATATTGTTGGGTCACCTTTCATTTCATGTCCCTTTATTTCATTCAGTTAATTTTACAAGTAAGTGTTATTCCATAGTATTTACATTTCTTTTATCGGGGATGTTGTATTTCACGTTGCAGGTACATATATTCAGGGCGTACTACTCCATGCTAGGCTTTTCGCACTCTCAGCTATTGGTTAGCCTCATTTGATCTTCAGGGCGTAGTTATATTTACTTTAGCATTTTTCGTTACTTTGGGTATGTAGGAGTCTTATCTGCTAAACATTTTAATTCATGGTTATATTAGAGGCTTCATAGACTAGTGTTTAGATATGCATTATGGTTGGCATTGACTCATGTTTGAATTTATGTTCCATCGTTTAAACTTAAGAACACATTTATGAAATAGAGCTTATTAAAGGTTTTATGATATGAAAATTGTTCATTTTACTTAATGTATGTTTCAAAGTCATATATCATGTAGAGATGGTTTATTCGGGCAGGTTAAGGCACCGAGTGCCAGTTCCCCAGGCAAGGGTTTGAGGCGTGACAATTTTACCCATTTCCATTAACATTGGTTAATTTACGAACCAAACACTTTATATAGAGTCAAGTAAGGTCTCAATTTGCTCTAGTCCTAGGGTGCGAAGATCATGACAAATCCTTGACTTTTCTCAAAGTCTCCGAATGATCCCAATCTGATCAATTATGAAATCTACGTAGGCATACGAGTTCGTAGAGACCCACATTTTTATAGTTATAACCCTGTCCTAAAAAGTCAAACACGATCCCCAAGAGAAAATTGGAATTTTATTGCAAAATTAGTATATCCAAAGTCTATATAGTCTAAATCACCAATATGAGTCAAATCCAACTTCAAATCGACCTCTAATTCGAAGAATTACATAATCTCAACATTAGGGCTTAAAATCTCAATTTCCTAACCCAAATCATGATTTAAAAGAGAAAAATCCGCAAGATTACATGATTAGTTAGTAAAAGGAGGTTTGATTCTTACCTCATGACGAAACTCGAAAATTCCTTTAAAATGACCCAAAATCGAGGTCTCTAGCTAAAGTTATGAAATGAAATGTCAAATACCATTTTGGGAATAAAATTACACTGCCCAGAGGTCCTTCTTCGTGATTGTGAAGGACCCCTAATGAATATGTCCTCATCCCACCCCGACCCGACCAATCATGAAAGCGAGACCAAGCTCGTGATCGCATGAATTGTCGAATCGGCCTAACTCGACCAACTACTCTACGCAAACGCCGCGGGAGTCTCATGATCGCGATGGCCACCCAAGATACCTCTTCGCAAACATGATGAGCCCCTACGCGAATGCATAGAAAGAAACCAGTTACCATACACCAAATATTTTCTGGTTACTTCCAAACTTTGAATCAACATCCAAAACTCATCCGGACCAGACACCAAATATTTTCTGGTTACTTCCAAACTTTGAGTCAACATATGAAACTCATCCGGAACCCTTGTACACAAACCAAATATGCATTTCAGTTATAAATACGCTTCAAACCTGCTCACGCGCTCAAAACACCAATCCGAGCCCGGGTCATGTCGACTAAAAATCTTCTTAGAATCTCTCTAATCTCTCAATATATATCTCTACAAGTCTACATTATTTACTAAATGTTGACACCCAATTTTGTCCCATCCTTTTTGATTTATTTGCATTTTTAAATATTTGTGACACCTCAAAAAATATTTTTTATATATATACATATAGGCATATATATACATATATATTATTATTCTCAATGTTGTTGTTATTATTATTATTATTATTATTATTCGTATTTCTACAACCATTTGCCTTTTTAAATCATGATCGTAGTTTCTATTGTAATATTCTATATTATTTTATTTTTAGCAAAAACGACATCGTATTTCTTTATTTTTTATTAAGCATTAAGCATTTCACAAATATTATGTTTTATTATTACCACATCTTATACTATTTTCTAAATAATTTTACATTTTTATTCAAAGCTTTTTTTTATATATATATTAAACCCCTTTTATATTTTTAAATCCATAACTCACTTTATTTCCCAACCCAAATTATTTCTACCCAAAACATTCTATCAACCCCAAAAATCCATCTACAAATTAACCCCTATTTTCGGCCCAACTTACCAAGCCTAAATCAAAACAAAATCACAACCCAACCAAGCCCAAATTTTTGGCCCAACCGGCCATTCCCTTTAATCCCTAAAAAATCCCAAACTAGCCCACTCCCCCTCTACCAAGCCCAAAACAAAAGCCCAACCCCCTTTCCTATATTCGATCGCCCCAAAACCCAAGCCCAACAGGCCACCCTCTACCAAGCCCAAGACCGAGGCCCACCCGGCTGGCCCAACCCCCTATCTTATTTTTTCGACCAACCCAACACCCCTTAAAATCACACCCCCCAAATCCCCTAACCCTAAAAAAATATCTCACACACACCCAGACCCCCCAAACTCGCCGCACACCCCTACACGCCTGCCCCTACGTCGCCACCCTACCCTGACACCGCCGAACCCTCACCAGTTTTTTTTCTTTTACCCTTCCAAAAAAAAAAGCAGAGCAGTAGCAGCAGCATCTCCCCTTTCCTCTTCTAGACAAAGCTACAAGCTTTGTCAACCATGGACAGAGGATGTTTGCTCCATTTTCGTGCTATGAATCACGTGAAGCCTGCAAAGCCATCAAACGTTCAGATTTTGAAGGATTTATTTTGACCAATTTCAAAATCTGAAGCTAAAAATCCTGCCCAAAGGAGCCCTAGCAAACCCTAAGTTTGTCCTATAAATATTAGCATGTGAGGTCCATTTGGAGGAGGCCTTTTTTGGATGAAAACTCTCGGTTCTGAGAAGGTGGAACTAAAAAATTTCACCATTTTCTTAGGCTTGTTCAGAGAAAAGATAGGCAGAAAAAAACCCTCTCTTGAACATCTTTCGATTCTCAAAATCCCTTTCTTTTTACTCTCGGTTCCAGCTCGGCAAAGCCACAAACACTTTGTTTCTTTTCAATCGCATAAACAAACTCCTCCGAGAGGGTCGACGATTCGAAACACGCCTCGGTTCGCTGCCCGGAGAAGGTCAGTAAAACGCATTCCTCTCGATTTATTTTCTGTATTTTTTTGTTTTGGTGCTAATTCTGTGCTGATTATTCATGTGGTTGTGTTTTAATGCCTAAGTGTGTTAAGTTGTTAGCCTTGTTTAAGTACTTATTGAGGTTTAGAAATGTCTTGTTTGTATTATTAAACTTATGCAGATTATGATATGAGGCATGTGTTGTTAGTACTTATTTAGAAGAGTTATGAATAGTTAGATGTTTATGTGTGATTCATATAGTGTTTCCACTGTTTAATTCATGATTAGTGTTACATTTAACACAATATGTTAAGATGTTGTTCAAGACACTGCTCGGTGAGGTTATGATGTAAATTAGTTATATTTTAGCATGACTAATATGATAAGGTCATTATTCTACTTTAAAGGTCATGATCTGTGGTGATTAAGGTCTGAATATGTGGTTATGCTTTGGTTCTTTTACATGTTTGAGATCCAATGTTAAGTAGGGATAAAGTTCATTTTCTTTGTGGATTTAGATGCATGTCAACTCGCTTGCATGTTTTCTTTACGATCAAATGAGTAGTGTTTAGATAGGTCGGCTTTAAATTCTTACTTTATTGTTTACGAACCCGTATGCCCGAGTTCAGATAGTAAAATGTGATAAAGAGCTTTGTGTGTGTATGTGTTGATTTATAGACCTTGTATGATCATGTTAGACTAAAAGAAATGTTGAAGCATGTCTATCTTGTTGAGTTCTCTTTGACCGGCTTATCCTCCCGATAAGTATTTGGTTTATTTGTTAGTTATGATATGATAGTTATCTAATTTAAGACTTGTCCGACACTCATTTTGACCTTCTTGTGTTTATTGGAAGTGTTCGCATGTCCAAGTGAACAGTATGACCATGGTCCCATGTATGTATCTTGGTCTAAGCAATTCGAAATATCAAATAGTTAAAAGGTTTGGGATTTGTGGGAACTGGATATACAATCCAAAGTGACTTGTTTACACCTTTTTTATTGGTTTAGAACTAATAATGAAGTATATGTATCTATATCAAGTTATAAATTCCAAAAATAGCATGTATTAAATATGATTTGAGTTGTTGAATATCCTGTCTTTGTTATTCTGGTCTTATTTGCTCACTTTGACAGTCCTACTATGTGTTTTTTATGCACAACTGGAATCATGTCCCTGTTAGTATAATTTAACTTATGAATTTGGATTGAGTATTGCTTGGACATATTATTGATTTGGGACAGACCTGTAGATTTATCATTTGCTAGTTTTCATTATGAAATTGTCATTTAAATCAAACTTATCTGGATTAGTAGTAATCAATAGAATATCCCCATCATGTTAACTGTGTCATGCCTATTTCATAAAGTGTGTTGTGTGACCATCTGCATTATCCTGACAAAATATTGCCCTGCTCATGTGTACTCCACAACTATGTATTTGTCCTTGATCACTTAATATAAGACCATCATTATGCAATATAGAAGCCTTCCTTGAGTCTTGTTGTGTCCTGCTGGTTTTAATTAAGTAAAAAACAATATTTAATCTAGTTTGAATGATTCCTAGTTTGCAGAGATTGCATGTTGAAATGGTCAAACCTTTGCTAATAAAGCAACTAGTTTAATCACATGTCTATTTGCTTGGTCCAATGTCCATATGCCTGTGTGAAATTTCTCTTATGCCTTCTAAAACTAACTACATTTTTGATTTGTTTGTCCTAATGTAAAGTGTCCCATGATGGCATTACCTTATTCACTAGATCATTTCATATCTATTGAGATTATCTGAATCATACTGTTACACCTCGTAAGATTAAATCGATAATTAAGAACGTCATTAAGGAAGTAAGATTTGGATATTGAATATAAGGAACACTTACATATGTTTATACAGAAAATTAGTGTATAAACGGATGTTATCCCGGAATAGTTTTTCTTTAGTGCTATACATGTGACGACGAGAATTAATCCTAGGAGTTGAATGTATTCCAATAGAGTTATGGAATAGTATTGTATTATAAAATTATGACATTGAGGATACGAGGCTTTATGAAATTCTCGGGAATTAAAAGAGGTGGGTTTAAAATTTATTAATTGAAGAACTTGGGGGCCAAAGTGTAATATTAAAAATACAGATTTTTTTTATAACCTACACTCTTCATCTTTCATCTTCTTCATTCCAAACTTAATACAAACTTTCCTCTCCTCCCCATACCCTATCTGAGAACCCCCCCAACCCCATAGCCAAATTTGAGGTTTTTATCTTCTCTTCCTAGACTACATTTTTCACCAAAAATTAGAAGCAAAACAACACCAAAAACAGTGGCAAAAACAGTGGCAAAATAGCCACTGCTGGGCCAAGATTATGCCCAGAAATTTCGATTTTTTGGGATGAATTTTTGGAAGAAAAACATGTAGGGATAATGGCTTAACATTGTAGAACACTTGCATGTCAATTGGAGTTGAAGAAGTGAACCAAAAAAGGGAAAACATTACAAAACAGTGGGTGATTTTTGGACAAGCAGAGGGCAGAAAATTGTGGACTGTTTTGGACGAAATTTGAGGTATAAAATTCTTCTTTCTATGATATAATTGGAATGCATGTTGTTAGAATTAAGGTAATGAATTTGTGTTAAGGAAAAATTGGAATTTAAGCAATGCATGTGACAATTTTGGGCTAGTTGCCAATTTGGGACAGATTTTGGTGTTGTTGGATTCGTTGGTTATTATTATCACTAATTGCATGATGAAATTGAAAGGAAACATTTAGATTTAATTGGAATTAGTTATATGGAAGTATTGAAATACGAAATTGGATTATAGGAATTAAGATAAGAGTTATGGAATTATGACATGTTGTGGCCAAGAACTTGCATGAAATTATTGGACATGTTGTGATGTATATGGACTATTTTAGGGACTGTTTTGTGGTGTTATAATGCTGAAAATTTAGTTACCATTATGCATGTTTAAGTGTGGTAATTGCTAATGTAAGTCCTAAAGGAATAAGGGTGTAGAAAGGCGTAGAAAGGCTTCACATTCTACCCTCGTTGTTGTTGGAACATGGACTGTTTTGTGAGCTGTTTTTAAGGTGGATTAAGAGGCTAAATTTACATGAGAAGTGGGTGTGTAAATTCCCTTTATTGTTGTTTTGGTTGTGCCCTTAATTGGTGCTTGGTTATTGATGTTATTAGCCTCGTTTGGAAGTTGTGGAAACATGTATAAACAGGAGAAGTGCTGCCCGAATTTTTATAGAATAAGAAGTCGTTATTCGATATAAAGTATGCTAGTAATCATAGAATTAACGAACGTATTACCATTATTATAGGTTGAAGTTCTATAACGAGGCATATTCTAATATTGTGTGGATTAGTTCGTCTAAAAGGTATGTGAAACCCTTACTTCTTTATTTTGGCATGATTTAATGAAAGTACGTCGGACGTACTTGATTCTTATACAGTTTAATTCCTAAAGAGGATTGTTATGAGAAGTGCCTATGATTTTTCAGCAAAGAGTTTATTATGACATTATTATAATGATTTTATTGAGAGTCAAATGATAATTTTTACTTGCATATGGTTACTCATGATATCTACTCGTGCTAAGTGTTACTACTTCACCTCACCGAGTCCCGGGCCGGGTTACATTCGTGCACAGCCTTGCATTTTTCACCGAGACCCTCACTAGAGGGCCGGGTTACGTAGGATGGATCCATAGATGAGATATGACTTTACCGAGTCCCAGGATAGGCTGGGTTACGATATGACTTTACCGAGTCCCAGCATGGGCCGGGTTATGATATGACTTCACCGAGTCCCAGCATGGGCCGGATTATGATATGATTCCACCGAGTCCCGCACTAGTGGGCCGGGTTACGTTACAGATAAATAAATATGTATATGGATAGGCACTCATGTTTTCTTGACTTGACTCTCATTTTTATAAGGCAACTGACTTTTATTGTTTATGGCATAGTTGGATTTGGATCCTGATTTTTATACTGATCTCCTATTTTCTGTTGGCTACTTATGATCTCTTTTACAACTTCATGTTTTACATACTCAGTACATTATTTCGTACTGACCCTCTTTCCTCGGGGGGCTGCGTTTCATGCCCACAGGTACAGGTTTTCAGTTTGGTGAACCTCAGGCCTAGGTTCCTACTCAGCAGGTTGGGAAGCTCCTTTGATTCAGAGCTTTGTCATTTTGGGTACGAACCCTATTATTTTGACTTTTGTATATTTAGGGGCACGACGGGGCCCTGTCCCGTCATATGTCGTTATCCTTCTTGTAGAGGTCTGTAGACAATTGTGGGTTGCACTGGTGTAAGGGTCAGAAATCTGTTTCGGTCAGCAATATTATTGTACTCTATGTTGGGGGTGTTCCCGTGTATATGTGATATTATCTGTTGGCATCCTTGTCGGCTTGCCTGTTATATTATCTGTTGGCAGCCTTGTCGGCTTGCCTGTTATATTGTGTTGGCTAGTTGTGACTCCTCCGGAGGCAGGTACATTCGGGGGTAAAGACAGCCTTGTCGGCTTGCCTACCATTGCATATGTTGTTATTGCAGCGTTATGCTGCCAGATTTCGACTCATTAAGTGTTAGTTGGATTATGTGTGACAGGTTAGTATAATGACGTCATTAGGGCGGTTAGTCGCGGCCCGTCGGGTCGGGTCGTGACACATACCTATGTTAGCATGTCCCCAGAGTCTACTCATGTGCCTATCCTATCTCTAGAGTTTGTTTGAATGACATTTGCATTAGTGATTTCCACCATTTTGAACCAGTTTATACCTTGTTAAGCCATAGTCTCTAATGCATTCCACACCTGGTTTGTGACTATGTCTCATGTAGTAAGTATGTATAGGGTATAGTCTAATGTTAAAACTTCTTAAGCATTATCTACCTGTGAGTGTGGGTTATCTTTTATTGGTATGAATCTGAATCACAAGCATGCCTATCTATGTCAAGCAGTTTGTTAAGTAAAGGACATGTTAGGGTTAATTCTAGTTTTGTTTGTGCTGCTGCTGTCAAGTTCCCCCCTGATGTATGTTAAATAAGAAAGAGTGCTTGTATGAGATAGCAATGAATTTGATTTCTTGCTAAGTGTATAAATTGGTTCTGTCTTTCTAATTCTTGATTAGATTTGACCTAAAAATCATGAAACATGCTACCGTATCTAAAATAGTTGCCCTAAGTTCTCTGGTTAATATATGTTTCTTGTTTTTTTTTTAATATTCGAGTCTTATACATGGATATGATAACAGAATTTGTTTGATTTGGTGTTAAGATATCTGGGCATTCTTTCCTGTTGTGTCTGGATCTACTCTTCATACCTGCACTGGCCTTATATTTGTGCAATTGTTTCATTTCCCTTGCTGGAATTGAGTCTGCTCATTCTGCCCAATGCTAGTTTGTTTGTTTGTTTGTTTGCTCTAAAACATGTAGGGTACCCTTGTATTTTTTTTTTACTGATGCATGAACTTGCTCGTGTTGGTCAGTTTCTTCCCATTTGCTGAACCTGCGATGATATACTTCAAAAGTATACAGGATATATAGACTTCAGTATACACAAGGTGTATATCAAAGTTGTATGTCCTTGTATACCTTTAAGTATATCATGTATATTATGAATATCATGTATACCAACTCTAATGTATGTCTCCTTCAAGTATATCATGTATATTATGAATATCATGTATACCAACTCTTATGTATGTCTTAGTGTATATCTGTGCATGTGTTGAATTGGGCCTTTATGTATCTAATTGGTTTCTTTCTGTTTAAAACTGAAAGTCATTATATTGGGCTTGCTTGTTATGCATAGCTGGTGAATGTTATTTTCTTTAAATCATGTGGGATATCCCTCCATCTTCTTTCTGTTAATTGATGATTTAATCCGTTCATGTTGGTTTGTCCTCCCGTGATTTGGACTTGCAATGATATACTTAAAAGCATATAAGGTATAGACATAGGTATAAATCAGCTATATACCGAGGTTGTATATTTCTAAGTATATCATAAGTGTATTTGGAAATATCTTGTATATATCAAACCCTTATATGTTAATTGAATATTTGAAAGTGGGCCTGATATATTCTCGAATCTGATTCTCTGAGTTTGGGCATGTTTTCTCCTCATTATTTTTGAGATAGGGCCCATGACTCCCAATAGTATAGATAATTTTCGATTGGGCCTTTTGTTGGGTTCTATTTTTTATTTTTTATATCAATTGTTGATTGGATTATGTACATATTTTCATATTCCGTCTCCTAATCCTTTTCTTTCTTTCGTTTATATGAAATGCATCGGGAGCAATGAAGAGTCTCATCATGATCATTGCCGAACAAAGACCCGCATCCACATTCCTTGCATTCTCCGGCTTCGGGATTTCCAAAACAAATAGGGCGAGATGACGTCGTCATCTGCTTTAGTTCCCTTTCATTGTTATTCTTTAATTTCGGGTCTGTAATAATTGTTTAATGTTTTGTGTGATCGTTAGGATATTTAGAATAATTAGGCCATGAATGGATAATTAGTAGGGTAGTTAAAACTCGTCGCTAGCTTATTTACTTATAGTCCCGGTTAGTTCAAACATAGAAACCCTCCGCTAGTTTATTTATTTTAGGCTCGTCAGGCATATTTAAAAATTTCAAAACAACTTTGATCATCTTCTGTTTACTTTATTAATTGTACAACTCAAAATGATTTCCAAAATTACTTCTTTGACATTATAAGTAATTCATTTTTCTCCTTACTATTAATTGTCACAAATGCATACTTTTTCCACTTCTACATGTATTTTCTTAATATCATACAAATGAATACTTGTACAACATGCATCCCTTTCATTAATTATTTGCAAAAATATCTTTTTAACTTTATACTTTAAACATGCATTTTTCGTAGTATAATAATTAATCTGAATTTGATCGGATAACTGCAAGTTAGCGGATCTTAAAGGATGCCTAACCCCTTCCCTTTAGGATAATAAAGAACCCTTACCTAGAATCTCATTAGTTTCGCAGACTTTAGAATTGGAGTTATATTGTAGCATTTAGTTAACATTTAGATGCCCTAACTCACCATAAATAATTAGGTGGCGACTCCTTAATCATACCCAGGAATCACCGGATACGTTGTGCTCCGCTTTGACCCTCGTGGGTCAAAAAACGGGCGCGACAGCATGGCGACTCCACTGGGAAAATTCAGGTTCTTAACCATAGCAAATTCAGGTTACTTATTACTGTGCTTTATTTTTTGCTCCTTATTTGATTTAATGCTTTGATTTGTTTCCATTGTAAATTTTGCATAACTGCTTTAATTGTTATATTCTCATACTGCTTTCCTTAAATTGTCATTCCGCTCATATTTCTTCCATTACGGAAAATTGACACTATCACACATTACACGCGAGGTGTGTTTTGCGCACTCGCAAATTTCTTTCAAATTACCAAATTTTAGGAGAGTTGGCGTATGCGCGGAGTGTCCGGACCATCCGGTGTCCGCGTAGCCTTCTCATTCGAGTAGTCCGCTCGGGAACCTTGAGTCTAGTCAGCCAAATCTTAGAAAATTTAGGGTAGAGCTATACCACCCTTTATCTTAAGTCATGCATGCATACACCTTAGGTGGGTCGATCCTTGGCATCAACTCCACAATTAAGAAATCCACCAAATTATCGATGGGTCTCATGACCCAACGACCATTCAACATATTATGTGTAGCATGATAATGATAGACGGATCCAGGCCTAAATATCATGCCAAAATTGGAAATACATATTCATTTTTTTATATATTTATGTTATAGATGGAGTTTGTGCCGCAGGTCAGGACGGTGAGTGGGATTCCGAGTAAACTGAAAATATGGTGGACAAGCTTCGACCTTGGCAGCCAGATGGCAATTAGGAGGAGATTGGGTTGCCTCATTTCATTGTTCGACATCTTCCCCGATCAGCATTTAGTCAGAGCACTAATCTATTTTTGGGATCCAGATCGGGTTGTCTTTAAATTCAGAGATTTTGAGATGACTCCTACTTTGGAAGAAATCAACTATTTCACCAACTTAATCTACCAAGGTAGAGGACAAATTATCCCACACAGTCAATCCGGAAAGAAATTTCTCCGCTACTTGGGGCTGAAGAACGCTAAGGAACTCCGGTGCTTTGAAATAACTGGGTCTCTTTGGATTATCTTTATGAGAGATACGGTTGTCGAGATGGTTATAAGTTGTTCAAAAATGAATTCTCTTGCACTCCCGACCATTGGCAAACCAAACGTCCTATTGCATTTACCGTCGCTTTACTAGGGACTTTGATATTCCCACTTGAGCATGGAAAGATCAGTACTTGCATATGTTCTGTGGCACGGGCACTTTTCGAAGGAGTAGACGGCGCGCAACTCACTTTGGCCCCTATGATTCTAGCGGAGATATTTCGGGCTCTAGGGAAATGTAAAAGAGGTGAAACAAGTTTCTTCGAAGGCTGCAACCTTATTCTGCAGATTTGGGCGATGGAACACTTTTATCAGCGCCCGAATATGGTAGACATATGCTTCAGTGAGTCAAAAAAAATTGTCAGCTTTTACGACAGGACAAAACGGTTTGTGTCGCCGGTCGGCATCAATGATTGGTATGAGTTTTTAGCATCCCACACTGGTGATCAGATCCAATGGAAATACCCGCTGCTCCCGAACTCCAAGAAAGCCTATATAATATGCAGAAGGCTTTATTATATTGAGCTTATTGGGTTGAAAGGCCTCCAACCATACACTCCACTCCGCGTACTCCGACAGTTTGGACAAAAGCAAATAATCCCCCTGCAAGCAAATATGAGAGTTTCTAAAGTTCAATTCGGGCCGAATTTCATTGTCCCCAGAGCTAGGCAAGTCCTCGATGAATGGAACGATATTGACACAATGGATATTAGAGATAGTCAGGAAGGAGGTACCCCCGAATATCACGCGTGGCTACGAGAAGATCGCGGTAATACAGACCATAGTCCTGAAGGCGAACAAGGTTTTGAAGATATTGGCACAACAATTTGGGTAAGAAATTTTCGGCTCAGAGACACAATCATTACTCCTGAAATATGGCACCAAATGCAAAACATAGTGCAGTACCTAGAAGACGCAGGAGCCGGACCTAGCAGTGTTAGGGTTTCATCTTCATCTCTGTGTTCAAGAGCAAGATTTAAAACTCGGTCATAAGAATATCTTATGTTATCAACTTTATTATTGTATGCATTATTATTACAGTAAAAGTTAACCTTTATTTCCAACAGAAGGCATCACAATTACTGGCTTGGATCAATTTACCAGTGTCTTGCATATTTGGCGTTTAAGCCCACCTCTGGCATAAGAGAGGCCCCATGCACGTTAGGACGCGCGTTTAATTTCCATATAATCTTCCTGCTGCTTGTTTACTGTTTTCCACTCTATACATGTTATTCAAAGCAATAATTACTCGTCTCGTACTAACTTAGTTTGCTTCATTTTGAAGAAGGTTTATTTTGCCTGATTTATTTCCCCAAAAGTTGATTCGTGTTGACTGAAACTGGCGGAACACCCCTACTTCACGAGATCAAAGGCACGATCATCCAGCGAAATGACTTATTCAGGAGCATCCGAACAAACTGGCATGGGACTTGTCACTCTTCCGGTAGGTGAACCAGAGACATCGAAAAGGAGATATACTACCGTCAAGGATGAATACCTCGCCCAACTGTTGCAGCAAATGGTAACCATGCAGACTGAGATCGAGTGGCTCAGAAATCTTACCAATCTTTCCATCAGCCTCAATACTCCACTGCCTGAACAAGGGACGAGCGCAACTGCACCACAAACCTTTCCATCTCCTGAACCGTCATTTCCCCAGAACCTTCCCCGAAATCCCTTACTAAGCAAAGCCAATCCTCAACTCGCCAGCCAGCAACGCACTAATCCGCATCCTATCAACCCGCATGCCAGTCCACAACAAAGTCCACTACAAAATGACCTAGTATCCTTCACAACTCCATATGCGCCTCAAGCTCCACTTATCCAAACTACTCCACTTGTCCAAAATATCCCTCCCACACAAAATTACCAGGCAACCCAACAAATACCGATGGCACACATCGCTAACAAGAAGTATGTGCCACCGGTATATGCAATGGAAGCCCAACCTTCTACTTCTACCATACCAAACATACCTCATCAGGAGATAGACCAATATGAAGAGATAGAAAGGCAAGCAAGGATTAGAACTGATGAAAGTATGGCGAGAGAAATTCGTAGCCTAAAAGAAGCATTCAAAAACATTCAAACCAGCAAGGGGCATGAAGGACTCGAGTACGAAGATCTCTGCATGCATCCCGACATTCAGTTGCCTATCGGATATAAGGAGCCAAAATTTGACTTATTTGATGGAAAAGGAAATCCTCGTGCTCATTTAAGATCATACTGTGACAAGCTGGTTGGAGTGGGTAAGGACCAGGCCATCATAATGAAGTTGTTCATAAGAAGTTTGACAGGAGAAGCGCTCGACTGGTACATAAGCTAGGACCCGCGAAAATGGCATAACTGGGCACAATGGCACAGGATTTTGTGGATAGGTTCAGGTTTAACACCGACACAGTCTTGGATAGATTTTATTTAATGAAATTGGAGAAAAAATCTACAGAGACCTTCAGAGAATATGCCATGAGGTGGAGGGCGGAAGCAGCAAAAGTTCAACCCCCTATGGCGAAAAGCGAGATGACCACTCTCTTTGTGCAATCTATGAAAGATGCAACGTACTATGAAAGAATGATAAGCGTCATAGGACGGAGTTTCTCTGAAGTGGTAAGAATTGGAGATTTCATAGAAGAGGGTATCAAAACAGGAAGAATCACGAACTTAGCAGCATTGCAGGCCACGAGTAAGGCAATTCAGTCAGACTCATTTGGGGGAGCAATTAAGAAGAGGAGAGACGGATCGTCCCCTATCATGATGGTCCAGGAACATAGGTCGAACCAAATGCCAACCTATCAAAGCCCAAATCCTCAGCCCTCCTACTATAGTCAAAACACACAAAGCCCTCAGCCTTATTATCAACACTCACCTACTCCCTACCCTGTCTACCATACCCAACTAATATATAGTCCACCACGAGCACCTACCTATCCGAATTCCCCACAGTATCAACCCACATATCCACCTCAGCCACGAGCCCATCCACCAAATGCTCCTAGACCCCGTGCGAATCATGAAAGAAGGCCAGTCAAAACATATACACCTTTAGCCGAACCCCTAGCCCAGTTGTACGAAAGATTGAGGACCGCGGGAATACTCCAGTCCATCCCAGGGCATATCCCCAATCCTATTCCCAGATCATACGATGAGACTAAGCATTGTGCATACCACTCTGGAATCACTGGACATGACACTGGGGTTTGCTTTGCCCTCAAAGACAAGATAGAGGAGTTGATCAAAGAAGGAATTATCCAACTGAAAGGACCTCCCCCTAATGTAAACAATAACCCTTTGCCAAATCATGACAATGCCAATGTAAACATGATTACTGTTGACGAAGAAAACAGTTTGGAAGGGACCATTGTGCTAGTCCGAAGAGAGGAAAATGTTGAATCATCGGCCTTTATCACCCCTATAATTACAGTTCAAGTGAGGGCACCGTCTGAAGTGGAAGTACTTCCCCCGAAATCGCGGATAGTGACGCCATATTTTGATACCAAAACTGTCCCTTAGAGCTGTTCGACTGGGGAAAAGAGCAGGGGAAAAGAGAAACAAATTGTAGAAGTTGTCGTCGCTGGTATGACAAGATCCGGGCGATGTTATGCCCCTGCAGACAATCTAAAAAAGGTTGTAACAGAGACTGAAGTGGAAGAGTTTTGGAGGAAAATGCCAACCAAGGAGTATTCCGTTGTAGAACAATTGAAGAAAACACCGACTCAAATTTCTTTGCTATCATTGTTGATAAATTCTGCGACCCACGGACGTGCTTTATTGGAAGTACTCAAAGAAGCTTATGTTCCGAGAGAGACCACTGGCGAGAAACTCTCGGCCTTGGTCGGACAGATTTTAGAGGCCCATAAAGTCACTTTTCATGACAAAGAGTTGCCACCTGAGGGTTTGGGCCACAACAAAGCTTTGAACATAACTGTAAAGTGCATGAACAAGTTCATTTCTAAGGTATTGATTGATGGAGGCTCAGCCGTCAACATTTGTCCCATGGCGACTCTCCGAGAATTGGGAATTAGCATTGGAAAGATTCACGAAAGTCATGTGAGAGTTAAAGGTTTTGATGGAGCCCAAATGAGCGTTATGGGAGAAATGGATTTAACATTGCAAGTAGGACCCGTAGAGTTCGTCGTGGAATTCCAAGTGTTAGACATATCTACCGGTTATAATCTGCTAATGGGAAGACCTTGGATCCATATGGCTGGTGCGGTTCCTTCTACTCTACACCAGAGCCTGAAGTTTGTCTGGGATCATCACGAGGTCGTGATACACGGAGAAGGGAGAAATTCAATATGTCCCGAAGGACAAATCCCTGCTGTTGAAAGCGTAGATATACTGGATGGGTCTGTCATCCATGTCAAAGAAATTACATGTGCCTCCAAAGCTGAAAAACTGAAATTACCCCGGGTTCTCACAATGGTGGCCCAGGAAATGTTGAAGAATGGCTTTAAGCCCGGTCAAGGCCTCGGATTGAATTTAGAAGGTATGGTAGAGCTTGTTCACTTGCTCAGTAAAAAGGATACTTTTGGTCTCGGATACGAACCCACTTCTGAAGAAGTCTTGTTAGTCAACCTCTGAAAGAAAAAAGACACCCCCCCGCCAAAGCCTGTTCCGCCTCTGAATCAGTCATTTCTCAAAGCATATGATGCTCAGGAGTCAAAGGAAGATGATGTAGACAACCTCGCGGAAGGACTCAAAAGTCTTTTCATTGCAGGAGAAGAAATGGAATGCAATGTAATTCTGGATGATTTTGCTGAAGACCCAACCATTTGGGATGCAGAACATGGAGATGTTTTGAAAAATTGGACCTGTGCCCCGGCCCTGTTTCTCCGGGAAGCTTGTTAGAAATTACCTTAGTATTTTTTTTTAAACAATGCAATTCTGATTGAGGCTTGAATCGCATCTATGCATTTTAATGTGTTTTGCCTCCATCTTTTGTAAGCTTAAATAACAAATCCACATTGCTTTTGCTATTTCAAAATTTATTTTGTTTACTAATTTTCGTTTCTCTTTCAGCATGCAAACTAATAAATCTATCGATAATGCGAATGTGACATGTAATGAAACAAACAAACAAAACCCAAACAATGAACGTGACTTCGAGGAATATGATGAAGACTCGCAGCCAGAAGAATTGACAGAGGAATTGGAACATTTTGAGAATAAACTAAAGCCAAATTTAGATGAAACCGAGGCAGTAAATTTGGGAGATGCGGAATATGTGAAGGAAACAAGAATCAGCGTCCATCTGAGCACCGCACAAAAGGAAAAACTTACGGATCTTTTGAGGCAATATATCGATGTATTTGCTTGGTCTTATGACGATATGCCAGGTTTGAGCACATATATTGTTTCGCATAAATTTCCTATTGATCCATCCTACCCTCCGGTGAAACAAAAACCAAGGAAGATCAAGCCTGACTTGAGTTTAAAGGTCAAGGAAGATGTGTCTAAGCAATTCGATGCAAAGGTCATCCGATTCACAAGATACCCCACTTGGCTGGCCAACATTGTACCCGTGCCAAAGAAAGATGGGAAAATACGGGTGTGCGTGGATTATCGGGATCTCAACAAGGCCAGCCCGAAGGATGATTTCCCTCTCCCAAATATTCACATACTCATTGATAACTGTGCGAAGCATGAATTGCAATCATTTGTTGATTGCTTTGCTGGTTACTACCAAATCTTGATGGATGAAGAAGACACAGAAAAGACAGCATTCACTACACCTTGGGGAGTATACTGTTACCGGGTAATGCCGTTCGGACTCAAGAATGCAGGTGCCACCTATATGAGGGCCATGACTACCATTTTTCATGATATGATCCACAAAGAAATAGAGGTCTACGTGGATGATGTTATTATCAAGTCGCGAAGGGCTTCAGATCACTTGACATATTTGAAGAAGTTCTTTGGCCGGCTAAGGCGGTATGACTTGAAATTAAATCCTGCAAAGTGCGCATTTGATGTCCCTGCTGGAAAGTTGCTAGGTTTCATCGTGAGTAGAAGGGGTATTGAATTGGATCCCTCGAAGGTAAAAGCCATTCAAGACTTGCCTCATCCAAAGAGTCGGAAGGACGTGATGAGTTTTCTTGGTCGCCTCAACTACATCAGCAGGTTCATAGCGCAATCAACAGTGGTATGTGAGCCAATATTCAAGTTACTGAAGAAAGACGCATCTACCAAGTGGACATCGAATTGCCAGCAAGCTTTTGATAGAATCAAAGAGTACTTGTCTAACCCACCTGTTTTGGTGCCTCCAGAGCCCGGAAGGCCTTTGTTGTTATATCTGTCTGTGCTAGAAAACGCGTTTAGATGCGTGCTGGGACAACACGATGAAACAGGAAAGAAAGAGCAAGCTATATACTACTTGAGCAAGAAGTTCACACCTTATGAAGCTCGATATACTTTGCTAGAGCGCACTTGTTGTGCCTTGACATGGATTGCACAGAAGTTTAGACATTATCTGTCTGCATATACCACTTATCTCATCTCCAGAATGGACCCACTCAAATATATCTTTCAGAAGCCCATGCCCACTGGGAAGCTAGCAAAGTGGCAAATCTTTCTAAGTGAATTCGACATCATATATATTACCCAAAAGGCTATCAAAGGACAAGCACTAGCCGATCATCTTGCTGAAAACCCCGTAGATGAAGAATATATGCCTCTCCGGACTTATTTTCCGGATGAGGATGTATTGTTTGTTGGGGAAGATATCTCCGAAGAGTACCTGGGTTGGAGAATGTTCTTCGACGGAGCTGCAAACTTCAAAGGAGTTGGTATCAGAGCAGTTTTGATTTCAGAATCAGGTCAACACTACCCAATTTTGGCGAAGCTCCGATTTCCATGCACCAACAATATGGCGGAATATGAAGCTTGTATACTCGGACTTAGAATGGTCGTTGATATGAACATTCAAGAATTGTTGGTTATAGGTGATTCAGACTTATTGATTCACCAGGTGCAAGGCGAATGGGCCACCAAAAACGTGAAGATACTTCCCTACCTGCATTGCGTGAAAGAATTGTGCAAAAGGTTCAGCGAGATAGAATTCAAGCATATCCCACGAACTCAAAATGAGTTCGTTGATGCTCTGGCAACTCTGTCCTCCATGATTCAACATTCGGACAAGAATTACATTGATCCCATCAAGGTGAACTTATCGGATCAGCCGGCCTATTGTTTCCATATAGATGAGGAGTTGGATGGGAAGCCCTGGTACCATGACATTAAGAGGTTTCTCAAGGCAGGCGAATATCCAGAAAGCATAACCAGCACACAAAAGAAGACACTTCGGAGGGTAGCGAAGCATTTTTCCTAAACGGAGAAATCCTTTATCGGAGGACTCCGGATCTAGGTTTGTTAAGATGTATTGAAGCCCAAGAGGCAAGCAGGTTAATTGAAGAGATACATGGAGGCACGTGCGGGCCTCATATGAATGGTTTCACTTTAGCAAAGAAGATTCTGAGGGTAGGGTACTTTTGGATGACCATGGAAACAGATTGCATTCGCTTTGTACAAAAATGCCATCAGTGTCAGATTCACGACGATTTAATCAGGGTACCTCCTAACAAGCTCAGTGTGACGAGTACTCCTTGGCCATTCGCAGCTTGGGGCATGGATGTCATTGGTCCTATTGAACCTGCCGCATCAAATGGACACCGATTCATTCTAGTGGCAATTGACTACTTCACAAAGTGGGTAGAAGAATCGTCCCACAAGTCAGTGACAAAGAAAGTGGTAGTTGATTTTGTCCGTAATAACATCATTTGCCGATTTGGAAATCCGGAGTCGATTACAACAGACAATGGAGCCAATCTCAATAGTAATTTGATGAATGAGATATGCGAAAAGTTTAAGATCACTCACCGCAATTCCACTCCATATCGACCTCAAATGAACGGAGCAGTCGAAGCAGCCAACAAGAACATCAAAAGAATACTGCGAAAGATGATTGATAATTACAAGCACTGGCATAAGCATTTGCCCTTTGCACTTTTGGGCTATCGCACTACAATCAGGACTTCTACTGGGGCAACGCCGTATCTTTTGGTCTATGGTACAAAAGCTGTGTTACCAGCAGAAGTGGAAATACCATCTTTGAGAATTATCCAAGAAGCCGAGCTGAGCGAAGCAAAATGGTTACAGAATCGGTACGAACAATTGATGATGATTGATGAAAAGCGATTGAACGCTGTCTGTCACGGGCAACTTTATCAAAACAGAATGGCCAAAGCTTTCAACAGGAAAGTAAAACCAATGACTTACAAACCGGGGCAATTGGTGCTAAAACGTATATTCCCGCACCAAAATGAAGCTAAAGGAAAGTTCGCACCTAACTGGCAAGGGCCTTATATGGTTCACCGGGTGCTAACTGGAGGAGCATTAATCCTAGCTAAAATGGACGGCGAAGTATGGCCAAAAGCTATCAACGCAGATGCGGTGAAAAGATACTACATTTAGGATTTTTTATTTTTTATTTTTTTATGTAATGCATTTCTTATGTTGTAAAAGTTGCGTTCCCTTGGCGGGATACGCAAAGAACCTATGTCGGGTTCCATTTCTTTAGAGCACAAATTTCCCCGAAATTGCATTTTTACTTGTAACATGAACTACGTTATGACCTGATTTCCTCGGCGGGATACGTAGGCGGCCACATCGGCTTCGGTCCATTTTTAGAAAATCCTTACAATCCCTTTTTGCTTGTAATGAACTACGTTATGACCTGATTCCCTCATGGGGATACGTAGGCGGCCTAAATCGGCTTCGGTCCCACCATTAGGAAATCTTTTTCCTTTATCTCACATATGACAAAATGCACCCGTCTGATCGCCTTGATAGGCCAGGCAAACAGCCCACTCAAGACTCGACTTGGTCCAATTGAAAGTTCAGCATCCTCACATATCAGAAACTGGGCAAAAATTTTAAGAGATCACTGCGAGATGACGCCGTTAGATATGGAAAGTGTTGACCAACCAAATCTCTAGTCATCAGAAGGACTTTGGACAAGACGTTTGCTCTGTTTCACTACATGTCATTATTCGAGAGTTCGACAGTAATTCTTATAAGCAAATTGTTTTCAACAAACATTTTCATCAGAATTCGACAGAATTTTTTATTTTTCTTATTATTTTTAATATGCATTCTACAAATCGTTTTCAAATGTTTTCATTAATGGCTATCCAATACAGGAACCAGAGAGGGGCTACAGGTCCGAATCAGCAGGATATGCGAGTATCAAGGCCAAAGCTACAAAGTCAACGCGAATCGACTCCCCCTCCCCAAGCTCATAAATTTATTTGAGTACAGGTTCTTCAGGTCGAAAGCAGCATGGAAGCTGCAACATTTATGTGCAAATTCGCAAGGGGCCTCCGCATCGCAACTCACTACAATGATCACTTTCCTGATCGGAGACTGTACAAAGACGTCACGTTGACCTACAAGTTCCCAACCGCGTTATGACCATGCAAAGAACGGTATTTCGACTTACAGGGTCGCAGTCTCATCTACTCAACTTTTGCATCGCTTATGTCCACACATTAACAATCATGGCATAGCAGTTCGACCATAGGGTCACACTTTGCATTACGCCAATACAACGACATAAATCAGGCGCCCACCTTCTAATGCGGGTATTTTATTTAAATCAGGCGCCCACCTTCTAATACAAGTATTTTATTTTATTAGGCACCCACCTTTGAATGCGGGTATTTTATTTTAAGTCAGGCGCCTACCTTCTAATGCGGGTATTTTATTTTAAATCAGGCGCCCACCTTCTAATGCGGGTATTTCATTTTTAAATCAGGCGCCCACCTTCTAATGCGGGTATTTTATTTTAAATCAGGAGCCCACCTCCTAATGCGGGTATTTTAATTTAAATCAGGCGCCCATCTCCTAATGCGGGTATTTTATTTAAATCAGGCGCCCACCTTCTAATGCGGGTATTTTATTTTAAGTCAGGCGCCCACCTTCTAATGCGGGTATTTTATTTAAATCAGGCGCCCACCTTCTAATGTGGGTATTTTATTTTTAAATCAGGCGCCCACCTCCTAATGCGGGTATTTTATTTTAAATCAGGCTCCCACCTTCTAATGCGGGTATTTTATTTTTAAATCAGGCACCCACCTCCTAACGCGGGTATTTTATTTTTAAATCAGGCGCCCACCTCCTAATGCGGGTATTTTAAGTTAAATCAGGCGCTCACCTTATAATGCGGGTATTTTATTTAAATCAGGCACCCACCTTCTAATGCAGGTATTTTATTTTAAATCAGGCGCCCACCTCCTAATGCGGGTATTTTATTTTAAATTAGGAGCCCACCTTCTAATGCGAGTATTTTAGTTTTAAATCAGGCGCCCACCTCCTAATGCGGTATTTTATTTTTAAATCAGGCGCCCACCTCCTAATGCGGGTATTTTAAGTTAAATCAGGCGCCCACCTCCTAATGCGGGTATTTTAAGTTAAATCAGGCGCCCACCTCCTAATGCGGGTATTTTATTTTAAATCAGGCGCCCACCTCCTAATGCGGGTATTTTAAGTTAAGTCAGGCGCCCACCTCCTAATGCGGGTATTTTAATTTAAATCAGACGCCCACCTCCTAATGCGGGTATTTTATTTAAATCAGGCGCCCACCTTCTAATTCAGGTATTTTATTTTAAATCAGGCACCCACCTTCTAATGCGGGTATTTTTTAATTTAAGTCAAGCGCCCACCTCCTAATGCGGGTACTTTATTTTTAAATCAGGCGCCCACCTCCTAATGCGGGTACTTTATTTTAAATCAGGCGCCCACCTTCTAATGCGGGTATTTTATTTTTTTCATTCAGACCCCCACCTTTCTAATGCGGGTACTTTATTTTAAACCAGCGCCCACCAACGGCGTCGTCCGCACAACGTTTAAGCAACGACATCATTTCAGCTTACAAAGTCATATTCTCACATACATATTTTATGCAACAGTTATGCACTAACTTTTATCTTAGCTCTAGTCCATAGGAGTTTGAATCGGCGGGAGCCTTCAGCACAACGTGGAACTATCTCTTACGGCGAACCGAGGCAATTTTGGTCAGCGGCCTACTTTGAACGTCGTCCCGCTTTTTTCCCAATATGTTGCCACACCTTCAACCAGTATCCTCATAACCCGACACTGGGGTAATATTTCTCGAATCTGCACCATATTTTTGCAACTTCTCTCCCCCGGGGATTCTATTTCTACCCATGTGTACCTAATCTTCCTTCAAGTCCCATTTATCAGGACAAAATTGGCTACTCGGTCAACTTCTTTGTCCGAAAATTCTTTCATCGTTTCCGGCCAAAGAGGGGCATCTGTTGACACCCAATTTTATCCTATCCTTTTTGATTTATTTGCAATTTTAAATATTTGTGACACCTCAATTTTTTTTATATATATATACATATAGGCATATATATACATATATATTATTATTCTCAATGTTGTTATTATTATTATTATTCGTATTTCTACAACCATTTGCCTTTTTAAATCATGATCGTAGTTTCTATTGTAATATTCTATATTATTTTATTTTTAGCAAAAACTACATCGTATTTCTTTATTTTTTATTAAGCATTAAGCATTTCACAAATATTATGTTTTATTATTACCACATCTTATACTATTTTCTAAATAATTTTACATTTTTATTCAAAGCTTTTTTTATATATATATTAAACCCCTTTTATATTTTTAAATCCATAACTCACTTTATTTCCCAACCCAAATTATTTCTACCCAAAACATTCTATCAACCCCAAAAATCCATCTACAAATTAACCCCTATTTTCGGCCCAACTTACCAAGCCTAAATCAAAACAAAATCATAACCCAACTGAGCCCAAATTTTTGGCCCAACCGGCCATTCCCTTTAATCCCTAAAAAATCCCAAACTAGCCCACTCCCCCTCTACCAAGCCCAAAACAAAAGCCCAACCCTCTTTCCTATATTCGACCACCCCAAAACCCAAGCCCAACCGGCCACTCTCTACCAAGCCCAAGACCCAGGCCCACTCGGCCGGCCCAACCCCCTCTCTTATTTTTTCGACCAACCCAACACCCCTTAAAATCACACCCCCCAAATCCCCTAACCCTAAAAAATATCTCACACACACCAGACCCCCCCCAAACTCGCCACATACCCCTACACCCCTGCCCCTACGTCGCCACCCTACCTTGACACCGCCGAACCCTCACCAGTTTTTTTTCTCTCACCCTTCCCAAAAAAAAAGCAGAGCAGCAGCAGCAGCTCCCCTTTTCTCTTCTAGACAAAGCTACAAGCTTTGTCAACCATGGACAGAGGATGTTTGCTCCATTTTCGTGCTATGAATCACGTGAAGCCTGCAAAGCCATCAAACGTTCGGATTTTGAAGGATTTCTTTTGACCAATTTCAAAATCTGAAGCTAAAAATCCCACCCAAAGGAGCCCTAGCAAACCCTAAGTTCGTTCTATAAATATTAGCATGTGGAGTCCATTTGGGGGAGGCCCTTTTTGGACGAAAACTCTCGGTTCTGAAAAGGTGGAACTAAAAATTTTCACCATTTTCTTAGGCTTGTTCAGAGAAAAGATAGGCAGAAAAAAACCCTCTCTTGAACATCTTTCGATTCTTAAAATCCCTTTCTTTTTACTCTCGGTTCCGGCTCGGCAAAGCCACAAACACTTTGTTTCTTTTCAACCGCATAAACAAACTCCTCCGAGCGGGTCGACGATTCGAAACACGTCTCGGTTCGCTGCCCAGAGAAGGTCAGTAAAACGCATTCCTCTCGATTTGTTTTCTGTATTTTTTTGTTTTGGTGCTAATTCTGTGCTGATTATTCATGTGATTGTGTTTTAATGCCTAAGTGTGTTAAGTTGTTAGCCTTGTTTAAGTACCTATTGAGGTTTAGAAATGTCTTGTTTGTATTATTAAACTTATGCAGATTATGATATGAGGCGTGTGTTGTTAGTACTTGTTTAGAAGAGTTATGAATAGTTAGATGTTTATGTGTGATTCATATAGTGTTTCCACCTGTTTAATTCATGATTAGTGTTACATTTAACACAATATGTTAAGACTGTTGTTCAAAGACTGTTCGTTGAGGTTATGATGTAAATTAGTTATATTTTAGCATGACTAATATGATAAGGTCATTATTCTACTTTAAAGGTCATGATTTGTGGTGATTAAGGTCTGAATATGTGGTTATGCTTTGGTTCTTTTACATGTTTGAGATCCAATGTTAAGTAGGGATAAAGTTCATTTTCTTTGTGGATTTAGATGCATGTCAACCTGCTTGCATGTTTTCTTTCTGATCAAATGAGTAGTGTTTAGATAGGTCGGCTTTAAATTCTTTCTTTATTGTTTACGAACTTGTATGCCCGAGTTCAGGATAGTAAAATGTGATAAAGAGCTTTGTGTGTGTATGTGTTGATTTATAGACCTTGTATGATCATGTTAGACTAAAAGAAATGTTGAAGCATGTCTATCTTGTTGAGTTTTCTTTGACTGGCTCATCCTCCTGATAAGTATTTGGTTTATTTGTTAGTTATGATATGATAGTTATCTAATTTAAGACTTGTCTGACACTCATTTTGACCTTACTTGTGTTTATTGGAAGTGTTCGCATGTCCAAAGTGAACAGTATGACCATGGTCCCATGTATGTATCTTGGTCTAAGCAATTCGAAATATCAAATAGTTAAAAGGTTTGGGACTCGTGGGAGCCTGGACATACATTCCGTTGACTCCGTTTACACCCTTTTTATTGGTTTAGAACTAATAATGAAGTATATGTATCTATAGCAAGTTATAAATTCTAAAAACAACATGTATTAAATATGATTTGAGTTGTTGAATATCCTGTCTTTGTTATTCTGGTCTTATTTGCTCACTTTGACAGTCCTACAATGTGTTTTTTATGCATAACTGGAATCATGTCCCTGTTAGTATAAAATAACTTATGAATTTGGATTGAGTATTGCTTGGACATATTATTGATTTGGGACAGACCTGTAGATTTATCATTTGCTAGTTTTCATTCTGAAATTGTCATTTAAATCAAACTTATCTGGATTAGTATTAATCAATAGAATATCCCCATCATGTTAACTGTGTCATGCCTATTTCATAAAGTGTGTTGTGTGACCATCTGCATTATCCTGACAAAATATTGCCCTGCTCATGTGTACTCCTCAACTATGTATTTGTCCTTGATCACTTAATATAAGACCATCATTATGCAATATAGAAGCCTTCCTTGAGTCTTGTTGTGTCCTGCTGGTTTTAATTAAGTAAAAAACTATATTTAATCTAGTTTGAATGATTCCTAGTTTGCAAAGATTGCATGTTGAAATGGTCAAACCTTTGCTAATAAAGCAACTAGTTTAATCACATGTCTATTTGCTTGGTCCAATGTCCATATGCCTGTGTGAAATTTCTCTTATGCCTTCTAAAACTAACTACATTTTTGATTTGTTTGTCCTAATGTAAAGTGTCCCATGATGGCATTACCTTATTCACTAGATCATTTCATATCTATTGAGATTATCTGAATCATACCTATGTTAGCATGTCCCCAGAGTCTACTCATGTGCCTATCCTATCTCTAGAGTTTGTTTGAATGACATTTGCATTAGTGATTTGCACCATTTTGAACCAGTTTATACCCTGTTAAGCCATAGTCTCTAATGCATTCCACACCTGGTTTGTGACTATGTCTCATGTAGTAAGCATGTATAGGATATAGTCTAATGTTAAAACTGCTTAAGTGAATAGAAAGGTCTAAGGAATGGTTTAATCTTAGGGATATGGAGGTCTTTGATTCTTATTGAGTTAAGCATTATCTACCTGTGAGTGTGGGTTATCTTTTCTTGGTATGAATCTGAATCACAAGCATGCGTATCTATGTCAAGCAGTTTGTTAAGTAAATGACATGTTAGGGTTAATTCTAGTTTTGTTTGTGCTGCTGCTGTCAAGTTCCCCCCTGATGTATGTTAAATAAGAAAGAGTGCTTGTATGAGATTGCAATGACTTTGATTTCTTGTTAAGTGTATAAATTGGTTCTGTCTTTCTAATTCTTAATTAGATTTGACCTAAAAATCATGAAACATGCTACCGGATCTAAAATAGTTGCCCTAAGTTCTCTGGTTAATATATGTTGCTTGTTTTTTTTAATATTCGAGTCTTATACATGGATATGCTAATAGAATTTGTTTGATTTGGTGTTAAGATATCTGGGCATTCTTTCCTGTTGTGTCTGGATCTACTCTTCATACCTGCACTGGCCTTATATTTGTGCAATTGTTTAATTTCCCTTGCTGGAATTGAGTCTGCTCATTCTGCCCAATGCTAGTTTGTTTGTTTGTTTGCTCTAAAACATGTAGGGTACCCTTGTATTTTTTTTACTGATGCATGAACTTGCTCGTGTTGGTCAGTTTCTTCCCATTTGCTGAACCTGCGATGATATACTTCAAAAGTATACATGATATATAGACTTCAGTATACACAAGGTGTATATCAAAGTTGTATGTCCTTGTATACCTTCAAGTATATCATGTATATTATGAATATCATGTATACCAACTCTTATGTATGTCTCCTTCAAGTATATCATGTATATTATGAATATCATGTATACCAACTCTTATGTATGTCTAAGTGTATATCTGCGCATGTGTTGAATTGGGCCTTTATGTATCTAATTTGTTTCTTTCTCTTTAAAACTGAAAGTCATTATATTGGGCTTGCTTGTTATTCATAGCTGGTGAATGTTATTTTCTTTAAATCATGTGGGATATCCCTCCATCTTCTTTCTGTTAATTGATGTTTTAATCTGTTCATGCTGTTCTGTCTTCCCGTGATTTGGACTTGCAATGATATACTTAAAAGCATATAAGGTATAGACATAGGTATAAATCAGCTATATACCGAGGTTGTATATTTCTAAGTATATCATAAGTGTATTTGGAAATATCTTGTATATATCAAACCCTTATATGTTAATTGAATATTTGAAAGTGGGCCTGATATATTCTCGAATCTGATTCTCTGAGTTTGGGCATGTTTTCTCCTCATTATTTTTGAGATAGGGCCCATGACTCCCAATAGTATAGATAATTTTCGATTGGGCCTTTTGTTGGGTTCTATTTTTTATTTTTTATATCAATTGTTGATTGGATTATGTACATATTTTCATATTCCGTCTCCTAATCCTTTTCTTTCTTTCGTTTACATGAAATGCATCGGGAGCAACGAAGAGTCTCATCACGAGACTCATCATGATCATTGCCGAACAAAGACCCGCATCCACATTCCTTGCATTCTCCGGCTTCGGGATTTCCAAAACAAATAGGGCGAGATGACGTCGTCATCCGCTTTAGTGCCCTTTCATTGTTATTCTTTAATTTCGGGTCTGTAATAATTGTTTAATGTTTTGTGTGATTGTTAGGATATTTAGAATAATTAGGCCATGAATGGATAATTAGTAGGGTAGTTAAAACCCGTCGCTAGCTTATTTACTTATAGGCCCGGTTAGTTCAAACATAGAAACCCTCCGCTAGTTTATTTATTTTAGGCTCGTCAGGCATATTTAAAAATTTCAAAACAACTTTGATCATCTTCTGTTTACTTTATTAATTGTACAACTCAAAATGATTTCCAAAATTACTTCTTTGACATTATAAGTAAGTCATTTTTCTCCTTACTATTAATTGTCACAAATGCATACTTTTTCCACTTCTACATGTATTTTCTTAATATCATACAAATGAATACTTGTACAACATGCATCCCTTTCATTAATTATTTGCAAAAATATCATTTTAACTTTATACTTTAAACATGCATTTTCCGTAGTATAATAATTAATCTGAGTTTGATCGGATAACTGCAAGTTAGCGGATCTTAAAGGATGCCTAACCCCTTCCCTTTAGGATAATAAAGAACCCTTACCTAGAATCTCATTAGTTTCGCAGACTTTAGAATTGGAGTTATATTGTAGCATTTAGTTAACATTTAGGTGCCCTAATTCACCATAAATAATTAGGTGGCGACTCCTTAATCATACCCAGGAATCACCGGATACGTTGTGCTCCGCTTTGACCCCCGCGGGTCAAAAAACGGGTGCGACACTAAATATTCAATTTTATTTATTCATTTGGAAATTGGGAGTGAAGTTGGCAACTAGCTTGAGGATCTTCCATCGAGCAAAGTTTTAATTTTCAACCTCTCGATTACACGTTGGCGTTTGGTACATTTGTTCCTTCATTAAATTATTATTGCCTGTTTATTTTATTTAGAGCACTTAATTTTATTATTATTAATTATTTATTATCATAATTAAAATGGAAGGATTAAGAGGTATGTTTAAGGGTAAGGGTGATTCTTCTAGTAGGGGCAACCAGGGCAAGGGTCTTCTAGTCATCCTATTCCTACACAGGATGATTTTGTTGATACTGAACATTTTCCTACAATACCATTAGATTTAGATGAGGAGGTATTTTCTGGAACTCAAGAAGACTTTAATTTAGACGATGATCTAGATGATACACCCACTAATGTTGATGACAACACACCCACTAGAGCACCTTCAACTGAAATGCCTCATATTCCCCCTAGTATGAGACGAGGTCCAGCAAAACGACCATTAAAATCAGATGCATGGATATTTTTTGATAGGGACGTAGAGAATCAAGTAGCTAGATGTAAAATTTGTAAAAATATTTTAAAATTTAATATTGGAAAAGGTCACGGTGGGACGGGGGGTTTAATTAGACACGTAGTAAGTGCTCATCCAGCTAGGTATGCCCAATACCAGGCTTCAAAATCGGGTGCGCAAACGTCCGCTCCATCGGAACAAGGTTCACATATTGTCCCGGACCAAGTATAGGGTCAAATTAACCCCACGACGGGGGGAATTGTAGGCCCTAAATACAATAAACATAGAGATAGGGAAGCAATATCAAAATTAGTTGCTGTGGAGGGTTTGCCTTTTTCATTTCCTTCATCTCCCAGTTTTATTCATTACATTAGAGATATATATAATCCTGCTTTTAACGGTTTTCCTAGATCAACTGTTAAGAGAGATGTATTTAAATTCGCACATGAATATCAACAATATTTACGTTATTCATTATATCATTTTAATGGCAAAATATCTATCACGTCTGATATAGGTCGTAGTACTAACGACCATGATTATTTAACAGTAACTTGTCATTGGATAGATTATAAATGGTCTATGCAAAAACGTATCTTAGCGTATAGATATATAGATGATAGGCACACTGGTACTTTTATTGCAGAAAATATTTATCAAGTGTGCCATTATTATGGAATAACCGATAAAATTATGACTATTACATTAGATAACGCTTCTTCTAACAATTACGCTATTACAATTTTAAAAAATAGTTTAACTCTATCTTTTCCAGATCATTTTCATATAAAATGTGCGTGCCATATATATAACTTAATTGTAAAGGATGGTCTATCACTTTTTGAAGACATTCTTAGTAAAATACAATTTGCTATAAACTTTATTTTTAAAAGTAATAGAGTACAACGAAGAAAAGAATATAAAAAACTTGTCACGATTGTGGACTACCTTATAGAAAAATTCCAGAAGTATCCACTAGGTGGAATTCTTTATACGAGCAACTACTTGTTGCTTATGACTATAGAAAACCTATAACTTTATTTTTTAACTCTCATAATCAAAATCCAGCTGATATGGTTGTAGATAGTGATTGGGTAAAAATTTCCGAACTTATTGTATTTTTAGAGAAATTTTTTCAAGCAACAAAAGAATTTTCCGGTATATATTATCCTACTATTTCAACTATGTTGTTTTATATAACTCTAATATTTTTATTACTTAGTGAATATATGGAAAAACCAGCTTATATGACAGCTATTAAAAAATATTTTATTCCTATTCCCACTATTTATATTATTGGTGTTGTATTAAATCCGATTATTAAAATAGACGGTACTAAATCACTTATTGAAACTATTTACGATTGTATAGAAGTACTACCACCTCCAAGTAAAAAAAAATCTAAATCACTCACCGCCTATTGAACAAACTAAAGAAGAAGTGTTGTCTAGCGTAGAAGACCAATGCAAAAAAATATATAGGTTTTTCCAACAAGAAAGTGCTAGTAACCTACCGGCTTCCATACCATCTTCTTTATCTTCAACACAACCTCACAAAAGACATGTTGTTTCTGCGACTAGTATTGAAAGCCTCTAAATAGAATGTGTGGTTGTACCGCTACTAACCAAATTAGCGAGTTTGATATTTTTGTTTTGCGGGGTTCTCTCTTGTCGACTTGATGTTGACCATCGTCAACTCTAGTTCATTATTTTAACTAGTTTCCCAACCAAGAGTCCAAATCTCACCCCAACCGCTCATGATCCATTCCAACCATCCAACTAAAATATAAATCACGTTTCGGACGTAACTGAACTGCCCGAACATGAATCCGATTTTGTTAATATCATATATTGACTTTGGTCAACTCTTTTCATTTATTGAACTTAAGAACTTTCAAAATTAGCCTTTTCTATGATATTTATCCGATTGCCTCGGAAATCACTTCCTCGTTCTTACAAGTAAAAAATACCATTCTAAAGCTATGGAAAAGTCATTTCGAAAAATGAAGAGCTAGAACTCAAAACAACCTAACAGGTCGTTACAATATGGTTATGGAAGAAAAATTCATATGGTTTAGTGGTAAACATGCAAAATTAATGCATCTCAGACAATTTTCTTTACAGGAATAGGAAACATTTTAGAAGTTTTACAACCATATAAAATAGATATTCTTTAGGGGAGGAAAGGTTCTTGAGGTTTAATAGGAAATAATCTCAGGTAAGTTGCAAGTTACAACTAGAGCTGCAATGAACTTAATATATACAAAAAATAATGTACCTTATTATTAATAGTGTGAGCTTGATGACCCATAGTTCTTATTGTTATGTCAATTGTCGTACCAATTCCTTCAGATTCATGGACCTTATCAGCAGCTTCACCAACTTGATCCATCTCCTTTCAACAACGTAATTACCTAAAGCAGGCAAGTTATAGGATTTAGTGTTCCTAGATTTTTCATGTATTGTGTATGCAGATAAAGGTAACGGGGACGGGCACGAAAAAGAAGAAAATAAAGGGTATCACATAACTGTGAGATCACTCTCAATAACAACGTCAGAACAACAATTGACAATGAAGATGAAAGGCAAAAGAAGCAACAATTGACAAGAAAATAAATACTTAGTCGAGACAGAGTTTCAGACATCTATCAGAGCAAGCGAAGGTGGAGGCAGAGGCAGAGGAGAGGCAGAATTTTCACCAGGATTTCTCGAAGGTCCTTTCCGCATCTATGTTCACTAGTCTCAGGTTGTTCCTGTTCTGCCCGTCTTCAGCTAGACCCTAATCGAGATGGTGGATGATAAGACTAAAAATGACATCAAGACTTTCTCCGGTTCAAACCTGCAATGACACTGAGCCTATTTCAGAACTGGCCCCGTGCTTCCACCGGCATTGACACCCTTTGATCATCCTCGATTCCCATCTCGGAGGTGTACTATTGACACCCAATTTTGTACCTTCTTTACTCCAACTGATTTTTTTAGCAGCTTTTATACTTATAAATGTCACTTTTTCCCTTCTATTATATGATTTCCCATTATATATTTCCTTTATTAATATTTCACTTTTAAAGGTAAAAGCATTATGATATTTTCTCGTCCAAATATTTAAGTGTTTGTATTTATTCTCCACTTCATTTACTTAATTATTGAATTGGCTAGTATCTTATGACTATTTTTATTATTCATTTATGTGTAAAGCAATCGTGTAATTCCCTTTATTAAGTTCATTCAGCCTAATTTTTTTAATCTTAGTTTTAGTCAAAATATTTCCATATCTCGTGAAATCCCTCTTTTTGTTCACAAAATTTTTCTTTTCAAGTCCCAAAATCTCTATTTTCCATGCTAATTCCATATCCAACAACTCTTTCAAAAATCTTACACAATAAATACTAGTATCTTCCTTTTCTCATGAAGGGGAGAATTTTTTGTGAAACATGGGCATACTCTAGCTAAGCTCTTGAATGAAGAAGGGGACAGAGATATCGTGCTTGAAAATTTAGAGCATCCCGAGAGTCGTAGATATTTTAGGTACTGTAGGTGCATCAAGGTTGCAGAGGTCATCTATAAGATGAGGAGGGGAAGAGCGACCGGGCCTGATGAGATCCCGGTAGACATTTTGAAGAGTGCAGGGGAGGCAAGTATGGAGTGGCTGACTAGGTTATTAATGTCATTTTTCGAATGACTAAGATGCCAGAGAATTGGAGGTGGATTACAATGGTCCCGTTGTACAAGAACAAAGGCAATATTAAGAGTTGCAACAACTATAGGGGTATCATGTTGCTAAGCCACACTATGAAAGTCTGGGAGAGGGTGGCCGAGTTGAGGATGAGAAGAGATGTGTTGATATCCGAGAGCTAGTTCAGATTCATGCCGGTTCGATCGACTACATAAGCTATTCATTTTGTCAGGAGATTAGTGGAGCAGTATAGAGACAAAAAGAGAGACCTTCACATGGTGCTCATTGATCTGGATAAGGCATACGATAAAGTCCTCAGAAGGTCCTTTGGAGATGCTTGGAGTCTAGAGGTATGCATGTGACCTACATCAGGGAAATTAAGGACATGTATAAGGATGCCAAGACTTGGGTTAGGACAGTGCGAGGTGATTACGAACACTTTCCGATCGTGATGGGGTTTCACCAGGGGTCATCCTTAGCCCGTTTATATTTTCCTTAGTGATGGATGAATTGACATGACATATTCAGGATGAGGTGTCGTAGTGTATGTTATTTGTATACGACATAGTTTTGATTGACGAGACACGTAGTGGCATTAACGATAGGCTGAAAGTTTTGAGAACGATCTTAGAATCTAAAGGTTTTAGGTTAAGCAGGACTAAGACGTAGTACATAGAATGAAAGTTCAGTGATATGACTCAAGAGACGAATGTGGAAGTGAAGATCGAGGTACAAGTTATACCCAAAAGAAGGAGTTTAAAGTATCTTGGGTCCATTATACAAGGGAACAGAGAGAGTGATGATAATGTCGCCAACCGTATTGGAGCAGGGTGGATGAAATTGAGGTTTGCTTCCGGGGTACTTTGCGATAATGTGTCTCCTAGGCTGAAAGGTAAATTCTACAGAGTTGTGGTTAGGACAACACTATTGTATGGGCAGACTGTTGGCCAGTCAAGAACGTCCATGTTTAGAAGATGAAAGTAGCGTAGATGCGGATGCTCAGATGGATGTGTAGTAATACTAGAAGAGATATGACTAGGAATGAAGATATAATGGATAAGGTCGAAGTAGCCCCCGTGGAGGACAAAATGAATGAAGCGAGACTGAAATAGTTTGGGCATGTGAAGATGAGGTGTGAGAAATTGACGGTCGTAGGAGTTAGAAGAGATAGAGATATGTCAAAGAAGAACTAGGGGTAGGTGATTAGACAAGATATGGATCGACAACAGTTTACTAAGGACATGACCTTAGATAGAAAGATTTGGCGGTCGAGGGTTAGGATAGAAACGTAGTAGGTATTTGAGTTTTGTCGCGATGTGGGTGAAAGAGGCGGGGGACTAGCCTTTCCATCTCCTCTTCTCCTTTTCTTAGTTGTATTATTTTGGTATCGCGTCGATCATTATCTTTAAGTGTGTATTACTATGTTGTATCATTTATTTTGTATCTTGATATTTTTCTGATTTGTTTTTAATGCAACCTTGCATTGATTACGTTTATTTTGAGCCGAGAGTCTATTGGAAACAACCTCCTTACCCCATAAAAGTAGAGATAAAGTTTTCATACATCCGACCCTCCAGACCCAACTTGTGGGATTACACCGTGTATGTTATTGTTGTTGTAGAGGCATACTCTAGCTCTTCTTCATTTTTTCATGATAACCAACTTCATCCGCTCTTCATGGAAGAAAAATAAATGACAACAACGAAAACTCCAAGGACAACAGCCATACATAAAACCAGCAACAATCACCGGAGTCTCGACAGGAAGTGCACCAGCAGCATCGATTGGTTGGAGCGCTAAGAAATTCAAACGAAAAGCCCAGTCAAGCTTCAGACTGAAAACTCCATCATGGCGTTGCCTGTCTGAGATATGTCATCTCTAAACCTTCTGAAATTTTATTCATTATATCTTGTTATTAATTTATATTAGTGCTACAACCGTTTCTCTTTGTATTTAGTTTAACTTATTCGATATATATGTTTATTCTGTTGGGATACAATTATTGTAGAGATCGGAAAGTAAGTAACTATTACAATGGTAAGAAAGGATAAACTAAATATTACAATAAAATGTAAATCAATAACTTAACAAGTTGCTTTGTGATTTGCTAAGTCGAGTGATGACACTTTGTCTTTAAGACAAGATTGCCCCGTATATCACCTTTTACGTTATCGGGCAATAGTCTCCCAAGATACAACAACAACTTAACAATTGATCAAAGAAAACTCAAGTGTTACTCTTAAAGAACTTTGAGTATAGTAACTTTGCTAGAGAGGAAGAAGATAAATTCAGAAAGTTCTGGAGTATTTACTAAGAGTTGAGTAGTATTATTCAATTGAGCCAAATGCCTCAATTTATAGTGTAAGGAGAAGACCCCTCAACTAGCCAACTAATGTCATTCAATAGCCATGTGATGGCACTTAATTGAGAGGTTACATTAAGTCAAATAATGGCTGAATTCATGTGCCAAGTAATGGAGAATCAAGGCTCCAAAACCAGCCCAAAGGTCAGAACTTTCAAACTTCCCGTCGCAGCATTCTGCCTCCGAAGCGTCGCGGCTTTGTGAATTAGCGTCGCGGCTCCAGTGACTGGCCACCCAATTAGCACCGCGGTGATTTTCGACTCGTTTCATCTTACACTTCGTACACTTATTCCTTCTTTTACCAATGTGGAATACATTGTCATTTGGCCAATAACCATCCATAATTCTATGTCTCAAACGTATTACATACGTACCAATATCTCTTTCACTAATGAAATTTGCGATACTTGACACTACATGTGCACGTGTGTGGAAATGACTTTTTCGACGTACGGGCCCCAATTGTTCGAGTCATAAATTAATGGGATATACTTAATTCCAAATTAGTAAATTTCCAACAATCCCCTCTTGAAAGAGATTTAGGCGCACTCACATGGTGCCTTTTCCAGTAATCTTTCAATCGACAGATGTTGCATCTGGATAGGTAGCTTCCGCTTTGAACCTTCCATATTTGAATATCATCGGATTTACTTACTGTGCGGTGAATATGATGTCTTGAACCGTCAGTGTTTAGTGTAAGCCAAGTCAACGGTACCAATATAACAACTTCCCTTACTCTGTTCTTTGTAATGTTTTATCTGTTGTGGCCGTGAACACTTCTTGGATTCTTAAGTGCGTCCATTTGAGGCGACCTATCCTCGCACTTAAATAGGTGGTCTCCTACAGGGTATCCTGTTATACCCCACTTTACAAGTGTTAGGAACCATTAAAAGTCCCCCAAACCTAACCTCAATTATTGAGGATCATTAAAGGATTTGGAAACTTAACATTTACCCACACTACATATAGCACTTAATGTCTATCGTGGGAACGGCTTTGGATTGATGTTTCTTTACAGAAATCACTATCTGAATTGCTCATGCTTCCACCAAAGTGCTTAACTAAACCTTTACAACTTAGTTTTCCCATTGAACCTAATTCCTGGGATCTCTAGTCAGTAAGGTTGGGTTACCACCATATTGGTCCTTATAACTTGGGTTTTAAGCCCATTCCCCTAGATAGGCAGAACATCTTATCCTTGGGTAAGCCCTTTGTCAATGGGTTCGCGATATTATCTTTTGATTTTATGTTATCAATGGATATTATACCCGTGGTGATCAGTTGCCTAACGGTCTTATGCCTCCGTCGAATATAACGAGACTTACCATTTTACATAGAACTCCGTGCCCTTCCTAGAGCCGACTGATTGTCGTAGTGGATCATTACAGAAGGTCGGGTTTGTCCTAACAAGGGACATCCTCTAAGAAGTTGTGAAGCCACTCAGATTCTTCTCATGCTTTGTCTAAAGCGATAAACTCCGATTCCATTGTGGATCGAGCGATGCAAGTTTGCTTAGAGGATTTCCAAGAAACAGCCCCACCACCAATTGTAAATATATACCCACCGGTAGACTTAGTGTTCTCTATATCGGATATCCAGTTTGCATCACTGTACTCCTCTAGTACAGCTGGATATCTCGAATAATGCAACCCATAAGTTAGCTTGTATTACAGGTATCGTAGTACCCGATTCAACGCCTTCCAATGATCATTACTCGGATTACGGGTAAACCTAACCAACTTTTTGACTGCATAAGCAATATCAGGCCGGGTGCAGTTGTTATGTACATCGAACTCCCAATCACCTGTGCATATTGCTCTTGCCATACGGGTGCACCACGATTATTATCAAGCTTTTAATTTCTATCCAGTGGTGACTTCATAGGCGAACTGTCAACCATCTCGAACTTTCTCAACACATCCTCGATGTAGTGAGACTGAGATACGACTAGTCTGTCAGACGTTTTAGAGATCTTTATCCCTAATATGACATCTGTGATACCCATATCCTTCATGTCGAAGCATTATTTCAACATGTTCTTAATCTCTAGAATCATGCTAGGACTGCTCTCTGTGATCAACATGTCATCTACAAACAGACATATCATGACGAACGAATCAGAGTTACCTTTCATGTAGACACATTTTCACACTCATTAATGGCGAAACCCTTCGATAATATAGTACTATCAAATTTTTCATGCCATTGCTTTAGGGCTTGTTTAAGCCCGTACAGAGATTTGACAAGCCGACAGACTTTCTTCTCTTGCCTTGGAACCAAATACCCCTCGGGTTGTTCAATATAGATTCTTTTTCCAAATCACCATTTAGGAAGCCTGTCTTGACATCCATTTGATGTATCTCAAGGTCACACAACGCTGCGATCGCAATGAATACCCGTATGGACGTCATCCGAGACACCGGGGAGTACGTGTCAAAATAGTCAAGGTCTTTCTTTTGCCGATAGCCCTTGACTACTAACTTGGCCTTGTACTTATCTATATACCTATCTACGTTATACTTCCATTTGAGTATCCATTTACAACCCAAAGGTTTATTTTCCGGAGAAAGATCAACCAACTCCCACTTTACCAACCTTTAGATGGACTTGTAGTTGACATGTCCTAATTTATGATGCCATAAATTAGAGGACTCAAGCAAGTAAGAAGAAGCTTCAATATTATTGCTTGTACATAATACAGACATGTCGTTAACTTTGAAGAGGCCTTCACAGATGAATCCACTTCCCATAAACGTTCCATTCTTAGTAATTTCAAATTTATTGGACTCAAACACTATCCTAAAACCAGTATTAACCAATAAATGACCTGAAATAAAACTTCTTCTAATCTCAAGAACATGCATCACCTCCTTCAGAGTGAGCTCATTTCCAGAAGTCATCTTTAGGACTACATTTCCTACCCCTAGCACGTCAAAGAAAGCGTTGTTGCCCATGAACAACTTCTTGTTTGTAACCGGTGTATAAGTGGAGAAGGCATCTCTATTGGAACAGATGTGTCTTGTAGCACCTGTGTCCATCCACCATTGCATGGGATTCTCAACAAGGTTTGCTTCTAGGACCACCGCTGAGAACTCCTCAATCATGTCATCCAGAAACTTATCTTTGACGATGTTAACCTGTGTCTTGTCCTTAGCCTTGGCCTTCTCTTGTTGCTCAGTCTTGAGCTTGCGGCAATCCTTGATCATGTGACCAGGTTTCCTACAGTGATGACAGTTTCCTTCAAACTTCTCTGCCGCTTGGGTCTTGCCGTCTTTTTGGAACTTGCGCTTCTTGCTTGGGTTCCCTTTGGCCTTAGCCAGATTTGCCTTTGCCTCAGTGGGTTGTTTACCCCTAGGCAAGACCTTCTTATTATCTTCATGAATTTGGAGTTTGATAATAAGTTCTTCAAAGGTCATTTCATTTGTTTTGAGTTTTAAGTAACTCATAAACTCATTCCATGAGGGAGGTAACTTTTCAATCAGTGATGCAACCAAAAACTACTCATTTGGTTTCATACCTTCCAAATACAGGTGATGTAGAATCATTTGAAATTCCTAGGTTTGGGACATCATTATTTTACTATCCACCATTTGAAATTTCAGAAATTTCCCAACGATGAATTTCTTAGTACCTGCATCTTGTGCGTTGTCTTTCTTTTGCAGTTTCTCCCACAACTCTTTGACAGTGCCTACGGTGCAATACACCGTGTAGAGAGGGCCTGACAAGCAGTTCAATATATAGTTCTTACACATGAAATCACTATGACTACATGTATCAAGAATAATAGTCGAAACATTCATGCCATTAATGACATGGATACCTAGGCTCCCTTGAAGTTGGAGCCCATTAACTTTTCGGGGTGTTCATGGTGGAATTGGAGGAACGACAAACCATCGGAAAGGCATTTTCAGTGGGGAAGGCGAGGGATTGCCTTGAGTAGCAAGACAACGAGCGAATCGAAGCCATTTGCGAATGGGATACAATTGTTGTAGGGAATGAGAAGTAAGTAACTATTACCATTTCATCAACTCGCTTTGTGATTTATTGAGTGAAGTGATGACCGTATATCACCTTTTACGTTGTCGGGCAATAGGACTAAAGTGTTACTCTTGAAGAACTTTGAGTATAGTAACTTTGCTTAGGAAATGAGATGAATTCAAAAAATTCTAGAGTATTTTCTAAGAGTTGAGTAGTATTCTTCAATGAGCCAAATGCCTCAATTTATAGCGTAATAACATCTCAACTAGCCAACTAATGGCCTTCAATAGCCATGTAATGACACTTAATTGAGAGGTTACATTTAGCCTCTGCCAAGTAAAGCCCAAAGGTCAAAACTTTGGAAGCGTCGCGGCATTAGCACCGCGGCGCCTGATTTCCGTCGCAGCATTCTGCCTCCGAAGTGTCGCGGCGCCGCGGCTCCAATGACTGGCCACCCAATTAGCGCCGCGGCGCTGCTTGGGAGGCGCCTCGGCACTCCGGCGCCTCGGCTCTGACGGGGCTGCGCCGCGGCCCTTCGCGGCGATTTCCGACTCGTTTCATCTTACACTTCTTCCTTCTTTTACCAACGTGGAATACATTGTCATTTGACCAATAACCGTCCATAATTTTATGTCTCAAACGTATTACATACGTACCAATATCTCTTTCACTAATGAAATTTGCAATACTTGGCACTACGTGTGCACGTGTGTGAAAATGACTTTTTCGACGTGCGGACCCCAATTGTTCGAGTCATAAATTAATGGGATATACTTAATTACACATTAGTAAATTTTCAACATATTCTTGGGAGTTGCGTATACATGAACCTATTATTTGAAAAGTGAAGATACCGTGGGTGTGGGATTTGTGAAGATAACTTAACCCTTCTTGATTTTTCCATAAATAGCATAGTTACCATTGATTTCTTGATTTTGCTAACTGTATAGTAGGGATACATGTGATTTTGGTTTAAGAAGTTATTTTTTAATAATTAAAATATGCACTTTTAGTATATCCACATCTAAATTGTTTCTTCCTCAAGTTCTCATGCTTCAGATCCATATTTTGGCTCTTTAACGGATCTAATGATGCTGTAGAAATTCTCATCCGAGAGAATTAGTTTAATTTGGCTAACACGTGCGCTGTTTTTTGTGTTAATAATTCAAGCACCGATTTGGATATTGTCACTAGGAATCACAGTCTTAAGATTATTTCTACTTTTGTCTTTAAGTTCCTGTACGAAGAGTTGTATGTTTTCATATTAGCATTTGGTTATATATATAATCTTTAAATAATGGATTTGGACTAATTTGAGAAGCTAAGCTAATTTACTCTCTGTAGTATCATAATTTGGATGAGAGATTTTCTGATGTCTATTTTATTCTTTATCACGTGCATTACCTTTCGAAGAAGGTAATAGTGTTTTGTTCGAATTGATCGCATCCTGTTAGGAAAATAATAACGAGGAACAACTACTACTCGTACATGCTACATATTTTTTGGTTAATTCAATTACTTTTATCTCTATTTCACTACCTTGTTTTAGTCTCCTTTATTCTATGAACAAGTTGTTTAATTCTACTAGGATAATGATCTGAAGCACGTTATTGTAACGATCTTTTTGGTTGTTTTGAGTTTTTTTACCTCTTTTTTCACAAAATATACTTTCCATAGTTGCATTTTGGTGTTATGACTTTGGGGATGGGTAGCGCGCTTCCTCGAGGCAATCGGGTGGGTTTTGGATTGGTTTTAGTGAATTTGGAGATTTATAAGTTAAAGGATTAAATATGTTTGACCAAAGTCAACATTGACGGTAATTGTGTCATTTTTGAAGTTTCGTCGATTTCATTAGGTCGGGAATGTCATTTATGACTTAGTCGAGTAATTGGTTCGAGTCCCGAAGGCATTCGAGTGTGATTCAAGTAGTTGGTTGGAGATTTAGTAACTTGGAGAATTGGAGTTGACCTTGGTCAATATTAGGTCAAGACAATTTTTTTGAAAAATTCGAGTGCGCGAGCAGGTGTGGACGTGTTTTATGACTGAAATGCATATTTGATTTGTGTTTGAGGGGTTCGGATGTCGAATCAAAATTTGGAAAATACTAGAAATTTATGGTGTTTAGTTGTCAATTTTCTTCTTTGCGTTCGTTAGGGAGGGACCACGATCGCGTGACTCGACCAGGGTGGTCAATGCGATCACGAGACCACTGTCACGTTTGCAAAGGGGAGGGGCGGGCCGGATCACGCCTAAGCATCGCGATCACGATCCCATCCCCGCGTTCGCTTTTTTTTTTTTTTTTGCTGGGTCAGAATCACGATCGCGAGGCTTGTCTCGCGGTCGCGAAGAAGGATCGGGCCGAAACAGTGATTTAAGTCCCAACTCTGATTTTAGACTCCATTTTCACTTAACTCAAGTACTAGAGCTCGTTTTTTTAGTGAAATCAAGTGCCTCTTTCAATAGTCGGTCTTCGGGTAAGATTCTAACCTTCACTTAAGTAATTTCCCATGAATCCATCCTTTATTGCCTAGTTCTTTTCATGATTTTAGATTGTAGAATAAGGATTTTTTCACAAAATTAGGGTTTAGAGGAAAAGATGAAATTGAAGGTTCGAATCTGATTAGATTTTCATAATTTTAGGAGGCTCAAAGTTAAAGGATTTTAGTATTTTACTTAGATTAATGTGCCATGGTTACAGTTGGTCCGTTGTTGTTGTTGTTGTGAACTATAATATATATGCTATTAGGTCTTTATTTTGAAAAATAGATTATGTTGGATGATGAGTGTTGATTACTTTTTTGAGAGTTGGATTTGTCTCATGCCTTCTCTTAAACCTTTCTTAAGTTACTACAAGTAAGTAATTTGTGTATGAGTTCATATCTCTTCTCTCTTTGGATTATATCTCGTATTTGAATGTTAACCTAATTTGTTCCTAGATTCTATTCATTGTTTTTTTGAGTTAATTTTGCATTTCAATTCTAAATTAACCCTTTATTTCTTTGTATCCTAGATTTAAGAATATTGGTTGCATTTGAATGTGTTTACTTAGGTGTGTGTTTACCCCAACAATTCTCTTAATCTTCCTATCATTTTATTGCTTTCTATAATTGTTCTTGGTGTTCATGTGGGATTGAACAACTTAGAAGTATAAGAAGTATAATTAAGTGTAACAATCTCTAATTCCCAAGCCCAAACGTACACTGAATGAACCAAACCCATCAGCCCGCTAAACGTTGACCCGACCCACGACGAGCTATATCCGACAAATCAAGTAAAGATGTTTATGGTTGGAGTAAATGTTCCAATTCCTTAGCAACCTAATATGATAAGTATTAGTTTCCCATGATTCCCTATTGGATTTTGGAATCACTCCTTACTGTAACACACTACTTTTCTCTAACTCAAGCATGATTACACCTTCATTACTGGTTATTTCAGTTAATGTTGTTATTCCCAATTCTTTAATATTTTTGCCTGTGGTATATCATATATGTAAAACAATAAAGCAGCCTTGATTTGTATTTTTTCCATATCATTATAATGTGGGCTACTGAGTGCTTAAAGGACCTTTTCCCTTTTAATTCAACACTACTGATTTTCTTCAGCTATTTCTTTCGTTACTCTGTTTAAGTAGACAATATGGGGATTAGCCTTTTAAAAAATTGTAATGCTTTTGTTTGAAAGTAATGTTTAGCCGTGGACATATACAAGTTTTATTATACATTATTTTTAAATATTTTAAGCAATTAAAAAACATATTGTTATTTTAAAACCCAAAGGTTAACTACATTATGTGGATTCTTAATACCCGAGTGCCTAACTAAGGAATCACCTGAATCCTTACCCAAAACTTTGGTTTTCTAAGAATTTTTCTTTTGTTTGAAGAAACCCTTTCCTACTTGGTTTTCCTAATTTCTCTATAAATTAGGTGGTGATTCCAATAAAATAAAATAAATTCAAGAGTCCGCAAGTTATGTAACATCTTTTATGCATCACGTAAAAGTGTGTTGAAAATTTACTAATGTGGAATTAAGTTTATCCCATTATTTATGACTCGAACAATTGGAGCCCCGCACGTCGGAAACGTCGTTTCCATACACGTGCACACGTAGTGCCAAGTATCACAAATTTCATTAGTGAAAGAGATATTGGTACGTAAGTAATACGTTTGAGACATAGAATTATGGACCGTTATTGGTCAAATGACAAAATATTCCACGTTGGTAAACAAAGGAAGAAGTGTAAGATGAAACGAGTCGGAAGTCGCCGCGAAGGGCCGCGAACAGCCCGTCGGGTCCGAGGCGTCGGAGCGCCACGACACTAATTGGGTGATCAGTCACTGGAGCCGCGGCGCCGCGGTGCCGCGCGGCGCTTCGGAGGCAGAATGCTGCGACGGGAAGATGGAAAGTTCTGACTTTTGGGTTGGTTTTGGAGCATTGAATCTCCATTATTTGGCACATGAATTCAGCTATTATTTGGCTGATGTAACCCCTCAATAAGTGTCATTACATGGCTATTGAAGGCCATTAGTTGGCTAGTTGAGGGGTCATCTCCTTACACTATAAATTGAGGCATTTGACTAAATTGTTCAACACACTAAGAAAACACTACATAATTTTCTAACATCTTCTTCTTCCTCTCTACCAAGTTTACTATACTCAAAGTTCTTCAAGAGTAAAACTTGAGTTTTCTTTGATCATTTGTTTAGTTGTTGTTGTATCTTGAGAGACTATTGCCCGACAAGTAAAAGGATATATACGGGGCAATCTTGTCTTAAAGACAGAGTGTCATCACTCGACTCAGCAAATCACAAGCAGTTTTTAACGTTTTGATTCCAATTTTGTTGTAATCTTTAGTTTATCCTTTCTAGCAATTTGTAATATTTACTTACTACCCGTTTCCTGCAATTGTTGTAACCTACAATTTTAAGACAAGATTCTTGTAAGTACTTAGAAAGATGACTGGAAGAGAATAACTCGTTTCTGATTTTGCTGATAGTACTCAAGGCAACCCCTCTGCCTTCCCCCACTCGCTGCTCAAGGCACACCTAATGCCTTCACCACTGCTCAAGGCTCATCCAACGCCTTTCCTGCTGCTCAAGGGAACGTTACAGTTCCTCCACCTCCGTGTTCCATCATGAACGTCCAGAAAAATTCATGGGCTCCAACTTCAAAAGATGGCAGCAGAAGATGTTATTTTATCTGACTATTATGGGAATGACTCATTTTCTAATAGAAGATCCTCCACAAGCTCGAGATGAAGTGGACCCTTCACCTATTGAAACGGATGAAGGGGGCCAAGGTATCCATGTCATTAATGGCATGAAGATCGTTCTTGATGCGTGAAATCATAGTGATTTCATATATAAGAACTATATTTTGAACTGTCTGTCAGACCCATTCTACACGGTATATTGCACCGTAGGCACCGCCAAAGAGTAATGGGAAAAACTGCAGAAGAAGTACAACGCACAAGATGCTGGTACAAAGAAATTCATCGTTGGGAAATTCCTGAAATTTCAAATGGTGGATAGTAAAACAGTGATGTCCCAAGTCCAGGAATTCCAAATGATTCTACATCACATAGATTTGGAAGATATGAAACCAAATGAGAAGTTTTTGGTTGCATCATTGATTGAAAAGTTACCTCCCTCGTGGAATGAGTTTATGAGTTACTTAAAACTCAAGACAAAGGAAATGACATTTGAGGAACTTATTATCAAACTCTAGATTCAGGAAGATAATAAAAAGGCCTTGCCTAGAGGAAAACAACCCCCGAGGCAAAGGCAAAGACAAATCTGGTTGAGGCCAAAGGGAACCCAAGCAAGAAGCGCTAGTTCCAGAAAGACGGCAAGACCCAAGCGGCGGAGAAGTTCAACGGAAACTATCACCACTGTGGGAAACCTGGTCACATGATCAAGGACTGCCGCAAGCTCAAGATAGAGCAACAAGAGAAGGCCAAGGCCAAAGGCAAGGCTCAGGCTAACGTTATCAAAGACAGGCTTCTGGACGACATGATTGAGGAGTTCTCGGCGGTGGTGCTTGAAGCAAACCTTGTTGAGAATCCCATATAATGGTGGATGGACACGGGTTCTACCAAACACATCTGTTCCAATAGAGATGCCTTCTCCACTTATACACCAGTTACTAACAAGAAGATGTTCATGGGTAAAAACGCTTCATCTGACGTGCTGGGGGTAGGAAAGGTAGTCCTGAAGATGACTTATGGAAAAGAGCTCACTCTGAAGGACGGGATGTATGTTCCTGAGATTAGGAGAAATTTAATTTCAGGTCATTTATTAGTTAATGCTGGTTTTAGGCTAGTATTTGAGTCCAATAAGTTTGTAATCACCAAGAATTGAACTTTTCTGGGAAGAGGCTTCGTCTGTGAAAGCCTCTTCAAAGTTAACGCCATGTCTGTAATACGTGCAAGCAATAGTATTGAAGTTTCTTCTTACTTGCTTGAGTCATCTAATTTATGGCATCATATATTAGGACATGTTAACTACAAGTCCATCCAAAGGTTGGTTAAGTTGGAGTTATTACCGTCTATCGACGTAAACCCTCAATATAAGTGTGAGGTGTGCGTAGAGGCAAAACTCACAAAGCTTCTTTTTCGATCCGTCGAAAGGAATACCACTCCTCTAGAACTTATTCATATAGATATATGTGATTTGAAGTTTTCACAAACTAGGGGAGAGAACAAGTACTTTGTGACATTCATTGATGATAGCACAAGGTATTGTTACATTTACTTGTTGAAAAGTAAAGATGAAGTTTTTGAAGCATTCCGACGTTACAAAGTAGAAGTTGAGAACCAACTTAGCATACGAATTAAATCCATTCGTAGCGATAGAGGGGGAGAATACGTAGCGCCATTTGAGGAATATTGTGCCGAATCGAACATTGTTCATCAAACGATGGCTCCATACTTACCTCAGTCGAACGGTGTTGCGGAACGCAAGAACCTCATATTGAAGGAAATGATGAATGCCTTGATCATCAATTCCGATCTTTCCCAAAACATGCGGGGAACAAGCCGTCCTTACCGCTAATACGATTCTTAACAGAGTCCACATAAGGGTAAGGACAAAACTCCATATGAATCATGGAAAGGAAAAAAAGCCACCTATAAATATTTAAAGGTGTGGGGTTGTTTGGCAAAGGTCGAAGTGCCCAAGCCAAAACATGTCAAGATTGGGCCTAATAGTGTAGATTGTATTTTCATCGAATATGCAAATAACAGTAGTGCTTATCGCTTCTTAGTGCATAAGTCAGATATTCTAGATATCCACAGGGGTACAATCATGGAATCAAGGAATGCTCAATTCTTTGAGGATACTTTTCCTAGAAAGAAAAAAGACATAACCTCTCACAAACGAAGTTATGAACAAAGCTCTCAGGAACCAGGAGTCATTGGCTGCCCGGATCTAGATGGTTCAGATCTAGTGGACTTCGAAGTGGGTGAATATCCGAAAACTAGTGTTCCAGATTCTCAGAACTTGGAGACTCCAGAGATGGAACCAAGGCGAAGTAAACGGGCCAGGAAGGATAAATCCTTCGGTCCTGACTTTGTAGCTTATATGGTTGATGACGAACCAAGGACAATTGCTGAAGCATTATCAACTGCAGAGGCATCGTTCTGGAAAGAAGTTATTGAGAGTGAAATAGACTTCATCCTGCATAACTATACTTGGGAGTTGGTTGATCTTCATTCGGGAAATAAACCGTTGGGTTGTAAATGGATACTCAAATGGAAGTATAAAGCAGATGGGTCTATAGATAAGTACAAGGCCAGGTTGATAGTCAAGAGCTATCGGTAGAAGAAAGGCCTTGACTATTTTGATACGTACTCCCCGGTGTCTCAGATGACGTCCATATGGGTATTCATTGTGTTCGCAACTTTACGTGACCTTGAGATACATCAAATGGATGTTAAGACAGCCTTCCTAAATGGTGATTTAGAAGAAGAAATCTATATGGAACAACCGAGGGGTATGTGGTTCCAGGGCAAGAAAAGAAAGTCTGTCGACTTGTCAAATCTCTGTACGGGCTGAAAAAGCCCAAAATAATGGCACAAAAAATTTGATAGTACTCTACTATCGAATGGTTTCTCGATTAATGAATGTGACAAATGTGTTTACACGAAAGGTAACTCTGACTGTTCATCATGATATGCATGTACGTAGACGACATGTTAATCTCAATGAGCAGTCCTAGATTTATCCTAGATATTAAGAACATGTTGAAACAATGCTTTGATATGAAAGATATGGGTATCCCAGATGTCATCTTAGGGATAAAGATCTCTAAGACGTTTGACAGACTGGTCTTATCTCAGTCTCACTACATCGAGGATGTGTTGAGAAAGTTCGAGATGGTTGACAGTTCACCTACGAAGTCACCACTAGATAGAAATCAAAAGCTTGATAATAATCGTGGTGCACCCGTATGCCAAGAGCAATATGCATAGGTGATTGGGAGTTTGATGTTTATAACAAACTGCACCTGACATGATATTTCTTATGCAGTCAACAAGTTGGCTAGGTTTACCCGTAATCCGAGTAATGATCATTGGAAGGCATTGAATCGGGTACTACGATACTTGAAATACACGCTAATTTACAGGTTGCATTATTTGAGATATCCAGCTGTACTAAAGGGGTACGGTGATGCAAACTGGATATCTGATATAGAGAAGACCAAGTCCACCAGTGGGTATATATTTACAATTGGTGGTGGGGATGTGTCTTGGAAATCCTCTAAGAAAACTTGCATCGCCCGATCCACGATGGAATCAGAGTTTATCGCTTTAGACAAAGTAGGAGAAGAAGCTGAGTGGCTTCACGACTTCTTAGAGGATGTCCTTATTGGGACAAACCCGTACCTTCTGTAATGATCCATTACGACAGTCAGTCGGCTCTAGAAAGGGCATGGAGTTCTATGTATAACGGTAAGTCTTGTCATATTCGACGGAGGCATAAGACCGTTAGACAGCTGATCACCATGGGTAAAATATCCATTGATTACATAAAATAAAAGGATAACATCGCGTACCCACTGACAAAGGGTTTACCCAAGGATCAGATGTTCTGCATGTCTAGGGGAATGAGCTTAAAACCTAAGTTATAAGGACCAATACGGTGGTAACCTAACCTTACCGACTGGAGATCCCGGGAATTAGGTTCAATGGGAAAACTAAGTTGTAAAGGTTCAGTTGAGCGTTTCGGTGGAAGCATGAGCACTTCAGATAGTGATTTCTATAAAGAAACATCAATCCAAAGTTGTTCCCGCGATAAACATTAAATGTTATCTGCAGTATGGGTAAAGGTTAAGTTTCCAAAACCTTTAATGATCCTCAATAATTGAGGTTAGGTTTGTGGAAACTTTTAATGGTTTCTAACACTTGTAAAGTGGGGTATAGTAGGATACCCTGTAAGAGACCACCTATTTAAGTGCGAGGACAAGTCGCCTCAAATGAACGCACTTAAGAATCTAAGAAGTGTCCACGGCCACAACGGACAAAACATTACGAAGAACAGAGAAAGGGAAGTTATTGTGTTGATACCGTTGACTTGACTTACACTAAACACTGACGATTCAATACATCACGTTCACCGTTCAATAAGTAAGTCCGATGGTATTCAACTATGAAAGGTTCAAAGCGGAAGCTACCTATCCAAATGCAACATTTGTCCACTGAAAGATTACTGGAAAAGACACTATGTGAGTACGCCAAAATCTCTTTCAAGAGGGGATTGTTGGAAATTTACTAATGTGAAATTAAGTTTATTCCATTATTTATGACTCGAACAATTGGCGCCCCGCACGTCGAAAACGTTATTTCCACACATGTGCACACGTAGTGCAAATTATCGCAAATTTCATTAGTGAAAGAGATATTGGTACGTAAGTAATATGTTTGAGACATAGAATGATGGACGGTTATTGGCCAAATGACAAAGTAGTCCACGTTGGTAAACGAAGGAAGAAGTGTATGAAGTGTAAGATGAAATGAGTCGAAAGTCGCCGCGTAGCCGTGGCGCAGCCGAGGTGTCGGAGCACCGCGGCACCTCCCAGGCAGCGCCGCGACACTAATTGGGTGATCAGTCACTGGAGCCGTGACACCGTGGTGCTAATTCACAGAGCCGCGATGCTTCGGAGGCAGAATGCTGCGACGGGAAGATGGAAAATTCTGACTTTTGAGCTGGTTTTGGAGCATTGAATCTCCATTATTTGATACATGAATTCAGTCATTATTTGGTTGGATGTAACCCCTCAATAAGTGTAATTATATGGCTATTGAGGCCATTAGTTGGCTAGTTGAGGGGTTATCTCCTTACACTATAAATTGAGGCCTTTGACTAAATTGTTCAACACACTAAGAAAACACTACAGAATTTTCTGACATCTTCTTCTTCCTCTCTAGCAAGTTTACTATACTCAAAGTTCTTCAAGAGTAACACTTGAGTTTTCTTTGATCATTTGTTAAGTTGTTGTTGTATCTTGGGAGACTATTTCCCGACAAGTAAAAATATATATACGGGGCAATCTTGTCTTAAAGACAGAGTGCCATCACTCGACTCAACAAATCACAAGCAGTTTGTAACGTTCTTGATTCTAGTTTTGTTGTAATATTTAGTTTATCCTTTCTAGCAATTTGTAATATTTACTTATTACCCATTTCCTGCAATTGTTGTAACCCACAAAGTGAACCGTAACAAATAGTCTAAAGAGGATAAATATGAAATTTGGAAGTATTTGGAGTTGATTTGGATCAAAGTTTGTTCATTTTTTCTTCCATATTCACAGCTGAAATTTCAACTTTGCGTAAGTGCGAATATTTGAGTTTTGAAGCTCTTTTTGAGCTAATATTTGCCCCATCTTTTAGATTTGAGTCATTTTGATCATGAATAAAATATATTAAGTTCTAATTTTGGGATCTAATTATGGAATAGGGTCAATTTTGGGTCTCAAAATTAAGCTATTTTTCTTTAGCAAAATTTACAATTTGAGTTGATTCCTTACTTCAAAAATCATTGTGCGATGCTTAGAAATGCTTCATATTTATTGGGTAAACTTGATTTGCATTAGGTGTTGGTAGGTTTGATGAATTGTGGTGACTTTTGAATGACTCTTTTGTTGATTTTAGATTCTACTTATCATTCCTAAGTCCTAACAAATCGTTTGCTAATATTTGGGATACTTGTTCTTATCCTTTGTATTAGTAGTTGAGTACTTTAAATTCATTTCGTGCCAATTCATTCTTATTTTTCTTTTTAATTTCTTTGTGAATTGTTTGATTCAAGTCCGACTAATTTTATTGTACTTCTATGTTATTGACATAAATTTTACTCGAACCGATACTTGGATACTTGTTTGAAGCAATTTGAGATTAATGATTTTTGAAGAGATTGTGGACATTACTTGAGAGGTAAAAGATAGAGTGATCATAAAAGCTTTCAGCATTGAGTGTAAACACGAGAATCGAGTGATACATATTTTGAGGATAAACTAAGAGAGTTAATTATAAGGTCCATTTTTGTTAATTAACTAATCTTCTTTATTTTCAAATATATCTTTTGTAGATACAAGGAGTTAGAAGGTAGACAGAATGGTAATGAGAATTCATGTGGTGTTTCCATGGAACGAAACAAAAGATGGAGTTCATTTAATGAACCGGCTTATATTAGATATGGTTTTGATACATGGTATGAGTGGTGGTATGAAGAAAATGTGATTAAGTAGAAAGATTCCATGAAATTAAGATTCCTTGCTTTAATGGGAATGATTGTCCGGAAACATACTTTGATTGGGTCCTAGAGCTTGAGCAGACATTTCACATCTTCAAAGTTCCTAACCTACAAAGATTAATTTATGTCACTGGCATATTCATAGATCATGCTTATTAGTGGTGGAATGAAGTGATGAGCAAACCATATAGAGATAGCCTAAGTGCCATCACAAAATGGAAAGAGTTTAAGTGGCTCATGGAATAGAAATGCTCCCACCTATTTACGAGAAAGATATTGTGGTGAACATAATAGAGAATCTACTTGGACTAGAAATGAAGAGTCTGATAAAAGTTTAAAGAAAATGCAACTAGAAATAATGACAAGAAAGAAGATTTGAGGAATAATCAAGATGTGCAATGGTCAAGTGCTTCTTATGATGTCAATCATAAATTTGAAATTAGAAGCCCTTTTTACAAGTCAAATGAAGCTCTTGGAGCATATCCCATGCTTAAACAAGAAAATTTATTTTCTACTTATTATAATGAGCATTCAAGGGGGTGCAAGGTAAATTGACTACACTTAATTATACTTTTTATGCTAGTAGCGATAAAAGTGTGTCTTGTGATTTATTTTTGGGAGCTAGAAATAATTTAAAAAATGTGAATGAAAATCATGTTGGTTCTAGTAGCCATTTTTTAAAGAAACTTACTTTTACTTCTACTTGTGAAATTGTGTTACCTATTGAGAAATATTTTGAATTTTCTACTTGTGATAAAAGTGAAACTTTTGTGTTGAAATTATTGTGGGATCTAAGATTGGTGCCTTTGGTGAAGGTTTTGAAATGAGTACTTCTTTAGTGGCATGCAAATGATAAGGTTTGTTAGAAGATTTTCTAGTAAGGAGATCCTTATCTACTTGTTTGAATGAAGAAGAAGAAAAATGTGCACAAAAGCATAATATTTTCTACACTAGATGCCTTATTTTGGAAAGGGTGTGCACTTTGGTAGTGAATGGTTCTAGGTGTGATAACTTGGTTAGTGTTGCCTTGGTGACAAAATTAAAGTTAAAGAGCTTTTAGTCATCCTACGCCATGTAGATTGCAATAGTTGAATGAATGTGGTGAACTTAAAGTGAGTAAAATGGTTAAGAATCATTTCACAATTGGAGACTATAAAGATGAAGTAACTTGTAGTGTGGTGCAATTACATACTTTCCATATTATTCTTGGAAGACCTTGAATTTATGATAGAGATGTTATACATAGTGGGAGGAAGAATCACTATATATATTGATGATGTAAGAAAAGTGATCAAGCTTGAACCATTGGGGTCAAATTAAGTGTTGAAAGAGCAAGTGAATTTGAGGGCGTCCTTGAAAAATGCTACGAGAAAAAGTAAGGATGAGAGAGAAAAGATAGAGGGAAGTAAGGGAGAGAAAAGTGATGACTCTGGAGTGGAAAATGAGAGAAACAGTTGAGTACAGAGAGTGAGTTATCACAAGTGAAGTGAGAAGAGATTGAAAAGAAAATGAGAGGAAAGAAAGAAGGAAAACAAAATATTCAGAGTGAGGATCTTCATTATTCTAATGTTACTAACGTTTCTACTTTCTCTAGTTCTTTCGTATCTTGTGAAGGAACTCTTGGAGTGGAGCACTTTAATGAGTAAAAAAGAGAAAAGTCATCTTTGGAGAATTTGGAAGAACAAGGTATCTTTTCAAGAGAATCTACAGACTTAATTGAGCAAGATCAAGGTGAAATTTTTTATTTAAAGAGTTTCAAGATAAAATGACTACACTTTCTACTAAGTATTTTGAATGACTTTGATTAGAATTTAGAAGGTGGCCATAACATTTTTGAGCATAACGATTCTTTAGCTTGTGATGTTGATTTTAGAATTTGTTGTGAGCATCTATTAGTTGAATTGAGTTGTGGAGAGCATGTTGATTATTCTTGTGAACTTGATAAGTTGCAATCTAGTGATGGTAAAATTGATCAATTTGGAAATTCATGTGTTGCTAATGTGTTTGACTATAAAGATTGCACCTTTATTGAAGATCATTGTGTGAATCTACTTGATTGTGAATCTTTGAATAGTGAGGATGAGTTTGATGTTGACTCATATGATGGTCCTTCTCTATGGGATGAAGAAAGTCATAATTATTTTAAAAATACTTTGACCTCATTTACTAAGATACTTGATATTAGTAGTGATTTGATTTTTTACTATAATAATTTATATTATAATTATATAACTTCACCTCATGGTTTCAATGTGTATGATAATCCTTTATGTGGAGTTGAAAGTGAGAATGTTGAGGAATGTAATAGTAAAATAATGAGTTTGGGGAGCTTCGTAAAGTTAATCAACCTTTGTGCAAAAAGGAAGGTGCAGTGATTGATACTAGCACTAGTGTTAATTCTTTACTTAATTTCTAACTTTAAAAAACATTTTTGATTGATTATGATAATGCCTGTGAGGTGAAATGTCATTTTTTGAAATAACCTACTACCTTTCTTGATTCAATTTAAAGGTTCAACTGAATAAATTGTATAAAGATAATGGGAGCCTTGAGTTTCTACTTTGGTGTATAATGTGTCAAGGGGTTTTCAAACTTTTTAAAATTGAGAATGGTTTATTTGAGTGGCTAGTACTTCAATTTGGATTATCAAAATCCATTGAGGTAAAATCTATTGATATGCTTTCATTGGTAAATGCTTCCAAGTGTGCTTCATACGTTTAGTTTCTTGGAATTCTTGGGGTGCTTTGATAAACTCAATGATAAGTTTGTTCTTATAGTCAAGTACATTTGTTTATAATATGAAAATGTTCTTTTTTTATTTCTATGATACTTGGTTATATAATAAAAGTGTGCAATTTGAGTGGATGTTTATGAAACTCCCTTGCCTTTGTTATGTATTGGTTGGTCAAATTCTTGATTTCATACTTATTCCCGTCATTATTTTGCAAGGACGAAATTAGAGAACGGATTTATCTAAAGAAGGGGGAATGATGGGATACAAGGTGGCCATCATAAAATTAGAGGATTCTTTCCGAACTTTAAGATCCATAATATGCTTATGAGGATATTTAGTGAGTGGAGAACATAGTTCAAGATAATTAGAAGCCTAAAAGAAGAAAGAAGACACCGTGTCTTTGATTTTAAATTAGAATGCCCAAAGTTAAAGGGTAATTTAGTATTTTGCTTAGATTAATGAACCTTAGTATAAATATGCTATTACACCTTTCTTTTGAAAAATAAATTATGTTGGATGATGAGTGTAGATTACTCTTTTGAGAGTCGGGGATTTGTCATATACCCCTCTTGAATATCTCGAGAGTTACTAAAAGTAGGTAATTCATGTATGAGTTCATATCTCTTCTCCATTTTGGATTATATCTCGTATTTGAATGTTAATCTAATTAGTTCCTAGATTCTCTTTGTCACACTCCAACCTTGGAGGGGGGGTGACCGGCACTCGGTGCCTTAAAGGCCCGAGCATACCACATCTCATCCATACTCTGGGTCATCCGTACCGGGGCTAACAAGGCCTTTGGATGTCTCTCATAAGACATCCCACACACAATAAGCTGTAGAAACAAAAAGCCTAAACATATATATATGCATAGAGATAAGGCCAATAAAGCCACAATGCACATCAACTAGTTAACAGGAAGGCTGGCAAGGCCATACATGATTTTTATATACAGGACAACTGACTACAAACCATTAAAGAGTACATGAACATCATCAAGTCGGGACAGGGCCCCGCCATACCCATATATCTTGAAGTTGTCATTATCTGAATTTGACGCCTACTAGGCTAACCGATGCATTTCTCGGGTTAACTTCTTCCTTTAGCCTTTACGTCTCTGAGGTTGCTAGTGTGTGTGCGATCCTATATCCAATTGGGCTTCTTTGACCAGACGTTGTGCCCGAATCCCTTACATTATGTAGTATTTCAATCCTGGAAATTATGTATCCAATGTCGCCAAATTTGAAGTGCGCTTATCATTGCGGTTAAATCCTCTCTATACGTTTCTTTATTATTGTGGTTATTAACGACTTCCCTTTCTTGTTCCTTTTTGACACTCACTTATTCACTATTCAGGTGTCACATTCTCATTTCTTCTGAGGCATCTTGGCATACACACGTAATCTGAAGCACCGTCCCTGGTTCCCATCCTTGATATTAATACCCGATAAAGGGTGAGTCATTAATTTAATCCTTTATTATATATATGCAAGATTCCGAATGATTTGACGTCGTAAGATGTAGTTCCACTATACCCAACCCTAGTCAGTGCACTTAGATTATTTCTTCCTTCGTCTCTTGGTTAAGGCCTCTCGTACGTGTCTCTTTAGTAAAAGGTTTAGTCGACCTCAAAAAACTGTATGTACATTACATCTTCTATCCCGTGGACTCTAAAGTCGACCCAACATGCTTAAAAATCACCATTATTCGGCTATCCCCGTCTTTGTTCTATTGTCTGTATTCCTTAACTCATTCCCTTAATACCTACCTTGTATCTTTAGACTCGTTGATCGCTGTATCACTTCTTTGTATGCTTACATCAAACTTTACTTGTCATTGGTTTCACTTACCTATTCTTGATTATGGTGATGGCGTTTGTGGTGGAACCAATGCTTTGCATGTGTAAATATAATTCATGGCTTGATCTGATCTTATGACTCATTTGGATCTCCTTGCTTTAGTCGTCATTAGATTCCCCATCCATCGATTGCTCAATCACCTTACTTTAATATTTCCAGTTTAAGTCACCCTGGATGGGGCCTCATGTGTCAGTACACTCCCTATACTACTATTCCTGAACATTGGAGGTTAGCGCTTCTAGCGGGGGAGGGGGGTCCTTACTATCCTTCTTTTATTATTGTCCTTATGTTGTTCTAAAGTAGCCGCACCGTTATGACACCTGCATTACCATAGACTTGTTCACTTGTATCTTCTAGTCGTGGTCCTTTTGCTTGTCCGTTCACGTGGAACACATTTTTGCCTCGACACCTTGTCATATTATTCCTCTTGTACTTACTACTTTTCTACTTGTTGCTTATATTCATTCCTTGATTGTCCGTGGTTCTCTTCGTCAATTGTTTTCTACAAACTATCCTTATTCTGTAAGCACTTAGAATCACACCACGTCATACAACGGGACCAAAAGTCTTATCATTCTAATGTTTAAAACATGTTTTAGCTTGCTACTATTAATATATGTAATATTCAATAATAAGTGGTGTAGATTTCTCTCAAACATACAGAAGGATTATCATGTTCCATATGTTTGTGGGCAATCCAATCCTTGTATAAGACTTGGGGTACTATTCGAGTATGCAACTTCGTGCAATTTCTTTAAACACATTCCGAAACAATTTTCATATGGGTTGATTGAGGTAATTCACTCTCGTTAGCAATATCTTGGGTCACCCTTCATTTCCTAGTCAAGGTGTTACCATCTTAATCACGTGTTCACCGCATATTTTCTTATTCCAATCGACGAAAGTCACTATAAATCAGCTAGGTTCTCAAAAACCATCAACTCTTCCAACAACACTCTTTATATTTGATCTTCATAACTTATCTTTGGCTTACCATTTTCCACAAAACTTGAACTTTTATACAATTGTTGGGATAACGTGACACTGCAAGTTGGGAACCCATCTAATGTAGTCATACGAAAGGAGGGTACATGTTACATACGTCATTGCTATGTCGGATGCAGGCTTCACATCTTTTTAATTCACTAACGTATATCTACGAGGTTCTAACTATCGTTCGGGATGGTAGCCCCCCTTTTTCTTTTTCCCGTACCTTTAGAACTTGTTTTTGGCATTATAGATTACCTCATAAGTGGTATCGTAAAACCAATTCCTAAAATGGGGTCAATACTCTTTCACATAAAACAGGTCGGTACTAACTCTACAATAAGTAACTAAGTCGACAATAGAAATAATAGCATACTGCGCGCCCCTGCTCATCTCAGGCAGCATCAGAACTCGAAGCTCCATCCCCACTCTCACCCTATTCCTTACGAGCCAATTTGGGACACTTTCGAATCTTATGACCTCGACTATCACACCAATAGAAATCTCATATTCCCTTAAGGCACAATCCGACATGCGCCCGACCACACTGATTACAACGTGGCTAGACGGCTCCACTCTATCTGCAGTAGTCTGACCTTGAAATACCCAAGTCTGTGATTCTTGTCTTGGTCTTATCCGATAACTCTGATCATACCTAATCTGTCGTGAAGGTCTATCCTGCTGACCGTATATCTATAATCCATCACTATCTCGTCGTCCTGTGTAATCACCAATCATCATAGCCCTCTTAGCTGCCTTATTCTCCTCAACTGGGTCAAATCCACCAAATATCGACGGTATTCTGACCGATGAGCTCTCTAGGTTGTGAACTTCCTGACCCTTCTAGGGACCTATCACCGTCAGACATACTAGGGTGATGTCGTGCCTGAGATGCAACTACCTGAGTCAATATTTAGAATGCTCTCCTAACATCCTTATCAAAAGACGACATTTGGGGGTATAACAGATGATACATGAGCTTCCCTCAGCTCCTTCGGTACCGTAAGAGTCAGCCGATGTTCGAGAAGGTGACCCGCTCATATCCTATGACGGGTCTGTCTCAATAGAGAGCGTATTACTTGTAGAAGACATCGTTGCATTCATAAACATGATAAGGTTAAGGATGAAATACTAATAGCTCAGCTCTATCGCACGATCTAGATCAAGAAGGAAAGGTGACCATCTTAAATGCCCTGTAGCCTCCAATTTATAAGTGTGGCGCGCTACACACCCATAAACAAGACTCTAACAAACACGGCTTCTAAAAATCTCTAGGATTGACCTGCTCTGATACCAAGTTTGTCACACTCCAACCTTGGGGGGTGGCTGGCACCCGATGTCTTATGGCCCGAGCGTACCACATCTCATCCATACTCTGGATATATCTGTACCGGGGCCAACAAGGCCTCTGGATGACTCTCATAAGACATCCCACACACAATAACCTGTAAAAACAGAAAAGCCTAAACATATATATATATGCATATGAGAAGGCGACAAGGCCACAATGCACATCAACCGGCTAACAGAAATGCCGACAAGTCCGTACATGATTTCTATATATAAGACAATTGCCTACAAGCCTTTAAAGAGTACATGAACAACATCAAGCCGGGACATGATCTCATATATATATATACACACACATAAAATCATACCAACTCAGACTAGCACCTCCGAAATGAATAGAAAGATCTGACACCACCGCTGATTTAAGATCCTACTGAAAGTTGGTGCCACTCCGTCTATCCGAACCTGGGGGCATAAAATACAACGCTCTAGCAAGGGACGTCAGTACAAACAATGTACTGAATATGCAAGGCAAATAAGAGCATATATAAGAACGACATGTAGAAGAGAAGTAAGAGAAAGAACCTGTACTCTGAAGGTGCCACTATGGGCCATGATATTCATATGTATATTGTATATGCATATATAACACTGTCGTACATATATATATATATATATATATATATATATATATATATATATATATATATATATACACACACATGCATGAGAATCACCATGAACGTTTTGAGCTTGTCGGAGTGACGTAAGGTCGTTATGCCTCCGACTATCATTATGTTGCTAACGTGTCGTCAACATATTGTTATCCATGAGAGAATTCATAACATAATAAGAGACAACTTATATGACATGAAAGTACTCCCGACAAGGGACATACAAGATTCAATAAATATTTATAGAATGAAAGACATTAGCACATCTAACTTAAGAGTAGAGTCATTTTGGAGGCACGTTCGTTTATGTTTCATTTCCGTTTGAGTCATGCCAAAAGAAAGAAAGAATAAGCTTTACATACCTTTTTCATCTGGCCAATGATAGCTCACGAGCTCCCGTACGTCCTACGAACGATAACCTACATAATAGAGGTGATTCAGATCAAGATTATATTAATAGGGCATGAATTGATCCATTGTGACAATTCATCAAACACCTAATGTGCATTAAGTTTCCTCTTCTTCAACAATGGCAATTTAATGTCTAAAATACATCTTTAACTCTCTTTAGCTTTCTTTTCTCATCTAACAAGAATCCAACAACTTAATACCAAGCTTAATTTCGAGCAAGCAACCCAACACAATTTACAATAGCAAGAACAACGTTTTACATGGTTACTAGCAAATTCTCCTTTTAGCTTGCAACTCCATCATCAAGACCAACATAACAACAACATTCACAACATAATGAAGTTACTTTCCATAGTTTTTAGCCACAACAAGTCATATATTCAATTTCAAAAAAAGTCCAGGAATAAGGCAACAATATCTTTTTCCATTTGGAGTACTAACTTGCAGATTTATCATCCTAACAACTAAATCAATATATAATTAATCTCAAGCACAACCAAGGGAGTATTAATTTTGCCTTAGACAGCAAGCACATCCTTAAACCTCAACCCAACTCAGCTCACAAGAGTCCTTAACTACACCATAGGAGTGTTATTCTTCATCTAGGCTAGCTTTTGTTGAAAACTTGGTGTATTTACTTTAGAATTAATCTTGAATCTTTGGAGAGTATCTAGGAAGAGTTTAGGGGTGTTAGAGATCAATTTTGGTCGAAAAATGAGTTACAATAACGAGCCACCATTAAAATAAGCAAGGATGGTAGGCCACTGCCTCCCATATGCGGCCTAATAAGCTGCGCATATCACCTTATGTGGCCGCAGATCCAAAGAATTTCATGACAGAAATGTTGGCAATTTTCAAGGCTAATATGCGGTGCCAAATGTGGGGCATATCCAAATCTGTAGGGCATATTACTCTGCATATCATTCTATACTTGTCGAACTTCGTCGACACTTACTTCCTTCGATCCGATCGGTCTCAAACTTCCTCGAAACCTACTTAACACTCCGAGAAACCTTTACTAACCTCATAGAGGGGTGTCACTCTTTCCGGGCCTACATCGGCTAACATACGGAGACAACGGCGTTCAAAATACGGGGTGTAACTCTCTTTATTGTTTCTTTGAGTTAATTCATTTTGATATGTCTAGATAATTAATTACCTAGGTGTGTATTTACCCAAATAATTTTCTTAACCTTCCTATCATTTTATTGCTTTCTATAATTGTGCTTAGTGTTCATGTAAGTTGAAGAATCTATCTTCAATTTCTTTGAATTCCCGAACCTGTTTCACATTATTATGGTAGAAAGGGGATCTGTCTGCTCACTTAAAATTCATCAATAACTTTGATTAAAGTGCATTATGTGTAGTTCATCTTGTCCTCGTTGGGAATAGGTTATAAGAGTCCTATGTGTGCACTTCATCTTTCACATGTGTATCCCATACTCTAATCTGGCCAACCTTTGTCTATGTTGCTTGCTTCTACTCTTATCTTGCATAATTATCACTTCTGCTCCAATATAATAAGTTCACAAGTCCTGAATATGCATTTTTACTATCCCAAGATATTGTTGATAACTGAAAGTGTGTATATTTTTAAAAATTGAACATACTGGACTAATTGATCATATTACTTCATTTTGCTATTTTATTTTTTGCTTTATTTACCCTCAACATGATGGGATATATAAATATGCTCTGGATGCCTCCATGTATACAAAGGTGTATACATTCAGTATATTGTGAGTATACATAATGCATACCCATTGTATACTCATGAATATTCAGAGTGTGTTAAGTCGTGTTGTGAATGTGACTATTTAACATCTTTTCTCCCCTTCTCTTCTTTGCTACTGAATATACAAAAGTATACACACCTTATACCTTCCTAAGTGTATAAGGATTTATACCATGTGTATCCTCCGTACAACAGAATATATCACACTATGTTGATGTGTTGTTTGATCACTGCTTCTATCTCTTCTTTCATTTTCTTCTTAAATGTGATGGAGTGTATAAGATAATATATCTCAGATACTTCCAAGTATACAGAGGTGTATACACTTAGTATACTTTGAGTATACAAGTGTACACCTTCTGTATACCCTTAAAGATCTTGACACATCATTGCATGCTTTTCATTGAGAAAATGTTTCCTTCCCCATCTTGCTTACATAATAAATATATTCAACATACTGATCATATACTGAGTATATACTTGAACTGTTCCTATATGATAATAACATGTGTTAGTAGCTTGGGTATATTATTAAGTATAGGTGTCCTCTTGGAAGACCCATCAATGGGTGAAAATTGCATAAGTTAATGCTGGTGGGCTTATTAAACCTACGAGCCCATTTATGTTTTATATATATATATATATTTGAAAAGAATACACTATGTGTTATTGAAACTCCTTTTAGGACTTAGTTGAAATCTAGAATAGGCAAACGATTCTAAGATTGTTAGAATTGTAGAAAGACCCACTTTAAATGAGACATAATTCAAATTTTAAGAAAAAAACAAAACTGTTTTTCTCTTAAAAATATGTCCACTGGAAAATTCTTTTTAGAGGTTCGGAATACATTTTGATAAAGATAATTTAATTAGTACAAACAGATTTTCATTTGAAGCATCTAAAATGGTTAAGTTTGTTTAAAACAAAATGGGCTGAAATGGCGGAAAACAATTTTGGGCACAAGGTCTGTTATGGTGGAAAGCAGTTTTCGGCCTAAGCCCGTTAAAATTTCAAATTTGACGAAAACAAATAATTTTTTCCGAATAAAGTTTTGCACTAAAAGTCTTATGGATTTGAAATGGAAGAAATTAAGTACAGTCTTGCCTAAACTTACAAAAACCATGACTTGCATAAACAAACAAAATATATCAAGTTATTTTCTTGAACCAATTCAAAAGAAATAAGTAAATTTCTACTACTTTGGATCTAATTAAAGGAGAACTCTACCCAAAGGACATTTTTGGGTGTGTTTTGATCTAGAAAAGTAAGTATGTTACTTAAACCCTTTTAGAGAGTTCAAACCTATTTTTTTTTATAAAAATCAAGATAATTTTCACTATGTTTTCTTCAAAAAAAATGCTATGACTGAATAAGAAAAGGCAAGATTTTACCCAATTTTTCTATTTCATACATGTTCCTTTTGACATACTTTAAGAAATTATATACTTTTTAGCCACAAATTTAAAACCCGTAGGTAAACTGTATTGGGCGGATTCCTTCCGAGGTGCCTAACACCTTCCTCGGGGTATCACCATGACCCTTACCCAAACTTTGGTACTCAAAAACATTTTCAGAAGAAACAACCTTAAAACAAACGGTTTCCTGATTCCTATAATTAAGTTTTGACACTGTTAAAACCAACAAAGAGTCAAGTTATGATAGTAGCTTTTATGTCCGCGTAAAAGTGAACTGTAACAATGACTTATCAACTTGAGGATTCTTTTCTTTCAAAGCCTCACAGAGGTAGGGTTTAGTATTCCTTTGTCGATGGCTAACCCAACTCTTTCATTTCACCGGTCAGTAAGTACATCTTGTTCCGACCAGATCCCCTTTAACACTGTATGTGCCGGTCTTTCGCATGAGGCTCACATCATTCGAGGTGGCCCAAGCCAACATTCATTCACAAACCCCGTAGTGAAATTGAGACTGCTCAACCTCACGAACCCTGGGGAGCCTGTCCGAACATGACATACTAAGCTCTGAATAAACCACCCTCGAAAGATGACATGACTGCATGAATAGGTTTGCTGGACTAGGGATGATAACCTCCCCGAGTATCCCCTACAACTAAACGGAGCACCACCGTAACTGTCAGAAAAATGGGCGATCTTGCCATCACGATCCTCATAACCTTTGTGCTTAATCATCTATATATCCTGGCGGCATCCACTACACTCTGAAATAAAGCCCCAGTAATTGCAACCTGAGAAACACCCAACCGAGTTTGAATAGTTAGCCCCTTGACGAACTTCCTTACTCTCTCAACCCCGGTAGGATGTATCATCAAAGCATGGTGAGCTAGGGTGTAAAACCTCGCCCCATACTCAGTAACTGACATGCCATCCTGTCGTAACCCTTTTAAATTTCCCTCTTGTTCACTTTCATGCTGCAGAGAACAAACTTCTCCAGAATAAGCTATTAAAACCGAGTCTAAGTAAGTGAAGGTGACTTAGGTGGCCTCCTGTCAGTATAATTCCTCCACCACTTGCTTAGCTTGACCAATCATTTGAAAATGCAGTATATTCAACTTCGTAAGGACTCTATTAGTCTTAGGTTGTGAAATCTCTAATGAAAACTAATCAAAAAATCATATGCATCCTCACTCGGATACCCAACAAACTTGGGAGTCTCCATCCTTTTGAACGTATCAAAGAGCTTATGTTCATCGATAGTCATAGTAGGCTTGTTGGCTAGATGGGGTGCAATACCCAACACTTCCCCATCATCAAATCAAGGTGCTACAACAACAGTTGGTTGAGCCCCTACAGTCTAGAACCCTAAACCAAGCATCTGATATGGAGTTTGACCTTAAACTCTGGTATGTGAGCCGTCTGGATTGTGATAGGAAAAATGCCTGCCTAAGACATCCCCTCAAGAAATTCTAGCATACAAACCAATGTGTCATGAAGAACTGGAGTAGCAATAAAAATAGGCAATGCATGTGTTGCCCATACTCATCAGCCTAAATCGGCTCATAATCATGAACTACCTCCGGGTTGGGAGATACTACTCTAGCATGACCCTGAGCAGTTGTCGGTGCCCGATCTTTAGTAGGTGTTGCAACACAAGCTCTATCCTAACCTCACCCCTGTCTCTACCTCATGCAACGATCCTAACATTAGGTATTTGTGCTTGTACGGGCTCATGACCTTCAGTTGTGGTCGAATGAGTCCTCACTATATGTGAGAGGATGAAACAATAAAATTTGGAATTTAATAGAATGAAGTACGCACGATAATGAATGAGAGGATATAAGTTTCCTAAATGTCCTATAGCTTCTTGAAGATAGGTATGCACATCGTCGTACCGATCTACAGGATTCTACTAGACATATTTCTCTCGTAGTCATGAGACCAGTGATCTAGGACTTTGACACCAAATTGTCACAACCCTATTTCCAATAGTCGTGAAGGCACCTATGCCCACCAGGTATGAGAACCAACAACAATTGATTAACCAATTCATTCAAGATAATTAAGCAAAAAATAAATTAATAACACAATAATATACAAGCCAAGTATTTTACTAATAACGAAGTGAGGAAGTAACAAAATACCACCCAAGACTCATGTAATGTGTAGAAGAGCTATTAAGGGTAATAATATATGTTTGAGATGACCAATACATTGTCTGGGTAATAATAAAAGTCAGTAATACATAAAAGGGATAGAATGAGAATGGAGTTGAAGATCGGTTAATAATCCAAATAAGCCTCAAGCTCGAACGACTCCACGGGACCCAATACATAAAAGAGTGATAGAAGGAGAACGTATTGCTCATTAAATCTCATAGACCGAAAATGATGAAGTATGGTGAACTTTGAAGGCTTATTTTAGCATTAACCAGTTTCTCTCAAGTCCGAACCATTCAATTAACCAAATATCAATGCCTCAATGCCTCAAGCTCAGACAGCTCCACAGGACCCACTCGTACTCGGAACTTAATCTGCACCACAAAGAGTGCAACAAGTGTAGTATGAGTATGGGAAGCACGTATTGCTCATTAAATCTCATAGACCGAAAATGATGAATTAGTGGTGAACTTATGAAGGAACAATCTTATTTTAGCATTAACCAGTTTCTCTTAAGTCTGAACCATTCAATTAACAGAGTAGAGGATAAAGCAAGTAACAAGTAGAACCATATAATTAGATAATCAACTAAGGAAGATACGATTCAATGTAATATGAACCGGTATACATATTAAGCTCCATGAAACTGTACGCGAGACATGACCTATGGGGACTTTCGAGTTCCATATACCCACCCGAAATCAACTATTTAAGGATAAAATAACCTTCACTCCAACCGGAACTAGGTCCAACGATATAACACAAGGCTAATCAACAAATATGCATGAATGATCATAAATTGCATGAATATCTTCTGCAACACAGTTATAACCATCAATGATCCAAATATGTTCAACAACTTTGTTGAGTAACTGGTGGCTCGAAAGATGATGAGCTTATAATGAAGTTTTGATGATTTGAAAAATAATGTACCCAATGACAATCAAGGGAGACACGAGGAAGACATTGAAGAACTAGAGATCTAAACAGATCCCCAAAGGATTCAGTGAGGCAGTTATAGCAACAAAGAAAATGATCCTTACTATCACGCAACACTGAAAATTGAAAAGTTATTTCATGCCAACTAGTATTGACTAATTCTTATTTGATGAAAGATTGGATTTCAAGTAAGGGTAATATTTCCATAAATTACCATAAGTTGATCAACATGAAATTAGCATTGAAGTAGGAGAACATAGCTGACACGCATACAAGGAAATAAATGAAGATTCAAGTCAAACAAGGTTTGGTTTTCGGGTACAATGAATGAAACCAAAACTTAGTTCGATTCAACATTCAAGGGAAACAACAATTTCTATATAAATACAACACGAACAAGTTTTGGAAGCGTAACTACAACCATAATCACAACATTCCAATAAGAGACAAAGTGAGCACAATCAGTACTTCATCTTACAAAGAGCCAATTACAAGTCGACGAAGAATAGGAGCATATCAAGATTTATCATTAAGTTCTTTAGTTGTCTTAGTTAGATTTTATTGTGATTCCATCTATTTACTTTTGCAAGTATTGTGTAATAGGTGTTTCATTGGTTATCTAGTTGTAAGTCATCTCTTGACTAAGTAGAATCTTGTAATATCTATTGTATAAGTGGGTAGAGGCACATTGTTGAAGAAATAGGTCATGTAGGTATTACAAGCAAGATTGTAAACCTTTGTACGGATCTTGTTTAATGAAGATTGAGAAAACTCCTTTACAAGATAGGTCGTGCTTTTTTCACTCCCTCGAGGAAGGAGATTTCATGTAAAAATACTTCTGTTGATTTAGTTAATCCTCTACGTTGCCTTCTTGCATAGTTACTCCAAGATTCAAATTCTTAGAAAGCATAAAAGTAGCCCGATCCTAACAAATTTGATTATCACAAGTGAAGGAGATTTATTGGACTGATGAATACACAATAGATAGTTAAATCAAGTAATATTATCTATTAGCTAATGCGTACATGCTTTGGAATTCTTGGTTTATAATCCATAATTACGCAATTCCACTACTACCCATAATATGGCATTGCTATCCGTATCAATGCCCGTCATATCATTGATACAATACCCTCTATTTCGCCCTTACCCCTTATTGTTATTAATTGGTTATCGAGAATGTCCCCAAACGAAGTCTAAGAAAGTTAACTTACCTCAAAGCCGAGCTAACGAGTAACAAACAAGCCTTTTCTTTCCGGTGTGCCTCATAACGCTCCCAATATATCAAATACGTGATTTAAAAGAGTAAATGAGTATGTAGATACCCATATTACTATGGTAATAACCCATGCTCCAAATGTCAACCCAAAAGTCAAAGTTGACTTGAACCCCCAAGGGAGAAATTAAAATACTATTGCAAAATTATTATACCCATAACCTAAGGGTACTAAACCCAAAAAATCACTTAATTTCATCCGCTAATTGAATTTCAAATCATCAATTAATCATTTCAACCTTCTAGGACAAAATCCCCCAATTTTCCAACCCAAATCATAATTTAAAAGAGTAAAAATAATGAGAATCTACCGAATAATGATAAGAGGGAAGTTAGATTCTTACCCCAAGCCGAATCATGAAAAACACCACCAAAATTGCCCAAATCTTTGACTAGAAGCTCCCGAAATTGAGTTATAAATAATGAAATTGTATTTGGAAAATTTTATAAGATGTCTGCCGGCGACACCGTAGGTGCGGCCAGGTCTCCGCTTCTATGGCGCCTCATTTATGAAAATATTAACGCAGATGCGGGCCTCACTTAAAACCCCAAGATCCGCAGATGCAGACATCCACCCACAGATGTGACGTCGCATCTGCGAACATTAACATGTAGTTGCATTTCCAACCCTCTCTCCATTCTTCACACTTGTGGCCTACCTCACGCATGTGCGACCTTTCTTCCGCAGGTGCGGTCGCACCAGATACCAGCTGAACCACAAAATTCCTCTAACACTCGAACTAATGAATTTAACCCTCAAAATTCATTTGAAACTTTCCGGATACAAACCAAATATGCCAATCAATCATAAAATACGTTATGAACCTGCTGAAACACTTGAAAAACAATTTGGGATAGTCTTGACCATGTGTCGACCGTGGTCAACTCAAACTCATGAACTTAACTAGTTTTCAAACCAAGAGTCTGAAACACTTCCGAACTCATCGGGATCCATTCCAGCCATCCAAGTAAGCCTTAAATTGCATTCTGGATCTCACGTAACTGTCAGAACTCCGATCCAAGTTCATTAACCTCATATATTGACTTTGATCAAATCTTTCCATTACTTTAACTTAAGAACTTTTAAATTTACTTTTTATTCTCTGAAACTTACCCAGTTACCTTGGAAATCATTTCACCAATTCCCCACAAGTCAAAAGCTCATTTTTAAAGATACGAGCAGGATCATTTAAGGAAAAGGATCCTAAAACTCAAAACTACCTAACGGGTAGCTACAGTAAATCAATGTCTCTCGTATATATACCATATTCTCTTGGTTGCTGAGTATTAGCGAATATTCACCGTATATTTTGTAATTATGATAGATGTATTTTAAGGTAACTTAGGATTCTTATTGTATTAAGAATCAACCATTTAAGATAAGTTAGGATTCGTACTGTATTAGGAATCAACCTTTGTACAACTATATATATTGTGAATAATAAAAGGAATCCCTAAGAGAAATTATTCTATCTTACATGGTATCAAGAGCCAAACCCTAAACCCCCCTCTAAAGTTTTTGGTCGAAAACATCCTCTTCCCTTCCCCTCGGCCGGCGGCAACAAGGTTGCCACCATGTCTTCCCCAACTAATTCCGGTTCATCCACTGGCACACTTGACAACCCCTCTTAACGTTCATTGTCTTCTTTTCATCCGACATTCACCGTTAACAACATCAAGAATTTTATCCCTATAATTCTTGACCAAGAAGACTGTCAATATTCAATGTGGATGGAACTATTCTACATTCATGCATGTGCATACAATGTGCTCGACCACATTGATGATTCTATTCCTCGTCCCACCGATGTTGCAGACTCAACCTAGCGTCGCCTTGACGTCATTGTCAAACAATGGATCTACGACACCATCTTTAAAGACTTGTTGTGCACTATTATGAAAATAGGTGCTATGACACGTGAACTTTGGGTCCGGCTAGAAGAAATTTTTTCAGGACAATAAAAATACTCGGGCCGTGTATTTGGAAGAACATTTCAATAATACACGTCTCGAGAATTTTAACAACATGTCAGAATATTGTAAGCAACTGAAACTTATAACCGACCAACTATCCAACGTAAGGACTTCTGTTTCAGAAACCAAGATGGTGCTTCAACTAGTTGTTGGTTTACCGAAAAGTGAATATAATACTCTCGCAACGATGATTCAACAAGTCGATCCTCTCCCAAGTTTTAACAAAGCACGGTCACAACTTTTGTTAGAAGAAACACGTCATGCCAAACAAGACGAGCATAATCACAAAGGCACTAGTCGTTAATGGCATGACTCCACCGGCGGCCAACACCACACAATCACCACCGCAAGACCAGTAGCAGCAGCAGTCCCGCGGCAGAGGGCGTGGCGGTAAAGGTCGCGGTAACAATAATAAAGGGAAGGGTCGCGCAAAGGCAATCGCAACCAGCAGCCATGCCCAAACACTGTCTAATTCCCGTGGCCTGGACAACAACCAGCATGGCCCAACCAGCAGAACCCGGACCTCGCCTCGCCTCGCCCTACCCGACCGTTGCAGGGCCTAGTTCCAGCAGCCTGCATGGTCGAATGGCCCATCGGGCTCGCCCCCGCCACGTGCGAGCCCACCAGCGAAACGAGCAGCATGCCCACTTAGTCTAGATCTAGCAACAACCGCAAGCCAACAGCCTGGCTCCCACCGACTTGGGCCAGGCCTTCAGCGCCGTGAACCTTCAACAGCCCGACGAAAATTGGTACATGGACACCGGAGCCACATCTCACCTCACCGGTCATCAGGTAACTTATCTCAACTACTTCGGCTATAGTGTCCTCAATTTATTACTGTCGGCAATGATCATCATATTCCAATTGAAGGGTATGGTAACACACATATCAAACATCCCCACCCGCCTTTCTCCCTAAGTCACGTCCTCTACACCCCTAACATTATTAAAAACACTATCTCTGTTAGAAAATTCACTAGAAATAATTCTATGTCTGTCGAATTTGACCCTTTTGGTTTTTTTGTGAAGGATCTCAATACGGGGAAATTCTTACGCGCTATAATTGTGTGGAAGACCTCTACCCCTTCACTCAATCTTCCAATGTCAGACCGCAATCACATCTATATCTTGTGGCTATCTCTCCCTCAACTTGGCACAACAGACTCGGACACCCCGGAGACCCAGTTTTTACTTTTCTTAAGACTTCTAAGCGTATTCAATGTAATAATGGGAAAATTGTCCAACACTGTTTTTCTTGCCCACTAGGCAAGCATACTCGTCTTCCATTTATGTCATCAAACAATGTTACTTTTTCTCCTTTTGATATTGTTCATACTGATTTGTGGACATCTCCAATTATTAGCTCTTTGGGTCACAAATTCTATCTAGTATTCTTAGATGATTTTTCACATTTTGTCTGGATTTACCCACTGAAATTCAAATCTGAAGTTTTTGTCAAATTCCTTGAGTTTCAAAAATTCATTAAAACACAATTTAAAAAATCTATCAAATCATTTCAATGTGATAATGGACTTGAATTTAATAACTCGGGCATTTCACAATTTCTGTTCTAAACAAGGCATGGTTTTCCGTTTTTCCTGTCCCTACACTTCCTCCCAAAACGAAAAGGCTGAACGAATTATACGTACCATCAATAACATAGTTCGCACCCTTATGTTTCATGCCTGTCTACCACCGCCTTTTTAGGTTTATGTTGTTAAAATGGTAGAATCCTTTCTTAATATCTTACTAACTAGCACTCTCCAAAACAAGACCCCTACCGAAATCTTATACCGTAGGCTACCATCATATGACCACCTACGTATTTTCGGATGCTTATGCTACCCCAACATAGCCTCCAATGCACCTCACAAACTTGCCCCTCGTACTCTGCCATGTGTCTTCGTTGGTCTATCTCCTACTCATCGAGGCTACCTGTGCTATGACATTGCCACTCGTAAAATCATCGTCTCCCGTCATGTCACCTTTGATGAGACGACCTTTCATTTTTCAAATCTCCAAAAATTTTAAACCACCGATTACATCTTTCTCGATGAACCGAGTCTGTCCCTGGCTTTCCAAACTCTATACCAACAGCAGCCTCACTATTCCGACAGTCCCGTCCTCGACACTGTCCGGCACCACCCAAACAGATCCTTGCTCTCGGTCAAACACCCCAACAACACCCCTGTTGCATCCAGCCGTGTCTCATGCACCTCCAAGCAACATTGTTGCCCCCCAGTCCAGAAACCATAAGCCTGCAGCCTACCAGTCCCGCAGCACTGCTGCCTACCACTCCAAAACTAGTGGACCTACAACCTCCCAGTCCCGACCTCCCACCTTGCCCTCCCATCGCATGGAGACTCATGTACAACACGGATCTTCAAACCTAAGGTTCACTTCAATCTCTCCATACAAACCTTATCACCCATTCCAAAAAATCCAAAACTAGCAAAACTGGACCCTAATTGGAATGCGGCCATATGCGAGGAGTTTAACGTTTTAACCAAGTAGAACACTTGGGATTTGGTACCTAGACCAGACGGTGTGAATGTTATTCGGTGTATGTGGCTATTTCATCACAAGTTCAGAGATAATGGTGACTTGGAGAGGTATAAGGCAAGACTAGTTTCCAATGGCACTAATCAGCAGGAAGGTATTGATTGTGGTGAGACATTCAGTCCGGTTGTTAAACTTGCCGGACACTGTTCAGACTGTTCTCAGTATTGCTATGGGCATGCATTGTCTGATTCATCAGCTTGATGTCAAGAATGCATTTCTTCATGGGGATTTGAAAGAAACTGTGTACATGCATCAGCCCCCTGGCTTTGTTCATCCGGCAGTTCGGCAGTTTGTATGTCGTCTTAGGAAGTCATTGTATGGCTTGAAACAGGCACCCCGCGCTTAGTATGATCATTTTGTCAGGTATCTTCTGCATATTGGTTTTATATGTAGCAGGTGTGATAACTCTCTCTTCACGTTTCAACGAGGTAGAAACACTGCTTATTTGCTATTATATGTCGATGACATTGTTCTTACTGCCTCATCTGACGGTTTGAAGAATGAAATCATTACTCTACTCAAAATTGAATTTGCTATGACTAACTTGGGCAAGCTGAGTTATTTTTTGGGTATATAGTGACCAGATCTGCAGCCACTATGTTCCAGTGTCAGCGTAAGTATGCACAAGAGATAGTGTACAGGGCTAAGATGACAAATTGTAAAATTATGCCAACTCAGGTGGACTCAAAATCCAAGCTTAGTGCCAATGACGGTGCGCCAGTTTCTAATCCCACTCTATATCGGAGTCTTGCAGGGTGCCCTTCAGTATCTTACATTCACTAGGCCTGATATTGCATATGCGGTTCAGCAGGTGTGTTTGTTTATGCACTACCTCCGAGAATCCCATTTTGCCGCCCTCAAACGTATTATCAGATACGTTAAGAGCACACTAGACTTTGGATTACATCTCTACCTCTCTGCCCCAACCAAGTTACTCGCCTACACGGATGCATATTGGGTAGGATGCCCCGACACACGTTGCTCCACCTCAGGGTACTGTGTATTTCTTGGGGATAATCTTATCTTATGGTCCGCCAAGCGGCAGGCCACGCTATCCCGTTCGAGTGCTGAAACAGAATATCGCGGAGTTGCTAATGTTGTTGTTGAGATCCGTTGGCTCCAAAATCTTCTTTTAGAGCTCCAATTTCCACTACGAAAGTCGTCGTCTATAGTGACAACATATTTGCCATCTATATGCTCATAATCCGGTCCAACATCAGCGGACTAAGCATATTGAGATGGATATCCACTTTGTGCGAGAGAAGGTTGTCCGTGATCAGGTCAAAATATTACACGTGCCTTTCTCTTATCAGTATGCAGACATTTTCACAAAGGGACTACCGAGACAGCTCTTCACCGACTTCCGATCCAGCCTTAGTGTTCGGCCTCCTCCCTCTCCGTCTGAGGGGAGTATTAGCGAATATTCTCCGATATTCACCGTATATTTTGTAATTATGATAGATGTATATTTAAGGTAACTTAGGATTCTTATTGTATTAGGAATCAACCATTTAAGGTAAGTTAAGATTCGTACTGTATTAGGAATCAACCTTTGTACAACTATATATATTGTGAATAATGAAAGGAATCCCTAAGAGAAATTATTTTATCTTACACTGAGCTATTCTTTTGACAACTTAAATTAAATGAAGAAACAAATTAGTTAAGGCAGACACACATATATACAGAAACAAATAGTTGAGGCTCTTTATATCATAAGGATCACGTAGTAAACATATAGGCTATCTTCATACAATATTAAGATTTAACTGCTCTGATTTGTACCGAAAGGTGCAAGATCAACATCACTAACATTTAAATACACCAGTTAATATTGAAGAAAAGATTCAAGATATCAAACTTACATAATAGTAAATCTAAAATTATTATTAGCAAATAGAAACATGTAACTGTCAGAGCTCCCCAGGTAACAAAAGAAGAGAAGTTTTTAGCAGACATTATAAACCTCAAGACCAAAATGATATACGCATAAGCATATTAATAAGAATATTTAGTTTAAGATCTCCCCAAGAATCAAAGAAGTTGAGCTTTTTACATTATTGTTAAGAGTCTCACATCGAATATGAAATGAGAACATGGACTCCTTATATAGACTTGGACAATCATCATCCTACAAGTTAGCTTTTGAGATTGAGTTAGGCCCAAGATCCATTCTTTACATGGTATCAGAGTCAGACTCATTCAAATTCTTTGTTCACCGATGTTGAGCCCTCAAATTATATTATTCACACTTCAGTTAACAATGTCTGGGCATGCGGGGGAGTGTTAAGAGTCCCACATTAGATATGGAATGAGAACATTGACTCCTTAAATGGACTTGGACAATCTTCACCCCACAAGCTAGCTTTTGGGGATGAGTTAGACCCAACATTCATTCTTTACATGGTATGTTAAGAGTCCACATCGGATATGGAATGGGAACATAGACTCCTTATATGGACTTAGACAATCCTCACCATACAAGCTAGCTTTTGAAGTTGAGTTATGCCAAAAATCCATTCTTTACATATATAAACCTCAGACTTGAGGGTATATGTACATGAAGCAAATTAATTAATGGGAAAAGATGCAAATATATCTCTAAATTTTGTAATTTATAGCAGATATACCCCTCATTAAGAAAATGATGCATATATACCCCTATCATTACATAAATGGTGCAAATATACCTTATAACCGATGAATTTGTTTTAAAATTTCATTTAGCTTGTTTTTAATTAAATAAATATCACATGGCTTTAAAAATAAGTCTACCCATTTATTTTTTATAGACTTATTTTTAAAGTCAAGTGGTAATTTTTTCTAGTTGGTCGGATATGATTCGTTTAAAAAACTGGATAGACTTATATTTTTAAAGCCACGATGATATTTTCTTATACGAACCAGACAACCCACTAACAAAACAATTTTCACGTGACTTTAAAAAAATAATTCTACTAAAAAAATGGGTAGATTATTTTTTAAAAGTGACGTGATATTTTTTAATTAAAAATATGCTAAATAATTTTTAAAAAACTCCGTCAACGAAAAGGTATATTTGTATAATTTGTGTAACGACAGGAGTATATATGCAATTCTTTTTTAACGAGGGATATATGTTATAAATCGGAAAGTTGAGGGATATATTTACATATTTTCCTTAATTAATAGATGAAGTTGGAACATGGCCAGTTTCTAGTTTATGATCAAATGAAATTCGTTTCTCCGTTAAACGATGTCAATCTTAGTGATCATTCAAACCGCAAAGACAGAGAACATTTCAAAAGCAGGGAGAATGTAGTGTTAATATTATGGTTCACCTAAACTCTATAGCTTTGACTCATATCATGTGTATATGTTTACTAAATAAATATAAATAATAGATTTTAAACTTAGTAAATTAGCTAAATTGTTGTAGAATAGCGAAATTAAACCCATAAAATTCGGATACTAGATCCAGACCTTCTCAGAATCACCATTTAGGATAATTAAATACTCCATGAGAACATTGAACGCAATCACTAAAAAGAGCTTAATCATACTCCTATCATCTTTGTGTTCTTATCTGAAAATGTAAGTATCAGCTAAACAAAAAGAACAAATTTAGTTACATGCATAATCATGTGCCTTTTGAATCGCAAAAGCCTTTTTCTTGAAGCACTATATTAGGATTAAATACGTTTTCTTTTATTTTCTAACCCCCCCCCCCCCCCCCCCTTTCCACACACACACCAGAAAAAAATGGCCCATAAAAGCAAAATTAAAGATTGACTTTACAGAATGATATAAATAAACATCTCAAAAGCTCCAGAGAATTCAGAAAGAAACCGAGAAAACTATGAATCGGATTCTTTTTCAAGACCTGAACTTAGTTCAGATAAAATTCATAAAGATTCATCGCTCAAACACTGAAAAAGACACAAAAAAATCTTGTTCTTCTTTTGCTAGAAACGTAAACGCCGATAGAAAAATAGTAATATAATTTTTTTTACAATATAATAAATTTATAGGGTAATAGACAATACATGAAAAATTGTAGGTATTTCTGAAAGAAATAATCTCTTGATTATTTTCACTAATTGAAAGAGTATATATACAATTTACATATTTCCATAATAGGAGAATCTTATTCCTATTCTACTCCTAAAACCTTATTCTACTTAGACACTAACTACACAATTATGGTAAGTGTACAATAATAATTACAACCAAACTTTACCTAAACTAGGACACTAAACCGTGATATACACCATGTACCCAACAATCCAATTATCTGAAGGCAACCCGTGATATACACGGCGTATATTCCGTGTATATCACGGGTATATTTAACATATCTAACACACACCCGCAGTCATCACGGGCGGTCTTCGCACGCTGAGACTGTCCCTAAAACCTTCAAAAAGGACCGAGGGAAGACCCTTTGTAAAGATGTCGGCAATTTGATTGGACGGGACATGTCCATCTGACCACGATATTTTCGCGAACAAAGTGGATGTCCATCTCGATATGTTTAGTGTCTTTGGGCGGATTACCAGAAAGGTAGATGGCACTAACATTATCACACTAAACCAAGGTCGCTTTCCGAATAGGACAATGAAGCTATAACAACAAATTACGTAACCAACATGATTCCGAGACCACATTAGCTACCCCTCGATACTCGGCCTCGACACTGGATCGGGACAAAGTCGACTGACGTTTCGCAGACCATGAGACCAAATTATTGCCAAGAAACATGCAATAGCCAAACGTAGACTGTATGGTGTTCGGACAACCACCCCAATCAACATCTGTATACGAGAAAAGTGTGGATGTCGATGAAGGATATAAATGCAAGTCATAGTCAAGTGTACCCTGAATATACCGAATGATGCGTTTGAGCGCATCATGTGCTCAACCCTGGGATCATGCATAAACAAAAACACCTACTGAACAACATACATAATATCTGGTCTTGTGAATGTGAGATAGTGAAAGCCCCCGCAAGACTGCGATAGCGGGTCGGGTCCTTGTATGGTGCGCCGGCCGCAGCACCCAATTTGGGTTTAGTATCAACTTGAGTGGAAGTGGACTTACAGGATGACATCTCAGCCCTCTCAATGATCTCGGCTGCATACTTCCTCTGTGATAAGAACAATCCACCTGTATGACGAGTGGCAGCAATCCCCAAAAAATTACTCAAGAGCCCCAAGTCTTTCATAGCAAACTCACTACTGAGCATTGTCATGATAGACTGGCGTAAGGCATCGGAAGAGGCAGTCAAGATAATATCATCCACATATAATAATATATAAGCCAAGGACGAACCACGACGATAAATGAACAAGGAATTATCCGACCTGCTGTGAGTGAACCCAATAGTCGAAACATAGTCGGCAAACCTCTTATACTAGGCCGGGGGGACTGCTTAAGTCCATATAAGGACTTTTTCAACAAACAAACATGATGAGGATATTTGGGATCCCTAAACCCCAAGGGCTGATACATATAGACTGTTTCCTTGAAATCACCATGTAAGAAAACATTCTTCACATCTAACTGATGAATGGGCCATGCTTTCGAAAGAGCCAAGCTGAGCACAGTGCGAATGGTAGCCGGCTTGACCACCGGACTAAGCGTCTCCCCACAATCTACACCAACCTGTTCAGTCTTACCATTATCCACAAGCCGAGCCTTATGCCTTGCAAACGAACCGTCTGAATTGTCCTTATGAACAAAAATTCATATAGACCTAATAATATTAATACCAGATGGACGGGGCACCAAATCCCACGTCTTATTATCAATAAGAGCATTATATTCATAAGTGTAAAATAATAATTACAACCAAACTTTACCTAAACTAGGACACTAAACCGTGATATATACGGTTGATATACACCATGTATATCATGGCCCAACAATCCAATTATCCGAAGGCAGCCCGTGATATACACGGCGTATATTCCATGTATATCACGGATATATTTAACATATCTAACAATTTCATTATGGATTACAATAAATCTTTATGGCAAAGGAACCTTTGAATAGTAATTTGTATTGCAAAGAGAATTCTTGAATAGTAACTTGTGGGTAATGCGATTTTTATAACAAGACATAAAATATTTTTCTTTTGTGGCAAAGGTATCCTTGAATGATATAATCTTTACAAAAGAACAAAATTCAGTGTGGTTCACCCTTAATTAAATATTTCAAATCACTTGATAATGAAGAAGCCATTTCAGAGGCTGAGATTGCTTCTCACATGCTAAAGGTTGATAACGATGCATGCACCGCGTCCCCATAAATAATTAATAATGAAGTGCAAATTTAACCAATTACGTGCTTAGAAAAAAGCAATGAACTCATGAATTAACTGCAAATAAAAGTAATGACCATATACGATTTCTCGAAGTACAGCCATTGCGAATAAAGAACAAGGAAATAAAAAGCAGCGAATAATAGAATCAATTATGATCAGTTGCTTTCTATGATTGAACTACGTGCATGCTTAACATTCTGGGCTGATTTGCATAAAATTTGGTGCCATTATTTAAAATTTAACCTCATTAAAAATATAGTAAAAATAATTGTTTTCTTAGAAGCGGAAACAAATTCTAACGGATAGCCAGGATTTTTTATTTGATATTGGGCAAGATTTTCTTAACAACACATTACGGTAATTGTCGGAATTCTGGCCACAAATCTAGACGAATCGCCAGAATTTTAGTCACGAGACTTGCCTTAGTAGCAAGTTAAGGTGATCCTCAGGAATTTGACCGCAAATCCTGACAATTACCTAACTTTCCTCATAGAAATATTAGCAACACGTTTTGCTTCAACATTGATATAAAGGAATATGTTCTTTGATTTTATTGATGAATGATTTACCATATATATAAGGTTATAAGAATATTTACTTTGATAGAAACTAGGTAACTAATTATCCTAATTACAAAAAAAATTATAATTCTACCTAAAATAGGAGATATACAATTAATAGAAAAAAATATTGGAAAATATTCTATTACACCCCCGCAGTCGAAGCGGGAGATTCTCGAACATTGAGACTGGCTCGAAAATCATCAAATAGTATGCGCAGAAGTCCTTTGGTGAAGATGTCGGCAATCTGATATCTGGAAGGAACTTGAAGGACACGAACTTGACCACGAGCCACTTTTTCGCAAATGAAATGAATGTCCATCTCAATGTGTTTAGTGCGCTGATGTTGGACGGGATTACCGGAAAGATATATCGCACTAATATTATCACAGTAGATCAGTGTTGCCTTTTGAATCGGGTAGTGAAGCTCAAGTAGAAGGTTACAGATCCAACAAGACTCAGAGACGACGTTGGAAACACCTCTGTATTCTGCTTCTGCACTGGATCAGGATAGTGTAGGTTGTCTTTTGGAAGACCAAGACAATAGGTTATCTCCGAAAAAAATGCAATAACCAGACGCGGAGCGTCGGGTTTCAGGACATACACTCCAGTTAGCATAGAATAAGCAGTGAGACTAGTGAGCGAAGACCTATATAGATGTAATCTAAAGTAAAGTGTACCTTGGACGTATCGTAAAACACGTTTGAGGGCATGCATGTGTGCTTCTGTCGGACTGTGCATGTGTAAGCATATTTGTTGCACGACATAGGATATGTCTGGTCTCGTGAATGTGAGGTACTGCAGGGCCTCAACCAGGTTGTGATAGTGAGTCGAGTCTGAATATGAAGGGCCGGAATCAGCGTTGAGCTTGGAGTTGGTGTCTATAGGCGTGTGGGATGGTTTGCAAATGTCATGCCTGCACATTCAAGGATCTCTTCGGCATACTTCTTCTGACATAGAAATAGGCCACCAAAATGTCGAGTGTCAGAGATGCCCAAGAAATAACGCAGGGGCCCAGATCTTTCATAGCAAACTCAGAGAAAATGAGAGACATAATGGACCGGTGGAGAGCATCAGATGATGTGGTGAGGATGCTATCATCAACATATAATAATAGGTAAGCCATGTATGTACCCTTATTGTAGATGATCAGGAAATGATCGGATCTGCTGTGTGAAAAAATGATAGAGGAGACATAATTGGCGAACCGCTGGTACCATGCTCGAGGAGCCTGTTTCGGTCCATAGAGCGATTTCCACAACAGACACACATAATCCGGATGAATAGGATTCCTGAAACTCATATACTGATGCATATATACCATTTCATGAAGATCCCCATATAAGAAGGCATTCTTGACATCAAGTTGATGAATGTGCCAAGACTTGGATATAGCAATGCTGAGGATGGTCCGGATGGTTGCGAGTTTTACGACCGGGCTAAACGTTTCATCACAGTCCACTCCCACCTGTTGAGACTTGTCATCAGTTATAAGACGAGCCTTGTACCTCTCAAAAGAACCATCAGATTTCTTTTGATGTCTAAAAACCACATAGAATGAATAATGTTAGCATCAGGTGGACGGGGTACTCGATCCCACGTCTTATTATCAATAAAAGCATTATATTCATCAATCATTGTGGCTTTCCAATTAGGGTCGGACAAGGCATCCTTCGGATTATGAGGGACATAGGAAGGGACAACTGAAATGGAAAGGTTAAACAACCATTTAGGTTTATGAATTCCGTGCATGGCACAGGTTTCCATGGTTTGAGAGTGTGACTCGGGATGCGGGACAGAAGGGGGGTTTGTTGCGGGACTATTGGTAAGAGGAGGAAGGGTAGGGGTGATGGTACTGGCTTGCCGAACCTTGGTTTGTCGAGAGGTGGCTGCGAAATGGCCCTGAGGTGGGCTATTTTAGGCCACCGTCGGTAGAACAGGGCGGGCAGTTAGTCCCGGACTTACCGAGGTGGTGGCGGGTGTCGGGGTCTGGGACGACGGACTATGTAAATGGTGAATTCTAAGAGGGTTTAGGCCATCATCTAGGAAGTCGTAGGAATGTCGAGGTGGCGAGTGTAGAGAGGCAAATGAGAATTAAGACTCATCAAATAGGACATAACGTGAAATAATAATTTTATGGCTCGACAAGTCATAGCTAGAGTAACCACGTTGATTGGCAGGGTAACCCATAAACACACACGAGAAAGACCGGGGTTGGAGTTTGTGAGTGGTCAGATGGAGAGGGTAACAAAGACATCCAAAAATACGCAAGTGTTGGTAGGAGGGGCTCCTACGAAACAAAACTTGGGTGGGCGATCATTGAGCTAGAGACTTGTTTGTGATTATGTTTAGGAGATATGTGTCCATGGAGAGTGCATAATGCCAAAATTGAGGGGAAATTAAGGCGTGAGCAAGTAGGGCACGAATGAGGTTGTTTATGATTCGAATTATCCGTTCGGCTTTACCATTTTAGGAGGACGTGTGAGGCAGGAAAAACGAAAGGTAAGACCATTTTTGGAGAAAAACTGTTTGAATTGGTTAGTATCGAATTTCCTTCCATTGTCACATTGAAAATATTTAATACTCTTTTCAAATTATGTTTTTACGAAAGCACTAAATGAAGAAAAAATGGGGTAGACCTGAGATTTATTTCCAATTGGAAAAGTCCATAGAAAGTTGGAATAATCATCCAAAAATAACACATAATATCGATGGCCAGCCGTACTCAAAATGGATGTCCACAAATCACTATGTATGATATCGAAAGATATTAAAGTACAATTTGTGGATGCAGAATATGGTAATATGACATGTTTCCCAAAAACACAAGATTCACATATAGGAGCCCTAGAAATACGGTTGCAATTAATAAAAAAAAATCCTAAGGTAGAGTAAAACAGAGTCTTTCGGATGTCCTAATCTAGAATGCCATAAGGAAGATGAAAGAGCAACAAAGGTTGAGGAAACTGAGGCTGAATTATTGACGGCATCTGAAATAGGGTAAAGATCTCCAGCGTTGTCACATCTCATTATTCATCTCCATGTCGTAAAATCCTTCACAGTAAAACCAAAAGGATCAAAGTCAAGGAAAACCCAATTGTTAGTTGTGAAATGTCGCATGGAGATTAGATTCTTAATGAGTTTAGAGGCATGGAGTATATTTTTTAAGATTAGTGGTGGATGTGGTGGGGACAGGGAGGAATGACGATAACCACGGATGGGAATGCCTTGTCCACTACCAACAATAATATTCCGAGTTAAATTACTCAAATTGGAATAAGATGAGAGAGTACCTTATGATGCCGGCATGTGAGATTTGGTGCATCTGTCAATATACCAATTTTCGTCTGGAGTGTTGAGTGACATTGTGCTCATAGTTGCCTTAATGTCAGTCGGTGCATAAGTCGATGGAGAGGGGCCTATGCTGTGTAGGCCTGTTGTGGACGTGGGCCAAGTATGCCAGGTTGGGCCTATCGATTCGAGGTGGAGTCCATGAGGATGTCATATACATGAAAGAAGAGGAGGCCCAAGATGGTAGGGCCCATGCGCCCAGGACGAGTAGGCCGCCCACGGCGAAGGTTGCTGCCACTGCCCCGGTCGCTGCTGGTTGTTATTGCCATAATTTCTTCTATCGCGGCCCTTGCCGAACTGCTTGCTCCGACAGTTGTTATGGGAGGAAGCAAAATGTTGCGAATCATTTGGCCGATGGTTCTGATTGTTAGACCGGGAGGCCCTACTGTCGGCGGAGGGCCCGACGGTGGTAGTGAGGGCGGCGTCGGCAATGCTGGCCCGAGTGGTGTTGCACTAGAGTTTCTGGGTTTCCTCAAGGATGAGTTTCGAACGGGCCTCATAAAATATAGCTAACGACGTGCATTGCTGAAGGATGGTGGCAACGCCATCATATGATTCGTTCAAACTTGCAATATGTTGCATGACCATTCGTTGATTAGTGACTGGTGTGATGGCATTGGAGACTTGGTCGGCAAACATCTTTAGTTCATGACAATAGGTAGACAGGTTTGGGAAATCGTCCTGATGAACGTCTTGAACTGATTTTCAAGGTATAACGCTCGTTGAGTTTTGTTGTCATGGAAAATACTTTCCAAACGTTCCTACATTTGGTGGGCAGTGGCATCAGTCTCAATGATGGTGTGCAACACATCATTAGATATCATGCCATTTATCCACTAGAGGACGGTTGTGTCCAAACGAGACCAGAGTGCATAATCAGAAGTCGAAGCCGATGGTACATCTGTTGACTTCGGCGTGGGAGGGATGATGTGGTTGATAACTTCGTAAACACGACAATGGATCTTAAAAAGCTTCACCCACGAGGAGTATTGGCTCTTTTCCATCTCAAGCGTTACAGGGATGAAGTTTTTAATATTGTTTACGGCAAGTGCCGAATGAAATTTAATTTTGTCAGCCATGGAAGAGAAAATTTAGGAGGAAGAGGGAGGGAGAATGACCGAAAAAACTAGGGTTCCGTCGTCGGGAAAATAGGGGGGCGGTCGAGAGAGGTCGGCGACTAGGGTTCCGATGTGGGCTAGGTGCCGACATGGAAAAAATGTTGCGGCCGAGGTGTATCGGCGGCTAGGGTAGGGTTTGTAGTTTTAGGCTACTGATACCATAAAGAATATGTTTCTTGATTTTATTGATGAATGATTTACAATATATATAAGGTTATATGAATATTTACTTTGGTACAAAATAGGTAACTAATTATCCTAATTACAAAAGAATTATAATTCTACCTAAAATAGGAGATATACAATTAATGAAAAAATATTAAGAAATATTCTATTAATTAATTGTTACAAATCAATTCCAGCTAACTTAAAATTTAGTATCCACCTTTGTAACCAGTCCCATCAATTTTCAATATTAGATTACTCAAACCTTTGAAAGTAATAGATCCCATTTGTTTCTTCTACAAATTAACAAGCAAATAAAACTTAACAATGATGTTCTTCAAGTTTTCTAACCACAATCTATACAAAACAACCACTGATAAATAATAGATCTTCAATTTCTTATCGCACATATGAAGAAAATGGAGAAGGGGGAGGAGAAGGAGAAATTCCTAATGAAAGTTATATTTGCACAATAATGTTTCTTAACAGGATAATAAATTAAACACTAGCCTTCAAAAGATCAGCCCGCTTAAATTACTCGTCATTCTTCAAAGACTGTAACATAACGTTGCAATCCCATGCAATCATTTCATACTCAAAACTTCTAGACAAACTTTAAAGTTTCCACTTCTTTTTCATTACAAAACAGTGACAGGACTTTATTTGAAATGCTACATAAACATTAAGGAATTGTTTGGCCGATTTGATGTATTATATGAGATACTTATAACATAAAATTTGGTATATGAGATACTTATGATATAAAATTTGGTAATGTTTTAATTCGTGTTTGATTTGTATTTTGAATCCCGCGTTTCCTAATCCTGGTATAGTTTAATACATTAATTAGTATATTATTTTGTACACAAGCATAGAATAACATTACATGGATTAAGTATCAAAGACAAAATTATCCTTTAGCTTTTCTTCAAACTCATCATCAATACCCTTTCAATTTTATTAAGTCTAAAAAATAAAAATTATGTTTTAAATTTTATACAATATACAAAGAATCAAATGCCCGATATCTAAATGTTACAATTCATGCATTACCAATTCTTATATTAATATCTGCATATCTTGTTTATGAACCAGACTGATAGAATAATTAGTAATTATTATAATTAATTTTAGAATCATATAAATGGTAGGTAAATTAGCATTAAAGTAGATAGATTAGATGATATGATATTAGTCTAATCATATTTTATTAGTAGTTTAATTATAGCCTAAGATGTGGCTCTACTTGTTGTATAATTACCACATTTTTGGAAGAATAATATAGAGAAAAATATTCTTACATGGTATCAGAAGATTAGGAAAAAGATCCTACCCTAAACAATTTTTCTCCAAAATTCGGCCACCCTTACTCCATCACAACCGACCGACCACCACCCCTCTTTATTCCCCCCCCCCCCCCCCCTTTTCCATCATTCTTTTCATTTTCCGTACAATAATGTCTGACTATAAATCCACATTTCATCCCGCTCTTGCCGTCTCTAACATCAAAATACAGATTTCCGTCACTCTTGAGATGGAAAATGTTCATTATGCAACTTGGGCAGAGCTATTTAAAATATGTCGTTGTTCCCACCGGGTTATTCACATAATCCCATCGGAAAAAGGCAAAGAAAAGGTGTTAAACACCGATGATGAAAAAGAACTTTGGTAACTCTTAATGTGACAATTCTCTCATGGATTTATGCAACTATCTCTAGTGATTTGTTGCATGCAATAATGGAACCCGATTCTACTGCGATGGAGGCCTGGAATCGCTTGTGGGATATTTTTCAAGACAACAAAAATTCCCGAGCCGTCACGTTGAAGCAAGAATTCTCCACCACCGACATGACGGATTTTCTGAATACGTCGGCGTATTGTCAACGCCTCAAAGTTTTATCGGATCAACTCAAGAATGTTGGTTCATCGGTTACCAACAATCGATTGGTTTTAGAACTGGTTGTCGGCCTTACCGACGCGTATAGTGGTGTGGGAATGCTCATCCGACAAAGCAATCATCTACCACTTTTTTACCAAGCTCGTTCAATGTTTATTCTTGAAGAGGCGGGTTTCGCCAAAAAGGTCGCAACCATCTCAAATTCCGTCATGATTGTCACCCCAACCAATGAAGCTACTACCAATTTTGAACCTATACAATAAAATCGAGGACAAAAAGGACAAAATGGTGGTAAAATTGGGGTGAAAATCGCATAAATAACAAAAGTGGAGGCCACCGAAATTCTGGTGGCGGAGGACACAACGGCAGGAATAGCGGTACCGACGAACAATAGTGGCATCCCCGCGGCGGACCAGCCCAGTCGGCCCTGGAAGTGGCCTTAGGCTGTGCCACCCTGCCCATTCCCGATGGGTAACTGGGGCAGGCCCAGTCCAAGGCTCTGGCAGTCCACATAATGGGTTTGGGCCAAATTCCTTTGGGCCTAGAAATAATAACGGAATAGGCAGCTTTGGGCCAGGTAGTTTTGGGCCACTACCGACCTAGTGGCGGAAGGCCCACTCAGCAGTGGCAAGCCCAACCGATATTGAGTTCGCCATGCACACTGTTGGACTTAATCCACCCGACGCGATTTGGTATATGGACTCCGGAGCGACGTCTCATATGACGTCCTCCCAAGGTAATATCTCATCCTATTTTAATTTGAGCAAAAATAATGGTATAATTATCGGAAATGGTCATTCTATTCTAATTTGAGGTTATGGTTCTACTAAATTGTCTCCACCAAACCCACCACTAACCTTAATGAATGTTCTTCATGTTCCACAATTAATTAAAAACTTGGTATCTGTTAGAAAGTTTACTACTGACAATTGGGTGTCTGTTGCTTTTGACCCTTCTGGATTTTATGTGAAGGATTTTCAGACGGGGACGCTTCTAATGAGATGTGATAATCAGTGGAGCTCTATCCAATTACCTCACTCATTCAACGATCCAAGTTACCATCCACTTTTACTGCTTTCGCACCTTCGTTTTGGCATGAACGTTTGGGTCATCCGAGAGTACCTGTTTTAGCCTCCCTCAAACAAAATAATTTTATTTCATATACTCAAACACGTACTTCGAATAAGTGTCGTTCATGTCCACTTGGTAAATATGTTCAATTTCCATTTGTTTCATCTAATTCATGCACACGTATGCCTTTTGATATTATCCATTGTGATATTTGGACATCACCCATTTTCAGCTTTTCGGGCCATAGATATTATTTGCTCTTGTTAGATGATTACTCTAATATTTTTTGGATGTTTCCCTTGTCTAAAAAATCACAAGTTTTTTCCACATTTCTCAATTTTAGAGCATTCATCCGAAACCAATTTGAACGGGATATAAAAAATATTCAATGTGATAATGGTAGGGAGTTTGATAATAGGTATTTTTGGGATTTTTGCAACTCTAATGGTTTAAACTTTCTCCTTTCATGTCCCCACACATCCTCACAAAACGAGAAGGCGGAACGAAAAATACGAACCATCAATAACATTTTTCGAACATCCCTTGCCCATGCATCATTACCCACCTCATTTTGGCATCATGCACTACAAATGACCACATATTTATTGAACATACTTCCCCACAAAAACTTGTCCTATCAAGCTCCTCTAAGAATCCTCTACTTACGGAACCCATCTTATTCTCATTTACGGGTATTCGGGTGCTTATGCTATCCTCTTTTTCCATCCACCACAATCACCAAACTTCAACCCCGGTCTACTCCTTGCATTGACTTGTGATATCCATCTAATCATCGAGGTTATAAATGTTACGACCTCTCCTCCAATAAAACAATTATGAGTCGTCACGTAATTTTTTATGAAACAAATTTTCCATTTATCAAAATGCACAAGTCCGGACCCCTACCTATGATTTCCTTGACGATGGCGTGCCCCCATATTTTTCCCAACTTTTCTCATCCCCAACCGAACCCACTATTTCGGCTAAGCCCAAATAATTTGGGAAACTTGGGCCCCGCAACAACAGTGGCCCAGCCATAGCACAACACTACCCAGTGGACTGGGCCTTCTGTTCAAAGCCCACATCTCCCTACTGTACCGTTTCCCCCATTCCAACTGCATGGCAGTGGCTTGGGCCACGACTCAGTTCACTGCCAAGCAGTGCAGCCCCACCCGTCCAAAATTTGGCCCAATGTCCCATCACCCGTAGTCAATACGGTATTGTCAAACCCAACACCAATTATAGCCTACACCCCCGAGTCTCAAAATCATCACTACCTCCTAATGTTGTGTCTATTCTTCATGACCCGAATTGAAAAATGACTGTGGATGATGAGTTTAATGCTCTTATTAAAAATAGGACGTGGAAATTGTTACCTCGTCCTCCTAATGCTAATATAATTTGGTCTATGTGGATTTTCAGTCACAGAAAAATCTGATGGTACTTTTGAGCAACATAAAGACCGTCTTGTAGGTGATAGGAAGACACAATAGGTTGGTGTGGATTACGGTGAGACGTTTAGTCCGGTGGTTAAACCAGTAATTATCAGAATAGTTCTTAGTTTGGCTCTCTCAAAGGCATGGCCACTTCATTAGTTAGATGTCAAAAATGACTTCCTTCATGACCAACTAAATGAAATAGTGTACATGTACCATCCTTTGGGATACATGGACTCCAAATATTCCAATCATGTGTGTCTACTAAATAAATCATTATTATGAGCTAAAACAAGCTCCCCGGGCTTGGTACAAGCGATTTGCAGATTTTATTTCACATATTGAAAATTTTCCAACAGCCGTTCCGATAACTCTCTGTTTATCTACCGTCAAGGTAATAATATTTCTTATCTTCTCTTATATGTGGATGTTATTATATTAACTGCCTTATCAGATGCTCTTCGCAAGTCCATCATGTCACAACTTGGCTCTGAATTTGCTATGAATTATCTAGGATCACTACACTACTTTCGAGGAATAGTTGTGACACGTCATGCATGTGGTTTATTTTTATCCCAAAAGAAGTACGCAATTGAGATTGTTGAACGTGCTGCATTGTCCTCCTATAAACCGTTGGCTACTCCGGTGGATACTAAACCCATATTGAGTACATCCTCCGGTAAGCCATTTGCCGATTCGACACTTTACCGCAGCCTGGCAGGGGGCCTGCAATATCTTACATTCACCAGGACGGATATTTCTTATGTTGTACAACAGGTCTGCCTATTCATGCATAATTCGATGGATGACCATATGCATGCTCTCAAACGCATTGTGCGTTATATTCATGGTACTCTAGAGTATGACTTACATTTATATCCATCGTCGACATCCACACTTGTCTCCTATACGGATGCCGACTGTGGAGGATGTCCGGACACCAGACACTCCACTTCTGATTATGGTATATTTCTTGGTGATAACTTGGTATCTTGGTCCGCAAAATGGCAAGCAACGTTGTCTAGATCTAGTGCCAAAGCAAAATACCAAGGTGTTGCCAATGTTATGTCTGAATCTTGTTGGCTTCAAAATCTTCTTCTAGAACTCCACTGCCCGATTTCGAAGGCCACATTGGTGTACTGTGATAATGTTAGTGTTATCTATCTCTCTGGAAATCCGGCCAATCACCAACGCATTAAATATATTGAGCTTGATATCCACTTTGTTCGTGAAAATGTCTCACGCGGACAAGTGTGTGTCTTACATGTCCCGTCGCGCTATCAGATTGTAGATATTTTTACTAAAGGTCTTCCGCTGGTATTATTTGAAGATTTTCGGGATAGTCTCAGCATACGTCTGCCTCCCGCTTTGACTGTGGGGGAGTGATAGAATAATTAGTAATTATTATAATTGATTTTAGAATGATAGGTAAATTAGCATTAAAGTAGATAGATTAGATGACATGATATTATCCTAATCATATGTTATTAGTAGCCTAATTATAGTCTAAGATGTGGCTCTACTTGTTGTATAATTACCATATTTTTGAAAGAATAATATTGAGTAAAATATCAAGAGCAATAGGTATAAGTAATATTAATATCAACAATTCTAACGCCGGGCGTAAAAGTACGTACAGATTAAATAAATAAAGTGGTATGTGAATAATTTGATAAATAAGTACAGTGAATTGAAGGATATATACAAATTAACTAGTCCTCCAAAAGTTATAGTATTGGTTATTCGCATATGGGACCCAACCTCAGATATAATGCTAACCTACAAAATCAAGAACATGCATGGGCTTTAGACAATACACATCATTTACTTCCTTTAGACAACTTTTTAGGGATAAAAAGAAGATGAAGAAAGAGCTTAGACAGGAAGCAAAGCTAAAAGAGGAAGATAAGATGGGGGCCGAAGTATATATTTAAAGGATTATTAATAATAATAATAATAGGGACACAATTAATAGGGCAGTCTGGCACGCATTACGAAGACCCCCCCGCGTTCAATTCTAGACCAAAGTTGGAGGACCGGAATTGTCTAAATATATGGACGCGGAATATATTAGATGTAGGTGGGTCAATGTTACCGTCGGTTATTTTTAAAAATTTGTATCATATTAATTTTTTGGTTTATTTATTAATATAATTAAAACTAAACTTTTTGAAATCCTTCCAATCATCTCGATTATTCTTTGATATCGATACGATTCGGTTCTATTTTCAATATTTTCTAAAACTTCACCTTATATAAAATAATAGTAACAAAATTTCGCTGAATCATATTCATTCATATATATATATAATAGAAAGAGTAATTTAACTTCTAGCCTCAAGTCTCAATCGCTTCACATAAAGTTTGAACAAACTTTTGAACTCAACCATGTTTAATCTAAAAAAAATTGAACAGTTGAATAAAGGTGACTGCCATTATTGAAACTTTAGTTTAGAGAAAATAGAAATTAAAATTGACAAATTATTACAAAATTTGAAGGGGATGAAAATTTAAGGACAGAGAGTAAATTGTTACCTTTGTACAATTGACCATTCGTTGAACAAAAAATGTTGAGAACAACAAGCATAGTTGAGAAGCAATGCAAATTCTCAATACTCTAAGAAGTAAACATATCGTGTAATTACTGTATTTATAGTGGTAGGATAGGTTTTGTATCACTTGTAATCATCCAAAAGCCCAAGGCACAAAGTAAATATTTTTAATGATTTGTAATTTTAAACTTAATAAATATATATTTTACTAGGTATGTTGTTGTTTATACATACATATATATATATATATATATATATATATATATATAACAACAATATTCGATTCGGGTTTTCTTCGGTATTTCTTTATAAAATAAAAAATTAACCCAATTATTCGGTACGGTTCTAAGTTCATATTAAAACTTATAGTTTTATTAAAAAAACCTAAAAATCGGTTTGGTTAGGTTCGGTTCGATCAGTTTTCAAAATAGTTTTGACACCCCTAATTAGATGTGTACCGTCAAAAAAATGTTTGGATGGATGATATTTTTTCCTTTTAATCAAAGGTTCTGAATTTGAGATTTGTGACTGGAAATATTTTTAGTATAAATATTTTTCTATTTGTCTTATGTAGTGTTGATGCATCAAATACTAAAATGTTTTTTTTAAAATAAATTAGACATGTAACTAAAGTCGTATCTAGCTATTGACTATGGTACACAACTGTTATAGTTCACACATTATATGTGGATCGGTGGATTTTTCATAGTTGGTGTTGACGCATTCAGCCATTTTTATAGCAAGAGATTATAATCCAACTATTTGGTACAACAATCTATTAGATCGTGTCCTTAGGCATCGTGATGCAACACTATCACATCTTCTTCTAAAAATTCTAGCTATTCTTAGTACCATATTGGGAAATGTCATTGCGGTTACTCAAACAAGTATGAAACGTATGCTTGCATATTCGTCCATAGGTCTAATCGTATTATATTGAATTTACCCAATAGTCCCCCTCTTAGAAATATTCAGTGCCAAAGCGACTGAATGAGTAGGTCGCCAATTCCAGGACTATGTAATATACTTTGTCTGCTGGATTACAACGGACATTTTATCGGAGGTTTTTAATCTACTCGTGTGTAATTTCTGTTAAAGCATTTCCTATTTGTCTTATGTAGTGTTGATGCATCATATACTGAAAAGTTTAAAAAAGAATTAGACATGTAATTAAAAGTCTTTGTAAGATTGTAATAATTTCCCTTGGGGAGTCTTCTCATTATTACAATATATATATAGTGTGTACAAATGAGGAATCCTAATACAGTAAGGATCCTAATATACCATAAATATACAGTATTTATAATTACACAATATATGGAGAATATTTGCTAATACGCTCCTCAGTCGGAGCGGAAGGAGGACGGACGCTAAAACTGGATCTGAAGTCGAGGAATAACTGTCTGGGAAGTGGTCTCGTCAAACGTGACGTGACGAGAGACGTGAATTTGACTAGTGGAGCAAAGATAGCCCCTATGATCAGACGGGAAATCTACGAAGACACACAGAGTAGTTCGAGGTGCTAATTTGTGAGGGACAGTAGATGCAAGATTGAGATAACACAGGTAACCGAATATCCTTAGGTGGTCATAAGAGGGGATCCTTCGGTATAGAATTTCTGTTGGAGTCATGTTGTGAAGGGTGCTGGTAGGTAAAATATTTAGAACATATTCTACCATTTTGACTGCATAGACCCAGAAGGACGGAGGAAGGGATTGTTAAGAGTCCCACATCGAAAATGGAATGGGAACATGGACTCTTTATATGGACTTGGACAATCCTCACCCTACAAGCTAGCTTTTGGGGTTGAGTTAGGCCCAAGATCCAATCTTTACATGGTATCAGAGCCAGACATATTCCAATTCTTTGTTCACCGATGTTGGGCCCCCAAATTATATTATCCACGCTCTAGTTAACAAGGTCTGGGCGTGTGGGGGAGTGTTAAGAGTCCCACATCGGATATGGAATGGGAACATGGACTCTTTATATGGACTTGGACAATCTTTACCCTACAAGCTAGATTTTGGGGTTGAGTTAGGCCCAAGATCCGTTCTTTACATGAGAGGAATTCTAATACAGTAAGGATCCTAATATACCATAAATATACAGTATTTATAATTACACAATATATGACGAATATATGGAGAATATTCGCTAATATTATTAATGTATGCGAATCGAACTAAGAGTCCACTTGTATTAGCTAATTGAATATTGAAATTGATTTCTAAATAAACATCTACATATTTGGGTTGAGGTGACTGATGATAAGCAGTTAATGCATTTTATAAAATATATTGATAAGGAACTGTTCTATTAAAATGACTAATATATGTTTTATGTTATGTATAAAAATAATCAATTTAAATATATGTATAAAGTGAATAACAAATGATTTTTTTCTCTTTATGTTTACCGCCAAAGGATGTGGTGTAGTGGATGAGGCTACTCCTTTCTTAGTAAGAGGTCTCGCGTTCAAGCCTTATGTATGAAAAAAATCTTATATAGTAGGGAGCACTTCATAGAAAGGAATGTACACGGCACACATTCGGATTTAATCGAGTTTCAATGTGAATACCGAATATCGAGTGAAAAACAGAAAAAAAAACCAACGACGAAAATGAAATGAAAATGAAGTTAGGAATCCTATTTTGTGAAGAATGTTTTGATAATTACAAAAGATATTAGGGATGAAATGTAAAATTATTTGTCAAAAGAAAAGGGTTAGGCTGTAAGGTCACCAAGTTATAATTTTTTTTTTATTGATTTTGACTTATAAGCATTTTGCTTATTTACCAAATATGTAAATAAATTTTAAAGTACTTATACGTTAATTTGACTAGCTTATTGTTGGGAACGAAATAACAAAATAATTGCAAATTTTTAACGATGATAAATTAGAAACAAAAAAATATACTAAAAGATACATAGTTTTTAATATGGTTTGATCAATTGACCTACATATTCAAAAACTGATACATAGTCTTTAATATGGTTTGATCAATTGACCTACATATTCAAAAACTGATATATAAAGAATGTATAAAACTATTGAGAGAATAATCTCCTTCTAAATAAGCCTCTTTTGACTATTACATTGTGGATGTTATTATGTTATTGTGGGAAGGAATGATCCTCAATTTATATAAATCCAACAAAATTTCCTCCAAAAAAGAGGTTACCTAAATATGAAAGATTTATATTTTTCTTTTGAGAAAAGTAAAAATCAATTATGATAGTATCCAAATAAGGTAGAAAATTCATGGCAGACTCTAAAAAATCTCCCCTTGGCCTAGATTTTATGTCAACCATAGTCTTGGGTTTTACATAGAATCATTCGGATAGCATATCGATTTTCTTATATGATCTTCATTATTCACATAATTTTCATCACTATTGCTTGTCATGGTTAAAAATAAGATTAAAAATATTATCAATTAAAAATGATTTAAAATTATTTTATTTCATTTTTAAAGATGCAACGGGAATATTGTAAGTATGGCTGAAACTTTTTCTCCACATGTGTAGCTCAAACCGTTTTTTTTTGTTGACAAAACCCTTCATTATCGTTAAATTGATTGCAACTTGAACTGATCCGTCTTGTATCTGTCTTTAACCTCCTTGGACTATTGACTCTAATACCACTTGTTATGATAATAACAAAGCGTCATGTGAAAGCTAACAGTTGCAAACCTTTAACAACGATAAATCAGAAATAAAATAAAAATATACTAAAAGATGCATAATCTTTAATATGGTTTGATCAGTTAACCTACATATATGGAAAAAATACATAAATAATGTTTAAAACTATCGAGAGAACCGTCTCACCCGAAATACGGGTACTCTTTCGATGACTACATTGTGGATACTATATTGTGTTATTGTGGAAATGAAGGATCATCAATTTTATAAAAGTTCAAAACTCTTCCTCCAAGAAAGCGGTTAGCTAAATATGGAACATTTATAGGAGTATTCTTGTTTGGGAAAAGTAAAAATCAATTAAGATAAAATCTAAATAAGATAACTTTAAACAATCCATACAAGATCGCAATGATGAATACTACAATAATTGTAAAGGGCAGTTACCTTGATTCATTCTAATATCGATGGAAGGTATGCAGGATCTTCTAAGTCTTATTATTTTCTTTATGTACACTCTTTGAGCAAGGGCTAGCTTTTCAACAGGCGAAGAAAGGCCTCACCAAACACTTCATGCCCAAAGGAAGAAGCAAATGAGCAATCGAGCCACAAGGAAACGAATAGTGATGCAAGTCTTCATCAAAGCTCACACGCGTTGTTTGGAAACCCTTACCCTTTCCTGCGAAAACCAAAGCATCAAAGACATCGGCCTTCTCTTAATGGGACAAAGAGGAAAATAATTGGTCACACACTTAGAGACCATAACTAAATATATAACAGTGAGACACCTCTTCAGAAGAGATAACTCTTGAAAGATAACCTTTCAAAGAGGTGTAACTCTTCAGTTATAAACCCATTAATTATAACTGAAAAGTTAACTAGGTTTCTACGCATATAAAATATATACCTTATAACATAAGATTTATCTATAGTTCATAAAAATAACACTTTATTAGATAAAAAAAAATGAGCGTCTTTAATTGATAGCATATCTCTGTACAATTATATTAAATATGTGAATCTACTAAATAGAGAATTTCTAACAGATTATCCAAGTTATAAAAATTACTCAAGAAAGTAATTATATATATATATATATATATATATATATATATATATATATATATATATATATATATATATATATATATATAATAAAGTCATCCAAGTATGCCGATATCTTCTATAAAGTAACCCAAACCAAAACTCTACTTACTAACATCCATTTAACTCATTTTAAAAAGTTAATGTACTCAAGACCTAGACCCAGATTAAAGTGGGTTTCCTTCTGTAATAATATTTTAAAACATATGCATTATAAAACTAACTTTCTTTGTGATTTTTCATGTCTTTTTTGTAATAACTTTTTTATAAATTTATAATTAATTTATAAAATTATGCTATGACTAATTTGGCTCAAATATCACTCGTTATGAAGAGAAATAGAAAATAGATGAGAACATTTACATTAAAAAGAAAAGTGGTTTCTGGACACAGATAAACTCAAACTGTTTTTAGGAGAATCAAATTCGCTGACTTATACTGTCTTTCTATTTATTAGATCAATTTAAAGATCATTTGTCGTGTCGTGCTTTGTAAATCGAATATCACCAGAACCGACTTGATATGTATTTGAAACCTGGAGCCTTTTGAAATGTCACCTTGTAACCAAAATATAATGATCCTTCCTGTGCGCCGATTGTGGATAAGACACTCGGAAAAAGAAAAGATGACACGAAGATGGTTAGCTACAAGATGATTGACATAAAAAAAGTTATTTTTAGGAGGAAAATGAATATATACTAGTTTCTACGTACGTGTGTTGCATGTGTATATCAAATCATGTAATAGATATTCTTATAAATAATTTTAGTATTCAAAAATAAATCTATAAATAAATAATTATACGTGAAAGAATAAAAAAAAAAATTGTGAATGATCAATGTGATGGTCATGACTCATGAGTAACTTATTTGTCAATGTCTATAAGATTGGATATTATTTAAAGCTATAAAAATGAAAGTTTAATTACTTAAAAGCATGTAATAAGTAAAAAAATAAAAAATAAAAAAATATAATAAAGTGTATATCATCTAATACTTTCTTATAGATGATATTCTAGAGTATGTTCTTTTCATCCATTGATGATATTACTTGTGACCAAAATTTCTTTTTACCGACATTTATATCCTCTTAAAAGTACACATAAAATTGACCATCACTTAAAAAATTGCCAGGTCTTTAAGTTACTGATTTTTTACTAACTAGAGAGTACTCCAACTACAGTGCCATGATTAATATGAAAAATTAAGAATATTCTGTTGATATTTTTACTTTTTCCTTCACATCAAGATTACGCAATAGATGATTGAAGAAATCCAATATGATCACTTTTAGCATTTTAGGATTATCTTATGATCAAGGTCGGAAATACTTAAGCGTGTTATTTTGTTTGTTATAGCGATTAGCGACCAATATCAATATAATAATTGAAGCGGGGTAAGAAAATAATGTAGTGTAAAACACTTTAAAAAATCAGTTACTAACATTTAGAAGATAAATTTTTTTAACAAAAGACGCAACAAATCATATTAGATTTATTTCTTGTTATTTAATATTTTTAATAAGATAGATTTAAGGGTATTAGATCTTTTAACTTTTAGTTTTGAGTTCTCACGTTAAATAGATATAGATTATTTTAATTCTCTATCATAATCCGGGGCATCAATACTATGCTTGAAAATTTTGACCGTGCACTTTCAATTAATTTCGTGTGTATGATAAAAGTGGATATAACAAAGTTTATTCAGACTTTTTATTTTTATTTTATATATGTATGTTCAAGCTTTTCCTTATTTTTCTTGTAACATAACAATAATTCGTGCCAAAAGAAAATGTTACATTCAATTAGCTATGTTGCAAATGGATGTTGTTAGATTAAAACATACCATGGATCTGAATAACCAATATAACAGTTTCGCAAGTTGCTTCCATGCCATTTGTCTCTCTTGATCTATTTAACAAGTGGTGGTGCAAAAATGTGAGATTGAGAACACATCAAAGTATGATGAAAATGGTTTTAAAACTTGTTTGATGAAACCACTGTTGGTTTCGCCTCACAGGACATAAATACTTCATGAAAAGCCAACAATTACTTCGTTCTTATTAATTTGAAAAGACGCCATTCATTGGAATCTCTTAAGAAAATTCAAGTTAATTAGAAGGATATTTAAGTAATTTAACTTTCAAAACTAAGGAGTTCATGCTTTTAATCTATATATACACACACGCTAATCCCTAAAAAACTTAGTTACGTTCCTCTGCGTTTTAAAAAGTTACTATCGAATAACTCATTTTAATTTGATTTTGGATCTTGGGTACGATTACTTCTTAAACTGGGGTTGTTTATAGGTAAAATTTTGGCTCAACTTATTTTATTGGAGAAATAAGTACACTTACATGATTAGTTGTCATAAAAATACACTTTTTGGCTCAAATTGCTCCCTGCTACTTTTTCGGTTTCAATTTATATAATACTATTTTTTATTAATATAATTCTAGAAAATTATTCAAAAAAAAAATTAATTTTAAATTCTTATAATCACAAAAATATTGTAGAAAAATATTTATAATCTTACAAATTTAAAAGTATTCACTTCTTTTTAAAAGGATGTGTTGAGTAAAACTATACCATTTAATTGAAACAAGAAGATATTAAATTGATTTGGTTGAAACCTTGTTGGTCAAAAAGCAAGAAGCAGCTCGAATTGTCTAAACTTGAGCAGACGTACAAATGGAAGGCCATGGTTACGTTTCACCGTCAAATTGAACTTGTCCAACCAGGCCACCGTCTTTAAAAGATCACTCATGGTCTGTCGTCAATGACACTTTAACTAAGGTGCAAGGTCACCGACACCCCTAACCCACAAAATCTCATAGGCCTAGCTTCTCTCCGAGACGAATTCAGATTTAAAATTTATATATTTTTACATAATTTTAAATTAATATTACAATAATAATTGTATTGACGATCAAATATAAATATATATATTTTAATATAAATATAAATTATTAGATTCACGTGAATCTATAATCGGGATAAATAGGCCAACACGAGAGGTGGGAAGTTCCTAATTCTTAAACCCATGCACGTTCCCTTCTACATATATATATATATATATATCTTCCTTCTCATCTTCAATGCTCTCACCTGTCCCCTAACCATAGCAATCAATGATCATCTTCTCTTTACCCCTTCCTCCCCTCCTATATTTTCATTAATTGATCCCTTCTCCTATTAATTATCAACACTTGCCCTCCTAAAAAATTCTCATCGATCCTTAAATTTCCACCGGGCACTAGCTAGACAATATTACGTGCATGCTTGTATGCTCATAAATTAAGTGTGGGTCATTATGGCTTCTTGTTTGGCTAATTTATTTTGTGTAGTGCTTTTTGTACTTTTATCTATAAGTTGTCCTTTGGTGAGTTGTGGGGCGGAGGATTTCTTTCAATCAGAGTGTTTAGAGGTTCCAGCTTCGGAGTTTGTGGGCTCAGTTAAGTCCACCATTGACACTGTCCGGCAAGTCACTTCCATAGTGTCCAAATTCGCTAGCTTCTTTGGCGATTTTCGACTTTCCAATGCTATTTCTGATTGTCTTGATCTGCTGGAGCTCTCCGCAGATGAACTTACCTGGACTCTCACTGCTTCTCAAATCCCAAAGGTATCTACTGCTCTAACACTATTGTAACTTTAATTTGCTTGTTTTTGAGTTAGGCACTTTCGGAAAAGCTTACTACAGTTAAGATACTCGCTTTATCCGCTTTAAGGCTTTAATTCACTATAGATTTTGTCCTTCTTTTTCTTTTCGACCTGTTTTACACTTTATTCTGAGTACTAAAAGTTTAGGACTTTTGAGTTGGAACCTCCCCATCAATATGAAACTTTTAGCTCCAAACCTCTGTATTAGACTATTTTACTTTTTCTTAAACAGGACGTTTTTAATTTCCCAAGTAGTAGTATTACTAGTCTCAAATTATTTTTCGATTTTCTGATTTACACGCCCCTTAACAAATATTAATTATAAGGGGTATTTGACCTACTTTATCTTTATTTATGTCTATGTTATAAGCCTTCTCCATTACATGTTTACTTTATTTATGTCATATTCATTAATGACAAAGAATAAAATGAAGAATAATTAATTAATTATATTTTGAACATCTAAAATGACAAATAATTTGAGATAATTATTTTTAGTAATCACGATAAATAATTTGAGATGAAGGTAGTAGTATTTATCTTATGGGTTAGTTGTGTAGCTTGGTCATCCAACAGTCTACAGGAAATCCTCCTGTATATCTTATGATTTTTCTTAGGATTTAACTAATATACCTTGACAGTGTAACAAAAAAATGTCAATGTAGTTAATTACCCATGGTAACAAATTATTTACCATTTTTACAGGTTTATTAATTAAGGTTTATCTAAGAAATTTATTATCTTAAGACCTAATTGTGTAAATATTTTTTTATGCAATCAGTGTGTAAAATATAAACTCTCTTTATACCAAGAAAGCATTGTAAAGCGCTTCTCGCTCCCTTTTACTTATCTCGTTTGCAATTTGCATTCATTTTAAACAATGAAGTGTTTATTTTATTAAATTGTCGTTATTAATTTAATTTGAAAATCCAAATTTGACTATTAGCTAGTACTCCAATAAATTTGGGAAATTGTTACTTAATGATAAAGGTAAAATTAGAGAAAATAATTGATTCTCATTATTAGTATACTTGATAAGTAAAGGGAATGAGGGAATGGATGAAGTAAATGTCTTGTTTGTTCCGAAATTTTACCAATTTTCCAAAAGAAAATGTACGTATATACTTCTCAAATCTTTTTCATCTTTTATTTTCAAAAGAGTAATTGGAGATCTACGGTAATTTCTATATAGTTTTCAAATCCATTAGGGTCAGTTTTATATACCCTCTACTTTATTTTATTAGCTAACTTTACCCTCGATTAATGATAATGTTCAAATATACCCCTGCCGTCCAATAAGTGTACACTTATACCCTTAATTGGATGGAAAATTCAATTTCAACTACAATTACCTGATTTCATAGAAATAGCCAACCCCTAATTTATAACCCTCTCCACCCACAAAATAATTTCATCCCACTCAAATATATCTCTTGAAGAATAAAGTTGTGGTATTCATAACTTTAACTGTCTTGGATTCTTGAATTTTGCAATGGAGAGATAGGTACATTTATTGACATAGCCCTTTGCTTTGCAATGGTAAAACAATCACATTCAGAATTTAATCTCATCCTACTGGGGTTTAACAAGCTAAAGAAACTCTTATCAACACCAACATCATGAAATCCATTATTCTCCGAGTATCGAAAACTTTCATTGTTACTACAAGGCCTATTCATTTTACACATATATAAATAGGCCTGAATCACACAAATTACCTCTCTGTCCAACCAATGCATTTCCTGTTCCATTGAAGAAATGACAATTAAATCCAACCATCATATATAAGTGAACCCACGGAATTCAGAACGTCAATTCTTTAAATACAACAGGAAAGAAGAGAACAATGCTAAATACTTGAGTTTAACACCACAAACACCGGCGAAGTACGGGTCATTGAATGCCCATTCGAGTTAATTAATTCTAGCAATCAAAAGCGCAAATCCAAACAGTTAAAAAAGGGGAAAAGATGTTACCTTTAATGTCATATCCCATGATCCTCTTGTAAAAAGAATGTCGGAGTGGCTTTATCCAACAGTTATAGGTCTAAGTAATTGTTTAGAGTCGTTTGGAACTTTTATATAAGGACGTACAATAATGAAATGTCAAATGAATTGAATAATTGTCTAACTGTCTAGTACTTTGTTTTTACTTAATTATTTATTTTCGAAGCATAAAAATTACTCTCAAGAACATTTTAATGACATTAGTGGTATGATTGGACAGGAAAAAACAACAGCACAGGCAATCTAAGTGCAGATTTGCGGAATTATTTAAGCGGAGCACTTATTAATCAAGACACATGCATAGATGGATTTGAAGGCACAAACGGGCTTGTCAAGAATTTGGTTGCGGGAAGCCTCAACCAAGTCACTTCATTAGTCCGTGACATTCTTTACATGGTCCGTCCCGTCCCTAAGAACGCCCCTGAGGCCAACCCCGGACGTGGGAACCCGTGGCAGTGGTCCCGGGAACGGAAACTAACGTCAAACAAAGAAGACAACCACTCATTTCCTTCGTGGCTTAAAAGAAAAGATCGAAGGTTGTTGCAAGCAGCTCCGACTACAGGAGTGGTTGCGGATGCTGTGGTAGCTCTTGACGGAACTGGTAATTTTACACGTATTAAAGATGCCATAGCGGCAGCACCACAATCAAGTACCAAAAGATTTGTAATATATATCAAGAAGGGAATATATAACGAGTATGTGGAGATTAGCAAGAAGAAATGGAACATAATGATGATTGGTGACGGAATTGATGTTACTGTTATTTCTGGGAATAGAAGTTTTATTGATGGATGGACCACTTACAGATCTGCAACCTTTGGTAAGTTTTCATTTTCATTTATTGTCTTATCCTAATTCACGCGGAGTACTACTATATATTTCAAACATCACCCCACTTTTATTTAATACCGATATATACTGTACGCATAAGATTATTAAAATGATACTATATGATCTGCATTAAAGATGGCCCATAAGGTATGTCTGCAAATATACCAGTCAAGTAATATTGACTAATTATATAGGAGTACTACAATTCAGTAATCCCATTATATTCATACCTGTTGGCTTTTTATGGAAAATTATTTGGTCCTACCAGCCATAATGTGAGACTGCAAGATGTTCGGATCACAAAAAAAGAAGAAGGATTTTTCAGAAAGAAAATTAAAAATAAATTACTCCTACTATTTGAGAAATGGATGTTACTAGCTAGACTCTATTACTTGCATTTAATTTGATCGCGCGACAGTATTAGGACCCTACGTAGTTTTGTAAGTTTCTATTAATAGTGAGACCTATCGGACCATTCTTGAAAGGTTACATCTACGTGACTACGTCTAGAATGGGCAAATTTACGTTGGCAGCATTCATGTTTTACCTGGTCAAGAATATAAGGAATCAACACGCACTAGCTAGCAATAAGACAAACGCAAAGTTCGAAAATGATTTCATTCATCCCGAGTTACGTACGCTAATTGTGTCGGTTTTCATGTATCACATGTGCGTATAATGCAGCCAGAGGCGTAGGTCGTTTTAGTGAAGTAGTTCAATTGAATTCTTTTTGGCAAAACATAATTACACTATGTAAAAAAATAAAACATATTTTCTTGAATATAATTTCCTTATTCAAACTTTTGACTCCGCTATTGAATACAGCTGTGAAAGGTCAAGGATTCATTGCACGGGACATGACATTTGAGAACACGGCAGGACCCCAAAAACACCAAGCAGTTGCATTTCGATCAGACTCTGACTTGTCCGTGTTGTTCAGATGCGCGGTGAGGGGCTACCAGGACACTCTCTATGCCCACTCCATGCGACAATTCTTCAGAGACTGCACTATTACAGGCACGGTAGATTTCATTTTCGGAGATGGCACAGCAGTCTTCCAAAATTGCCAAATATTGGCGCGACTGGGGCTGCCACAACAAAAGAACACCATCACAGCCCAGGGCCGAAAGGAAGCTGCTGAGACAACAGGCTTCTCCATCCAATTCTCCAACATATCCGGTGAACCAGATCTACTAGCTTCGCTCAACTCTACGTACACATATCTTGGCAGGCCATGGAAGACGTATTCGCGTACTGTGATCATGAAGTCGTACATGAGTAACGTTATTAGGCCACAGGGTTGGTTAGAGTGGAACGGTAACATTTCACTTGACACGTTGTACTATGCGGAGTATCAGAATTACGGGCCTGGTGCAGGCTTGGGCGCCAGAGTCAATTGGCCCGGTTATCATCTGCTCAATGATTCATCGCAGGCAAATAATTTCACAGTGTCTCAATTCATTTTGGGCAACTCATGGCTGCCATCTACGGGAGTTAAGTACACTGCTGGTCTAGGGGTTTAATTTGAGTTTTTTCTGGGGACAAAGTTATTAATATCCATATCCATATATATATATATATATATATCTGGTTATATTTTGTTACCACATCAATTATTCCTGCTGATATATATTCATCTTTTGTTCTTTTTTGGTTGCCTTTTGGGTGCATTGGAGTTGTGTATCTGTATTCAAGATAATTTACACTGATGAGTATTCCTTTCTATTTACTCATGATGTTACTATCTGTAGAATAGTATTAATCTCCATTGGGGAGGCTTTCTCATTAATACAAATATATATATAGTGTACAATGTGTAGAACACTAGTACAATAATGAATCCTTTACTTACCATAATGCTATATACAAAATATATGGGATATATTCCAATTATGGAGGTGGGATTGAATTGGGATTCTAAACCTATTGGTATACGTTAATACACCCCCTCAGTCTAAGCGGGAGGAGGCCGGACGCTGAGACTGGATCTAAAGTCGAGGAACAACTGCCGAGGAAGACCCTTCGTGAAGATATCCGCGTATTGATATGAGGAAGGCACATGCAACACCTAAACATGACCGAGAGCAACCTTCTCACGAAAAAAGTGTATATCCATCTCAATATGCTTGGTCCGCTGATGTTGAACCGGATTATGAGATAAATAAATAGCGGAGATGTTATCACAATAGACGATAGACGCCTTACGCAAGGGACATTGAAGCTCTAAAAGAAGGTTTTGGAGCCAGCAGATCTCAACAACAACATTTGCAACTCCTCTATACTCTGCTTTTGCACTCGAACGGGATAATGTGGCTTGCCTCTTGGCAGACCATGAAATGAGATTATCCCCTAAAAACATGCAGTAGCCTGAGGTGGAGCGTCGTGTGTCCGGACAGCCTGCCCAATCAGCATCCGTGTAGGCTAACAATTTGATCGGTGCTGAGGGGTATGGATGTAATCCATAATCAATGGTGCCCTTAACATATCGAATGATGCATTTAAGGGCAGTGTAATGAGGCTCTCTGGGGGCATGCATAAACAAGCATACTTACTGAACAGCATAAGCGATGTCAGGCCTGGTGAAGGTAAGATACTGGAGTGCACCTGCAAGACTTCTGTAAAGAGTGGGATCGGATACTCGGTTACCATTATCAGCACTAAGCTTTGATTTAGAATCAACCGGAGTGGGCCTAATTTTGTAGTTTGCCATTTTAGCCATGTACACTATCTCCTCTGCATACTTGCGCTGACACAGGAACATAGAATCTGTAGACCGAGTCACTGATATGCCCAAAAAATAGCTCAACTTTTCCAAGTCAGTCATAGCAAATTCGGTTTTAAGGAGTGCAATAATCTCATTCTTTAACTCATCAGAGGAGGTAGTGAGCACAATATCATCCACATATAACAATAAATAAGCAATGCTACTACCTCGATGGAAAATAAAAAGAGAATTATCACATTTGCTGCAGAGGAACCCAATTCGCATAATGTACTGTGCAAAGCGATCATACCACACTCGAGGGGCCTGTTTCAACCCATATAGTGACTTACGAAGACGACATACATACTGAGGGGCGGCGGGGTGGAAAAATCCAGGTGGCTGATGCATATAAACAATTTCTTTCAGATCCTCGTGTAGAAACACATTTTTCGCATCAAGTTGATGAATGGGCCAGTGCTTACCCATAGCAATACTCAGAACTGTACAGATAATGGCCGGTTTGACAACCGAACTGAATGTCTTACCACAATCAATACCTACCTGCTGATTAGTGCCATTAGCCATAAGTCTGGCTTTATATCTCTCTAAGTCACCATTATCCCTGTACTTGTAACGAAAAAGCCATATGCACCGGACCACATTCACCCCCTCTGGTCTAGGAACCAAGTCCCAAGTATGTTGTTTCATTAAAGCATTAAACTCATCACACATGGCCGCATTCCAATTTGGGTCCAGTTTGGCTAATTTTGGGCTTTTGGGAATATGGGAAATTGTGTGGGTGGACAGGTTAAATTGGACTCTGGGTTTGAAAATCCCGCGCTGGGCACGGGTTTCCATATAGTGTAAGGGTGTTGGGTTTGCAAGGTATGGGTTGATTTGTTTGTTGGACTGGATAAAGTGGGACCAGTGACGAGCGATAGGTTGGGCATCGAATGAGGTGGGTCGATGGTGGTGGCAGGTTCTGGGTAGGACCTGGGGATTATTGTCGGTGTGCCGAGACTGATGAAAGATGGTATAGTGGAGTACGACGTCGGTGGTGGAGTGATTTCGGTAAGAGGGTTGGTTGACTGGTTGTCGGTGGATGAGTCGATGTCGGCGGAATGAGGAAACTGTAGCGACGGTACTGGGGCAGGGATGACGATCGGTGGATTGGTAGAATTAGATGGAGTCGGCACATGTGGCAGTGGTGCCGACGGGTAGTTCTGGTATGTGGCAGTGGGTGACCGGGACTGACCAGCAGTGTGTGGCACAGGTGACTGGGTGGTGGTGTTTGCTGACACAGTTCCCTAAGAATGATGGGAGAAATGTTGACTCGTTTAAGAAATTATAATCTGATTTCCGAAACTTTTGGATATTCAAAAATGGGAATGTGGTCTCATCAAAGGTGACGTGACAAGATACGTGAATTTGACGAGTGGCCAAGTCATAGCAAAGATAACCTCTATGGTTCGATGGAAATCCTAAGAAGACACACATAGTGGTGCAGTGGGCTAATTTGTGAGGGGCAGTGGACGTGGGATTAGGATAACATAGGCAACCGAATATCCGAAGGTGATTATAAGAGGGAATTCGACGGTGTAAGATTTCGGTTGGAGTCATGTTATGCAGGGTACTAATGGGTCAAATATTAAAGATGTATTCTACCATTTTGACTGCATATACCCAGAAAGAGGGAGGGATAGAGGTATGAAACAGGAAAGTGCAGACCATGTTATTTATAGTACGGATGATACGCACGGCTTTACCATTTTGAGGGGACGTGTGAGGACACGAAAAATGAAAGATCATGCCATTATTTTTGCAAATTTTTTGAAACGTGGAATTGTTAAATTCACAGTCATTGCCACATTAGAAAGATTTTATGGCTCGTTCAAATTGGGTTTTGATAAGTGTGCAAAATTCTTAAATTTTGGCAAAAACTTCGGACTTGAATTTTAGTGGGTAAATCCAAATAAAGTGAGAGTAGTCATCCAATAGTACAAGATAATATTTATGACCCAGGGAACTGGTAATGGGGGACGTCCACAAATCAGCATGAACAATATCAAACAGAGCAAACGTAATGCTAACAGATGAATTAAAGGGAATACGAACATGTTTGCCTAATTGACAAGACTCGCAGTTTTGGGCAAGTTTCCCTTTACAATGAATAAAATTATTGCTTCTAAGGAAATTAAAAATAGGAGCTCCTGGGTGTTCAAGGCTATTGTGCCAAATTGACGGAGACAGAGCAGCTAGGACGGAGTGTGAATTAGAACTAGCAACCGAGGAGGGTGTGAACGGATATAGGTCCCCTGTGCTATTGCATCTCGTAAGAAGAGTCCCCGTACGTATATCCTTCACTGTAAAACCAAATGGGTCAAAATCAACAGACACGGAGTTATGACGAGTAAATTTCCTAATGGAGATTAAATTTTTGATGATTTTTAGTGCATATAGGACGTTATTTAGGGAGAAGGGTGGGTGAGGTGTCGGAGTGTGGGTGTGACCATAGCCATTGGAATGCGATAACCGTTTCCAACTGTAATAAATTGAGGAGACTTTAAATGAACCAATTTGGAAAGATTACCTGTAGACCGGGTGAGGTGAGATGAGGCTCCGGAGTCCATGTACTAATTTTCATCGGGCTGCTGCAAATTCATACTGCTGAATGTCTGGCCCAAATTAGTGGGCATCTGATTTATGGGCTGCTGCGGGAACTGCTGCGGGAATTGGGCTTATGCGATGTGGGCCTGGAGCTGCTGATATTGGGTTGGTCGAGAGCCTAGAGCTGGGCCTAGTACCCCTTGCTCTTGCTGCTGAAACGATAGTGGGCTGAATGGTAACATGGGAATGAGGCCCACTGCTGGTTTTGGGTGCTGGGCGTTGGGCCGGTCCATGAAGGAAACTAATTAGGCTGTTGTGGCTGCTGGCCCTTTCCTTTACCGCGACCCTTACCGCCTCGTCCACTGCCGCGCCCCCTGCCACTCCTGCCACCGCGGTTCTGCCGTGGCTGGCTGTTCTCCGCCAGAGGCTGTTGGTCGGCGACAGCGTGATTTGGTGTAGACGGTTCATCCGCTAACACCTTCTGGTTATGCTCGTCTTGCTTTGCACAACCGGTTTCCTCCAATAATAATTGCGAGCTGGCTTTGTTGAAACTAGAAAGAGGGTCAGCCTGCTGAATCATCGTGGCTAGGGTGTCATATTCACCTTTTGGGAGGCCTGCAATCAGTTGCAACACCATATTTGTCTCGGACACGGGCGTACCAACGTTGGACAATTGGTCTGCCACCAGTTTCAATTGCTTGCAATAGTCGGACATATTAGAAAAATTTTCAAGACGGGTAGTGTTAAATTGTTCTTCCAAGTACACTGCACGAGTGTTCTTGTTGTCTTGAAATATTTCTTCCAGTTGTGTCCATAGGTCACGGGCGGATGCACCAGTTTTCATGATGGTGAGGAGTAAATCCTTGGATATAGTGCCATATATCCACTGTTTGACCACGGCATCAAGGCGACGCCATGCCGTGTCATCCATATCAGGAGGACGAGGTACAAAGTCGTCAATATGGTCAAGCACATGATATACACATGCATGAATTTTGGAACAGTTCCACCCATGACCAGTATTGGCCATCTTCCTGATCAAGAATCAACGGGATGAAGTTCTTGATGTGGGTGACGGCGAGAGCCGGATGGAAAGATGGCGATGATAGGGTTGTGGGAGGAGTTTGGATGCGACGGGATTGGAAGCGGAAGCATCAGAAGAGGTGGGAGTAGCCAATACATCCATTAAATTGAGATTGAATGGAAGAGAAGAAAAATTTAAGAGTGAAAAAAAAAATCTGGCAGTGGCCGAATATTTTTTTTTATTTAGAATAGGGTCTTGGCTCTTGATACCATGTAGAATAGTATTAATCTCCCTTGGGGAGGCTTTCTCATTAATACAAATATATATAGTGTACAATGTGTAGAACCATTTACTTACCATAATTCTATATACAAAATATATGTGATATATTCTAATTATGGAGGTGAAATTGAATTGAGATTCTAAACCTATTGGTACACGTTAATACTATCTTTATCCATTTTAATGGTACATCTCAATAGATCGCGTATATATACATCTATAATTATATATGTTTAGTGCGTGATCAACTAAAATCTTCAGACACTTCTAATTAACTATAATGAGAATTAATAACTTTAAACTTATGCAGAGCTTTCACCTGAAACGATTAATTCATATTATTGCAATTGATTTCACTCTGAAAAAGAATTCTAAATGACAATATATATCAAATAAAATGTGAGATACTAATTGTAATTTGTATTACATTGTGCTCAAAAATTTTCACGCTAGCTTAGGCTTGTACGTAATGGTGTTTGGTCTTTTTTCTCTGGCTTTACACTATCATATATATGCATACAAAATGTAAATATTAAATTGGCTAGTAAAAAAACGGATAATTTTTATTTCTTTTTTTCTTTTCAAATTCATGAATAACTGACGAAAAGCAGAGAAGGAAAGAAAGAAAATGACAAGGAGCCAAAACAGCTACATTAAATGTACATTTGAATAGGGTATACACGATACTCATATAGTAGACATTTGCACAAATTACAAGATGGAATGGACTGCCATGAACGAATGATTAATGGGTTCTTTATCTTACAACAAATCAAAGTTTTACGCGGTTTCTACAATAAAGCCAACAACGATATTTCACATGGAAATTCCTTCTTTTCCTTTTAGGCAGTTGTATGGCATTTATGGCTTCGCTTCAAATGATGATCAAATTTACTGTAGCAATTTAATTTTACTGGCATTTATATATCTTTATTTTAGTTTAATACTCCACATGGCAAACAAAATGTTACATTAATTTTCGGAAAGCGCGTGAAAAAGGGAAAAAACTAAACAAGATCCAAAATGTACATATGTACTTAATTGTGGTTTCTTAGTTTCTTATTTTCATTTTAGGTCCTTTTTCTCTTTTCTTTCTTGTTTCCCGGATTTTGCCGATCTCATTTCTGTCAATATCGTTTCCCCTCCTCAATGTCATTCTCTTTTTCGTTTTTGTTTATCTGTAAATAAGTTTAGTTAGTGAGTTTTATTACATAAGAAAATAAATATGAAGTTTATGATAGACGGGCCATGTATATTCTGTATATACGGACTGTGTATTGTGTATATTTAGTTATCATATTATTAGAATTCTTGTACATGTATAATTATGATAATAGTCTTGTATTAGGAAAATGTTGTAGTCTTGTATTAGGAAAAGGTAGATTTAATTTTCATAATTAAAGATTGTATATCATGTATATATATACCTTCTTCATTAATGAAAATAATAAGAGGATTATTCTCTTTCATGGTATCAGAAGTCTAGGGCAAAATTTTTCTTCTCCAAACCCACATACTTTCGCCGCCCTCTTCAAATTTTTCCAAACCCCAAATTCTCCTCTTGTTCTTCCATCATGTCTACCACAAAGAACACCGTTCATCCTGCCCTTGCCGTCTCCAATATCAAGAACAACATACTTATCGTTCTTGAGATGGAAAACGTCCAATACACGACGTGGGCAGAACTATTTAAAATTCACGCAAGGTCTAGTAGAGTCCTCCATCACATCATCACACCGAAAAAAGGCAAGGAGAAGGTGCCTACCACCGATGATGAAATAGAGTTGTGGGCAAGTCTTGATGCTACGGTGCTCCAGTGAATTTATTCCACCATCTCTACGGACCTCTTACAAACTATTATCGAACCTGACGCCACGACAATGAAAGCTTGGAATAGGTTGCGTGATATATTCCAAGATAACAAAAATTCCCGAGTCGTAACCCTTGAAAAGGAATTCTCCCACATTAATATGGAGGATTTTTCGAATGTCTCCGCCTATTGTCAAAGGCTCAAGGATTTATAGGATCAACTCAAGAACGTTAGTGCGCCCGTCACTAATGATCGTCTCGTTCTTCAGATAGTTGCAGGCCTCTCTGAGGCGTATGTTGGAGTTGGAACTCTTCTTCGTCAAAGCAATCCTCCCCCGCTGTTCTACCAGGCGCGTTCCATGCTCACCTTAGAGGAAGCGGGATTGGCCAAAAAGGCAACAACCAGAGCAAATTTCGTCATGATGGTGGCCACGTCACGCGACTCTGATGACCCTCACTCATTTTCAGAAACCAAAATTAGAAAAATAATGGTAAAAACCACGGCGACGACGGTGGCGGTGGCAATGGTGGTAGCCGCGTGGGCGGTGGTGGTGGTAGTGGCAGAGGACGAGGTGGCGGCAGTGGCAGGGCTGCAACACCACTGGCCGCAACCTTGGGCCAATTGACCTTGGCCGTGGGGTTTGGCCAGTGGGCAGTGGCACAATGCTCCCTATTCGGCTCCCTCCTTTTGGGCCAGGCCTAACAGTAGCAATCAGCAGCCAACAACATCCCAGAATTGGAAAGCCTGGCATCAGCCTGGCCTGCTTGGGCCACGACCTTAGCAGGCCTTCGCTGTTGCGAACCTAGTAGTCGCCCCGATCCACACGGATATTGAGGCAGCGATGCACAAACTTGGATTAAATCATTCGGATACAAATTGGTACATAGACACCGGTGCTACTTCTCACATGACGTCTACACCAGGTAATCTCTCGTCTTATTTCAATTTGAGCAAAAACCGTGGCATAATTATTGGTAATGGTAATTCAATTCCAATTCGTGGTATGGTCACACAAATTTATCTCCCCGACCCCAGCTTTAGCCTTGAAAATTGTCCTTCATGCACCTCACTTAATTAAAAATTTGGTGTCTATTCGTAAATTTACAACTGATAATTGGGTTTCTGTTGACTTTGCCCCTTTTGGATTTTTTGATGGTAATACCTCTAATGAGATGTGATAGTGGGGGCGAGCTCTATCCCATAACCACTTCCACCATCACAACCATTAATCAAGCCACACCGTCAACGTTTGCCGCCTTAGCACCTTCCTTATGGCATGCGCGTTTGGGTCATCCAGGGGCGTCTGTCATTTCCTCTCTTAATAATAATTTTATTGAGTGTAATAGTACGTGTAGTACTAATGTTTGTCCTTCTTGTCCACTTGGGAAACATATTAAGTTTCCATTTGTAGACTCGAATTCTAGTACTTTGTTGCCATTTGATATTATTCATAGTGATTTGTGGACATCTCATGTTTTAAGCTCTTTGGGCCATAATTATTATGTGTTAATTTTGGATGATTATTCTAATTGTTTATGGACTTTTCCGTTATCTAAAAAGTCTCAAGTTTTTTCCACATTCATATTGTTTAGAGCATTCATCTGTACCCAATTTGAATGAAAAATTTAAAACATTCAATGTGATAATGGAAGAGAATTTAATAATGGGCCATTTCGGGAATTTTGTAACACTAATGGCATATCCTTTCGGTTTTCTTGTCCTCATACGTCCTCACAGAATGGGAAAGCCGAAACAAAAATTCGTATCATTAATAATATTGTTCGGACTTTACTAGCCCATGCTTAATTACCACATTCCTTTCGGTATCATGCTTTACAAATGGCTACTTACCTTCTTAACATACTACCTGGCAAAGGATTAGCAAACCAATCTCCACTAAAAATTATTTATCATAAAGATCCTTCATATTCTCATCTTAGGGTGTTTGGTTGTTTGCGCTATACTCTCTTCCCATCCACTACAATTAACAAACTTCAAGCTCGTTCTACCGCTTGTGTATTTTGGGGTTATCCGTCTAATCATTGTGGTTACAAATGTTTTGATTTGTCCTCTAATAAAATTATAATTAGTTGACATGTTATTTTTGATGAAACCCTATTTTCGTTTGCTAAATTGTGTAATTCCATGTCTAATTCATATAATTTTTTAGATGATGGGCTCTCACCGTATGTGGTCCATCATTTAGTCCGGTCCCCACCTCGGAATCTGGACCAGCAAACCCGTGACCAAATTTTGCCAACAGGCCCACTGCCTGCTGTCCCAATTGTCCAGTTTCTGGATCCTATTTCTTGGCCAGCATGCCCACTGCCTGCTGGCCCATCTAATCTCCCTCTCGGTCCAGTTTTACAGCCAGTAGGCCCATCCATGCTTTCTCCAGGTCTAGTTTCTCAGCCAGCTGGCCCATTACCTGCTGCCCACCTCCCAACCCGAGCCAGTTCCCACATCCATACACCGACCCAGGTCCGCCTATTTTTATTCTGAGTAAAGGGCCCGTTACTTGTAGCCAACAGGGTATTTTTAAACCAAAATGACATTTTAATCTCAATTCTAATGTTATTAAATCACATGTACCACGTAACTCAGTGTTTGCCCCTTATGACCCGAATTGGAAAATGGCCATAGATGATGAATATAATGTTCTTATTGAAAATAAGATGTGAGAGTTGATGCCCCGTCCGCCTGATGTTAATATTATTCGTTCTATGTGGATTTTTACTCATAAGGAAAAATTAGATAGTTGTTTTGAGAGGCATAAGGCCTGTCTTGTAGGTGATGCCAAAACTCAATAGGTTGGCGTGAATTGTGGAGAGACATTTAGCCCGGTGGTCAAACTGGCAACCATTCGCATTTATTCAGCTGGATGTGAAAAATGCTTTCTTACACGGTGATCTCATGAAAATAGTATACATGCATCAACTCTTGGGTTTCAGGGACCCCGATCATCCTAATCATGTCTGTTTGCTGAAGAAGTCCTTGTATGGGCTAAAATAGGCCCATCGGGATTGGTATAAAAAGTTTACAGATTATGTGTCTACTATTGAGTTTTCTCACAGCAGGTCTGATCATTCTCTGTTCATCTATCGTCGTGGTACTTCTCTGACATACATCATGTTATATATGGATGATATTATATTGATTGCCTCTTCTGATAAACTGCGTAAGTCTATCATGTCTCTTCTCAGTTCTAAATTTGCTATGAAAGACTTGGGGGCCTTGAGTTACTTTTTAGGTATAGCTGTCACTCGTCATGCAGGTGGTCTTTTTCTATCCCCGAGAAAGTATGCAGCTGAGATTATTGAATGGGCTGACATGTCATCATGTAAGTCCTCTCCTACTCCGGTGGACACCAAACCAAACCGAGTTATAATTCTAACACACATTATGAGGATCCTTCCCACTATCGTAGTCTTGTAGGGGCTCTTCAGTATCTTATATTAATGAGGACCGATATTACGTGTGCAGTGCAGCATGTGTGTTTATTTATGCATGATCCGAGGGATGAGCACATACATGCTCTCAAACGCATTATGCGTTACATTCAGGGCACTTTTTATTATGATTTTCACTTATATCCATCCTCCGTATATACTCTCGTGTCTTTTACAAATACTGATTGGGGTGGATGTCCAGATACCAGACGTTCGACATCTGGTTATTGTATGTTTTTTTGTGATAACTTGGTCTCTTGGTCGGCTAAATGTCAGGCTACATTATCCGATCCAATGCGGAGGCCGAGTATCGAGGGGTAGCCAATGTGGTGTCTGAGTCCTGTTGGCTGCGTAATCTCCTATTAGAGCTTCACTTTCCTATTAAGAAAGCTACTTTAGTCTACTGTGATAATGTTAGTGTGGTCTATCTCTTTGGGAATCCGGTCCAACATCATCGTGTAGGGTTTTTTGGGTTCAAAACATATAAGTAGGCACATCGGAAGTTTAAAATTTTGTTCTACTTACCCCAACAATTTCTTCTGGTATTTTTATATGACAATCAAAACATGTAACATAAAACTAGAACACTTACAGATTGTATTATCTGGAGTCTTTACTTAGGGAGTACACACGACTATCCCTTCGACTGCAAACACTATGCTACGGTGTATTCCTCTGTCAAGAAAGCCAGGAAATCTTGACAGAGGTCTGAGAGAGTTTCGTCCTAGACTCTAAGTCTAGAAAGTTTATAGAATTAGTGTTCTTAGTATGTTTAATAACAATGAGGTTGTGCTGTATTTATAGTTAAAATTAGGTCACAAATCAGATTAGGGTTGGGCTCCAAGCCTGGCCCAAAAACTGAGGTGCAGTAGGCGAGTCTGACTGGGCCCACTGCCGGGTCGGCGCCGTGGCGCCTTAGATAAATTTTGTTTCCTATTTTCATTTAATATATATATTCAGCACATTAAATCCAAAATATAATTTTGATTTAATTAAATAATTTTCATCCAATAGAAAATATCCCATAGTTATTATCAATTTAAATATCTCGATTCCAAATCGAATATTTAATATTCTCTCAATACACCCTTAGACCGAAAAGACAATCGACATAGTGTGACCGTATAGGCCTTCACATATCGACACTAATCCAATTAAGGTCCATACGGAACTCCTAGACTGCGCCATATGATGAACTCAATATGTGAAGTACATTTATATGAATCCAACAAACATAACCTTTATGTGATATGATAAATTCCTTTCATTCGCAACACACTCGATCAAGCTTAGGATTTTCCATGTGTCTATCCAAATGGCTTGATCACTTTATCTCATCCATATTAGTCGACAACTAGACCATATTCTAAATATGTTTCTTGCATTGGTCAATGACTTGGTCGACCTAATATCACTAAGAAGTTGAGTGCTCTCTCAAATATTCAATCGAGGAATGAATCCTATTCTTAGCTCAATTACCACCTTAATTTACATCATAATGCACCCAACACAAGCCGTATCTTATCCTATAAGGATTATAAGTTTAGGACAGGGTCAAAGTACATTACTCTGTAAATAAGGTGCGTATTGACCTCAAGTCAAAGGACTTTCATCTCCGACACGCTGATAACACTTTAGACATGTATAACATAGAGTTTATCAGCATGGTATACCAATACTTTCCAAAAGTATCCATGTGTTCATCACTATTAACCATTACTAGTAGCAGGTGAGACATACTACATTCTTTAAGAATGTGATGCAGACCACATGTCGACTTATAACATATCATCGATATCCCATTCTTGATGATCATTAGTCGAGGCTATTTTAGATTTACGCTCTATCATCAATATCTCACTCTATTAATGACAACTTAAGCTCAAGGGATGCACATTAATGAATAATTACAAACAATCAAATAATAATTCAATAATTGCAAATACCATAAATATTAATCTTATTAATAATACGAATGTGTTCAAGTACATTTGTCCCTAATAATGATTGTCTGTAGGACATACATACTTTCAATCTCCCACTTGGCATAGAGCCAATATCCGATGTATCTAATACCCATGTTTTCAAAATGACCATTATGCTTAACTAAGCTTAATGGTTTAGTAAACGAGTCAGCTAGATTATCATCTATGGGTACATAGTCTAATCTTATTTCTTCAGTTTCCACCATCTTCCTAAGTATGTGGTATTTCCTCGGTATATGTTTGTTTTTGTTAGTTGATCTTGGTTCCTTAGCTTGCGCAATCGCACCAGTCTTATCACAATATATCGTTATTGGATGAGTGACACTTGGAACAACCCTTAGTTCTTTTAAGAACTCAGATATCGAGACAACTTCTTTACAAGCTTTCGATCTAGCAATGTACTCGGATTTAATCGTCGAATCAACAATAGTTTCTTTCTTGGAGCCTTTCCAACTCACTGCTCTACCATTGAAAATGATGGCATATCCAAACTGTGATATCTCTAACAATCTATTAGGTTTATCTCCTAATTCCAAGAATGTAGCAGGCTTCACCCAAGTCCTTCATCATAAAGGTGTTGGATAACCATTTCTTGACTGATTGCATGCGAGTCTTATTGTCTTCCATTATTAATATGCCATCTACATATATAACAATGAAGACAATACTCCCTTCCTTGCGCTTACTATAAACGCAGGGATCTTCTTTGCTTTTAACAAAGTCAAACGATTTAACTGTTTTGTCAAAGCAAACATTCCAACTCCTTGAGGCATACTTAAGTCCATAAATGGACTTATGTAGCTTGTATACAGCTTTGGTCTTAGTCTTGGATGTAAAACCCTGAGGTTGTATCATATAAACCTCCTCAATTAGGTTACCATTGAGGAAAACCATTTTAACATCCATTTGCCAAATGTCATAATCATAGTATGCGGCTATTACAAGAAAAATCCGAATGGACTTAATTTTTGCAACAGGTGAAAAGGTTTCATCATAATCGACCCCAGGACGTTGATTATAACCTTTAGCCACCAATCTTGCCTTATAAGTCTGTACCTTGTCATATGCATCAATCTTCTTCTTGAAGACCCATTTGCATCCTATGGGTCTAACCCATGTTGGCAAATCAACCAAGTTCCAAACTTGATTTATGTACATTGAGACCATCTTAGATTTTATGGCTTCTTGCAATCGCTGCGAATCAATGTCTAACATGGCTTCGTTGTAGGTTGTAGGTTCATCATCATCAGGAATATCTATATCATTATGTGTTCCAACAAGGAGATTAAGTCTTTTAGGATGACGATGAGTCCTACTGGTCCTATGGAGTGATTATTCTGCATTTCAGTGTTTGTTGCATTCTGATTGTGAGAAGGTCTTTGTGTGCTGGACAATCCATCACCTTGAGAGCTTTCAGGAATGTCATTCTCATGTATTTGCTGAATGGAATGATGTACAACCATTGTATTATCTTCCATTGGTTGTGTATGAGAGCCTTGCATTTCTGCACTATCTCTCACAACACTCCCACTAGCTGAAGGGCATACTCTAAGTACCCAATCTTCACCAGGTACTCCCACTGAATCCTTGTCTAGGTCATTCGACAAGGGTTCAACTTCTATGTTATCTTGTGGTTCTTGAATTTCTTCAAGTTCTATCTCATTGAAGCTCTGTTTCTTGTAGACATATTCTTCTTCAAGGAAAATTGGATTTTTGGAAACTATGACCTTATGTTATCCAGGAAGATAGAAATAGTATCCCTTAGTTTCCTTTGGATACCCCACAAAATAATATTTCTCACTTTTAGATTCCAACTTGTCAGTAAGCATCCTTTTTACATATGTGGGGCACCCCCAAGGTCGCATGTGTTTAAGTGCTGGTTTCTTGCCATTCCATATCTCATATGGAGTTTTATCCACTGACTTTGATGGAACCCTGTTCAGAATATAAATTGAGCTTTGCAATGCATAGCCCCAAAGGTATGTTAGTAGAGCTGAGAAACTCATCATGGATCTAACCATATCTAATAGGGTTCGATTTCTCCTTTCAACAACACCATTCATCTGTGGCGTTCCAGGAGGTGTCCATTGTGATTAGACTCCATGAAGCTTCAAGTAATCCAGAAATTCTTTACTTAAGTATTCACCTCCTCGATCTGATCGAAGGGTCTTGATACTTGTTTTAAGTTGCTTCTCTACTTCTGACTTGTACTCTTAGAATTTCTCAAAGGCTTCGGACTTGTGTTTCATAAGATACACATGCCCAAATCTTGTGAAATCATTTGTAAAAGTGATGAAGTAAGGGAAGCCTCCCTTAGCTTGAGTTGAAAATGGTCCACATACATCAGTATGGACCAATTCAAGTACCTCTTTGGCTCGCACCCCTTTCCTAGAAAGTGGCTTGTTGGTCATCTTTCCTCTCAAGCAAGATTCACAGTTACCATAGGACTCCAAGTCAAATGGTTCCAGGTAGTCTAACTTTCTTAATCTTGCTATCATTGATTCATTGATGTGACAAGTCTACAGTGCCATAAGTAGGTGGGGTTTCTTGGATTACTTATCTTAGCTTGTTTACTTTGCACATTGAAAATTTCACGACTACAATTTAGAACATACAAACCATCCATAAGCGGAGCATTTCCACAAACAAAACCATTAAAAGACAATACATAACTGCCATTAGAAATAAATGAGGAAAACCCCTCAATGTCTAACACTGGGATTGAAATAATATTCCTCATCAATGAGGGAACAAAATAACAATTATTTAGTTCTAAACAAAAGCCTGAAGGTAAATCTAGTCTATAAGTTCCCACGCGTTCAACATCCACTCGTGCTCTGTTTCCAATGCGCAGGTCCACCTCCCAAGGTCCAACCTTTCTGCTATCAATCAGACCCTACACATTATTACAAATGTGTGAGCCATATGCGATATCCAATACCCAGCAGTGAGAGTTATTTATAGACATATTTATCTCAATGACAAACATACTTTGTTCAGTAGAGCCAGGAGCACCTAGTGCTTTGCCTCCTCCTGTAGTTGTACAGTCCTTCTTCAGTGCCCCTTCTTCTTATAGTTAAGGCACACATCCGAAGCTACCTTTGCTTTCTTCTGAACACCACCTCTAGGTTTCATAACTGTAGGTGCAACAACTGTCTTACCATTCTTCTTCTGTATGTTCTTACCCTTGGGTTTGAATTTGCTAGAAGAGCCCACCATAAGCACAACTTTACCTTTAGAGGTAGATGATTCAAAGGTCTTCAACATATTGTGAAGCTCTGGAAGACTTGCCTTGGTCCCATTCATATTGAAGTTCACAATGAAATTCTCAAATGAACCAGGAAGTGAATTCAGGATCAGGTTGATAGAGACATTTATAGGCAGCTTCGTACCAATCGAAGCCAACCTTTCTATTAACCCAATCATCTTCAGAACATGTGCTGACACTTGACCCCTATCATTTAGCTTACACTTGAAAATGTCCCTCAACAGTTCATACTCCATTGTCTGAGACTGTGAGTCATAGAGACTCTTAAAGTGTTCTAGCATTTCGTTGGGCCTCGTGTTTTCATGTTGCCTCTGTAACTCCAAGGTCATGGAGGACAACATTACACATTGTGCCGAGGTAGCATTGTCTAGATGTTTCTGATAAGCCACCTTGTCAAACAGGGCATACTCAGCAAAATCTTCAACAGGGACTGTGGGGAACACTGTGTCTAACACATACTCAATTCTTTCTAGTCTTAACACCAATCGCAGATTTCTTAACCAGTCAGGGTAATTTGATCCAGTCAACTTATTTGTTTCGACCAATATTTTCAGTGATAGATTCGATATTTTGTATAAACTGAAGATATAGATAGACTTGAAATTAAACTCTAATATGATTTCTATTGAACACATTCGTTAACTAATTAACATGGCATCTAGTTTAATTAGCTCTCACTATTTTAACATACTCTTAGACCCCATGGAAGAATACAGACTCATATCAAATATGGTCATAATAGGCCATGATCCAGGTTTATGCTATCTCCGCGTTTGCTGTGGCTGATAACTTCAACAGCACAACCTGGTAGGTCTCTAAACCAATTACAAACAATTTATAACTCATGTTTGACCGAATGTTCTAATAATTGATCTGCGTCCCTCGGCTTGTCCGACACTGTGCACCAAGACATCCTAACAAGTCAACCCTGTTATGCGACTGCAATTATGTATCTAAGTGAGTTTTGCCTTATAGAGTAAACAATGTGGTGTAAATACTCATGAAGGTTTATCACTCACTTCTACATTTAACATGCATCTATGAAATAGTCTAAGTTCTCGTAGACTTAGAGAAAATGTTGTGGCATAAATACTCATCTCACCGAAAAGGATTTTGCACTACAATAAATTATAACGGATGACGCGTTCATTTTAAATGAGACTTGTATTAAAATTTTAGGGAACATTTTAATTCAGGGTTTTAACTAAGATCAACTATAGTAGGCTATATCAAATATAACATCTTAATTATCATGCAAAGTCTATTAAGCACTTATTGGGTACCGCCTGCCCAAGCATGATATTAAGCGGTTTAAACCCATACTGGGTGCCGCCTACCCAAACAGTTATTTGCGGACGTTATTCTAGTAATTTAAATGACAAATAATTTGACATTTAGCACATAAACAATATACTTATCAAATAATATACTGTATATAATAATAATCTTGGGTTAAACATTCTGAACACATTTTTTTTTGTTTCTGGACAGGTGGGGCTGCGACGCTAATCATTAGGGCCGCGGCGCCACTGAGGCAAAAGCCTTTCGGCTTCTGCAAATGCATTAGCATCGCGGCGCTCCACCTTGGAGCCACATCGCCTACTGTTCAGTGAGTTCAAAATTTTGAAACGAAGTATTAGGGTCGCGATGCTCCACCATGGAGCTGCGGCGCCGCCCTGAAAACCCTAGCAAGTGTCGCGGCGCCCTACCATAGGGTCACGACGCCGACGTCCTGACAAAACGTTTCTGTATTGATTTTCTAAAATTGTTCGAGCCCTAAATTCAATTTAGGGATCAAATCACATATCTTTTATCCTCACCCATCATTATCAATAACGCACATATCGACCATCATCCATTCATACTCGTTCTTCACCGTGCACCGTGCAATAAGCCGGATATCCGCACTTTTGGCTTAGTTTGAGTTAGAACGGAATTACTTCCTCGAGTTAGCGTAGGAGATAATTTAGGGTGATTATCAAAATGTTAACATTCAGTCAAGATATATAGGATTTCAAGAAGCCTTGTTTTAATCCAATTTTATGTTTATCCCATATTATTATTTTATTCAATTGTTATATAACCATTGAACCAACCTGGGCTTTGATACTACTGTAGGGTTTTGTTGGGTTCAAAACATATAAGGAGGCACAACGGAAGTTTAAAATTTTGTTCTACTTACCCCAACAATTTCTCCTGGTAAGGTTATATGACAATCAAAACCTGTAACATAAAACTAGAACACACTTACATGTTGTATTATCTGGAGTCTTTACTTAGGGAGTACACACGACTATACCTTCGACTGCAAGCACTATGCTACGGTGTATTCCTCTATCAAGAAAGCCAGGAAATCTTGGCAGAAGAGTTTCGTCCTAGACTCTAAGTCTAGAAAGTTTATAGAATTGGTGTTCTTAGTATGTTTAATAACAATGAGGTTGTGCTGTATTTATAGTTAAAATTAGGTCACAAATCAGATTAGGGTTGGGCTCCAAGCCTGGCCCAAAAACCGAGGTGCAGTGGGCCAGTCTGACTGGGCCCACTGCCAGGTCTGCGCTGCGGTGTATCCTAGCAGGCGCCACGGCGCCTTACATAAATTTTCGTTTCCCGTTTTCATTTAATATATATATTCAACACATTAAATCCAAAATCTAATTTTGATTTAATTAAATAATTTCCATCCAATAGAAATTATCCCATAGTTATTATCAATTTAAATATCTCGATTCCAAATCAAATATTTAATATTCTCTCAATACACCCTTAGACCGAAAAGACAATCGACATAGTGTGACCTTATAGGCCTTCACATATCGACACTAATCCAATTAAGGTCCATACAGAACTCCTAGACTGCGCCGTATGACGAACTCAATATGTGAAATATGTTTACATGAATCCAGCAAACATAACCTTTATGTGAGATGATAAATTCCTTTCATTCGCGACACACTCGATCAAGCTTAGGATTTGCCATGTGTCTATCCAAATGGCTTGATCACTTTATCTCATCCATATTAGTCGACAACTAGACCATATTCTAAATATGTCTCTTGAATTGGTCAATGACTTGGTCGACCTAATATCACTGAGAAGTTGAGTGCTCTCTCAAATATCTAATCGAGGAATGAATCCTATTCTTGGCTCAACTACCACCTTAATTTACATCATAATGCACCCAACACAAGCCTTAGCTTATTCTATAAGGAGTTTAAGCTTAGGACAGGGTCAAAGTACATTACTCTATAAACAAGGTGCATATTGACCTCAAGTCAAAGGACTTTCATCTCCCATATGTTGATAACACTTTAGACATGTATAACAAATAGTTTATCAGCAGGGTATACCAATACTTTTCAAAAGTATCCATGTGTCTGTCACTAGTAACTATTACTACTAGCAGGTGAGCCATACTACATTCTCTAAGAATGTGATGCAGACCACATGTCGACTTATAACATATCATCGATATTCCATTTTCGATGATCATTAGTCGAGGCTATTTTAGAGTTACACTCTATCATCAATATCTCACTCTATTAATGACAACGTAAGCTCAAGGGATGCACATTAATGAATAATTACAAACAATCAAATAATAATTCAATAATTGCAAATACCATAAATATTAATCTTATTAATATTACTAATGTGTTCAAGTACATTTATCCCTAATAATGATTGTCACTAGGACATACATACTTTCACATCGCACTAAACATATCGAGATGGATATTCACTTTGTTCGCGGAAAGGTAGCTCGTGGACAAGTACGTGTCTTGCATATCCCTTCACGGTATCAAATTGCTGACATATTTACTAAGGGTCTTCCCTTTGTTCTGTTTGAAAATTTTAGGGACAATCTCAACGTACAATAACCGTCCTCTATGACTGCGGGGGTGTGATAGACGGTCCATGTATATTCGGTATATACGGCCGTGTATTGTGTATATTTAGTTAACATATTATTAGAATTTTGTACATGTATAATTATGATAGTAGTTTTGTATTAGAAAAAGGTTGTAGTCTTGTATTAGAAAAATGTAGATTTAATTTCCATTATTAAAGATTGTATATCATGTATATATACCTTATTTATTAGTGAAAATAATCAGGGGATTATTCTCTTTCAGTTTATTTCTTAAATAGATCAGATAATGTGGGTTTGGCTGGCCGGAAAAGTTGTTCGCCGGCCTATTTTTTTCGATGAAATTGACCGACGATAACGATGAAGATGGCGACGTTTCAGTAATATATTCAACCCCAAAAAACTCTAAGCATTTACGAGTCAAAATTACTGATCCTATTTCAGTAGAAGATTACTTCGAAAATAGAAATTGAAAACACAACAGCAGTGGAATCAAAAAGTTGTTAATGGACCTATCGAAAGAATACCCAGATGATGAAATTCAATTTTTGGGCTTAAAATTTTCACTACCCAGATCTAAAGATTCAGAAGTGTGCTCGAATTATAAGCCAATTGTTCAGACGAGAAATCGATGAGTGAAAGTTTTCAAAATAATGGGTTGTAATCATTCTTATTTGAGAAAATGCATGACTCCCCCCCCCCCCCCCCAATAGTGAAAATAATAACAAAATATTGCGGGAAGAAAAAAATGGAAAGTGAATTGGTCTCCTATCTGACGTGTTATTGACGTGTCGTTGAGGTGATGCTTATGTGGAGCGCGTATACATCACCTGCTAATCATGAAACTTATAGTGCATGTATAAGGTGATATTTAATTTACTTGAAAGTTGTCCAGGGGTACTTAAACGTCTGTAAAGTTAAATTGCTAAATTGAGTTTTGCGGCAAGTTAAAGGGGGATTTTATGTATTTTCTCTTTTATATGAAGATATTTGACTGAATACAAAATTTAAACTTTTTAAAATTGTGGTCTAAAATAAGCTATAAATCATGTTAGTAACGGTAAAATTGAAAGTTTTAAGTTAATTTGTTAATAAATATAAAAAGATATCATTCTTTTGTGACTTACTATAAAGAAAAGAGTGTCATATAAATTTGCGACAAAGGGGTATAAGATTTAAATTTGAAAGAGTACATAATTACTCCTCAACTTATAGTATTTTTTTCAATTACATACTCAAAGTTTGTAGTTCTGACTTCTGAACCTAAAGGAGGAAAAACAAATTCCATTTGGACCTTTCTACAGTGCAAAAAAAAGGGTGAAGTACACATATATATATATATTAAGGAAAAGTATTTACCAAACGTGACGATAGTTTTCTATTTACAAAACATAACATTACAAACCTAAAATATCGAACTTTACCTCCTCAGAAGAACGCGCGTATCTCTTCCTCAATAATATCTCGTTTTTTCACTCTCTCCCCCAATTTCTCTCAAAATCACACCAAAAATCAAACCTAATCCAATTCTCATCATTGATAGATTAAGGTTCTCAATCGAGTAGAAATACATACAGGAGATTCAAAATCAGTGCACAATTTCCCCCTATTTTTTATATTTTTTTCAACGAAAGAACTGTGATTGAAAAAGAAACGGATGATTCAACATCAATACATCCCAAATACACAATATCAATCTGACAGAATTAATACACAGTAAAATTATACAATACGAGCACGTATTTCTCCCTGGGTGTTTCTTTTACTGTAAATTTGTTGAAGAATTCTAATTGATTGAGGATGCTGCCAATTTTTCAAAGCTTTCGTAGCTTAACAGTGGCGGATAGCAAAATTCATTAATAATGATACACCACAGCGGGAGATGGAACATATCAGGTGAATATACTTGAATTCCAAATATATTATGTTTTAAATCCGATTAAAAGCATATGATATCGTTCATGAAAAATATGTGTAATCGTGTATGAAAGTTGTATGAATATACGTATAAATATATATTTTGGTAGTGTGGAAGTGATTTGGTTCATACAAAAATTATATATTGAAGTATGTATGAATAGTGTATAAAAGTTGTATGAATGTAGTTTATTGAAGTATGTATGAATATTCTATTACAGGTAGATATGTGGATTTCAAAATTGAAGGAATCTTGTACGATTCAAATTCGAATTATAGTGGATTGATTTCTGTAATTGCCGTTCAATTTGGGATAGATACCACACTCCAAACCATGATGATTAAATACATTGTTAGTGATAGATGCCCACCAATGATCATACACAATGACATAGGCGTTCGGGTATATTTAGATAAAAAAAGTATAAAGATTTCTTCATTAGGTTTCCTTTATGTATCACGTTGGAGGATAGAGAAATCGAGGCAATCGAGTTCCATCATGGTGAAAGTAGTTCCAGGTTATTTAAAAGGGGTTGAGATATTGAGTTCCATAATACCGAAAGTATTTCCAGGTGAATAAAAAGGTGTTTGGATATTCAATCTTCATACATGGGGAATATGATTCAACTGATTAACGTGGCTTTCAGTGGAGATGTTGAGTTACTAGATAGTTTTGCAAGTGAAATAATAAGCGACCCTCGACATGAATTTGTTGTGGACCAATAGATTTACAAGGATAAAGAAACACTCTTTGAAGTTATGAAGTGATATGCATTTATGAAGCACTTTCAATTTCGGGTGAAACTGTCTGGTTCACAAAGGTACGAACAAACATTACTATTTATTGTATAAAAAAGGTTGTTGGGTGTATAAATATTATATGATATCTCTATGAAATTGTATTTCTTCAATATTTCTGATGTGTATTTGTTGTTCATCAACAACTATCATCTTGTATGCCCCAATGATAATTGTTCATGATTTTTGAAGTACTCAAGTCTAAATAATTTGGAGCTTTTCAAGATTAGAGACTTTTGTGATGTCCACACATGTTTGTTAAATGATAGAATTTATTCACAACGTCAAGCAACTCCAATGTTGTTGGCACTATTATAATAGATAAGGATGAAGATCCAAAAACAATATACACACCGAAGAATATAGCTAGGGACATGAAGAAACAACATGGTTTAACCATGACCTACATACAAACTTATAGAACGAAGGAAAAGGCAATGATCATATTGCGAGGTGACCCAACCGACTCATACAGTAAAATTACAGCCTACTTATACATTTCAGAGAAGACATCCGGGATCGATTGTAAGTTTGAAGAAAATAGATGAAGACTGTTTCTTGTATACCTTTGTAGCATTGGAAGCTTATATTAGAGGATGGAAGTATTGCAGGCCTATAGTGATGGTTGACGGCACCCATCTTAAATCAACTTATAAATGGACTATGCTAGTAGTCTGTACATTGGATTTAAGAGGTTAGTGTTTTTTTTTTAGAGCTAAAAATTGATTGTATAATTAGTGTATGAATACTTTATGAAGTCAAGTATAAGATTTTATCTATAATAAAATTTTATATTTTTTTCCGCAAAATGTATGATTAGTGTATGAATAATGTATGAATTCAAGTACATTGAATCCAGGGGGTTAGTTTTTTGTCTTTTGTTTAAAGTTAATAACTGATTGTATTTTTTGTGTATAATTTATGTATAGAAACATGTAGTAAACTGCCGTTTGCATATGCCATAGTTGATTCTGAAAATGATTCAACTTGGACATGGTTCTTTGAACGGTTCAAGTATGTTTTTGGTGAGAGGGAGAATATGTGATTTGTATCGGATATGCATGCTAGTATATGGAATGCGAGTGCAACAGTGTACCCCGAGATGCCTCATTATGCATGTATTTTACATTTGTGGAACAATTTACTTAAGAAATGCCATAATAATGAAGAGCATGTAAGAAAATTATACTTTGCAATGGCTCATACACCCATCAAGAGTTTAATACATGGGGAGGGTAGCCAAAAAAGATAAGAAGCTGAGTGGATATTTGTTGAAAAGTTATTTTCATACATGATCTTTGATACATGAAACAGTAAAAAGAACATGGACACTGACTTCGAACATAATTGAATCAATAAACGATGCTATTGTGAGAGCTAGGGAACTGCCGATGAAAAAAATACTGGTTTTCATGAGGAAATTGGTTGAAATATGGAATGCGAAACACAGCGAGGAAGGAATGAATACATTCACAGATCTCACTGAAAAGTACCCAGAAAATATCAAGGATAATTGGGTATTGGCACTCTATATGACTGTAAGATTATTCTTCTGTTGACTTATCTCCTAATTTTTTCCTGTCATATGTATGAAAACTGTATAATATGTGTATATATGTTATATTTTTACTATGTAATATCTGAATTACTTGTACGAATATAATTTTAATTGCAAGTACGAGCTTTTACAGAATTCCTACATACAGTGATTGATGGTGTTAAGAGGTTCAGAGTGTGCCTTCAAGCTAGGACGTGTAGTAGTGAAAGATTTCAACTGGATGAGATACCTTGTGCGCATGATATGACTGCTATAGTGTATAGGCACCAACATGGTAGGGACTATTCTTCGGCCTACTACAACAATATAAATTTCCGGGATGCATATGCAATTCCGGTTGAGCCTCTTCCATGCGAAAGTACATGGGATATACCAATTAATGTAAGGAAAGAGATTGTGTTTCCACCATATTACAAAAGACTACCAGGAAGACCAACTACCAAAAGAATGAAACCATTCTACGAGCAAAAATTCAAGAAATCAACAATGACATGCAACATATGTGGTATAGAATGGCACAATAAGAAGACTTGTAGCAATATTTCACATGGGAATTAATAGTCGATAATGTTATGATGTGTTTTTCTTAATCAGAGTAGAGAAAAAAAAGAGATAATACTCAAGAAACTTATTACTTGAGTACAATTTTAATAATGATAATATTGAAGTTTGACTATCAACATTATGTGTTTGATTTTTGTTGCCTGTAATAAAATCTTATATTTTCTCTGCAAAGTGTATGATTAGTGTATGAATAATGTATGGAGTCAAATATATTGTGTCAAAGAGTTTAGTTTTAATTCTTATATTTTTTCTGCAAAGTGTATGCTTAGTGTATGAATACTATATGAAGTCAAGTATATTGAGTCCAGGATGTTAGTTTTGTGTTGTCTATAATAAAATTTTATGTTTTCTCTGGAAAGTATATGAATACTGTATGAAATCAAATACATTGAGTCCAGGGGGTTAGTTTTAAATCTTATATCTTCTCTGCAAAGTGTATGATTAGTGTATGAATACTGTATGAAGTCAAGTATTTCAGTATACCTCTGCATGTTGAATCAGTTTAGCAATTTTTTGGTAAATACTGCAACATAAACTGAGAGAACATGACTAAGCAACTGCGGGTAGCCTACTAAAAATAGTAAGAGATTCTCATTATTCATACAATCTTAAGGGTAGTTGGCCACTAAACCAAGTTTTTACTGAATTTTCCAGAGATTTTATTAGAGATTTTATTAGAGGAATGTTTCTGATAAAAATTAATTGTTCTTGAAAGGTACTTATTTCTTTTCAGGAATTAAATATTCACTGGATAAAATTAAAGAAAGAAGACACGACCTTTTATGACTATTGCTCATTTTGAGCATATTCTATTCTGAAAGATGATGTTGAATATTAGAAAGAAATCTAAGTTTGTACTGATTTGAGTTGAAAATTACACAATTTTTGCTGAGTTATTTAATAATCACTGCAAGTCTCTTCAATTTTCTCTGTGTAAAACTTTCAAAAGAGATGGACATCATGTAATTCGCATAACCACTTTGAATAAAACATTATTCAAGATACAAATACACTTTCTGAAAATGTTTGTTTATCATTTACTCTCTTCAGTGTGGATGATCTAATTCTTCTAATAGTGAAATTCAAACTACCATAAAATGTTTGGACCATCTAAATATTTTGTGAATGGTTAGTATTATTATCTCTCACAAATTTCAGGTGCAACATGTGCTGCCTATTATAGCTGTTAGAATCCAATTTTTATCTACTTGTAGAATAACTTTTTGTGTTAGTTATATGAGTCCAGGAGGTTAGTTTTGTGTTGGCTATAATAAAATCTTATATTTTCTCTGCAAAGTGTATGAATACTATATGAAATCAAGTATATTGAGTCCAGGAGGTTAGTTTTAAATCTTATTGTTAAATATACCTGTGATATACATGGGTTTGTATACCATGTATATCACGGTTTCACAAGGCATTTTCTCTGTAAAGTGTATGATTAGTGTATAAATATTGTATGAAGTCAAGTATATTGAGTCCAGGAGGTTAGTTTTTGTGTTGACTTTAATAAAGTCTTATATTTTCTCTGCAAAATGTATGATTAGCGTATGAATACTATATGAAGTCAAATACTCAATTATTCTCATATTTCTGATCATTGTTCTTCACTGTACAAGCATTCAAAAATAACTTGAGAAAATAAAAAACAAAGAGCACAAAACTGAAAGAAAAATAAACCTGAACGAACAGAGAAGATTACGATGATGCAAGAAAGACTTATTACTGTGTCAAAGATGTATCAATTATAATATTTGATTACTAAACTCATAGATTCTGTTCTCGGCCCCAATTCCGCTATCTGCTGTTATATCGGTTGATGAAATCAGGAGACAAATTGATTCCTTAACTTAAGCGATTTGGGCTGAAAAGGGAACTCTAATCTCCAGCAATGGGTTCCCCAACTACTCCAGAAAGCGTTAGGACGGTGGTTAAGGTAAACTAAGAGGTAAGAAACATGAATACAATCGAGTAAAGTAAAGGATAAAAGATAAAGATAGATAAATTTTGATGTGTTTGGTTGATCGTGTGTCTGTATATACAAAGAATGGGTATTTATAGTACAAAAGGAAGAAAAAACTGTACAAACATGCCCCCACATGTAGGCCATCCAGTAACACACTAAGCTCAACGGCTGACTATGGGGGAAGTAGTGCCGATTTTCTCGCCCTCGACTCCACTTGCTCGGATAATGACCCTTTCTTTTAGATGTTGTTGGCCGTTACCGCTTTTAGGGGTCTGGAAACCCTTTTGACTTGGTCGTTAAGGAGTCTGCATCTGATTGGGTCCCAGTCGTACCTCTAACTGACAACTTCAGTTAAGATGCCTTAGTAGTCGATAAAGTTCTTGTAGTCGAAGGCTAGGAGTAAATTCGGCTCCGGAATAGTTCGGTTGTCAGTGAATTCGGCTAAACACTTCAATTATTTTTTAGTGTTAACAATTGCCCCTACATTAACTCGAGCGTGACTGCTGAGTTGATGTATCTGAAAGTAGCTGTCATTTCAGTGTGACAGCCGCGTATGTCACTTCAATTGTCTCGTCTCCAGTGCATGCAATGATGGTTTTTAAAGAAGCTCTTCTCTTTTGGGTGAAAAGACCCTTAATAGCGTGTCAATCATCTCTTCGAGAAAAAACGAAGTACTTTAGGATAGGCGTTCCATACAAGGCTTTTTATCCGATCTTCTCGGTCATTCCCGAATTCGTTGCCTTTTTTCCAGAAAAAACCTTGTTTCTTCCTCAGAAAAATCATGTCTTCATCTTCTTCTCTACCTTTAGGGTCGGATAGTTTCGATTTGGCTGATGATGACCTAATCCCCGCTTTTGCCTTTATAGATGATCAAGTGATTCTTGCCCCTTTTGGTACACCTAAACAAGGTGACCTCCTTATTTCTCAGCATCTAAGCCTGGCGAACTACGACCTTCCGATTACCTGTGACTGGTTTACCGGCGACCGTTGTCCAGCTAGTCTGTGCAGCTGGCCGACCAAGATTGCAAACTATTCTGTTTGGTTTGATCGAGTGAAGTCGGCCAAAGAAGCCGAATGGAGGCGCACGAGTCTCTATGATGCCATTACGCTGTCGGAATTTGACTCCTCCTGCAATATAGGTCTTATATATGCCTTTCTTGGTTACTGGTCGACCGCTGCCAATACCTTTGTTTTCCGTTGGGGAATGATAACCCCCACACTGCTTGATGTGACGATGATACTTGGCCTTTCGATTCTGGAAGCTGAGGTCCCTATCCTAAGCGATATAGATATTGCCGATTTAGGCATCCAGGTCTCTAAGACTTCTTCAGGACACGGCCAGTTTATAACCAATAACCGCGGGCTATCACCTCTTCTAGGCGACGATGCCGAGCATCATGCTTTTTTTATTTAGCTGATACTTTGTTTGTACGGGCTCTTGTGCAGTTGTGAAAGAGCTGAAATTTATGCGGCGTTAGCCATTTTTTCGAGAAGGGATGTTAGCTGGGCATTTCTCTTCTTGACCTATCTTTACATAACTTTGGGTGATGCCCAGGCGAGGTTAAGGGATTCCAAAAACCTGGATACCTTGGCCGGTCCTTTATGGTTTCTTCAGTTGTGGATCACCCTCTATTTTCATGAGTTTATCTTCGATAGCTTTTATGACCGCCGCTTTCCGTTAAACCCGCTAATATTAGCCGACATTTTTCAGAGAACACCCCTCGTGCCCCAAGGATGCTTTGTCACAGTCTTTACCTTGCATGGTCTTTCTAGAGACCATTACATAGATTGATAACCGGTCCTAGAGAGATAGGCCATCCATGATTGAGTTCGTCAAGTAACCAATAAGGATCTTACTTTCTCCTAACGGAAGACGATAGCTCTCAAATGGGGGCGGATTTTCATGGCCAGGGACCTGTTGGGTGGTTTGAAGCCCAATTCCAGGAATAATAAATTGACTGCGGAGCCATATCGATCGGATTTTATAGCAAGGAAATTTGGCCTTACTCAGCACGTGTCGTGGCCCCACCGCAGTATTATCAGTTCAACCCAACGCTGATTGCTTGATGCAGAACAAGCAAAAAAATTAGCCAATCACAATCTTGACAGGCTTGGCCTGTTTGACTGGCAACCGTTTCCCCAAGAGCGAATACGACCGTTGCTTTTGATGTTTGGTGGGATACGACTAAGGAAATGTTTTATAAATCTCTTGTAGATGTCTATTGTGTTCGGCTGATTATATCGAGAAAAAAGAAGAACTCAAAAACCCCCAAATAGAGGCCAAAATAAACCACTTGAAAAGCTGCTTCCTCTCATCCGGCTAGGCCTGTTGCCTCAAGGTCTTCCATTCGGTTGTGGCAGATGATGAAGAGAAAAGGTTAATTATATTCTACATATGTGTTGGCCAGATGATTCTTGTGAATATTCGGCTAACATTTCTTATGTATCTTTCAGCACCCACATCTCCTCCAGTGTTTGTTAATCTGGAGACCACTTTTGACACCGAGTCCTGATCACCCATGAAACCAGTGCCTAAGCAACCCTGACGGAGTGAAGGGGTTGTTATTCGAGATTATAGTGAGGAAGGCCCTCACAGATCCGAAGTTCCTATTCCTGCCAAGGAAGAGGAGGACATCGAGGTATACTACTCGACTGTAAAACACCTTTGCATCGACTACTAATATTTATGTTTTCTAGCTTGCCTTCCAAGGACCATAACTAACAAAGCGCAAATGGCTTTATAGAGCGTCGGATGCTCCTCTTTATTTTGGTGGATCATCTTCCCGGGCTCGTGCTCCCGTGCATCACAGGACCCATCATCGACTGCCCTTAAGGCCGCAATTTCTCCTGTCATGGCAGCCGATCCTTTCTATGATGATGCAGCTGTAGAGGTGTATCTTTTCTCATGTGATTGGTCATTCACTTTCTCCGGGCTTTGGCCTTTATACTGAACCTGTCTTTTATATACAGGAGACTGTTGGCGGTAATCCCTCGGCTGAAACCTACCCAACTGTCGGCTCAGAGGTTCCAACCGAAGTCATCTCAGAAGATGTGCTTTTGCGCTACTTTGTCTTAGTCGACACTGCACCTTCGCCAGCTTTGCTTATTGTCGTCCATCGAGAGCGGGTCGAGGAATCTCTCTCCAGGGGAATCCCATCCACCAAAGAGGAGTTACATGCTCTGAGGGCCTCTTTGCTATGACTGTCGAAAGAAACAACGAATTCCCCGGCTCCGGCAACCACTTATAATGACATGGCTTTGGCTCTGAATGATTTGTTCATTCTTTATAAAACGGCCAAATATAGTCATGATGAGGCTGTCGCTGCTTTACAACACGTGGGGTCTGTTCGATAGAAGAAGAACCGCATTCAGACTTCTTTCAATTAGGTGAATGCAGCGAGGCAACAGAATGTCAGCTGAAGAAAGGATTTGCAGGAGAAGCTGTCCAAACTGTGAGTGGAGTTGGAGTGGATCCAGGCGGAGATAGGAGCCATTACTCCGACCATATGTGCCTTAGACTCGGCTATTAGTTCCCACGACTCCTCTCTTTCTTATTTGTTTCGGTAGAGCCTTCAATTGGATAATAAGATCCAAGAACTCGGTAACCAGCATGTGGTTTGGGATCTGGATCAGAGAGCAGGTAGAGAACGACTAGCCAAACTGGAGGATGAATAGACCGTGTGAAAAAACCATCTAGTTCAAGCAACGCCGATAATCATTGCTCCCTTGCCAGCTGATCATGTTGCTGAATTGTCAACCAAAACCCTTATGGACTCGCCACCGGATCAATTATTTCTTCTGTTGTTCAAGAAGTATCGGCCTACACTTAAGCTTTTACCGATGCCTTATCGACTATCGTGGCTAAACCTTTGCTGGGTGCCGAAAGGGAGGTCCATGTAGGAGCGGATGTGGTTAAGGTAGTGGCCGTGGTTGAAGCTGAGAGAGGAAGAGAGATTGCAGGTAAACAAGATATCCAAGCTGCCGTGGATTCGGCTAATCTTGAGGTTTATGTTACTGTTGATGTATTGCAACCTCTATCTGGGGGAATGCCGAATGATTTGTCTTCCTAATTTTGTTGACCCCAAATCGAATGGTCTGTTATTGTGACCAGGCGGTCGGTATGTGGTTGTCTCTTGTTCTTACGTTCCCCAAATCGAATGGAACTTAATCCTTTTTTGCGACCAGGCAGCCGGTCTGTGGCTATTGATTACTTATGTATGCCCCAGAATCAATGGTAGTATGTCCCTCATTTACATTTCTTTTCCATGCATGTTCATCGCTTGATCCGTATTGCCGGCAACCCGTGAGTTCGCTACGAAAGGTGCTTTCCTAGTTTGGCGATCATTTATCCATTTTATGATCTTTTAACCCAATTGGCAAAACGGTTTTCAAACTAAGTCTCCTTCGGCAAACCTCTTAAGCTCAACATATTTGTTGTACATTTTAGCCATTTTACGTTTACCAGTTTTGTCTTCTTCTATGATTGTCAGTCGATTTTCACCCAATTGACCCGACTCCATTAGAATGGCCTGCTGATATGCTTCTAAACTCAGAAAGTTTGTTTGGCCATCCGTAATGATATTAGCTTCTGAGAACAACACTGCATTTTGGCCATTGATTTAGCCGATATAATGTCGTCCCCGTAGCTGTAGATTTAAAGTTTCTGATTGCCTATTTCATTTAAGACATGTCTTTGTAAAATGAGTTTATTCAAACTTTGCACAGAACGTACATAATACCGGGTATTGAACACTACTCAAATTTTGTGCAAACGTAACACAAAGACAAACAAGGATAGGCATAAAATTCATATCGGCAACTCAAATGTTGTTGGCCGCTAGATCTGATTCTCTATCGTGGTTCCCCATCTGCGATGCCTCGGCTATCCTTACCTTAAAACTTGGGAAGGTCAGCCGATGTCATAGGTCACGTGTGAGTTGGGTTTCCTCAACCGTTTAGATCCTCTAAGGTAAGCCATGGTTCGACTAATTGTTTTATTTCGAACCCTCGAGAGGTAAGATTACAGAATTCCCAAGATCCTTGTTCATACTGATCCATCCGTGATGGCTATGGGAGTCGCATAAGGTTAATAGAGGATAACCTCTACGTTCTGAACCCCTGGTCAGAACGGGTTATCACCCGCTGGCATGATTTCTATATTATTTCCTTTCCAAAAGATGAGCTTCTGATGCATGGTAGAAGGAAGGCAACGACTGGTGTGAATCCAGTCCCTGCCTAGCAGAATGGTGTAGGACGGCTTGCCATCTATCACAAAGAAGGCAGACCTGACCGTCTTGGGACCCACAATGATTTCTGCTACTAGAATCCCCAATGTTTCTGAGGCCTCTCCCATAAAGCTAGCCATTTTCATGTTAGTTGGGATGAGATCCTCCTGTGTTTTGTTGATGCTTTTCAAAGTAAGCAGTGGAATCACATTCAGCACAACCCTATTATCGATGAACACTCGGCTAATGATTTTGTCGTTGATGTAAGCCTTCACATAGAGGGGCTTGAGGTGTTTAACCATATCTTCCGTATGTGCACCAAATGAGGTGCTAAAAGCATCCCTAGCCGTGGTATCATCTATTGTTTCCCATTCTGCTTTTACGCAAACATCACCTTCTAGGCTATCCAGCGTGGAGCGGCTGGCCCAAACTCACATGGGATTAGGCTGACCTTTTCAATGTCTACCCACATCTCATCAAACAGGTCCTGGCTAAATAAATCGAGGATGGAGTCTTCTTCTTTATTCAATTCGGTTGTCCAGGAGCTCATATCTTCCACCTTTCGGAGATAAATAGGGATCGACTGGAAATCCTCTACCTGAATCCTATGCACGATATGTGGGATTTCCTCGGTTAGAGGCCCTTCCGGGGCCACGTTCTCTTGCCGGGTTCCTTCGTTGGGTTGTTGGTAGGTTGTTTCTCTAGCTTTGGTTGACCCGACGCCTCTCCTTCAGGCGACATTACCCCTGAAACAACTAAGCTGAATGCCCGCTCGATAGCCTCGGCTACGGTAGACTCAGGAACCTCATGATTTTCGGATGCCTTGGTGTTGGAAATTAGATGCAATGTCTGTTGCATCTTACGCAATGCCTTGCCACGTTGCATCCTTCTCTTCTAGATTCTGGATGCGACTCTCGGTGGTGCCTCTTTCTTTCCAAGAGCCTGATTGATTGACCATTTCCCTTCCTCTGTGTTAGCGGCTGGTTTAATCATTCTCCGGGGTTTCGTCTAGTCCTCATTTCTTGCTATGATACATAAGGATGAAACACCCTCGTTCACATTAAACTGGACCACCCTCTGTTTGGTTTTAGGGAGCAGTTCTTTATCTATTCGAGGCATGCTCGACTGCCGATTGGTTGGCATTCGTACTTCCCCTTCAGGCCTATGCCTGACATCGATAGGGACCCTTCTGAACCTCATGGTTTGCTCCTGAAGCTCTCGTTCAAAGTCCCTCGAGTATTTAGGGCGGTCAAGAAAACTACTCCTAGCCGGCTTCCTGTCATCACGAATGTCATGTAGGCTACCTTACCGGTTGAACACAGAAGTCCTTGTGACCTTCTCTCCTTTGGTAGATTTCTTTGGGACCCACACCCTTTTCATCGGTTGTGTTCCTTTGGTGTCCCTTGACTCATCGGGCTTAGCAAACGATACCAAAGATATTGGTATCGCAGAAAAGGGGTCGGTATCAATAGACATTTCAGCCATGCTCTTGTCGGCTAACTTGAAACTCCCCTCCCAGATGCCATTTTGGATCGCCTTCCTGAAGACCACACAATTAGAAGTAGAGTGACTATATGAATTATGCCACTTGCAGTACTTCTTATGCTTGATTTGTTCGGTAGGCGGAATCCTATAACCATCAAGCAGTCGAATCTGCTTATCTTTGAGCAGGTGATCAAAGATCTGATTTTCCTTCATGATATCAAATAAGTAACCGACCATGTCATCGGATGAACTTATTTCCTTGCCTTTGACGGCTTTTAAGGCCGGGCAAGAGTAAACCTTACCCCTAACAATCTTGGCCACCATTGCGTCTGCCGTGTGTGAGCTGACTCTGAGTCGGACTCATCCGCTTCAATGATGGATACCAAGTGGGAGCCTCGATTTCGGCTTTCTTTTCTCCGCTCCTTCTCCTGGACATACTGCTCTATTTAGCTAGCCTTTTCGGCTAACTGGCTCAAGTCAGAGCAAGATTGTCCTACCAACTTCTCCTTTAACTGAGGGTGCATGTTGTTGATTATCATGTAGGCACACTCAGACTCGGGGAAGTGTACGGTGCATTTCCCAACATTCTTTCTTTACCTCTTAATAAAATCGACTGTCGATTCATCGATCTGCTGGTTGAGATTCGTTAGATCGGTCACGGTAACCTGAGGTTGGGGCCAATAGAACCTATCATGGAAGCAACCCTCCATGTCAGCCCAGCTTTGCACGGAATCAGGAGCCAAAGAGGAGTACCATGAAAAGGTTGTTCCCATTAGAGAGAGAGGGAATAGCTGCAATTTGTGATACTCATTCTGGTCAGCTTCGCCACATTGGGCAGTAAATCTACCAATGTGCTCGATAGTGGATTTGCCGTCGTCGCCAGAGAAAATGGCAAACTTCGGTGTTTTGAAGCCCCTCGACAAAGGTGCTATCCGATCTACCCAATCGGGGTAGGGCTTAGAAAAAACAGGCATGTCCAAAGGTTTTAGTTGGATGCCAAAGTACCTACACATGGTATTAGTAATGATCTTCAGGCTTATCAATTGTGACGTCCCCTGCCGATTCTCGATTGGATTCGGCTGGTAGGTGTTCTGCACTGGCGGCCTCCATTCTGCACTTTGTTAGGTAGGGTTTTGAAGGTTGTAGGTGGTCTGCTGGCCATTACCAATAGGTGGGGAAATGCCCCATGGCTGTTGTTGGGTATGGCCACCAAAGCCTACAACCTAAGTTCCTAGAACGGCTGACGGAGTCTGAGGATAAGGTGGAACAGTGTTTCGTGGCTACTCTCCTCGGACGTTGGCCATTCTTAGAAAGTTTACGCTTCTTGGAAGGTATGGATTGGGTACTGGCAATGACTTTTGGAATGGTAATCCTCTGTAAATAGCATCACCAGATAGCCGAGCTAAATCATAGCCAGGGGCCATCGGCTGGCCAACATCGTTCGCCTACATCGTAAGGCCGTTCGTATAAATGTATGGCATAACGGGCGGCAATCCAAAGTGTCCTAGAGCCTGAACTAGTCTCTGGGCCATGTTGATCTGCCCATACTGCAGACTCGCTTGGTCAAGTTGCACATTTTATCCCCCAAGGTTCGGCGATGACCATGCAGTGTGCTGGTTGCCAGGCGATTGGGCTTGTGTTCCTAGGTGTGCTATCGACTGCGCCTGAGTGGGCACTGGCTGATGCACATGCGGTTAAGGAACAACATCGGGAGTCATGATCTCATGTTGAACAACACTGCTCGTCAGATGGATGGAAGAACTAGCCGAACTTTCTCCTGGGTGCATTCGGTTGGTTTCCATCTCCCTCGCTTTTTGAACTTCATTATGTACCATTGGCTTCATAATGTCAGCCAACTGTTTAGAAACTTGGTACATAATGTCGTGGATGCCCAAATCAATCTGTTGTCTAATAAAAGACGTGGTCATTATGGTTGGACCTTCAGATTGGCTAGATTTTTCCACGGCTTGGGTTGATGGAAGAAGTGGAGGGGTATCCACCGATGTAGGCATAACCGAGGAGGATGTTGGTTCATTGTTTTTTCTAGGAGGATTTTGTTTAGGATGTGGATTGGACTCGAGGTTCATTTTCATACCGGACCTTAGGCGCATATGCCAAGAATGATCCTGACCTGGAGAATCAAACTTTGCAATTGATTCACCTATGGTCCTACTGGGCGTGCCAAATTTGTTCTCGGCCCCAATTCCGCTATCTGTCGTTGTATCGGCTGATGAAATCGGGAGACAAATTGATTCCTTAATTTAAGCGATTTGGGCTGAAAACGAAACTCTAATCTCCAACAATGGGTTCCCCAACTACTCCAGAAAGCGTTAGGATGATGGTTATGGTAAACTAAGAGGTAAGAAACATGAATACAGTCGAGTAAAGTAAAGGATAAAAGGAAAGTAAAGGATAAAAGATAAATATAGATAAATTTTGATGTTTTTGGTTGATTGTGTGTCTGTATATACAAAGAATGAGTATTTATAATACAAAAGGAAGAAAAAACTGAACAAACGTGCCCCCTCCCATGTCGGCCATCAAGTAACCCACTAAGCTCAACGGTTGACTATGAGGGAAGTGGTGTCGATTTTCTCGCCTTCTACTCCTCTTGCTCGGATAATGTCCCTTTCTTTTAGTTGTTGTTGGTGGTTACCGCTTTTAGGGGTCTGGAAATCCTTTTGACTTGGTCGTTGAGGCGTCTGCATCTAAGTGGGTCCCAGTCGTACCTCTAACTGACAACTTCGACTAAGATGCCTTAGTAGTCGATGAAGTTCTTGTAGTCGAAGGCCCGGAATAGTTCGGTTGTCAGTGAATTCGGCTAAACACTTAAATTATTTTTGACTGTTAACTGATTCATAGCAAGATGATTACAAAATATTTACATAACCAGTAACTCCAAAAACTATTAACATAGATCCCAAAAAAACGTGTCATAACTAGTCACCAAGAACTAACCTAAAACTATTTTTTCAACAACCAGTCACCAATGTGTCATAACCAACCAACTCCCAGTAACCCCAAGAACTATTTTTTCACTTTTCATTTAGGTCTCGGTAATGTTTTTCATTGTGGGATAGGTTCCTTGCAAATTCTTGGCCCACCTAATTTTGCGATAACCAGTCCAGTGACTTCATTCTTACTAATAGCTCCAGCATCCTGCTTTTGCCTTGCGTAATCCCACAGTAGGGCAACATACCTACTACGGTGAAGATGATGATTGAAGTTAGCCTTCGGGATGTTGAAGATGCCTTCACTTATATATTCAGCAAATGCACATACATAAACTCCACAATCACAGCAAAAAAGAAAAATGATAATGGAAGTGTATGAAAACTATAAACAAGCGTTAAAAAAAAAAAAAAATTGATATCATAAAATAGAAAATACATACTTTGATGCAGGATCTTGTTTTGGCAAGTTTTGCATTAATATATAATCCAAAGAATCAGAAACTCCGTTTTCAATGTAGGCTGATTCATTATTCCAATCTATTTCATCCCCTTTGTCATAAAATTCGATATTGTTGAAAAAGAGGGGTATCATTAACGCCAGTTTTCAACAATATTTGCAACCGTATGAGTGTGTACTTTACCTCTCGGGAGTTAATCATAGACATAAAGATACAGTTTTTATAGAGAAAAGAGCTATCACACAATGAAACTTCGTGTCTACATTAATCGATATAATTACATACTCCACTTTATTCCAACTGATATTTTCAAAAATCTTATATCCACGGATAACTTGTGCCACATTATGTTCTGGAGTGATAATACTGGGATCATAATTCTTGTCCTTAAATGGCTGGTGGATCAACTCAACCCACGACATGAAAAAATAGTCAATTGTTACATATTTGACTCCATTATTTGGCCCATACTTAGCCTTCTTCCTCAGGTAATACATAATGACATCAACATATTTGAAAACTGATAAATAGTATATCCGTGATATATTTACCATAAGTATATCATGGTTTGGTGCATTGATTTTAGGACAATTTTGTATATAATTAGAATTGTACACTTATCATAATTGTATAATTATTGTACAAGTAGAATAAGATTTGGAAGTAGACTAGGAATAGGATTTTCCTATTATGAAAATTGTAAATTATATATATACTCTTTCATTAATGAAAATAATCAAGGAATTATTTTTTAAAAAACATGTCAAAATTAATCTATAAATCAGCTTTCAGAATAAAGCATAAGAAAACGCATCATGGCTTGCCGTAGGAAAACAATACAGCCCGACCAAAATCACACTTACGTCAGTTTAATAGATAATTCACCAACAGGCATCAAATGAAACAACCCTTAGCATTGTGATGATGAAAAGAAACAGAACATAAGGTAAGGCAAAATACAGCCATATACTACTGCATACATTTCATATTTCATAAAAATACAACATTATGCCAAAGGCAAGACAGATGTAGAAGGGCAATTTCAGTTAACAATTTATCCTTTTAATTAGCTTGCCTCTTGTTTAACAACTCAAGCCTTCTAACCACTATCTGTAACACCGGGTGGAACAACCAGTGCGATACCCTTATTTGCAATAACTCCCTATTTTCCCTCTTAGCACAGATACTATTTTTTATAAACAGTAGCATTCAAATCAGTTATCTATCACCTCCCATCAACACAGACCACATTGCATACAACATATCGAATCTATCCAAGATATTCCAGTAGTCATCATATTGTAGAACCACTCAATTTTGTCAACTTTATCAACTATCATATTATAAGGATTCACAATCTTATTACCATTTACCGAGAACACTGCATCACTGCAAAAATAACAGATGTGTTAGAATTGTAGAATAATCAATTGATAGAATATCAAATAATAGTTCAATAAACAAAATATGGGGTACAAACCTCTTCCCCCGTCTTCTAGATATTTTTTATTTCACCCAAGCCTCAAATTCGACGATCAGTTCATTATCAATAACAAAGCCAATGCAATTCGTGAATGGGTTTTTATTATGAAAGTGAGGGGGCTTCGGCCGGCTCCGCTCGCTCGGCTTCGGCTTCGGTCAAATGATCCGATTGATTGATACTTTTGTTCAGAAGGGTTGCAAACCTTCAGAAACAGTACTTCCATGGCTATAAATTCGTTTGATTCCTCAGAATTTTACTTACTAATTTTCTGAACAACACAAACTTCTTCTTCTTCTGCACAAATAAATTATGTGTGATATACTGCCGTTGAGGGTTCGCCGCTACCTGAATTTGGAGTACTACTATTCTGGTAAGATAATCGTTCTATCCTGGGAGGGGATATTCCAACAACCTCGAGTACTGTGAGCGGAATAATTTCCTTAAGGACACACTTTGAACTAAGTGGGCTCGATTATATTCTGAAAAATTATTCTTATTTTTCAACACTGATTCTGTTTATTTCAGTTATTATTATTTACTGGTTTTTTGGAATACAGATTGATAACAATCTTAAGGAAATTATATTTTTTAGATTAATCTGTATTCTGTTTTGGAGACTAAAACCTGTGTGGTTTTCTACTCCGTATGAAATTTCATATCCTGACTTGAAGACATAAAAACTTCGTTGGAATATTAAAGTTCATACTTGCACAACGATTTGAAGAACATAAAAAACTTTATCGTTGTTGTATTCTGGTTTGGAGATTAAAACTTGTGCAGTTTTCTACTCCATATGAATATTTGTATTCTGACTCGAAGATATAAAAACTTCGTTGGAATACTAAAGTTTCATAATTATACTGCGATTTGAAGAAATAAAATCTTCATCGTTTAAGTCTGTGATTGAATTGTTATTCTGGTTTTATTAACTAAAATAGTTTGTCGATTTGGCAGTGACAAACGAATAATGGCAATTGAGACTGGAACTACCTCTGTGAATACTGCACCAGCGGTTACACATACAACCCGTACATCACTGTGTGCCACCGGCCGAGAAACTGCGAAGTTCACCGGTGCCAACTTTAAAGGATGGCAGCAAAGAATGTTCTTTTGTCTTACCACCCTTGGTATGCAAAAGTTCACCAGTGAGGACCCTCCCATGCCTGACAACCAACAGTTCATGGTTACCGAGGCTTGGAAACAGGCTGATTTTTTGTGCAAAGGCTACATTTTGAGTGCCTTAGAAGATGACTTGTACAACGTCTACAGTGCAGTAGAGACTTCCAAAGAACTATGGAGTGCACTTGAAAAGAAGTACAAAATCGAAGATGCTTGCTTGAAGAAGTTTGTGGTTGCCAAATTCTTAGACTACAAAATGGTGGATGGAAAAACCGTTGGAACCCAAGTTCAAGAGCTTCAACTTATCTTCCATGACCTTATTGCTGAAGGTATGGTAGTAAATGAAGCGTTCCAAGTGGCTGCAATGATTGAGAAGTTGCCGCCCTCATGGAAAGATTTCAAGAATTATCTTAAGCACAAAAGAAAGGAAATGAAGTTGGAAGATCTTGTGATTCGTCTCAAGATCGAGGAAGATAACAAAACCGCTGAGAAAAGGTACCGTAAGACGTCACCAATTGAAGGGGCAAACATCGTTGAAGATGCTGCTCTGAAAAAGAACAAGAAAAGGAAGAGGCCTTCTGGAAAGGAGAAGGATTCCAACAAGAAAAAATTCAAGGGCAACTGCTTTAATTGTGGGAAAGCTGGCCACAAAGCCCCAGATTGTCGTCTCCCAAAAAAGAACAAGGGAAAAGTACAAGCCAATATGGTGGAAAAGAATGATGATATGGATGATCTGTGTGCAATGCTATCAGAGTGAAATTTGGTTGGAAACCCAAATGAGTGGTGGCTTGATTCTGGTGCCACTCGACATGTTTGCGCTACAAAAGAAGCATTTGCAACCTATGCTCCCATTTGGACCCGAAGAGTCTTGTTTATGGGAAATACTGCAACAACCAAGGTTGAAGGATATGGGAAGATACTTCGAAGATGACTTCAAAGCAAGGTCCTGACTCTCAACAATGTTATGCACGTTCCAACAATTCGGAAGAATTTAGTTTCAGCCGGACTACTCGTCAAAAACGGGTTTAAGTGCGTGTTGGTTAGTGAGAAAATTGTAATAAGTAAGAATGATTTGTTCATAGGAAAGGGCTACCTCACCGAGGGCCTTTTCAAACTCAATGTAATGGTTGTTGACAGTATTAATAAAAATTCAGCTTCGTCTTACTTATTGGAGTCAAATGATTTATGGCATGTTCGTTTAGGACATGTCAACTACAAAACCTTGCGAAAATTGATTAATTTAGAAGTATTGCCTATATTCGAGTGTAATAAATCTAAATGTGAAATCTGTGTTGAATCTAAGTTTGTTAAACATCCATATAAGTCTATTGATAGGAATTCAAATCCTTTAGACTTAATTCATATGTGATATGGAGTCAATACCATCTCGCGGTGGGAAAAAGTATTTTATAACTTTTATTGACGATTGCACTCGATATTGTTATGTGTATTTGCTTAATAGTAAGGATGAAGCAATTGATGCATTTAAGCAATACAAGAACGAAGTGGAAAATCAATTGAATAAAAAGATAAAAATGATTAGAAGTGATAGGGGTGGAGAGTACGAATCTCCTTTTGCAGAGATATGTTTAGAATATGGAATTATTCATCAAACTACTGCCCCTTACACACCACAATCAAATGGAATTGCGGAAAGGAAAAACCGAACATTAAAGGAAATGATGAATGCCTTACTAATAAGTTACGGTTTATCGCAAAGCTTGTGGGGGAAGCTATCCTTCTACCTAATCGAATACTCAACGGGGTTCCCCACAACAAAACACAATCTATTCCATATGAACTATGGAAAGGAAGAAAACCCAACTTGAAATATTTCAAAGTGTGGGGGTGTTTAGCAAAGGTCCAAGTTCCTTTGCCCAAAAGGGTAAAAATCGGACCAAAAACTATGGATTGTGTTTTTATTGGCTATGCTACAAACAGCAAAGCTCGTCGGATTTTGGTTAATAAATCGGACAATCCCGAAATTCATGTTAATACGGTAATTGAATCAGATAATGCTGAATTCTTTGAAAACATTTATCCGTATAAAACTGAATGTGAGTCGTCAAATGAAAGATCTAAACGACCGCGGGAAGAACCAAAGGAAAATACACCAAGTAAAGAGGATGCAAGGCGTAGCAAACGTCAAAGGACGTCTACTTCCTTTGGACCAAATTTTGTGACATTCTTGCTTGAAAATGAGCCTCAAACATTTAAAGCAGCGATGTCTTCTTCTGATTCAGCATTTTGGAAAGAGGCAGTCAATAGTGAGATTGAATCAATTTTGAACAACCATACATGGGAATTGGTTGATCTTCCTCCTGGAAATAAACCTTTAGGATCAAAATGAATTTTTAAAAGAAAAATGAAAGCTGATGGCACTATTGACAAATATAAGACAAGACTTGTAGTCAAAGGTTATAGACAAAAAGAAGGCCTTGATTACTTTGACACATACTCGCCGGTAACAAGAATAACATCTATTCGGGTGTTAGTGGCACTGGCGGCCGTATATGGTCTTGAAATCCATCAAATGGATGTCAAGACAACTTTCTTAAATGGAGAATTGGAGGAAGAAATTTACATGGAACAACCTGAGGGTTTTGTGGTTCCTGGTAAAGAAAGGAAAATGTGCAAACTTGTTAAGTCACTTTATGGACTTAAACAAGCACCCAAACAATGGCATGCGAAATTTGACCAAACAATGTTGGCAAATAGATTTAAGATTAATGAGTGTGACAAATGTGTTTACATTAAGAATACTCCAAATCATGAAGTCATTATTTGTTTATATGTTGATGACATGTTGATAATGAGTAGAGATATTACCGATGTAAATGCTAAGAAGCGTATGCTGGCTAGCAAATTTGATATGAAGGACTTAGGAGTTTTGATTTGATCTTAGGCATCGAATTCATAAAACTCCACAAGGTCTAGCATTATCGTTAGTCTCATTATATTGAAAGAGTACTTGACAAGTTTAAGTATTTAAATTTCAATGTTGCAAAGACTCCAATTGATGTAAGTTTTGCACTTCAAAAGAATGAAGGAGAAAGTGACTCACAATTGGACTATGCACGAGTTTTGGAAAGTTTGATGTATATTATGAATTGTACACGACCAGATATAGCATGTGCTATAAGCAAGCTGAGTCGATTCACGAGTAATCCCAATCAAACTCATTGGATGGCAATGAAACGAGTCTTAGGGTATTTAAAACACACCCAAACCTATGCTTTGTATTATAATAAATATCCCGCAGTAATTGAGGGATATAGTGATGCAAACTGGATCACCGGATCATCTGAAGTTAAATCCACGAGTGGATATATTTTCACCATTGGTGGAGGAGCAGTGTCTTGGAAATCATCAAAACAGACATGCATCGCCCCGCTCTACAATGGAATCTGAATTTATAGCTTTAGACAAGGCCGGTGAAGAAGCTGAATGGCTCTGGAATTTCTTAGAAGATATTCCATTCTCCTATATGTATACATTGTGACAGTCAAGCAGCAATAGGTAGGGCAGGGAGCATAATGTACAACGGAAAATCTCGTCACATACGACGAAGAAACAATACCGTTAGACAACTCCTCTCTAGTGGCGTTATCACAATTGAGTATGTAAAGTCAAGAGATAACGTGGCGGATCCGCTTACAAAAGGCTTATCTAGAGAGGGAGTTAGTAGATCATCAATGGGAATGGGGTTAAGGCCGAGGACAAGTCATCATGGCGGTAACTCTACCTAGCAGACTGGATATCCCAAGAGCTAGGTTCAAGGAGATCAAACAAAGTTGTGACTGACGGTTCAACATTGTCAAATAACTCAACCCATTCTCGGATGAAGACAATGTTCAGAAATAAGGATAAAACCTTATGGCTTGTTGCATTAAGGTTCTTTAATGATTATCTAAATCCGGCAGTGTATAACCAGATAATGTGGCTATAGGACCACATGTTTAGAAATCACCTATGTGAGTGTTAAGTGTAAGCCGCTTTAAAGGGGAATGACAGTGAAGGCCCATTCTCTATGCACTCATGAAACCAAGAGGTGTTCATGGCTGAAACGAACACAACCGTGAGAACCATAAACGGTTGAGGGTTGATTGTGTGACTTATGTTGTCTAGGTATACAACAAAGTTCGACGGTTCAAAGATATCAAATCTACCGATTGATCGAATATATCCGATATAAGTTCACTACGGAAAGTTCAAAGGGAAACCTACTTATCCAGATGCAGTCAATTCTCGCTTGTATATCGCACTTGTTCGCGCATTCTTTAATATTATAGCCATTCCCATTCATGTGGGGGATTGTTGGGTATTGATATTTATGAATGGGAAATGATGGGATGAAAAGTGAAGGGAATGTAAAAGGTACCTTTTGCCTTGGGTAAACCAGTTGTCCCACATCGGAAAAAGAAAGGAAAAGAGAGGTGTATATATTACATTACACCTTCTCTAGTCACTAAAAGGGTTGAGGGGGCAAGGACCCCTCGCACCATCGTCGTCGCTCGCTTGTTTTTTGGAATACAGATTGATTACAAGTATGTAGGCGAAGTGTCTATGCTACTTCCAGTTGAACTAAAATCAGTGAATGGTGATTTACCATATGATCCAGGTTTTCTATTTCTTGCTTCTTGTTCAGGTGTAATGACAACACTTATTTTGGTTTCAAGCACTGCAATTTGAGACTCGTTATATGAAGACAATTCAATGTCATCCAGGGTAGGATTCTTAGTGGCAGAAGTTGTTGGTTACAATGATGCAGGAAACGAAAATATATAACTGCTAAGTATTACAAGCAACTGAAATTATAATTAACTTGAACAATAAACTGGAATTACAAGAAACTGGAATTGTAATAAACTTGGTATGTTGAGTCGAGTGTTTGCACTCTGTCTTTAAGACAATATTGCCCCGTATGTATCCTTTCTACATCCTGGAAAATTGTCTCCCAAGATAAAACAGCAAATGAACAAATGAACAAAGAAAACTCAAGTGCTACCGTGAAGAATTTTGAGTAATGAAATGATGATGGAAGGTAGTAGGAGGAACTGATTTCGTTTCTGATTTTGTGTTATGTGTGTCTCAACAATCTGGCCAAAGGGTTCTTTATATAATTGAAGGAGAGAGGCTTACCAACTGCCCACATAAATGTCATTACTGGCCAAGTAATGGCAATTATGGAGGTAATAATTCACCAAAATAAATGGTGAATTGATGTGCGTGCAACGGATTGGCATTTAGAAAGATTAATTCAGCCAAAATAAATGGCTGAATTGAGTGCTGGTTGACGTTCCAGAAACCACAAAGTTCTCTGCCGAATTTGACTTTCTGGAAACTTCAAGGACCAAACTGTACATATGAAAGAATTCTGATCCAAAAAGATAATATCAGAAGAAGCACAGCCCACGACCCACGACCCACGACCCGGACCGGACGGACAGCGGCGGCGCGCGTGTGGGCTTTCCTCGAACCGAAGCACATCTAGGTCCTCCCTCCTTTAAACATATGGGATACCCCTTGGGGTCTCAAACCCCAAGCCAACCTTGAGACTTATAAACAAAACAATTCTTTCTTCCTCCACCGATGAGGGAGAATTGATCTCAATACCACACTTTTCCATGCTTCAAACACCTCACTTCGTGGACCAATATCTCTTTCATTTCTCAACGAAATTTGACGATCCTTGGCCCTACGGTTATCTACTTACTAGATTATGCACGTGTGAAGAACCGAGTGTTTAAGCCATTAAAGTTGGTCGGACGCATCTCCCGCTAAAGGCAAATTTCCAACAGAAGTGCCCAAATTATCAATGCCAACCACCAACTCATCTAGAAATAGTTCTATAGAATTTGAACATTTAAATTCATATTAAAATCTCAACATCTATAAAATGTAACTTATTTATTACATATAGTAATGACCTTCAATATGTGCATCATCAAAATAACATGCTTCAACTTGCTCACCGACTTCATGTTTTCACATAAAGCAAGTAAGTTTTCTTATTTTTCTACATTGTTCATACAGTAATATGAGTTTCACACTAGAATAGTAATTACCTTAACTAGGAGCATCATCAGGATGCCTCTTCAATTCTTCGACGTCAACTTTCTATTTATTGCATGCTTCACCATCTACAACTTGGCCAACAACTACATGTTTCCAATAAAAAAGTACACATTTTATTTTTCTACATTTTTCATACAGTAATATGAGTTTCACACTAGAATAATAATTACCTGAAATAGGAGCATAATCAGGATGCCTCGTCAATTCTTCTACGTCAACTTTTTGTTTATTGCATGCTTCACCATCTACAACTTGGTCACCAACTACATGTTTCCAATAAAAAAGTGCAAGTTTTCTTATTTTTATACATTAAGATGGGCTTCAAATGTGTCAAAAAGGAGAGAAACCTATACCTGAAATAGAAGCATTAATTCCATTATTCAAAATAGATGCATCTACTCCTATCTGATCGGACACTCGGTCACCTCCATCCTACCCACCAACTGCAAAATTACTCATTGTTTCATCAAAATCACTCATTGTTTCATCAAACACTAATGATAGGTTGTGTTGAAGTCCATCCTGCTTGTTGCTTGTCTTTGATTCTTCTGTATTATCCTTAACACTGCCGGACCCCTATTTATTAAGATATGTATTAGCGAACTTAGATAGAAATAGATAATACAAAAGAAATTAATTCAAATTATGATAAAAATAACCTTAGCTTCCTCTGTTTCAGTTTGCTTACCAAACATGAATTTGATATCTTTAAGTAAATCCTCATATGACTTGTCCATGTAGGCTTTCATGTCATTAAACTGATCACCAACCTAGGAAAAATAAGGAAATTATGACAAAAAACCTAAGCTAATCTATATACTACAATTAGAATAATTTTTCTTAAAAAAATATTATATTAAACTTGTCAACCTTTTGTCTAATGATTGAAGATATTTGCTGACCTGAAAGATGTAGAATAACATTAGTGAAATATTGTTAACCACAAAATTCAGTCATTCCATAAAAAATGATGATTACAATTAGTGAAAACACATGCTTACATTTGCAACTTCCTTCTTCAAAGCTTCAAACTCAGAACCATGTACAGAGGGACCCGACTCTGTAGGAACATGCTCATCGACCATAGTCTCTTGTGGAAACTCCGAAAAGTTGATAGTTCTCATTTCCTCATCCGTTGGGAGAATGTTGGTAAAAACCAGTTACCAACAAAAATACATGTAGAACTGACCAGTTAGCATTATAATAAAAATAGTGTATGAAATGTGTATAATTAATGTATGAAAAATATATGTAATCAGTTATCTTGTATTATTACTGAATTGTTGTAGGTTTTGAACATCTCCATCTTCAGATCGTTAAAGTATATTGTATTCGAAGTTGTTTGTCAATTAAAAATACGGGGGATGCCGTTTCCAATATGTTTTGCAACCATAGGGTATACCTTCAAAATAAATTCATAAAACCATACTTGAATGGCCAGCGGAAAACCCTCAAACTTGTACTAAGTTGGTTTGTTCACTAACTTCTGACTAATCAAACACAATAAATTTTTGAATCAAACATTGCCCCATGGATAATTCATGTACTCTTCACTCTCAACCAAGTCAAAATGTAACTTGGTGACAAACGCTATGTTACTTTGAGTTGAGAATAAAAAAGTGCTGATAAAATAAAATATTGTTATCTTAAAAAACATTAGCATTCTCAATCAACACTTTGTTGTCTTTAAAGTATATAAAGAGACAAACCAACATGGCTTTCAATACTTTAGACCATTAAAGTACCTATTGATCAATCTGTTGGGGGAATTAGGCTCTGAGACAAACTCTTTGTCCATGCCACATTTTAAACCAGTTATGATGGCAAACTCTCTAATGTCGAAATGGAGATCTTTCCCATTCACCTTAATGATAAACATATCATCCCTATCATGATCTATCTCGGCATACATCAGACTTCGAAGTAGTTGTGGTTGAACCTTCAATTTTGGCAAACCGAAATTAACCCAAAAGGGGAATCCCTAAACATCTTCAACCGTAAGTTGTTTAGGCGAGCCTTAATTTCTTCTACAACATTCACATTGGTGTAAGAACACCAATGAGTATGTTGCTTCGTATTCTGAATATAATAAATAGGAGATTGTTACAAACCCATCGAGTTCAAAAATGAACTGTTTGAATTTTCATATGCCAGGAAATACTACTAATGCAAGTTCATCAACTAGTTTGACACAAATTACAGCATACATCATCCACCCTATTTCTCATGCAAATATATCAATTCAGCCCTCAAATCAGCTTGCATGAGAACTGTTTCTATTTGTAAGTGACACGAACTAAACTAAATAGCAACTAATATCATTTTTCATATATTTTCCGTACACGAACAACTCATATTAATTGTACAGTTAGTTGAAAAATAATACAATGAAAAATCAACTAATAATATTTTTAATACATTTTCCGTACACCAACAACTCATACAAAATCAAGTCATACACAATTCATGCACATTATATACACACACAAATGCTAAAACAATATGTTTCAGAAAAGCATACATGCACACCCCTTTACATACATATTTCATACACCCCTTAACATACAAAATCACAAATCAAGTCATACACAATTCATGCACATTATATACACGCAAAAATGCTAAAACAATATGTTTCAGAAAATCATACAGGCACACCCCTTTACATACATATTCCATTCACGGCTTTATCATACAAAATCATACACATGCAAATTAACCAAAAAAAAATCATAGACTAAAGTGTAAATGTTCTTTTATTAGACCTTCTTTGTCGAGTTGTTTTTCTTCTTCTTCTTTTTCTTCTTTGATCTGTGGGCTTTCTCGACTTTCTTCTTCTTTGATATTTCACCAATCGCAACCTTACTTTTTTTTTTTGCTTTAGAATGCTCACTTTCTTCTTGAAATCAGAGTCACCAGTGACATTTTTAGACTTACTAGTTGACGTCTCTTTCCCCTTCCTTTTGGTATCTTTCTGGGGGGTTGAGTTGATTTCAACTACTATAGGACTATCATTACAACGATTGTTTCTTCCTTTGTTCTCCGAGAGGTGGGTCTGAGTGAGTAAATTGAAGGTTGGAATCGGTCCTATTTTTGGGCTTGATACCCCAAATCTAGGACTTCTACAGTTACTCATCGGAACCCTAGATATGGTGAAAATCGAATGCAAAAGAGGAGATGGAATGGAGAAAGGGAAATCGCATGAACATGAAGAAGGAAGAGAAAGAAACTTCCTCTAATTTTGGGAGGAAACGCGCAGAAGAGGCCCAAACCCGATACACGAAGATAGAGGCCCAAAAACGTGGTTAGCCCAAATCCGTCAAGTTTTGTAATTTCTTTAAGTTTTGTAAATAAGAAAAACTATCTATATGTTGTGTAATAAAGAATATTATGTAGTTACCCTATGTCATTTTCATGAAATTCATGCCTATACAGGTCCATAAACCGTACCCCACCCTCCCGCATTATTGAAAACATTCAACTACTAATTCTAACTAATTTGTGATTGAAAAGTGCATAGTGTTGAAATTTCATGCGCTATATAGTATTTTTTTCCTCAGATTTTTTATCCAAAATCTCATGCAAATTCTATTTAAACCAGACTTTGAATGGGGTAAGAATTCATCCACTAGATTTGAAAGAACATACATTAATCTTCATATTCATCTCTTGAAATTTTTCTGCCTCTTTCAAAAATGTCGAATGTTGATACCGTTGGGGTTGTGTTGTAGTTGGACAGTGAGATCGTTCATGAGTACAATTATGTGTGTTATAGTTGTCCCCCAAAAAACAATGTTAAGTTTCAATTTCATTATACTACAAAAGCATCACTCGGTGCAATATGTAGAAGAATGGGTGTTAGTAGGCGAGAGTTTAAATTTTCTGTAACAGGGAGATTACCACATTTAGTTTCACCACAAAATAGCCAATTATTCGGAGTTCAATATTATGACGATGAAACTATGGCTGATTTTCTAAGGTCGCCGAATGATTTTAGAGGCTAAGTTGTGGGAAACATGCTTGAAATGTATTTCAACACGACGGACTCGTCCTGAAGTCCCATTTAATCACACTAACACTGATTTTAACCGAAAGAAATAATTCTTTGATTATTTTCATTAATGAAAGAGTATATATACAATTTACAATTTTCCATAATAGGAAAATCATAATCCTATTCTACTCCCAAAACCTTATTCTAGTTGTACAAAAATCCTATAATTATTATAAGTGTACAAACCTAATTTAATACAATATTTAAATCAAAATAATGCTCCAAAACTGTGATATACACGGGCTTGTATACCGTGTATATCAAGGTTTCACATATAGTAAAGTTGCCTTGTAAAACCATGATATACATGGTATACAAACCCATGTATATCACAGGTATATTTAACACACCCCCGCAGTGATAGCGGGCGGTCTTCGTACATTGAGATTGTCCCTAAAATCTTCAAAAAGGTCAAGGAAAGACCCTTTGTAAAGATGTCTGGAATTTGATACCTGAAAGGGACATGGCAGACGCGTACTTGTCCACGAGCTACCTTTCCGCGAACAAAATGAATATCCATCTCGATGTGTTTAGTGAGCTGGTGTTGAACATGATTACTAGAAAAGTATATGGCACTAACATTATCACAATAAACCAAGATAGCTTTCTAAATAGGACAATGAAGCTCTAAAAGAAGATTATGTAACCAACATGATTCAGAGACCACATTGGCCACCCCTCGATACTCGGCCTCTGCACTAGAGCATGATAATGTGAACTGACGCTTCGTAGACCAGGAAACCAAGTTATTCCCAAGAAACATACAATAGCCGGACGTGGAACGTCTGGTATCTCGACAACCACCCCAATCAGCATCTGTATACGATACAAGTGTAGAAGTCGATGAAGGACATAAATGTAAGCCATAGTCAAGTGTTCCCTGGATGTATATAATAATGCGTTTGAGCGTATTCATATGTTCAACCCTGGGATCATGCATAGAAAAGCACACATGCTGTACGGCATACATAATATCTGATCTCGTGAAAGTAAAATACTGAAGAGCCCATGCAAGACTGCGATAACGGATCGGATCCTCATAAGGTGAGCCAGCCGCAGCACCCAGCTTGGGCTTGGTATCGACGGGAGTGGAAGTAGACTTGAACTAGGACATGCCTGCACAATTAATAATCTCAGCTACATACATTCGTTGAGATAAGAACAACCCACATGCATGACAAGAAATCACAATCCCCAAAAAGTAACTCAAGCGCCCCAAGTCTTTCATAGCAAACTCAGAACTGAGCATGGTCATGATAGACTTGCGCAAAGCATCAGTGGAGACAGTCAAGATAATAGCATCGACATATAATAAAATATAAATCAGGGAAGAACCACGATGATATATCAATAATGAATTATCCGATCTGCTGTGCGAAAACCCAATAGATGAAACATGGTCTGCAAATCTCTTATATTAAGCCCATAGGTCCTGCTTAAGCCCATACAAGGTCTTCTTCAATAAACAAACATGATGAAGATATTTATGGTCTCGAAAACCCAAGGGTTGATGCATATAAACGGTCTTCTTAAGATCACCATGTAAGAAAGCATTCTTCACATCTAACTGATGAATGGGCCGTGCTTTAGAAAGAGCCAAATTAAGAACAATGTGAATGGTAGCCAGTTTGACCATCGAACAAAACATCTCACCACAATCCACGCCAACCTGCTGAGTCTTACCATCACCTACAAGACGAGCCTTATGCCTCGCAAAAGAACCGTCAGAATTATCCATATGAGTAAAAATCCACATAGACCGAATAATATTTACACCAGAAGGATGGGGTACCAACTCCCACATTTTATTCACAATAAGAGCATCATATTCATCGGTCATAGCCAATTTGCAATTCGGGTCATTTAAGGTGGACACTAGGTTATGGGGTAGGGGGATTTAAGAATATTAGAATTTAAATTTAAATGTCTTTTTGGTTTAAAAATACTCTGTTGACTACGAGTGACCGGTCTGTGACTTGAGGGAGAATTGGGTGGATTTTGGGAAATATCGGGACCGGCGACGGACTGGTTAGCAGGTAGTGGGCCTGCTGGCCCAACAATGGAAAGAGGAGAGGCTGAAACAGTGACTGGACCGGGATGGTATTGGGCTGGGCAGCTGGCCCAACTACCGAAACTAGGGCTGAAATGGAAACATTGGGGTTAGGCGGAACAGTAGGTCCAGCGGGCAGTGGGCCCGCTGGCGGATTTTGGGTGCGGAACAAGTCCAAAAAATGGTGGATAACATACGGGGAGACGGCTTCGTCCAAAAAATTATACGAACTAGGCACGGGACTACTCAATTTAGCAAACAGAAATTGAGTTTCATCAAAAATAACATGGCGACTGATGATGATTTTATTAGACGATAAATCAAAATATTTGTAACCACGATGAATAGACGGATAACCCAAAAACATACAAGGGGTAGAACGGGCCTGAAGTTTGTTAATTGTGGTGGACGGAAATAGTGGATAACATAAGCACCCAAAGACCCTAAGATGAGAATACGAATGAGTCTTATTATATAGGATTTGAAGGGGGATGAATATGCCAAACCTTTAGTAGGAAGTATGTTAAGAAAATATGTAGCCATTTGTAGAGCATGATGCCAAAAGGAAAGAGGTACGGAAGCATGGACTAATAAAGTGCGGACAATATTATTAATGGTACGAATTTTGCGTTCGGCTTTCCCATTTTGTGAGGACGTATGGGGACAAGAGAAATGAAAATTTATCCCATTAGTGCCACAAAAATCCTGAAACAACCCATTATCATATTCTTTGTCATTATCACATTGAATATCTTTTATTTCACGTTCAAATTGAGTACGGATGAAAGCTCTAAACTTTAAGAAAGTGGAAAACACTTGAGATTTTTCGCTAACGGAAAAGTCCATAAAAAATTAGAATAATCATCCAAAAACAAACACATAATAACTATGGCCCAAAGAACCGAGAACAGGAGACGTCCATAAATCGCTATGAATAATATCAAATGGCATTAAAGTACTAGAAGTAGAGTCTACAAACGGTAATCTAACAATTTTTCCCAGAGAACAAGATTGACAAATTGGAGTACTATGCGTATCCTTACAAGAAATAAAATTGTTTTTATGTAATGAAAAAACAATAAACGACCTAGGGTGACCTAAACGTGCATGCCATAAGGAAGGAGCGTGAGCAACAAAAATATATGGAAAGGCTTGACTCGACAGACCGGATATGGGCGTGATAGGATAAAGATCTCCCCAACTATCACATCTCATGAGAGGAATCCCCGTCTTGAAATCCTTCACAGAAAATACAAAAGAATAAAAAACAACAGAAACCCAATTATCAGTGGTGAATTTACGGACAGACACCAAATTTTTAATTAAGTTAGGGTCATGAAGGGTATTTTTAAGACAAGAGGTGGATGGGGGGAGACAATATTTTATGGCCGTGATCACAAATTGGAATAGAATTGTCATTACCAACAATTATGCCACAAAAGGTGCTCAAATTGGAATAAGACGAGAGAGTACCTTGGTCGGACGTCATGTGAGTAGTGGCTCTGGTGTCCATGTACCAATTCAGATTCGAGGGATTTAATCTAAGTGTGTGCATAGCGGTTTCAATGTCGGTAGGTGTGGGGCCCATTGGATGATGGGCTTGCGGAGACCGAGGCCCACGCACACTAGCCTGTTGCCCGGCCCAGAACCTGCTCTCGGTACTCACTAATTCTGGGCAGAATTGGGCCTGGAAGCTGAAGCCAAAAATTGGGTCTAATAAGGATGTTGGGCATTCGACGGGAAATAAGGGTTGTGTGGCCCAGGCCCACTGGCCCAGTTCTACGGCCATGGGCCCCAGGGCTGTGGCTAGTTGGATTGCGGACTACTGCCCCGAGGCCCATTACCACCCTCGTTATTTCCACCTCAGTTGCCGCCACGGTTTTTGCCATTATTTTTACAATTCTGACCCTTTTTGCCGCCACCGTTGTTGCGGTTTTGGCCGAAATTTCTAGAGACGGATGGAGAAAAATTGGACTCGGCCACCATGAAGACAGAAGGGGCCCCAGTGGCCACTTTCTTAGCCAAGCCATCTTCTTCGAGCGTGAGCATGGAACGGGCCTGATAAAACTACGGAAGAGGACTGCTCTGACGAAGAAGTGTACCGAGCCACTATAGGCCTCAGAGAGGCCTGCAACCATCTGAAGAATAAGACGATCGTTGGTAACGGGCGCACCAACACTGCGGAGTTGGTCCGCCAATTCTTTCAACCTTTTGCAGTATGCTGAAACGTTGGGAAAATCTTCCATATTGATGTGGGAGAATTCCTTCTCAAAGGTAATAGCATGAGAATTTTAATTATCTTGGAATATGTCACGCACTCTATTCCAAGCATCCATCGCCATAGCGTCTGGTTCAGTAATTGTCTGCAACAGGTCGGTAGATATAGTGGAGTAAATCCACTGAAGAACGGTAGCATCAAGTGTCGTCCATAACTTAGAATCATCCTCGGGTTTTGGCACCTCCGTATCCGTAGGAGCCGCGGGGATTATGTGATGGAGGACTTGATGCGAGCGTGCGTGAACTTTGAACAGTTCGGCCCACGTCGCGTATTGGACGTTTTCTATTCAAGAATAATAGGGTTGTGATTCTTGATGTTAGAAACCGTAAGGGCAAGGTGAAATGTGTTCTTAGCCATAATAGCAACGCAAGACGTGATGTAGGGATTTTGGAAGAGAATTTAGGAAGAGGGAAGACTCCGCCGGGCACGGACACCGAGAGAAGGGGGTTAAAAACCGATGCACAATGTGGACGGAAACTGGGGAGAAAAATATTAACCTAGACTTCTGATACCAAGAAAGAAATAATCCCTTGATTATTTTCATTAATGAAAGAGTATATATACAATTTATAATTTTCCATAATAGGAAAATCTTATTCCTATTCAACTCCGAAAACCCTATTCTAGTTGTACAATAATCCTATAATTATGGTAAGTGTACAAGCCTAATTTAATACAATATTTACATCAAAATAATGCTCCAAAACCGTGATATACACGGGCTTGTATACCGTGTATATCACGGTTTTACATATGGTAAAGTTGCCTTGTGAAACCGTGATATACATGATATACAAACCCATGTATATCACGGGTATATTTAACATTAACATAAGTATTTATGGAGACACTTTTACAGAATAAATATCAATGGAAACTTCGAGGGTGGATTTGAACCAATCTTATGAGGCAAATTATGATTCCGTTACAAATCATCAAACTTATCAATCTGAGTGGCAAATGTCTATTATTATTATTGTTTATAATTCATATTTTTATTCTTATATAAATATTATTTGTATTTTTAAGGAGTTTTCGGCCTGATATGATTAATATAAGAAGCTATGAACAAGAGCATAATATAAGGGGACCCTCTAGGTTTGAATGGACGGATCATGTCGGAATATCCACGAGTTGTCGAATAGAACAAAATATTGGTCCGTCCTCAAGTTTTGCTGATGTAGATTATTACCGGTACGTCTTTCATTTGGATGTATTAAATATTATATCTTTTGACGTTCAGTAGCATAAATATTTTATTTTCTTGTGTAAGGAAAATGAACAACAAGACGAGCCTGTGGTATTAAATTTCCCCAGCATATCAATGATACATTGATTTTGCGCATAGAGACAAAAAGGATGATAGTGATGATGTCACACCCCAATCTTGAGGGGTGTGGCTGAGACCCGATGTCTTACTAGCCCGAGCGAACCGCATCTACAATCATAATCTGAACATACTGAAGGTCTGGACCGACAAGATCGCCATGAAATAATCTGAATGAAATCAAGGAACCATATACAACTGACAATCCTAATGAGACAGATATATATACTAGTTGCATGCTCAAGATATAAAAGTAATAATATTTTAATTTGATAAGTATAATTTATATCATACTTTCTTTGTCAAATAATTAATATAATTCAGTCGCACATTTAATACGTATTGTTAATAAGTCTTCATAATTGTCAAAAGTTTCTTCGTCACTTGATTAGATAATTTTTAAACAAAATATCATTTATGAAGGAGGAAGTTTGGTAGGATAATTAGATCTCAAAGGACACAAGTGACTCGACATTTTGTAAAGTAACATGATTTGATTTATGTAAAAAAAATATAACTCGGTGAAAATTATAAATTATAAATATTGATATTTTTATGAATTTGTGAGTACTTACTCTCTTTATTTATAGAAATAGATTCTTTTTTTGTATTTATTAATTTTGAATTAAACTCATGATATTTCATGTGGCAAGAGTTTATGCTACTTAAATGTGGTGATTTAAGCATAATTTTAGACGAAATTAAGGGAAAAAACTAAATTTATTAAATGAACTGCAAGACTTAATTTAGTCTTCGCATATAGTTTATGCTTAAAATATTAATTCTCAATTAAATTATAATTTATAGTACTTTGTGTATAGGTTTTAAATATCTTAATTTTAATTTTAGAATATAAGTTGATCTAATTCTATTTAATTTCAAAGTTTAGTCAAATTGACACTCGAAAAATGAAAAATATTAATAAGATCTAATAAATGCTCCACATGAAAATGAAACTGTGGCTCCGACGTTTGTAAATTTTACCAAAATGTATAATGACAACTAATGTAAAGGGTAATCTAATATTCTCTTTATCTATATTATATTATTTTTTAATTTGGACGCACCCTTAAGAAATCACTTAACTAAAAGAAGAAGTCTTTTTACTAAATTATGATTAATTAAATAGTATCAATTTAATATATTTTTTTTCTTATGAGAAAATTCAGTTATCCAGATAACGATAAATTTTTAAGAAATTATTAATATCTTTTTAATTATGTAAATAATTATTTTTTAGAATTAAATATAAAAATTAAAATAATCAAATAATATAAATCAAAGAAGGTAAAAGGTAAGAAAAGATTCATAAAAATTAAAAAGTTACTGACAATATACACGAATTGCAGGGCCACGCAAGAAAGGACCTTAAAAAGGTCATGAGTGCAAAAGAGAATAGGCAATAGCAATATAGCACGTGTATAGGAACAGAGTTAGTAGTGTAAAAAAATAAGATTAAGACCTAGAAGTAATTAATTGAAAAGTTTGTCATTAATTTGGAAACTTAAGTGAGAACTACAAAAGCCCTTTGGTTGTCCCTTATATAGTAGTAATGTACGTAATGGCCACCATGAAAGATTGTACGGTAAAACATAGGCCGACAAGACCATATAAAACATCTATTTATAAGACATGTGTCTACAAGCCTCTAAGAGTGTCATAAACGTCATAAGATCGGGATAAGGTCCCGCCATACGCATACCATATATACAAAATCATACCGACTCAAAACGGCAACTCTGGAACAATGGAGTGCACCAACCTCACGGCTAAGCTGAGTAACCTATTAAGGATATCATTATTGGGGCAGATCTTTTCATCATGTAATAACCCTAAAAAGGGAAGGATTATAGATGGTATTTTAACAATAATTATTTCAGTATTAATTATTTCAATATTAATCGCATAATAAGTAGGTAGCATGGAAACAATTATCATTGGATAAAAATTTATTTTTATTTAAAAGTTTATAACCTTCAACCAATACTAATATTATAATTATAGAGACTACACTTATCAATATTTTAATTAGAAACACATAGTCCAAAAATCATAGCTCTTATAGAATTTTAGGTCAACGGAATGCTTACTCATCCTGGCACTAACTCCCTTTTTCTTCCACTGAATGATTTATGGGATAAATGTGCTAGGAGATTCAACAGACTCTTCCTAAAAGTCAGGTATAGATGAAGGTTTTTTGACTAATATGGTTCTAAATATAAACTTTCAAAGTGATTTCTCTAGTATTATGATATTTTTCTTGACAAAGATTATAAACTAGGAGAGAGTTTAGCTAGACATGAATTTTTTAAAGGAAGATTTTTTTTATTGAAAGACTTTTCATGTCTTACAATGTTTACAAGAGGCTTTTTATATAGATAACCTATATTATACATGATTGCAAGATGACAAAATTTTTCCAAAAGTCGTAAAGGCTACAATGCCTTGTCTACCATTTTTTCAAGAGTCATGAATTTATCTAACTTGATTGTGATAGTTGCTTGTCTTCTTGTAATTTTGTCCAAAGTTGAATAGTGCATCTTTCTGACATGATGTTTATTTTGCTATGAATTTGTCAAAGATGTTAGTTATCATCTTTCTTCATGGACCCGGCGACTTTTATGATTGCTAGGACCGGCTGCCATATTTTTCCACAAATAGTTTTCCAGCTGTCTTGTTTTTCCATTGGTGTCAGCTATCTTTATCCATCTTTGTCATCTTATCTTGTCACGTTTTCTTAAATGTCTCCATTTTGCTTGTTGCATAGAGTAATATGAATTGTAATATGGGTAGTATATGGCTTACTGTTGTAAAACTATATTGGGCCATAACAAAGTATCATATTGGGCTTCATGTAGTAGGTTTACATGATCCCTATCAGAGTATCATATGATGTTACATTTTTAGGCAAAAGGATCAGAAGATCCTTCTCCTTTTATCACATTAGTAGTATGTTTAGCATGGATTACAGGCCTCTTTCTTTGACCTGTTATCATGTGATATTGTTCCATAGTCTCCTTTGCATGTCGATGTTTCATATTTATAATTCTATCATGCAAATTTGTTAGTTCCATAGTATCCTGTGATATGATATCATTGTTGTAGTATAGGGTAATAAGTTCTTCTACTTCTCCACCTTTGGAGGTTCCAATAATACATGTTTTTTTGGCCTTTAACATGTCTTCTATTTTTTATTTTAATATTAATAGTACAATGAATCTTTTAGAACTTAGCCATTCTTGAAACTTATCAATAGTACCAGGAATCTTCATTTTTAAATTTCCATTGTCTTCACTTATATTGCTATTTTTTCGGTTTTAAATAATTGACAAATAACAATAAGTTTACCAGTTAAATCGATTGATGCATCAAAAAGTTGTATGTCATATATGCCTCTTTCAAAGGAGTCCATCATGGCTCTAGCATAGAATAACACTAGGTAGTTTGGAAATTTATAAAAAGTGTCATCTACTATAATTTTATCAATAAAGCCATAAGTAAATAATTTTAAAATTATATCAGGATTAGCATTTTCATTGCATAAAAATCTATGGTATTTAGTTAATTTTGCACTTCTCAAAATATAGGGGTTAGATTTATAATCATAGAACTTATTTATCTGTTCATATGCACTAATATAATCTGGTGAAAATTTCAATTTATCACTCATAGATACTACTGGTAATTGGGAAGATGATGACATGGCTGATGAAATGGTTGCAAGCTTGGATGAAAAGGTTGTTAGGTTTGAAGTAGAGATATTTGGTTTTTCCGTGGTAGGTTTAGGTGATTATGGTGATTTTAAGGTTTTATAGGTTTGTAAATCTTGCAAGGCTTCTCTAAGCTGGTTAACAAGATGTGTATTTTCTTGTATCTTGGATATTAAGGTCTCATTGGTTTGAATAATGGAATTCATGACATTGGTAATATAGTCTTCAAAATTATCACTGGTAATTGACATTGTTGTACCTGCTAAGAAAATTAGTTAAAATATTCTTAGTTCCAGAGATATTTTTAACAATAAAATCATAACAACAGAAAAAAGGTTGTCATTTTCTTCTTCTATTAAAATCTAGCAAAGGGTCTATTTTATTAGTAATAAATGCTTTTACTTTAGTGTTATCAGTTCTAACAATAAATTTTATTGGTAATAAGTGATAATGAAACCGTTTTATTCCTAATTTTATAGCTAATAACTATTTTTCATTAATATGATAATTTTTCTCATTTGGTTTCCAAGTTCCTCCTCCATATCCGCATATCAATAATTTTTCTTTATCTATATCATTTTTTTCATATGCTATGAGGACTGCTCCCCATCCTATATCACTAGCATCAATGTATAACTCTAATTGATCTTGTTCGGTTGGTATTCTATGTTTTGGCAAAGCTTGTACTATTTCTTAAATATTTTTAATAGCTTTATCATGTTCTTCTTTCCCCTCAAAGGTTTTGTTTTTTCATTTTATCAGCTCTTGTAATGATTTTCTTATTATTGGTAAATCTTTTATATGGTCTGAAGCATAATTTATTATTCCTAAGAATTGTTGTACTTCTCTCTTATTTTCTAGTTTATATTTAATTTTTTTATTTTTGTTACAATATGTTCTTGCAATTGTATTCCATCCTTGCCTATAACATATCCTAAATATTCTATATTATTTTTGAAGATTTCAGATTTCTTTTCAGATAATAATATTCCATGTTATTTTATAATTTTTATAAAATTCTCTAAGTGGTGTATGGTCTTTTAATGTATCACTATATATTAGTATGTCATTAACATATACTATACAAAAGTCTTGTAATTTTTTAAATACTTGATCCATTCTTCTTTGAAGTATCTGAGGTGCATTTTTTAGTCCAAATGGTAATACATTCCATTCATAGTGTCCTTGAGGGGAACTAACGCTGTTAAGAGTTTTGATTCATTTGTTAATTTAATTTGCCAAAAACCACTCTTGCAGTCAAATTTGCTAAACCATATTTTCCCTCCTAATCGGTTAATAAGGTTTCTTTTATATGGTATAAAGTATCTATCAAATATTATCTTTTTATTTAATTCTCTATAATCTATTACCATCCTAGCCTTTCCTCTTTTTTGTTCACTATGTTTTCTCACTAAAAAAACTGTTATGCGGGTTTTTACTTTCTTGTATTATTCCTTTGTCTAGTATTTCTTTAATTTGGGTTTCAGATTCCTTTTGATCGGTTGGGCTATACCTAATAGGTTTACATCTTATTGTATCATTAGGATTTATTAATTTTATTTCCGCATATATTTTCTCTTTATCCCATAACTGTATAGGATTTTCTCCAAAAAAATTTTAGTATGTTGAGATATTTTTCTTTTAATAATTTTAAGTTATTATTCCTGTCTGATCTTAAATTACACAATTTCAGTGTTTGTATTGATATTACTCTTTTTAATATTATCCATCTATTACAGGGTGTTTGTAAACTCAAAGTATTATTATTTATTACTTGTGTCTTAAAGAAGTCTAGGAGGTTATTTCCTAATAATATTGGTTATTTCATAGTATTTTCTTGATATATTATTAGAAATTTAAATACCGTTTTCTCTAATATTATTCTCATATTTTCTGCTATTATATCTAATTTTTTCATTTGTTCATTAAATCCTGCTACTCTTACCCTATGTCCTTTAGATTTTTTACATTTGTGTGATACTAATACATTTTTCTTTGCTAAACATACATCTGCTCCACTATTAATGAATATTTTTTGCTTTATCATTTTATTAGGCTTGTACTCTATATGAGCTTCTATATAAATTGCTACCATTATTTATTTATTTATTACATATCACTACTTTCACTATCTGAATAGGTATTAATAAAGTTAATATTTTATGATTCTGTTTCACTTTTATTTTCTGTTTGGCTAACATAAAAATCTTCATATTCATACTATTTATTATTATCTTCTTTTATTTGTTGTAAATTCATTATAAATTGTGTCGTATTAATATATTTTACATATTTTTCTTTAATTTTGGAACACTTGTTAGCATAATGTCATTTTTCATTGCAATTCCAACATTTACACTCTTTAATATCTTCTTCTAAAGGTTTCATATATTTCCTTTTTCTAAATTTTCTTTTATGTTTAAATTTTTTCTAGTGTTAGGGGTATTTTTGTACCGTTTAAATATTTTCTTTCTATATTTGTTATAGTAAGGTTTCTTATATTTATTATATCTTTTCTGATATTATTTTTTATGTCTTCTTTCTTTTCTTTTCTTTTATCATTGCATCCAATTACCAATCTCTTTTCAGTGAATCCACATATTTCTTTTAGTCCTTGTTTTTTTTAATCTTTTTTAATCTTTTGTTGTATTTTGTATTCTTCACATTTTCTCATTAAGTATGCTCTTAATACTCTTATTCTTTCTCCTAATGTATTTTCTTTCGGTTCTAATTGATTATATTCTTTAGATACCTCAGTATTGTACGGTGATGGTAAATGGTCGTAATAAAGTTGTTGATATATTATACCTTCATCTGGTAAGAATCTTGCTTCATAAAAGAATTTACTAAAACTTATTGTATATTCTGATAATTTATTAATTTTACAACATTTCATATTATTTAAGTTCATTATGATTTTCATTTTTCTTTCTGCTAGTACATTCTCTCTTGCTACTAACCATCTTTCTCCTAAGAATTCTCTTTTTAATACTATATCAAATAACATTAACATAGATTTTCAATCTTTTGCATGACTAAATACTTGTGGTCTTAATTGACGTGCTATGGATTCTATCCAATATGCTACATTTCCTAATAATGTTTTAGAGAAGTCCTAATAAGAAATATGATAGCACTAAAAGACGAATGATTGAGACAAAAAGATGAAGAAAATATGAAACTAAGAGAAGAAAAATTAAGAGAGATAATCAGGAGAGATAATGAGCCTCATTGTAACCATTTGAGCAAGATTCTTACCAGATGAAGGTATAATATATCAACAACTTTATTACGACCATTTACCATCACCGTACAATACTGAGGTATCTAAAGAATATAATCAATTAGAACCGAAAGAAAATACATTAGGAGAAAGAATAAGAGTATTAAGAGCATACTTAATGAGAAAATGTGAAGAATACAGACTACAACAAAAGATTTAAAAAGATAAAAAAAACAAGGATTAAAAGAAATATGTGGATTCACTTAAAGGAGATTGGTATTTGGATGCAATGATAAAAGAAAAGAAAGAAGACATAAAAAGCAGTATCAGAAAAGATATAATAAATATAAGAAACCTTACTATAACAAATATAGAAAGAAAAGATTTAAACGGTACAGAAATACCCCTGACACTAGAAAAAAATTTAAACATAAAAGAAAATTTAGAAAAAGGAAATATATGAAACCTTTAGAAGAAGATATTAAAGAGTGTAAATGTTGGAATTGCAATGAAAAATGACATTATGCTAACAAGTGTTCCAAAATTAAAGGCAAAAGGTGTAAAATATATTAATACGACACAATTTATAATGAATTTACAACAAATAAAAGAAGATAATAATAAATGGTATAAATATGAAGATTTTTATGTTAGCCAAACAGAAAATAAAAGTGAAACAGAATCAGAAAATATTAACTTTATTAATACCTATTCAGATAGTGAAATGTAATAAATAAATAAATAATGGTAGCAATTTATATAGAAGCTCATATAGAGTACAAGCCTAATAAAATGATAAAGCAAAAAATATTCATTAATAGTGGAGCAGATGTATGTTTAGCAAAGAAAAATGTATTAGTATCACACAAATGTAAAAAATCTAAAGGACATAGGGTAAGAGTAGCAGGATTTATTGAACAAATGAAAGAATTAGATATAATAGTAGAAAATATGAGAATAATATTAGAAAAAATGGTATTTAAATTACGAATAATATATCAAGAAAATACTATGAAACAACCAATATTATTAGGAAATAACTTCCTAGACTTCTTTAAGACACAAGTAATAAATAATAATACTTTGAGTTTACAAACACCCTGTAATAAATGAATAATATTAAAAAGAGTAATACCAATACAAACATTGAAATTGTTTAATTTAAGATTAGACAAGAATAATAACTTAGAATTATTAAAAGAAAAGTATCTCAACATACTAAAAACAAATTTTGGAGAAAACTCTATACAGTTATGGGATAAAGATAAAATTTATGCTGAAATAAAATTAATAAATCCTAATGATACATTAAGATGTAAACCTATTAGGTATAGCCCAACCGACCAAAAGGAATTTTAAGCACAAATTAAAGAAACACATGAATAATACAAGAAAGTAAAAGCTCGCATAGCAGCTTTTTTAGTTAGAAAACATAGTGAACAAAAAAGAGGAAATGCTAGGATGGTAATAGATTATAGAGAATTAAATAAAAAGATAATATTTGATTGATACTTTATACCATATAAAAGAAACCTTATTAACCGATTAGGAGGGGAAAATGGTTTAGCAAATTTGATTGTAAGAGTGGTTTTTGGCAAATTAAATTAACAAATGAATCAAAACCCTTAACAACTTCAAGGACACTATGAATGGAATGTATTACCATTTGGACTAAAAAATGCACCTCAGATATTTCAAAGAAGAATGGATCGAGTATTTAAAAAATTACAAGACTTTTGTATAGTATATGTTGATGACATACTAATATATAGTGATACATTAAAAGACCATATACACCACTTAGAGAATTTTATAAAAATTATAAAATAACATGAAATATTATTATCTGAAAAGAAATCTGAAATCTTCAAAAATAATATAGAATATTTAGGATATGTTATAGACAAGGATGGAATACAATTGCAAGAAAATATTATAACAAAAACAAAGAATTTTAAAGATAAACTAGAAAATAAGAGAGAAATACAACAATTCTTAGGAATAATAAATTATGCTTCAGACCATATAAAAGATTTATCAATAATAAGAAAATCATTACAAGAGCTGATAAAATGAAAAAACAAAACCTTTGAGGGGAAAGAAGAACATGATAAAGCTATTAAAAATATTAAAGAAATAGTACAAGTTTTTTCAAAACATAGAATACCAACTGAAAAGATCAATTAGAATTATATACTGATGCTAGTGATACAGGATGGGGAGCAGTTCTCATAGCTTATGAAAAAAATGATATAGATAAAGAAAAACCATTGATATGCGGATATGGAGGAGGAACTTGGAAACCAAATGAGAAAAATTATCATATTAATGAAAAAGAGTTATTAGCTGTAAAATTAGAAATAAAACGGTTTCATTATCACTTATTACCAGTAAAATTTATTGTTTGAACTAATAACACTCAAGTAAAAGCCTTTATTACTAATAAAATAGACCATTTGCCAGAATTTAATAGAAGAAGAAGAAAATGGTAATCTTTTTCTGTTGTTATGATTTTATTGTTAAAAATATCTCTGGAACTAAAAATATTTTAGCTGATTTTCTTAGCAGGTACAACAATATCAAGTACCAGTGATAATTTTGAAGACTATATTATCAATGTCATGGATTCCATTATTCAAACCAATGAGACCTTAATATCCAAGATACAAGAAAATACACATCTTGTTAACCAGCTTAGAGAAGCCTCGCAAGATTTACAAACCTATAAAATCTTAAAATCACCACAATCACCTAAACCTACCACGGAAAAATCAAATATCTCTACTACAAGCCTAACAACCTTTTCATCCAAGCTTGCAACCCTGCCATCAGCCATGTCATCATCTTCCCAATTACCACTAGTATCTATGAGTGACAAATTGAAATTTTCACCAGATTATATTAGTGCATATGAACAGATAAGTTTTATGATTATAAATCTAACCCCTATATTTTGAGAAGTGCCAAATTAAGTAAATACCCTAGATTTTTATGCAATGAAAATGCTAACCCCGATATAATTTAAATTAATTTACTTATGACTTTATTGATAAAATAATAGTAGATGACACTTTTTATAATATTTCCAAACTACCTAGTGTTATTATTGACAATGCTAGAGCCATGATGGACTCCTTTGGAAGCGGCATATATGGCATACAACGTTTTGATGCATCAACCGATTTAATTGGTAAACCTATTGTTATTTGTCAATTATTTAAAATCGAGAAAATAGCAATATAAGTGGAGACGATGGAAATTTAAAAATGAAGATTCCTTGTACTATTGATAAGTTTCAAGAATGACTAAGTTGTAAAAGAGTCATTGGACTATTAATATTTAAATGAAAAATAGAAGACATGTTAAAGGCCAGAAAAGCCAGTATTATTGGAACCTCCAAAGGTGGAGATGTGGAAGAACTTATTACCCTATACTACAACAATGATATCATTTCTCAGGATACTATGGAACTAACAAATTTGCATGATAGAATTATAAATATGAAATATCGACATGCAAAGGAGACTATGGAACAATATCACATGATAACATGTCAAAGAAAGATGCCCGTAATCCATGCTAAACATACTACTAATGCTACTAATACTACTAATGTGATAAAAGGAGAAGGATCTTCTGATCCTTTTGCCTAAAAATGTAACCTCATATGATACTCTGATAGGGATCATATAGTCTTACTACATGAAGCCCAATATGATACTATGTTACGGCCCAATGTAGTTTTACTACAGTAAGCCATATATTACAATTCATATTACTCTATGTTACCAAAATGCAACAAGCAAAATGGAGACATTCAAGAAGAACGTGACAAGATAAGCTCACAAAGATGGATAAAGATAGCTAACACCAATGGAAAAAGAATACAGCTGGAAAACTATTTGTGGAAAATATGGCAGTCGGTCCCAGCAATCATAAAAGCCGTCGGGTCCATGAAGAAAGATGATAGCTAACATCTTTGACAAAGTCATAGCAAAATAAACATCATGTCAGAAAGAAGCACTATTCAGCTTTGGACAAAATAACAAGAAGACAAACAACTATCACAATCAAGTTAGATAAGTTTATGACTTTTGAAAAAATGATAGACAAAACATTGTAGCCTTTACGACTTTTTGAAAAAATTTGTCATCTTGCAATCATGTATATGATAGAGGTTATCTATATAAAGAGTCTCTTGTAAACATTGTAAGGCATTAAAAGCCTTTCAATAAAAAAAAATCTTCCTTTGAAAAATTCATGTCTAGCTAAACTCTCTCCTAGTTTATAATATTTGTCAAGAAAAATATCATAATACCAGAGAAAATCACTTTGAAAGTTTATACTTAGAACCATATTAGTCAAAAAACCTTCATCTCTATAAGACTTTTAGGAAGAGTTTGTTGAGTTTCCTAGCACCTATGCCATTTATCCCATAAATCATTCAGTGAAAGAAAAATAAATATAGATGGTATTTTAACAATAATTATTTAAGTATTAATTATTTCAATATTAATCACATAATAAATAGAACCTACGGGCATGAAACGTAGCGCCCCCAGCAAAAGGGACGTTCGTACGAATAATGTATTGAGTATGTAAGACAGATAAAGAATAAACATAGACATGAACGTAAGTAAGAGATAATAAGGGTCAACCTGAACTTTGAATTGCCACTCGGATTATCACTCGGATTACGGGTGAACCTAGCCAACTTATTGACTGCATAAGCAATATCAGGTCGGGTGCAGTTTTTATATACATCAAACTACCGATCACCTGTGCATATCGCTCCTGGTATACAGGTGCACCAAGATTTTTATCAAGCTTTTGATTTGTATCCATTGGTGACTTTATCGGTGAACTGTCTAACATCTCAAACTTTCTCAAAACATCCTCGATGTAGTGAGACTGAGATAAGACCAGTCCATCAGACGTCTTAGAGATTTTAATCCCTAAGATGACATCTGCGATACCCATATCCTTCATGTCGAAGCATTGTTTCAACATGTTCTTAGTCTCTAGAATTACCCTAAGACTGCTTCCTGTGATCAACATGTCGTCTACATACAGGCATATCATAACAAATGAGTCAGAGTTACCTTTCGTGTAGACACATTTATCACACTCATTAATGGCGAAACCCTTCGATAGTAGAGTACTATCAAATTTTTCGTGCCATTGCTTCGGGGCTTGTTTCAGCCCGTACAGATATTTGACAAGTCGACAGACTTTCTTCTCTTGCCCTTGAACCACGTACCCCTCGGGTTGGTCCATATAAATTTCTTCTTCCAAATCACTGTTTAGGAAGGCTGTCTTGACATCCATTTGGTGTATCTCAAGGTCACGCAAAGCTGCGATCGCAATGAATACCCGTATGGATGTCATCCGGGATACCGGGGAGTAGGTATCAAAGTAGTCAAAGCCTTCTGTCTGCCGATAGCCCTTGACTATCAACCTGGCCTTGTACTTGTCTATAGACCCATCTACTTTGTATTTCCATTTGAGTATCCACTTACAACCCAACGGTTTATTTCCTGGAGGAAGATCAACCAACTCTCACATATGGTTATGCAGAATGGAGCCTATTTTACTCTTAATAGCTTCTTTCCAGAGCGGTGCTTCTGGAGTTGACAACGCCTTAGCAATTGTCCTTGGTTCATCATTAACCATATAAGCTACAAAGTCAGGACCGAAGGATTTATCCTTCCTGGCCCTTTTACTTCGCCTTAGATCCATCTCTGGAGTCTCCAAATTCGAGAATCTGGAACACTAGATTCCGGATGTTCAGCCACCTCGAGATTCGCTAGATCTGAACCATTTAGATCCGGGCAGTCAAGGACTCCCGGTTCTTGAGAGCTTTGTGCATAACTTCGTTTGCGAGAGGTTATATCTTTTTTCCTTTCTAGGAAAGGTACTTTCAAATAATAGAGCATTCTTTGATTCCATTATTGTACCCTGGTGGATATCTGGAATATATGACTTATGCACTAAGAAGCGATAAGCATTACTGTTATTTGCATATCCAATGAATATACAATCTACAATCTTAGGCCCAATCTTGACCTGCTTTGGCTTGGGTACTTCAACCTTTGTCAAACAACCTCACACCTTAAAATATTTGTAGGTGGGTTTCTTTCTCTTCCATGATTCATATGGAGTTTTGTCCTTACCCTTATGTGGGACTCTGTTAAGAATCGTATTAGCGGTAAGGACGGCTTCTCCCCACATGTTTTGGGGAAGACCGGAATTGATAAGCAAGACATTCATCATTTCCTTTAATGTGCGGTTCTTACGTTCCGCCACACCGTTTGATTGAGGTGAGTATGGAGCCGTCGTTTGATGAATAATGCCTTCTTGGGAATAGTATTCCTCAAATGGCGCTACATATTCTCCCCCTCTATCGCTACGAATGGATTTAATCCATAGGCTCAGTTGGTTCTCAACTTCTGCTTTGTAACGTCGGAACGCTTCAAAGGCTTCATTCTTACTTTTCAACAAGTAAAGTTAACAATACCTTGTGCTATCATCTATAAATGTCACAAAGTACTTGTTCCCCCCTCTAGTTTGTGCAAACTTCAAATAACATATATCTGTGTGAATAAGTTCTAGAGGAGCGGTATTCCTTTCGACGGATCGAAAAGGAAGCTTGGTGAGTTTTGCCTCTACGCACACCTCACACTTATGTTAAGGGTTTACGTCGATAGATGGCAACAACTCCATCTTTACCAGTCTTTGAATAGACTTGTAGTTAACGTGTCCTAATCTATGATGCCATAAATTAGAAGACTCAAGCAAATAAGAAGAAGGTTCAACTTTATTACTTGGACGCAATACAGACATGGCATTCACTTTGAAGAGGCCTTCACAGACAAAGCCTCTCCCCACAAATGTGCCATTTTTAGTGAGTACAAACTTATTGGATTCAAACACTAGCCTAAAACCAGCATTAACCAATAAAGGACCAAAAATTAAATTTCTTCTAATCTCTGGGATGTGCATCACTTCCTTCAGAGTAAGTTCCTTGCCGGAAGTCATCTTCAGGACCACCTTTCCAACCCCCAGCACGTCGGAAGAAGCGTTGTTGCCCATGAACAGCTTCTTGTCAGCGACTGGTGTGTACGTGGAGAAGACATCTTTGTTGGAACAGATGTGTCTAGTAGCACCTGTGTCCACCCACCACTGCATCGGATTCTCAACCAAGTTGGCTTCTAGCACCACTACAGAGAATTCCTCGATCATGTCATCCAGGAGCGTGTCCTTGACGACGTTTGCCTGCGCCTTGCCTTTAGACTTGGCTTTCTGTTGTTGCTCAGTCTTGAGCTTGCGGCATTCCTTGATCCTATGACCAGGTTTCCCACAGTGGTGACAGTTACCTCTGAACATCTCCTCTGCGGGGGCTTTTCCGTCTTTCTGGAACTTTTGCTTCTTGCTTGAGTTCCCTTTGGCCTCAGCCAGATTCACCTTCGCCTCAGCAAGTTGTCTACCCCTTGGCAAGGTCTTCTTATTATCTTCCTGGATTTGCAGTTTGATAATAAGCTCTTCAAAGGTCATCTCCTTTGTCTTGAGTTTCAAGTAACTCATAAACTCATTCCATGAAGGAGGTAACTTTTCAATCAGCGATGCAACCAAAAACTGCTCGTTTGGTTTCATTCCTTCCAAATCCAGGTTATGTAAAATCATTTGGAATTCCTGGACTTGGGTCATCACTGTCTTACTGTCCACCATTTGGAATTTTAGAAATTTCCCAACGATGAACTTCTTAGTACCCGCATCTTGTGCGTTGTACTTCTTTTGCAGTTTATCCCACAGCTCTTTGGCAGTGCTAACGGAGTAATAGACCGTGTAGAGAGAGTCTGGCAATCAGTTCAGTATGTAGTTCTTACACATGAAATCGCTATGATTTCACGCATCACGAACCATATTCATGCCGTTAACGACATGGATACCAAGGCCCCCTTCACCCGTTTCAGCAGGCGAAGAGTCCATTTCATCTCCAGTTTGTGGAGGATCTTCCGTAAGGAACCGAGCCGTGCCCATAACTGTTAAGTAGAACAACATCTTTTGCTGTCATCTCTTAAATTCTGATCCCATGAATTTTTCAGGGCGATCATGGTGATATGAGGCAGAAGGTGTAGCACCAGTAGTCGGGAATGCAGCGGTGTTTCGCCTTGAACGATGCAAGAAGCGGCAACAATAATAACGACGATTAAGGCGGCGGAGTGTTTCTTGCCTTGGCCGAGCGGCGGCGGCGGGGAAGCGACAACGTTGCCTCGAGAGGCGACAACGATGGCAACAGAACATCATCATATTTCCAGCCATGTTACAACAATTACAGTAAGCTAATATTGTCTTAAACTTGTTGGTTACAAAGGTGCAGAAAACGGGAATTACAAATAACTGCCTAGTAATACAAGAACTGAAAATTACAATACAACAAGAAAACTGAAATTACAATTCTGTTGTAGAAGGAAAACTGGAAACTGTTTGGTTTTTGCTGAGTCGAGTGTTCGGATTGGCCATCAAGGACCATCAGGGACCAAACTGTACATCTGAAAGAATTCTGGTCCAAACTGTACATCTGGCAAAGTTCTCTGGCCCAAAAAGATAATATCAGAAGAACCACGGCCCACGGCCCAAGGCCCGTGACCCGTGCGGCGGCGGCGCGCGTGTGGGCTTTCCTCGAACCGAAGCACATCTAGGTCCTCCCTCCTTTAAACACATGGATACCCCTTGGGGTCCCAAACCCCAAACCAATTTTGAGTCTTATATACACAACAATTCTTTCTTCCTCCGCCGATGAGGGAGAATTGAACACAATACCACACTTTTCCATGCTTCAAACACCTCATTTCGTGGACCAATATCTCTTTCATTTCTCAATGAAATTTGACGATTCTTGGCCCTACGGTTATCTACGTACTTAGTAGATCATGCATGTGTGAAGAACCGGATTCTCCAACATACGTAACACTAGTGTTTAAGCCGTTAAAGTTGGTCGGTCGCAACTCCCGCCAAAGGCAAATTTCCAACAATTACATATTAGCAGTTGAATAGCTGTTATTTTTTGTGGTAAAATACTGCATTTTAGCAACTGAAAAACTAATATCAACTCTAGATTTTAGCCTTCAGTTTCACAATTTTTTTTTTCTGGTTTTCCCTTTTTGCTGTTTTTTGTTTTCGTATTGTTTTGCTGCTGGTTTACCACCTTTTTGCTATTTTCCCACTATTTCGCTGTTGGTTTACCTCTTTTTTGCTGATTTTTCTATTATTTTGCTGGTTTAGTAATTATTTGCTGGTTTGAAGTGCTCAGTACAGTAAGTAAATGACATATTGGGATAGTGGACGACGTAAAAGAAGTAAGAAGCAACCGATAATCCACCTATAGGTCAATCTCCCACACTAGCTACTATAAATCTTCTTCCATCCTCCTCATTAGACTAATTCATCGCCAAGTGCCTTTTTCACACCACCGCCGCCTAGCCAATTCCAGTTCAATTCTTCCCATGGGACACACTCTGGCCTACCTTTAATTTTACGGCAAAAGGCCAAAATTATCTCCGAACAATTCAAAATAGATCACATATACCCTTCATTTGTTTTTTATATCAAAAGAACCTTCGTGAGTCACTCCAAAGGACTACAAATGCCCCTTTCATTAATGGACTGCCACGAATACTGACTGGGTAGTCCAATGTGGAAACAAATATTGACATGATTGTCCACCTAGATAGTATTTGTGGCTAAAACCCCTCTCCCCTTTAAATCAATGCTTTCTTCTTCGAATTAGAACCCTAATTTTAGAATTTCTTCCCCACTGAATTTAGTTGAAAATCTCAAATAATATTTTGATTTTTTTATAAGTTTTATCTCGAATAACCACAAGACAATGGATTGGAAATTTCAATAATAATTTTTCTCAAAATAGTAAAAAGCAACAACAAATAGTGTTATTATAAGTGAGTTTTCAATCTGTAATTTTCAAATTTGTGATTTAAGATTTTTTCATAGTTTTTATGGATCTGGATTATCGAAGGAGTGAATGAAAATGTTGGAGAAGAAGATGATGGTGCTCATATCATCAACATATCACGTGTATTATGTCAATATTTTTAAATCTTCTTAATCTTTTCTCAAATTTACTCAAAATACCTTTTATAGTTTCTTTATTTAATTCATTTCATTTTTCTTTTAACAAAAAAAAATATTTTTTCTTTTTAAGTGAAGAAAGATGATATATAAAATGAAGTGTCCATCATTGTAGGATCGTCCGTGTGAGTATTATAAATATCCTCCTTTTTAAATTTAAATCACATTATTACACCTACTGGAAATTTAGTGGGAAGAAAACTTTTATTTTTGAAATTAGGGTTCTAATTTGGAAAAGAAAGCATGGATTTAAAGGGTAGAGGATTTTTAGCCACGTGGACTGCCTAGGTGGACAATCATGTGAGCATTTTATTTCGCGACAGACTGCCCAATCAACATTTGTGGCAGTTCATTAACGAGAGGGGCATTTGTGGTCCTTTGGAGTGACGACGAGAACACTTTTGATATCAAAAATAAACGAATGATATATGTAGTCTATTTCGGATAGTTCGAGGATAAGTTTACACTTCTCCGTTAATTTTATGCCCACTCCTAATGTGGTCTCTTCCACACAAATGCATATTAGTCAGCATAGCAGTTCTTCATTTGTGCATGGTATTTCACTCCGGCCGCATCTCTGTCATCATACACACAGAGGCGAAACTACAATTTGGAAAGGGTGGTCAGATGAATATCCTTCGCTAGAAAATTCTACCGTATATGTAGGACAAATATCGTTGTTATCGAATAAGTATTTTATCCTGAACACCCTTGACCGTTCTAGCAGCGATAACTCATCGGTCAATGGTGGTCAGATTGTCAAAAGTCTCACGGGTTCAAATCTACATGACAACCATATTGTGTACTTATTTTTTCTAAGCAAAATAGAACAAACAATAAAGTATTCTTACTAAGGGAATATTCTCTCATGTAAGATATTCTTATAAAGGGAATATTCTCTCTTGTAAGATATTCTTATTAAGGGAATATTCTCTCATATAAGACATTCTTGCTATTTCTCTCAAATAGAGAAATATTTTATGCCTATCTAAATAAGGGAAAAGAAAATTTTGCTTCATTTTATATGATATTTTTCATTTTTTGAAATTTAAACTTAAACCAATATTTTTAAATATATTTTATTTAATAATATTGACATGATAAGAATTGCAACTTATAGTATTTTAAATATATTTTTTAACTATTTAATTTTAAATTTTAAAATATTAAGTTGATTTAATTCAATTTAACTTTAAAAATTAGTCAACTTGAATCTCGAGAGCCAAAAAGTGTCACATAAATAGAAATGGAGGGTGTATAAATTTATAGAAATCACAAAACTAGGCACAAAACGTAGACACCTTTTTTATTATTTGTAAATATTTTGGTGAGAATTACCTAGCATCTTAGCTATGTGTCGCACCCGATTTTGACCTGCGGGCTTCACGACGCGATGGCGTCGATTCCCTCTGGATTGGATAAAAATGCTTGCTTTGAGGAGTCGCCACCTAATTATTCTAAGGTGAATTAGGACACCTAAATACTAACTAAAAGCTGTAAAATAACTCCAATTTTATGGTCTACGAAACTAATGAGATTCTAGGTAAGGGTTCTTTATTATCCTAAAGGAAAGGGGTTAGGCATCCTTTAAGATCCGCTAACTTGAGGTTATCCGATCAAACTCAGGTTAATTATTGTACTAAGAAAATGCATGTTTTTACAAGTATAAAAATAATGTTGCAAGTAGATAATAAAATGATAGCATTTTGTACATGTAAAGTTGAGAGAAAAATAAACAAATATGCATTTGTATGGAAATGATAAAAATATATGCAAGATGATTTTTATGGGCGACGAGCCTAAAAAATAGGTAAACTAGCGATTTTCGATTTTAAAACTAACCGAGCCTAAAATAAATAAACTAGCGATGGGTTTCAAGTTTTTGACTACCGTATTAATTAATCTAAGTCTACCTATTGTAAATATTTCAATAATTTGAGGAGTACAATAATATTACAATACAGAATGAAATAAAACTGAATTAAAAAAAGTAAAAAACAACAATAAAATAAATAATCTATAAGGGGTATTTGTCTTCTTTGACTTTATCCCTTGCAAGCTGTCAAGAACAAACGGTTAGAAACAATTGAATATAAATAACTTCAGATCCGTATCCAAAACAATAAATGTTTTGATTACGGAGGGCTCAGACATAAATTTAAAAAGATCATTCCAATCACGTCGTGGCTGCGAACATATGACTCGTTGGTCATTTTAGTTGCCTTGCCCAACGAACATGTTGGTCTCTCGGGTGAATAAGAAAAAGATTTAAGTTTCATCCTTGCCCAGAAGTTTTATTTTCCTTCTTTACAACTGTGGAGGCCTCAAAAATCGACGGATATTTTTTCATCGGCCATATGCGGTATTTATTCAAAGCAGTAAAGCAGTAAAAATGCGGCCTCGAATTCAATTTCATTGGCCTAAATGCAGTATTTATTCAAAGCAGTAAAACAGTAAAAACGCGGCCTCGAATTCAATTTCATTGGCCTAAATGCAGTATTTATTCAAAGTAGTAAAGCAGTAAAAATAAACCGAAAAATAGTAAACTGAAACCAAGAAGCAATTTCCGAAGGCGACGCGACCTCGAGTTCAATTACATTGGCAAAAGCAGTAAAGTAGTAAAGCAGAAAGATATCCGTGCACGGATGTTTAAATGCCAAAATAAACCAACAGTTTGCAATCAAAACGTCCGACCCGAATTCTGAAATTTTCGGACCGAAGCAGGATTCGAATCTGCTTCTGAAATCCTGCCCGAGACAGAACAGTGATCCGGCTCGGATTTCGGGTCGACCTGACCCGGAATCAAACATTTTTTTTATTTATTTTCAGATAACCAACAACAAGATATAAAAGATATAAATTTGGAAATTTATTCAACCCGGGTAGACCCGACCTGGATCAGTGACCCGACCCGAATTGGATTTTTCAACCCGGATCAATTTCTTTCCAAATTTCAGATAACCAAAAACAAGATATAAAACATATAAATCTGGAAATTTATTCAAACCGGTTCGACCCAACCCGGGTCAGTGACCCGACCCGAATCAGATTTTTCAACCCGGATCGATTTCTTTCCCGATAACCAACAACGATATAAAAGATATAAATATTTTATTCAACCCGGATCAGTTTTTTTTTAGATTTTCAGATAGCCAACAACAAATTATCAAATACAAAAATCTAAAAATTTACCTGACCCGGATTCTGGCCCGACAGGAACAGTGATCCGACCCGACCCGGAATCCGAAAACAGTGAAGAATAGCAAAAAATTCAGATTATTCAATACCAAAACCCCAATAATTTTAACTTATATTTTCGGACTCTTTAAGATGAAGAACAAACGCCCTTAAGAAGATTTCGGATTTCAAAACTTAAAAACTAGATTTTCAGATCTCCAAATTCCCCCCCCCCCCCCCCCCCCCCCCCCAAAATGAAGAACAACATGGGGTATTTATAGATGGCTTAACCCTCCCAAGAACGAGTTTGAAATTCGAATAAAAGGTTTAAAAAATTTGATTTTGGAAGCGGATTTTGGGGGTATGGGTTGCGGATTTTCGGGGATAATGGAGTGGGTTGAAGTGATGGGGGGTGTGGCGGTGTCAGGGGTTGGTGGTGGCAGGGGTGAGGTGACGGCGGGTATGGGGGGTTGTCGGCCGAAAGGGTGTGTATGGTGAAGGAGAAGGGTTTTTTTTTTTTTTTTGGTGGGTTTGGGGGATATGGGCGAAAATAAGGGAAAAAGGTTGTTGGGCTTGGGAGTTTTGGGGCGATTTAGGCTGGTCGGTTGGGCTTGAGGAAATAAAGGGGAAGGGAATAAGGGGTATTGGGCTTGGGGGTTGGTTTGGTTAGGGAATTAGGAAATAAGAAATTAGGGTGTTGGGTTGGGGCGAAAATAAGAGAGGGGGAGTTGGGCTATTGCGGCGGGCCTGGGGCTTGACCGGTTGGGCCATATTTTTGTGGGATTTGGTTGGAGTATTGGGTAGAAATTATTTTGGTAGGGAAATAAAAAGTGGGTTGTGAGTTTAAAAATATAAAAGGGGATTTTATTGTATAAAAAGAAAGCTTTGCAAAATTTATAAATTGTAAAGATGATAATATGATAAAATATAATATTTGTGAAATGCCTGATGCTAAAAAAAAAAAAAAAAAATGCGATGCCGTTTTGTGAAAATAAAAATAACATATAGTATTAAGATAAAAAGTATGATTATGATATAAAAAATGCAAATGACAAATAAAATGCAAATAATAATAAAATGATGATATATATACATATATATGCCTATATTTTAAAATTATTTTAATGTGTCAAAAATATTTAAAATTGCAAATAAAATTAGAAAAGATGGGACAAAATTGGATGTCAACAGATGCCCCTCTTTGGCCGGAGACGATGAAAGAGTTTTCGGCCAAAGAAGTTGACTGAGTATCCAATGTTGTCCTAATCATCAGGACTCGAGGGAAGGTTATGGATGAGTGGGAAGAAATAGAATCCCGAGGGAGAAGAAATTGCAAAAGTTGGTGCAGATTCAAGAAAAATTGCACCAGTGTCGAGTTATGATGACACTGGTTTCAGATGTGGTGAAATACCGGGGGAAGGGAGAAACGATGTTCGAAGCACTTCCCCAATGCAGATAACGCCGTTGCATAGGCGTAATGAGATGACGTCGTTGCTTAGACGTTATGTAGATAGCGTTGTTGCATAGGCGTGATTGAAATTAAAGTACCCGTATTAGAAGGTGGGCGCCTGACTGAAATTAAAATACCCGTATTAGGAGGTGGGCACCAGAAATGCCGTCGTTGTATTGACGTGATGCGTTAGTGACCCGCATGGGTTGAAATAACGTCGTTGTATGGACGTGTTGTTAATGACGTCGTTGTATGGACGCAATGCTGATGACGCCGTTGTATGGGCGTAATGCTGATGACGCCGTTGTATGGGCGCAATGTTGATGACACCGTTGTATGGGCGCAATGCTGATGACGTCGTTGTATGGACGTTGCTGGTGACACCGTTGTATGGGCGCAATGCTGATGACGCCATTGTATGTGCGTAATGCTGATGACGTCGTTGTATGGACGTAATGCTGATGACGTCGTTGCTTCGACGTGATGCTGCTGACGTCGTTGTATAGACGTTATGCTGATGATGACGCGTGTTGTATGGGCGCAATGCTAAAGACGTCGTTGTATGGGCGCAATGCTGATGACGCCGTTGTATGGGTGCAATGCTGATGACGTCGTTGTATGGACGTAATGCTGATGACGCCGTTGTATGGGCGCAATGCTGATGACGTCGTTGCTTCGACGTGATGCTGCTGACGTCGTTGTATAGACGTTATGCTGATGACGTTGTTGTATAGACGTTGCTGATGACGTCGTTGTATGGACGTTGCCGATGACTCTGTTGTATGGGCGCAATGCTGATGACGCCGTTATATGGATGTAATGCTGATGACGTCGTTGTATGGACGTAATGCTGATGACGCCGTTGTATGGGCGTAATGCTGATGACGTCGTTGTATGGACGTAATGCTGATGACGCAGTTGTATGGGCGTAATGCTGATGACGCCGTTGTATGGGCGCAATGCTGATGACGCCGTTGTATGGGCGCAATGCTGATGACGCCGTTGTATGGGCGCAATGTTGATGACGTCGTTGTTTAGACGTGATGCAGATGTCGTCGTTGCATAGACGAAATGTAGGACGTCGTTGCTTAGACGTGATGCAAAGTGTGACCCTAAGGTCGAATAGCTATGTCATCAATATAGATTAAAAGTTAATGCGCGGACATAAGCGATGTAAAAGGAATGGATAAGGATGAGAAATATGACCCTGTGAGTCGAAATATCGTCCTTGTATAGCAGCTGGGACCCTGTAGGTCAAGATGATGTTTTTTTTTTCCGTATAGAGGCCCAATAGGAACGTGATCCTTGTGGTGAGCTGTGATACGGGAATTCTTTATGAAATTAAGCCTCGTGTCGCGGCTTCCCGCCTTTGTCAACTTGAAGACTTGCACTCAAAGAAATTCGTGAGTTTGGGGGGCAAAGGCGGTTGATTCGCGTTGACTTTGTAGCTTTGGCTCTTGACGTTTGGCGTATTCTTGCAGTAAAACCTTAAATTTTGCCCCAGTTTCTGGTATATATGAAGATGTTGAACTTTCAACTGGACAAAATCGAGTTTGTGCGGGCAACTTGCTTGTCCTATTAAGGCGATCATGTGAGCCTATTGCGTTGGGTGCAATATAATGGAAGAAAATTTCCAATGGTGTGACCGAAGCCGATATAGGTTGCCTACGTATTCCGACAAAGGAAATCAGGTCATAACGTAGTTCGTTGCAAGCAAAATGGCGATTGTGAAGCTTTCCAAAATGGGACCGAAGCCGATGTGGCTGCCTACGTATCCCACCGAGGGAATCAGGTCATAACGTAGTTCATGTAAGCAAAAAGGGTTTTTTTTAAGGATTTTCTAAAAATGAGACCGAAGCTGATGTGGCCGCCCATGTATCCCGCCGAGGGAAATCAGGTCATAACGTAGTTCGTTAAAAGCAAAAAGGGATTGTGAAATTTTTTCAAAAATGGGACCGAAGCCGATGTGGCCGCCTACGTATCCCGCCGAGGGAATCAGGTCATAGCGTAGTTCATGCGGCAAAAGAGGGATGTAAATTTTTAGAATGTTTTTTTGGGTAAAAGAGAGTGACTAGAGTTTGAAAAAAAAATGATCGCAATATATTTTGCAAGGTCTTTTTTTTTTAAAAAAAAAAAAAATTATGAAAAAGACATAATCACGTCTTGACTTCGGTTGGTACCAACAATTAGTATTGCGCTTAGTGGTTCCTGTTATTTGCTTTTTGCATAACCGAGACTGACTTCAGGGTAATTCCTACAGCTTCAGATGCTACCTCAGACATACCTGAGTATCGACACTTGCTTCAAGCCAAGGTTTTGACATATATGCATCCTCATGTTTCAAATGCCCTCACTGAAAGAAAGTCCCATTCTCATATGTATTTCAGTATTTTGAACTTTGGGACGTGTAGAGAAGTACACTCACCCTCAGAAAGATGTTCAATGCATTTAATTGTGATACCATAGGCTTGGCCGTCATGTGAGTATCCACTAATGTGAGAACCCTCTGTATAGGATCATGCAGGGCTTGTTGGGTTTGTAATGTAGGCTTGGTGAAAGGAAAGGATATCATTTGGGTAAGGAGTGACTAATCCTTCCTTGAGCGTTGGAATATGTCCACGCTTGATATTTATGTGCCTTGATGCCGATTTGCTTCTTTTTGCCCCCTTTGTTTTGTACCGACTTCTTTTGAATATTTCGTTTGGAGCTTTTCCCCCTTTTTCGGAGTTATTTCCCTTTTTTTTTGTTGATATTGTCGGGGCTTTTGACTTCCTTTTTGTGTGAAGTCGTCCTTTTGTTTTGTTTTCTTTTCCTCTATTGGGAACATTGCAACTTCAACTCGGATCTTATTATCAATTTGCACATTTCTGATGCGCTCATGGAGGTCGGGCCAAAAGAGGGTTAGTGCGTGTACGCACTCGGAAAGGGTATATGCATAAGATGTGGTTGTTAAAAAAAATAGGCTTCAGGCTCAAAGGGGAAGTACTACAGATAATGTTATTTGGTACGCTGGAAAGGCTCAAACGGATCAAAGAAAGCCTACGATCCTTTCCTATACCAAGTGTTACTCAGGATTTCGCCTCAACAAACATTCGAGCCAAGTTATAGATCATAATGCAATGCAATTAAACTTATTCTAAAACTCACCACACAATGCACATGAAACGATGAGGTTGACTTTGTTCATATCTTAGAAGCATGCAAAACAATTTTTATATGTCAACACAGGCGTGAATGAGAGGTACCAGAAAAATCTATGGTTTACCACGAAGTCAGTCTTCTCCGCTTGTTCTTTCCTATGTACACTTCTAATTGTGTTGGTATCTAACTAAGTCAATCAATGATTCTTAAAAATATATCTTTTTTTTTTGTATTTTTGAATAAAGGGTACCGAACCCAAGCTGCCTACGTATCTTATCTTTGACGAGAATCAGGTGTGCGTAGTTCGTGCGGCTAGTATATATAAAATGTATGCTTGAAAAAGAATTCATCGGATAGTAAAAGTAAAAATTGTATAAAACAGATGATTGTCCACTATGGGACGAATGCAAAGTAAAAAAATAATAATTGTCCACAGTAGAATGAATGCAATGAAAAAATGATTATCCACAATAGGATGAATGAAGAGATTGATAAACCAGATATGTCCCTCTCTAAGGTGGACAAGGAAGTGTGTCTTTTTTTTTTTTGATTTTTTTAGTGCTGTCGAACCCGAGAAGGGCTACCTGCGTATCACACCGTACGGTGAGAATCAAACACTCGTAGTTCGTGAGGATATGTTGTAAAAAAAAAAAAAGATATGATATAAAGGAATTATGTAACGAAAATTAAGCATATCAATTGAATTTGCAAATATGTAAGAAAAAAAAAAGGTATAGACAGATCATTTTTGTGAAAACCTTTTGCTTTGTTCTTTCCTGGAGTATATCCAAGGATAATGTTTTAGAACGACCGCCCCTGACTATTCGCGAGGACGATCTTCCTGCAAAAATAAGGGCACCGAGTGAAAGGAGGAAAGTCACAGAAAGAATAATAAAATGTGGAAGTGTGATAGTATAGTCAAAGACTCCCCTGATTGATTTGTTCAGACTGGAGGTTGGATGACTTCTTTCAGTCAAAGTATCTCCCAGTCATCTTTGTAAACGACTGCTCTCGACTGTTTGCGAGGACGGTCTTCCTGCAAAAATGAGAGACATGGGTGAAAGTAGGAAAGTCGCAAAAATAATAAAATGTAGGAGTGTGACAATATGGTCAAAGACTCCCCTGATTGCTTCACAAGGTCCAAGTCTTGATGTTCAAGAACGATTTATCCTTGGGCAGTGACACAATTTCTGTCCCGAGAACCAAAAGATATAGTGTTGCCCCAGTAGAAGTCTTGATTGTGGTGCGATAGCCCAAAAGTTTAAAGTGCAAATGTTCATGCCCGAGTTGCAAGCGACATGGCATGATATGCACAGAATTGAAGCAGGTAATTATTGTATTAAATAATATGTATAGAATTAAAAGAAGAAAAATAGCAAACAAATTGTGCGGGAATAAATGTGCGTCCTAACATGCATGGAGCCTCTCTTATGCCAGAGGTGAGCCTAAACGCCAAATATGAGAGATTATGACAGATTAATCCAAACTGTCAAACTGCAATGCTTTTATTGGAAATGAAGACAAAACGTATGTACATTTTCCAATATCAGCATGTCATGATTAGGCTTGGATTAGTCTATCATTATCACGTTACACATAATATGCTGATGGGTCATTGGGTCGTGAGACTTGTCGACAATTTGGTGGATTTCTTAATTGTGGAGTCGACATCAAGGATCGACCCACCTAAGGCGTATGCATGCATGACTTAAGATAAAGTGTGGTATAGCTCTATCCTAAATTTTCTAAGATTTGGCTGACTAGACTCAAGGTTCCCGAGCGGACTGCTCGAGTGAGAAGGCTACGCGGCCAACCGGATGGTCCGGACGCTCCACGCATATACCAACTCTCCTAATATTTTGGAAATTTGAAAGAAGTTTGCGGGTGCGCAAAACACACCACGCGTGTAATGTGTGATAGTGTCAATTTTTCAGAGTGGAATAAATATGAGCGAAATGCCAATTTAAGAAAAGTAGTAAGAGAATAAAACAATTAAAGCAGTTATGCAAAATTTCACAAATGAAACATATCAAAGCATTAAATCAAATAATGAGCAAAAAGTAAAGCGCAATAATAATTAACCTGAGTTTGCTATGGTTAAGAACCTGAGGATTTCCCAAGTGGAGTCGACATGCTGTCGCACCCGATTTTGACCTGCGGGCTTCGCGACGCGATGGCGTCGATTCCCTCTGGATTGGATAAAAATGCTTGCTTTGAGGAGTCGCCACCTAATTATTCTAAGGTGAATTAGGACACCTAAATACTAACTAAAAGCTGTAAAATAACTCCCATTTATGGTCTACGAAACTAATGAGATTCTAGGTAAGGGTTCTTTATTATCCTAAAGGGAAGGGGTTAGGCATCCTTTAAGATCCGCTAACTTGAGGTTATCCGATCAAACTCATGTTAATTATTGTACTAAGAAAATGCATGTTTTTACAAGTATAAAAATAATGTTGCAAGTAGATAATAAAATGATAGCATTTTGTACATGTAAAGTTGAGAGAAAAATAAACAAATATGCATTTGTATGGAAATGATAAAAACATATGCAAGATGATTTTTATGGGCGACGAGCCTAAAAATAGGTAAACTAGCGATTTTCGATTTTAAAACTAACCGAGCCTAAAATAAATAAACTAGCGATGGGTTTCAAGTTTTTGACTACCGTATTAATTAATCTAAGTCTACCTATTGTAAATATTTCAATAATTTGAGGAGTACAATAATATTACAATACAGAATGAAATAAAACTGAATTAAAAAAAGTAAAAAACAACAATAAAATAAATAATCTATAAGGGGTATTTGTCTTCTTTGACTTTATCCCCTGCAAGCTGTCAAGAACAAACGGTTAGAAACAATTGATTATAAATAACTTCAGATCCGTATCCAAAACAATAAATATTTTGATTACGGAGGGCTCAGACTTAAATTTGAAAAGATCATTCCAATCACGTCGTGGCTGCGAACATATGACTCGTTGGTCATTTTAGTTGCCTTGCCCAACGAACATGTTGGTCTCTCGGGTGAATAAGAAAAAGATTTAAATTTCATCCTTGCCCAGAAGTTTTATTTTCCGTCTTTACAATTGTGGAGGCCTAAAAAATCGACGGATATTTTTTCATCGGCCATATGCGGTATTTATTCAAAGCAGTAAAGCAGTAAAAACGCTGCCTCGAATTCAATTTCATTGGCCTAAATGCAGTATTTATTCAAAGCAGTAAAGCAGTAAAAATAAACCGAAAAACAGTAAACTGAAACCAAGAAGCAATTTCCGAAGGAGACGCGGCCTCGAGTTCAATTACATTGGCAAAAGTAGTAAAGTAGTAAAGCAGTAAAGCAGTAAGATATCCGTGCACGGATGTTTAAATGCCAAAATAAACCAACAGTTTGCAATCAAAACGTCCGACCCGAATTCTGAAATTTTGGACCGAAGCAGGATTCGAATCTGCTTCTGAAATCCGGCCCGAGACAGAATAGTGATCCGGCTTGGATTTCGAGTCGACCCGACCAGGAATCAAACATTTTATTTATTTATTTATTTTCAGATAACCAACAACAAGATATAAAAGATATAAATCTGGAAATTTATTCAACCCGGGTCGACCCGACCCGAATCAGATTTTTCAACCCGGATCAATTTCTTTCCAAATTTCAGATAACCAAAAACAAGATATAAAACATATAAATCTGGAAATTTATTCAAACCGGGTCAGTGACCCGACCCGAATCAGATTTTTCAACCCGGATCGATTTCTTTCCAAATTTCAGATAACTAACAACAAGATATAAAAGATATAAATCTGGGAATTTATTCAAACCGGGTCGACCCGACCCGGATCAATTTTTTTTAGATTTTCAGATAGTCAACAACAAATTATCAAATACAAAAATCTGAAAATTTACCTGACCCGGATTCTGGCCCGACAGGAACAGTGACCCGACCCGACCCGGAATCCGAAAACAGTGAAGAATAGCAAAAATTTCAGATTATTCAATACCAAAACCCCAATAATTTTAACTTATATTTTTGGACTCTTTAAGATGAAGAACAAACGCCCTTAAGAAGATTTCGGATTTCAAAACTTAAAAACTAGATTTTCGGATCTCCAAATTCCCCCCCCCCCCCCCCAAAATGAAGAACAACATGGGGTATTTATAGATGGCTTAACCCCCCCAAGAACGAGTTTGAAATTCGAATAAAAGGTTTAAAAAATCTGATTTTGGAAGCAGATTTTAGAGGTATGGGTTGCGGATTTTCGGGGATAATGGAGTGGGTTGAAGTGATGGGGGTGTGGCGGTGTCAGGGGTTGGTGGTGGCAGGGGTGAGGTGACCGGCGGGTATGGGGGGTTGCCGGCCGAAAGGGTGTGTATGGTGAAGGAGAAGGGTTTTTGTTTTTTTGGTGGGTTTGGGGGATATGGGCGAAAATAAGGGTAAAAAGGGGCTGTTGGGCTTGGGAGTTTTGGGGAGATTTGAGCTGGTCGGTTGGGCTTGGGGAAATAAAGGGGAAAGGGAATAAGGGGTATTGGGCTTGGGGGGTTGGTTTGGTTAGGGAATTAGGAAATAAGAAATTAGGGTGTTGGGTTGGGGCGAAAATAAGAGAGGGGAGTTGGGCTGTTGCGGCGGGCCTGGGGCTTGACCGGTTGGGCCCCTTCGTGGGCTGGCCGGTTGGGCCATATTTTTGTGGGATTTGGGTTGGAGTATTGGGTAGAAATTATTTTGGGTAGGGAAATAAAAAGTGGGTTATGAGTTTAAAAATATAAAAGGGGATTTTATTATATAAAAAGAAAGCTTTGCAAAATTTATAAATTGTAAAGATGATAATATGATAAAATATAATATTTGTGAAATGCCTGATGCTAAAAAAAAATGCGATGCCTTTTTGTGAAAATAAAAATAACATATAATATTAAGATAAAAAGTATGATTATTATATAAAAAATGCAAATGACAAATAAAATGCAAATAATAATAAAATGATGATATATATACATATATATGCCTATATTTTAAAATTATTTTAATGTGTCAAAAATATTTAAAATTGCAAATAAAATCAGAAAAGATGGGACAAAATTGGGTGTCAACACTATGTTTTGCGTATTTTTGTTTGGAGTATTATATTTTGTCTTGTAATTATTTTTCGTAGAATACATTTTAATACAATTTGAAGTTTCGAGAAATATCTTAAATACAAAAAAAAAAAGTCTTATAAGTAAAATGCTCTACAATAAATGATGAAATTTAGGCGATTTTGTAGTGCCTAATATAAAAAAGAGATATTTAATATTGTTTTTAATGAGTCTATTATAAAAATATTTCAAGATATAAATCTTCTCGAGTAGGATTCAATAATATATTTGAATTACGCTTTCAACCGAAGATTTTTTTCCCTCTTTTATGTTTAGTTTTAATTTATACCATTGTTAATACTATAACAAGTGCTTTTATGACTTAAGTAAATATTGTGTAGCTTGACTTCAATTTTAGCACCAAACTTTCGATTTTTCTTTGTATTTATCTCTTTGAAGTTTAAACACCCTTAGCTAAAATTTTGGCTCCGCCATTGCATCCACACCTACCATTTATGGATTGAAATTGGAGTTCCTTGCACACCAACATCGCCATCCATTGATAGTGCTACACCAGCTACTTTACAGAGTTTGAACGTTAGAGAGACATTAGAGTATGTTCGTTACCGGAGTCTGATTTTCGTCATTGATGGTGATGCGTAAGTAATCCTTATGATTTTACTTAATTTGTTAAAAGTATGAAAATTAACATGGTTTAATTTTAATGCAGGCTGTTTCCCTGATATATCACTGCGAGTATGGTTACAACATCAATTAAATCAATTTTAGTGATGCTTGGGGTAGATGGATGACATTATCATACATTGTAAGAGATCAGATATGGAATCAGTTTAAGGTACAAATAAAAATCTTATTTATATTGTTTATGTGATATCCACTTTTCTATCTAATGATACTAATTATTTTACAAACGAAGTGTGCATGGCAGCATTGTTATGAAAATTAAACAAATACCATTTTCGAGAAGAAAGCAGCTTCGTGAATTAAAAATAACTTGTATGAATACGGGATGATGTGTGGGCTAAAGTTTTGCTAATGTGGGACAGTGATGAATTTAAGAGGAAGAGTGCACGAGCAAAGGAAACCCGAGCCTCTGAAAGGGGTGGCTCGTTGCACACTGGAGGTTCCACGAGCTTCGCGGCCTATCGACGCCAATTAATTTTCCTTCTTTTAAATTATGTAAATATGCTTAAACAATATGATTAAACTTTTATCCAACTCTTATATTTTAATTTTGCAGGCAAAGTTAAAGGGAGAGATGTGACTCCTGCAGAGGTCTTCGCGGAGACACATAAGAAGGACGGTACATGAGAAGGTTGGGTCGAGCCATGTGCTAAGGAGACATATATAAGATCATAACTTCAACTAGTTTGCTTATATAACGACTGTTAATTTTATTTCGGAAGATTTCTAAAAGGTTTGGAAGATTGACGTCAAACCCAGCCTTCAGAGGATGGTACCACAATTCAACCTCGCCCGCAGATATAACTTCAGGATAGAGGTGGTAAGTGGTCCAAATAGATTGTAGTTGTTGTAGGTTATTATTTTTTATTGTGATGTTTAGACTGTTCTTACTTGAAATTTCTCTTGATTTTTGATTTGTGAGGTTTAGACTATTTTGAATTGATGTTTGTTTGAGATGTTTCAAATGATTGAATTTTAGACTATTTCTTTATGTTTGAATTATTGTTTTGGACATTTAGACCAACTTTAGTTGTTTGATTGGTTGCTATTTCTGTTATAGCTCTTTGGTTGGATTCTTAGGTTCTGGCTGTTGTATTTATAGTTTGGCAGATGGTGTAGCTAATAAAACAACAATATGTTAGTAAAAAAATGCAGAATTTCCGATTATTATTGTCGGAAAGTTAAAAAGAAATTCAAAAAGTTGAATATTTCGACTATAGATGTCGGAATATTAGTTAAATAGATATTTAATAATTTAAATATCCCAACTATTGTAGTTGGAATATTTATAAAAATAATTTAAATATTTCGACTATCATAGTTGGAATATTTAAATTTAATAAATAAGTATTTTATTAATATTTTGACTACGGTAGTCGGAAAATTTAAATTTCTAGAGTTGTCTCTAATTTTACATCGTCCGAGTACGATCGTCGGATCACTTTTTCCGACCTTACATTTTCCGCCTCCCGGAAATGGTCGGGACAACATCAAAAATCCTTATTTTCTAACTATATTCTTACTACATCTTCTGTCGGAAAATCACGATTTTCTAATGGTGGTTGATGTTGCAGACACATAGCTAGTGACTAGCTACAATTCGGAGGAGTCAAGAGATAAACTCCCTTTCACAGCCACTAAAAGTGAGGATAAAGAGGTCCTAACTCCTCCGCAAGCTGATCTGATGTCGCAGCCATACTATCCCGCACCCAGCATATGCTCAATTTCATTCACACGAAATTCCCTTTCTCGATCAACTTCAATGTCGATCGGATGTCTTTATTTGTAATAGGGATACAACAACAACATATTCAGTGCAGTCCCACAACGTGGGTCTGGGGATGGTAGAGTGTACACAGACCTTACCTTTACCTTGGTAGGTAGAACGACTATTTTCGCGAGACCTTCGGCTCAGAACAAGCAAAGCAGAAGAAAAATAGTTAGACCCGGTTAAAAGGTTAAAGCAGTATGAAAAAGGAGCAGTGACTATCGTAGATAAAAGAGATAAACCAACTACACTAAAGAACGTATAGCAGAAGAAATAAAACTACAGAGAACTATAAGGCAATACTACACCTATTCGTATGATATGCTAAGTGGACCTACAGTAAGAACACTACAACTACCAGTTTGCAAGCATAAGTAGGACTACACTTGAGTACCTACTACTCTACTACCCTAATTCGTGTCCTCCACAACTCCCTATCTAAGGTCATGTTCTCAGTAAGTTGCACCTGCGCCATATCCCGTCTAATCACCTCTCCCCAATACTTCTTCGGCCTACCTATTATTTGTAATAGGGATGATGATGAAATTTGCACAACTATGTGGTCCGAAGATGATCATCTTGAAGGTGCGCAAATGGAGCTTCGGTCAGGTATGTTCTTCAACTCCAAGCACCAATTGCAAATGGCTGCAATACTTTGGAGTATCAAGAAGCTCAAAGAATTTACTATTGAAGAATCAACGAGAACAATTTAGAAAGCAATCTATAGGTGGTGGTAAGGAGGGTGTTGGTGAAAGCTTAGTAGTAGGGAGGTTCGTGTTCGTATGTGGATCAGTAAAAATACTACAGCGAACACACCTATGATATTGGTGTACTCGTCAAAGGTCATTTCAATTTTGATATTGGTTTATTTATCTTTTGTTGATTTCACAAAGTGAATCTAATCCTAGGAACCCGATTAAAGAGTACATTATAACAGTTGCACAAATGTGTGGCAAAATCTAAGCAGGAGAAAGGCATATTTGAGCATAAGCGCACTTTTGAGAGGGTATATGGCAACTGGGGGAAATCTTTCACCACGCTACCGAAGTACATGATTGCTCTACAACACTTCAATCTCGACAATTTTTTTTAATGAAAGCTCAACTGTCGTCCTGATGTTTAGCAACATATTTTCAACTATGTGTTATGGGCATTTAAATCATATATTGATGGTGTTTAGCCTAATATTTGATTATTAGAAAAATTAGTTAAATTTATTTGATTGAGGTCTTTAGCAACAAAATTACTCCAAGTTAGTTCTAATTTTTTTTTATGTGAGGTTCAAAAATGCGGTGAAGGACTAATATTAAAAGAAACAATTATAATAATGAAAATAACGAGGTAAAAAGAGATAAGAAAGCTTATTCAATCTTCAAACGGTGAAATGGAATGTATCCGAAAATCACAATAAAATACACGTAAACTGTCACGACCAAAAATTTTATTTGTGCCGTGAGTGCACCTACCCAAACCCGTAGGCGAACCCCAATCAGTCATAAGTCAAAACCGAAAGTAAATGCAGAAAGAGAAGTAAAACAACCCAAATGTACTAAAATAGTCTCACTACTCCCCAAAATCTGGAAGTCATAAGTACAAGAGCAACTATTCGAATACAAGTTTGAAAAGTACTACATACGACTGTCTGAAATGAAGAAAGACAAAAAATAAAGATAGAAAGAAGTTTGGTGTTGTCGGGATATCATTAGCTCACCCTGGACTCCGAGATATACCTCATTGATCAACAAAGTCCCTATCTTAATCTCCACTCGTGCTCAGATCAGTCCCTGCACACGAAAGGTGTAACAAGTGTAGAGTTAGTATGAGAAGCACACGTACTCAACAATGTCGTTAACCGACTCTAAGCTATAGTGATGGCGAGGGTAGGTAATCCTGATTGATGCTTAGTTACTTGCTTCATTATCACAAAGATTTACAGTTTATAAGCATTCACATAATAATTAAAGTAAAGAATCCGCAATTCAACCAAGTCGCACAGTTCATCCCTTTTTCAAGTCTGGTTGTAAAGGTTCAACCCTTCTAGTAATTAGGACAAATTATTATAAAGGTTCTATCTTTTCATTAATTAAGGCACGTAAAGTCATAAATATCCAATCTTTATATCAATTAAGGTATATAAGTCATATACATCCAATCTTTCTATCAATTAAGGTATGTAAGTCATAAAGATTCAATCTTTCCATCAATTAAGGCACATATGACATGAAAACAAGTCAATCAAGTATAAAAGGTAAGGAATGCAAATAAAATGTATGCTATGCAATGTCCATATGCACCGGCATACACACACTCTTGCAGTAGGTTTCACGTGATCCATGGAGGACTCATGAGATCTATATACCCACTCGGAATGCCAGATCTCCCAGATCACATCGAGTACCAGCCCGTAGGCTATAATATCATCACAATCACTTCATCCACGTATCATATCTAATATCCGACCTCCCACGCCCCTGTTCATATCTCATCATCTAGATGCCAATAATATTTATTCTCGCCCTGAATTATGCTCTTTGCCGTTTTATTGGCTGATGAAATCGAAAGACAAATTGATTCCTTAACTTAAGCGATTTGGGCTGGAAATAGAACTCTAATTTCCAGCGATTGGTTTCCCAACTACTCCAGAAAGCGTTAGGACGGTGGTATGAGTAAACTAAGAGGTAAGAAACAAGAATGCAGCTGAGTACAGTAAAAGTAAAGGATAAAAGATAAAGATAGATAAAATTTGAGTTGTTTGATTGATTGGGTGTGTTTATATACAAAGAATGTGTTCTATTTATAGTACAAAAAATAAGAAAAAATGGTACAATGTGCCCCCCCCATGTCAGCCATCAAGTAACCCACTATGTTCAATGGCCGACTATGGGGGAGGTGGTGCTGATTTTCTCGCCCTCTACTCTTCTTACTCAGATAATGGCCCATTTCTTTTAGCTGTCGTTAGTCGTTATCGCTTATAGGGGTCTGGAAACCCTTTTGACTTGGTGGTTGAGGCATCGACATATGAGTAGGTCCCAGTCGTACCTCTAACTGACAACTCATCTAAGATGCCTTAGTAGCCGATAAAGTTCTTGTAGTCGAGGGCTAGAAGTAAATTCGGCTTTGGAATAGTTCTGCTGTCACTGAATTCGGCTAAACACTTTAATTATTTTTTAATGTTAATAATTGCACCCCTACATTAACTCGAGTGTGACTGTTGAGTTGATGTATCCGAAAGTAGTCGTCATTTCAGTCTGACAGCTGCGCATGTCATTTCAATAGTCTCGTCTCCAGTGCATGCAATGATGATCTTTAAAGAAGCACTTCTTTCCTTCCACAAAAACGTCTCGGCTTCCACAAACATTTTCTGACGGATTCTTAGTCACACGTTTTGGGCGAAAAACCCTTAGCAGAGTGTCAATCATATCCCTGAGAAAAAGGAAGTACTTTAGGAGAGGCATTCCACACAAGGTTTCTCATTCAATCTTCTCGGCCATTCTTAAATTCCTTGCCTTTTTCCAGTAAAACCCTTTCTTCATCAGAAAAAAAAACCCATATCTTCATCTTCTTCTCTATCTTTGGGGTCGGATAGCACCGGTTCGGCTGATGATGACCTAATCCCCATTTTTGCCTTCATAGATGAGCAACTGGTTCTCACCCCTTTTGGTACATCTGAACAAGGTGACCTCCTTCTTTCCCAGCATCTAAGCCCAACGAACTACGACCTTTCGATTATCTGTGACTGGTTCACCGGCGACCGTTGTCCGGCTAGTCTGTGCACCTAGCCGACCAAGATTGCCAATTATTATGTTTGGTTGGACCGAGTAAAGTCAGCCAAGAAAGCCCAATGAAGGCGCACGGGTCTCTACGATGCCATTGCGCTGTCGAAATTTGACTCCTCCTGCAACATAGGTCTTATATATGCCTTTCTTGGTTACTGGTCGACCGCTGCTAACACCTTTGTTTTACCTTGGGGAATGATAACCCCCACATTGCTTGATGTGATGGTGATACTTGGCCTTCCGATTCCGGGAGTTGAGGCGCCTGTCCTAAGCGATATAAGTATTGCCGATTTAGGCATCAAAGTCTTAAAGACTTCTTCAGGCTACGACCAATTTATAACTAATAACCTCCGAATATCGCCTCTTCCTATCGATGATGCCGAGCATCATGCTTTTCTACTTTTTTGGTTTAGCCGATACTTTGTCTGTACGGGCTCTTGTGCAGTTGTGAAAGAGTTGGAAATTTATACGGCGTTAGCCATTTCGGGGAGGGATGTCAGTTGGGCATCTCTCTTATTGAACTATCTTTACATGGCTATGGGTGATGCCCAGGCGAGGTTAAGGGATTCCAGAAACCTGGATACCTTAGCCGGTCCCTTGTGGTTTCTTCAGTTGTGGATCACCCTCTATTTTCTTGAGTTTGTCCCCGAAAAATTTGATGACCGCCGCTTTCCATTAAACCCGCTAGTATTAGCTGACACTCTTCGAAGAATACCCCACCGCAATCTCTATCTTACATGGTTTGTCTAGAGACCATTATACAGATTGTCAACTGGTCCTAGAGAGATGGGACACCCCTGATTGGGTTTATCACGTAGCCGATGAAAACCTTACTTTCTCCCAACGGAGGACTATGATTCTCATATGGGTCAAGATTCTCACGGCCAGGGATTTGTTGGGTGGTTTGAAGCCCACTTCTAGGAATAATAAATTGACCGCGGAGCCATATCGGCCGAATTTCATAGCAAGACAATTTGGCCTTACTCAGCACGTGTTGTGGCCCCACCGCAGTATTGTCAGTTCAACCCAACGTTGCCTCATTGATGTAGAACAAGCAAAGAAGTTAGCCGACCATAATCTTGACAGACTTGGCATGTTTGACTAGAAGTCGTTTCTTCTAAGAACGAATACTACCGTCACTTTTGATGATTGGTGGGATACGACTAAGGAGAAGTTTTTTCAATCTCCTTTAGATGTTTATTGTGATCGGCTGATTCTGTCGAGAAAAAAAAGAACTCGGAAACCCCTAAATCGTGGCCAAAAGAGACCACTCGAAAAACTACTTCCTCTAATTCGGCTAGGCCTGTTACCTCAAGGTCTTCCATCGGCCAGATTATTCTTGTAAATTTTCAGCTAACATCTCTTATGTATCTTTCAGTACCCCCATCTCCTCCAGTGTTTGTTGATCTGGAGACCACTTTTGACACCGATTCCTTATCACCTAGGAAACTAGTGCCCAAACAACCCCGATGGAGTGGAGGGGTCGTCATTCGAGATTATAGTGAGGAAGGCCCTCACGAATCCAGAGTTCCTGTTCTTGTTGAGGAAGAGGAGGAAATCGAGGTATACTACTCGGCTTGCTAAAACACCTTCGCATCGGCTACTAATATTCATATTTTCTGTTTCACCCTCCAAAGACCACAACTGATAAAGCGCAGACGGCTTCATAGAGCGTCTGATGCTCCCCATCATATTGGCGGATCGTTTCCCTGGCTCATTCTCCCGTGCATTCACAGGACCCATCATCGGCTGCCCTTAAGGCCACAGTTTCTCCTACCAAGGTAGCTGATACTTCCTATACTGGGGCAACCGTAGAGGTATACCCTTTCTCTTGTGCTTGATCATTCAACTGCCTCTGGGGACTTTCCTTTATACCGAACCTATCTTTTCTGTACAGGACACTGTTGGAGATAATTCTTTGGCTGAAGCCTAACCAACTGACGGCTCAGAGGTACCAGCCGAAATCATCCCGGAAGATGTGCTTTTGAGCTACTTTGGCTTAGTCGACACTGCATCTCCACCAGCTTAGCCTATTGGCATCCATTGAGAGCGAGTCGAGGAATCTCTCGCCAGGGGAATTCCAACCACCAAAGAGGAGTTACATGCTCTGAGGGCCTCTTTGCTCCGACTGTCGAAAGAAACAACGGATTCCCCAGCTTTGGCATCCACTTACAATGACATGGCTTTGGCTCTGACTGATTTGTTTGCTTATAGGATGACCAAAGATAGTCTTGATGAGGTTGTCGCTGCTCTGCAACACTTGGGGTCTCTTCGACTAGAGAAGAACCGCATTCAAACTTCTTTTAATGAGGTCAATGCGACCAGAAAACAAAATCTCAGTCGAAGAAATAATTTGCAGGAGTGGCTGTCAAAACTGTGAGTTGAGTTGGAGCGGATCCAGGCGGAGATAGGGGCAATCACTCCAGCTATAGATGCATTAGACTCGGCCATTAGTGCCTACGACTCCTCCCGTTCTTCTTTGTTTCGGCAGAGCCTTCAGTTGGATAACAAAATCCAGGACCTCGATAGCCAGCAGGTGGTTTGGGAGCTGGATCATAAAATAGGTAACGAACGACTGGCCAACCTGGAGAATGAATGGATTGTGTGGAAAAGCCGTCTAGTTCAAACAATGCCGACAATTACTGCTCCCTCGCCAGCTGATCTTGTTACTGAGTTGTCAGCTGATACCCTTATGGACTTGCCATCCGAAGCCGTCATTACTTCTATTGTTCAAGAGGTATCGGCCGACACTCAGGCTTTTACCGAGACCCCATCGACTGTAGTGGTTGAGTCTTTGCTGGGTGTTGAAAGGGAGGTCCACGTAGGAGCGGAAGCGACTAAGGTAGTGGTCGTTGTTGTGGCTGGTGATGAAGAACAGACTGCAGCAATTAGGGATTACCAAGCAGCCGTTGATTCGACTGATCCTGAGACTTCAATAGCTGATAGTGTAGTGCAGCCTTCGGTTGGTTCAAAGCCGACCAATTTGGATTCTTAGTTGTATCGACCCCAAATCGAATGGTCTTGTTATTATGACCAGGCAGCCAGTTTGTGGCTGCCGTTTGCCCGTACATTCCCAAAATCGAAGGAAAATTAGCCTCTTTTGTGACCAGACAGCTGGTCTGTGGCTATCGATTACTTATGCATGCCCCAAAAATCGATGGGTGATATTTCTTCAAAATGTCTATCATTTACATTTCTTTTCCACACATGTTCATCGCTTGATTCGTATTGCCGGCAACACGTGGGTTCGCTACGAAGGATCCATTCCTAGTTTGGTGATCATTTGCCGATTTTACGATCTTTCATTTCAAATGACGGGATGATTTTCCAAACTAAGTCTCATTCGGCAAACCTCTTTAGGCTCTTTATGTTTGTCGTATGCTTTGGCCATTTTACATTTACCGGCTTTGACTCTTTCTATAATTGTCAGTCATTTTTCATCCAACTAACCCAACTCCATTAGCATTGCCTGCTGACATTCTTTCAAACTTAGAAAGTTCAGTTTGGCCATCTGTAATGATATTAGCTCCTGAGGACAACACTGCATCTTGGCCATAGATTTAGCCGATAGAATGTCATCCCAGTAGCTGTAGATTTGGATTTTCTGATTGCCCATTTCATTTAAGACCTGTCTTTGTAAAATGAGTTTATTTAAACTTTGCACAAAACATACACAACATGGGGTATTAAATAACACTCGAGTTTTCTACAAGCGTAGAACAAAGACAAACAAAGCTAGGCATAAAATTCCTATAGGCAGTCAAATATTGTTGGCCGCCAGATCTGGTTTTCTATCGTAGTTCCCCATCTGCGATGCCTCGACTATCCTTGCCTCAGAACTTAGAGCGGTCAGCCGATGCCACAGGTCACGTATGATTTGGGTTTCCTCAACCATTTAAGTCTTCCAAGGTAAGCCGTGGTTCGCTAATTATTTTATTTCAAAACCTCGTGGGGTAAGATTACATGATTCCAAGTTCCTTCTTCATACTGATCTGTGATGGCTATAGGAGCCACATAGGGTGAATAGAGGACAACCTCTATGTTCTGAACCCCTGGTTGAAACGGGTTATCATCCGCTAGGATGATTTCTATCTTGTCTCCTTCCCAAAAGATGAGTTTTTGATGCCTGGTAGAAGGAAGGCATTGGCTGGTGTGAATCCAGTCCCTACCCAGCAGAATGGTGTAGGATGGCTTGCCGTCTATTACAAAGAAAGCAAACCTGACCGGCTTAGGACCTACGATGATTTCTGCCACTAAAATCCCCAAAGCTTCATAAGTCTCTCCCATAAAGCTATCCATTTTCATGTTAGTTGGGATGAGATCTTCTCTATTTTTGTTGAGGCTTTTCAAAGTAAGCGGCGGCATCACATTCAGCACAGCCCACTGTAGACGAACACTCGGCTAATAGGGTGTTTAACCATCTCTTCCATAGGTGCACCAAACATAGTGCTCAAAGTGTCCCTAGCCGTGGTATAGACTATTATTGCCCATTCTGCGTCTTTTACGCAAACATCACCTTCTAGGCTATCCGGCGCAGAACGGATGGCCCATAACTCATATGGGATTAGGATGACCATTTCAATGTCTACCCACATCTCATTGACTAGGTGTTGGCTAAATAAATTGAGGATGAAGTCTCCTCCTTCATTCAATTCAGTTGACCACGCGCTCATATCTTCTATTTCTTGGAGACAAATGGGGATCGGTTGGGGATCCTCTGACTGAATCCTTTGCATGATCTGTGGGATTGCCTAGGTTAGAGGACCATCCAGGGCCACGTTCTCTTGTAGGGGTTCTTCCATTGGGTTGTCGGTAGGCTATTCATCCAGCTCTGGTTGACACGACGTCTCTTCTTCAGGCGACATTGCATCTGAAGAAACTGAGTCGAATGCTCGCTCGATAGCCTCGGCTACGGCAGACTTAGGAATCTCCTAATTTTCGGCTGCCTTAGTGTTGGAAATTCGATGCAATGTCTGTTGCATCTTACATAAGGCCTTGGCACGTTGCATCATTTTTTTCTAAGTCCTAGATGCGACTCTCGATGGTGCCTCTTTCTTTTTGGGAGCCTGATTGATGGACCACTTCCCTTCTTCTGTGTTGGCGATTGGTTTAATCATTTTCCAAGGTCTCGTCTGGTCCTCATTTCTTGCCATAATACATAAGGATGAAATACCCTCATTTATGTTAAACTCGACCACCCTCTATTTGGTTTTAGGGAGTGGTTCTTCATCTATTCGAGGCATGCTCGGCTGCCGGTTGGTTCCCATCCGTACATGCCTTCCAAGCCTATGCCTGGTGTCGATAGGGACCCTTCTGAACCTCATGGTTTGTTCTTGAAGTTCTCATTCAGCGTCTGTCGAGTATTTAGAGAGGCCATAAAAACTGCTTCTAGCTGGCTGCCTGTCATCACGAATGTCATAGAGGCTACCTAACCGGTTGAACACAGAGGTCCTTGTGGCCTTCTCCCCTTCGATAGGTTTCTTTGGGACCCACACCCTTTTCATCGGTTATTTCTCTTTGGTGTCCTTTGATTCACTGGGCTTAGCAGAAGATACCATAGTTATTGGTACCGCGGGAAAGAGATCGGTATTAATGGACATTTCAGCCATACTCTTGTTGGCTAGCTTGAACCTTTCCTCTTTGATGCCCATTTGGATCGCCTTTCTAAAGATCACACAATTAGAAGTAGAGTGACTGTATGAATCATGCCACTTACAGTACTTCTTATCTTTGAGTTCCTCGGCGGGCGGAATCCTATGACCATCAAGCAGCCGAATCTGCTTATCTTTGAGCAGATAATCAAAGATTTGATCTACCTTCGTGATGTTAAATGAGTAACCGACCCTGTCATCAGATGAACTCGTCTCCTTGCCTTTTATGGCTTTCAAGGCTGGGTAAGAGTAAACCTTACCCCTAACAATCTCTACCACCATTGCGTCTATCGTGCAATCGGCTGACTCTGAGTCGGATTCATCCGCTTCAATGATGGATACCAAGTGGGAGCCTCGATTTCGGATGGCTATTCTCCGCTCCTTCTCCTGGACATACTACTCTATTTGGCTAGCCTTTTTGGCTAACTAGCTCAGGTCAGAGCAGGATTGTCCTACCAGTTTCTCCTTTAACTGAGGGCGCATGTTGTTGATTATCATTTGGGCACACTCAGACTCAGGGAAGTGTACGATGCATTTCCCAACCTTCTTTCTGAATCTCTCGATAAAATCAGCAGCCGATTAATCAACCTGTTGCTTGAGATTCATTAGATCAGTCATGGTAACCTGAGGTTAGGGCCAATAGAACCTATCATGGAAGAAACCCTCCATGTCAGCCCAGCTCTGTACGGAATCAGGGGCCAAAGAGGAGTACCATCCGAAGGTTGTTCCCGTTAGAGAGAGAGGGAATAACTGCAACTTGTGATACTCATTCTGACCAGCCTCGCCGCATTGACAATAAATCTACCGATGTGCTCGATAGGGGATTTGTCGTCATCGCCAGAGAATATGGCAAACTCTGATATTTTGAAGCCCCTCGACGAAGGTGCTATCCGATCTACCTAATCGGGGTAGGGCTTCTTATAAACAGGCATGTCCAAAGGATTCAGTTGGATGCCGAAGTACCTCCATATGGTATTAGTAATAATCTCTAGGTTTATCAGTTGTGACATCCCCTGCCGATTCTCTACTGGATTCGGTTGGTAGGCGTTCTGCACTGGCGGCCTCCTTTCTACACTTTATTGGACAGGGTTGTGAAGGTTGCAGGTCGTCTGCTGGTCATTACCAATAGGTGGGGTGATGTCCCATTGCTACTATTATGTATGGCCACCAAAGCCTGCAACCTGAGCTCCTGGAACGGCTAACGGAGCATGAGGATAAGGTGGAACAATATTCCATGGTTGCTCTCCTCGAACGTCGGTCATTCATAGAAAATTTATGCTTCCTGAAAGGTATGGATTGGGTACTGGAAATGACTGTTGGAATGGTGTTCCACTATAAACAGCGTCACCAGATAGCCGAGCTAAGTTATAGCTAGGGGCTATCGGCTGCCAATTCGGCTGGCCAACATTGTTTGACTGTATCGTAGGGCCGTTCGTAGAAACGTACGACATAACGGGCGTCAATCTAAAGTGTCCTGGAGCCTAAACTAGTCTTCGAGCCATGTTGATCTTCTCATACTGCAGACTCGCTTGGTCAAGTGGCACATTTTGCCCTCCAAGGTTTAGCGGTGACCATGCAGTGTGCTGGTTGCCAGGCGATTGGGCTTGTGCTCCTAGGTCCGCTATCAGTTGCACCTGAGTAGGCACTAGCTGATTCACATGCGGCTGAGGAACAACACTGGGAGTCACGGTCTCATGCTGAACAACACCGCTCGTCAGAGGGATGGCAGAACTAGCCGAACATTCTCCTGGTGCATTCGATTGGTTTCCATCTCCCTCGCTTGCTGAACCTCATTATGTACCATCGGCTTCACAATGTCAGCCAACTGTTTAAAACTTTGTACGTAATGTCGTGGATGCCCAAGTCGATCTGTTATCTAATAAAAGATGTGGTCATTATGGTTGGACCTTCAGATTGGCTAGATTCTTCGACAACTTGGGTTGATGGAGGAAGTGGAGGGGTATCAGCCGATGTAGGCATACCCGAGGAGAATGCTGGTTCGTTGTTCCTTCTGGGAGGATTTTGTTTAGGATGTGGACTGGACTCGAGGTTCATTTTCTTACCGAACCTTAGGCGCATACACCAAGAATGATCCTGACCCAGAGAATCAAACTTTGCTATCAATTCACTTATGGTCCCACTGGGGGTGCCAAATTTGTTCTCACCCCGAATTCTGATCTCTGTCATTTTATCGGCTAATGAAATCGGGAGAAAATTTGATTCCTTAACTTAAGCGATTTGGGCTGAAAACGGAACTCTAATTTCCAGCGATGAGTTCTCCAACTACTCCAGAAAGCATTAGGACGGTGATATAAGTAAACTAAGAGGTAAGAAACATGAATGCAGTTGAGTACAGTAAAAGTAAAGGATAAAAGATAAAGATAGATAAAATTTGAGTTGTTTGATTGATTGTGTGTGTTTATATACAAAGAATGTGTTCTATTTATAGTACAAAAAAAATTTAAAAAAATTATACAACGTGCCCCCCCCCCCCCCATGTCAGCCATCAAGTAATCCACTAAGTTCAATGGCCGAATATGGGGGAGGTGGTGCCGATTTTCTCGCCCTCTACTCCCTTTACTCGGATAATGGCCCCTTTCTTTTAGCTGTCCTTGGCCATTATCGCCTATAGGAGTCTGGAAACCCTTTTGACTTGGTCGTTGAGGCGTCTGCATATGAGTGGGTCCCAGTCGTACCTCTAACTGAAAACTTGGCTAAGAAGCGTTAGTAGCCGATGAATTTCTTGTAGTTGAGGGCTAGGTGTAAATTCGGCTTTGGAATAGTTCGGCTGTCACTGAATTCGGCTAAACACTTCAAGTATTTTTTAGTGTTAACAATATCATGAATGAATGTAATGGATATGTGAATACCATGCAAATGCATAATATCAATTCAATGTCAAAGATAGTCCCTTTTTCATTACTTAAATGAGATGTGGAGTGATGAATTAAAGTAAGTCAATATTCACGAAAATCAATCAAACATGACTATCATACCCCAAATAAGAAACAACCATACCAACCTAGTGGATTTAATCACCACCTCCAAGGCCGGAAGAATAATCTCCCTCACAAGGCATAATTCTTTATATCTTAATTACCCGTACAGATACACCAGTACCCGCATAAGTGCTCCTTAACGCACAAGTAAGGGACCCCATAATCCCCATTACACCTCTTAATTACTTAAACTAACACATAACACTACATAGAGGGTCCAATAAGTCTCAACTTGCCTAAATTTGAAGTTGAAGGTCACTCCACGACCTTCCCTTTCCTTAAACCTTCCAAACGAGCCCACTATGTTCAAATACAATATCTACATAAGAATACAAGCCTATTGGTATCCATACTTCTATATGAAATATTCGGGTCCAAAATGTCAATCCAAAACCCCATCCCGAGCCTCGAAGGTCAAAATCTGAAATTCAACTTAAATTCATCTTACCCATAGTATAAATAGTCATAATTCTAACAATCATGATATTCTAATCACATTTGAATCTTCAATTTCACTAATTTAATGAAAACCCAATTTTAGGAAAAACCCTAATTTCCCAAATCTAAAATCATGAAAGGAAGCATTAATTGAGGGATGGAAACATGTAAAATTACCTAGATGAAGGTTTAGATCTTACGCACAGGTCAAATCTTAAAGAACCCTTTGAAGTCATTATTTTCATGCTCCTAAGCTCCCAAATGGTTTAGAGAGAATGAGTTCGAATTGGGGAAAAAGAAATAAAACAAACCAGCGATACCACAATGCGGTCCATTCTCCATATCTATAATGTCACATCTGCAATGTCGCACCTATGACCATAACCTCGCAGATGCGAGTTCCCCACAGAGGCCCAGGATCGCAGATGCGGACACCCGCTTACAGGTGTGGTTCCGCCTCTACAGTGAAAGCTCCATAGGTGCTACCCCTTACACACCAGCACATCATTGCACGTACAACCCACCCAAAGCAAGTGCGCAGCGATTGCACCATACACCAGCTGAGCAGTGCAAATTCTAAACTTCCACACTTTAATCCAACACCCAAAACTCATCTAGGACCTCTCGAACACAAACCAAATATGTATTTCAGTTCTAAAACATGCTCCAGACTCGCTTCCGCACTCGTAATTTTTTAAAAAGGTCGCCTTGACCAGATGTTGACTAATGTCAACTCTTAATTATAAAATCTGATAATTTCACCCAATGACCCAAATTACACCTGAACGCCTCGAGACCCGAATCAATGACTCGACTAAGTCATAAATGATATTCCGAATATAATGGAATCGAAGAAACTTTAGAAATGACGCATTTACCCCAGATATTGACTTTGGTCAAACACCCTATTTTTTTAACTTAGAAACTTTCAAATTTGCTAAAATCAATTCGAAACCCGCCCGATTGCCTCTTGAACGCCCACCACCCATCCCCACAAGTCATAAGCATCATAACTATGGGAAGGGTATTTTAGGGAATTAAAGGTAAAAAGCTGAAAATGACTAAGTGAGTCGTTAAATCAGATACCAGTTAAATAAACGCTCGTCCTCGAAAGGTAAAAGAAAGAAAGTACATGGACTCTAAAAAAGCTGAGGATATCTAGTTTTCATATTCGACTGGGTCTCCCAAGTAGCCTCTTCAAATGGACGATGCCTCCATTGCACTTTTACTAAAGAAATCTTTTTCGACCTTAACTTCTGAACTTGTCTATCCAAAATAGTTGTAGGCTTCTCCTCAAAAGCCTAATTCTGATCAAGCATAACAAATATCACATGGGAAATATCCCAATGGTACCTCTTCATCATTGAAACATGACTGATCAGGTGCACACTCGACAACCTAGGAGGTAAGGCCAACTCACCAATGTACTGAACAATCGCAATGGCCCAATATACCTCGGGCTCAACTTGCCTTTTTATCCAAACATCATCACACCCTTCATAGGGGAAACCTTCAACAGTACTTGCTCCCCAACCATAAACTCCAAATCACGGACCTTCTGATCCGTATAACTCGTTTGCCTACTCTGAGCCATGAGAAGCCTCTTTTAAATAAAGATGACCTTATCTGAGAAATCTCTCGACAGGTCTGTATCTAATGACATAACCTCAACGTTGTCAAATAAACCAATCAAAGAGCAACACCTTTATCATACAAATCATCAAATGGCGACATCTCAATACTCGAGTGATAACTATTTTTGTAAGAAAACTCTGCAAATATTTACCAAAATCAATCACACAAGCTCACAACATATCCTCGAGAACCTGAATAGTCATCTCGGACTGGCCATCAATGTGAGGATGGAAAGAGATACTATGCCCACTCTAGTGCCCAACTCCTTCTGCATAGACAACAAAAAATGAGATGTAAGCTGTGTGCCTTTATCCAAAATGATAGAAATGGGCACTCAATGAAAGTGAATTATCTCCTGAATATAGATCTTAACCAACTTCTCCGAATTGTAGGTAGTTTAGACTGGAATGAAGTGTGCAGATTTGGTCAACCTATCCACAATAACCCAAATAACATCAAACTTACTCAAAGTCCATGGAAATACTATCACAAAGTCCATAGCAATCTGCTCCCCTTCCACTCGAGTATAGGCATCATTTGACTCACACTACTAGGCTTTTGGTGTTCGTACTTCACTTACTGGAAATTCAAATATCGAGATAAAAACTGCATTATGTTCCTCTTCATTCGACACCTCTAATAGTGTTGCTTCAAATTATGGTACATCTTTGTAGCCCTTGGGTGAATGGAATATCTCGAACTGTGAGCTTCTCCATGATCAATCTAGTCAAGTCGCCCACCCTAGGAATACAAACTTGACCCTTGATCCTTAAAATACCATCATTATCAAGAATTATTTCCTTAGCCTCTCGCTGTAACACCTTGTCACGAATCCTACACAACGTTACATCATCGAACTATTGAGCCTTAATTTGCTCCAATAAAGAAGATCATACTTCCACATAAGGTTGAACTTTACCAGGCTTCAAAATGTCAAGCCTCACGAACCAATTAGCCATAGACTGAACATTTATCGCCGAAGGATGCTCTCACACATGCAACAAAGCTAATCTACCCATACTTACCGCCTTTTGACTCAACACATCCACCATTATATTAGCCTTGCTCAGGTGATAAAAGATAGTCATGTCATAATCCTTGAGCAAATCCAACCATCTACGCTGTCTCAAATTAAGGTCCTTCTGATTGAATATGTACTAAAGACTGCAATGATCTGTGAGTACCTTACAATGTACTTCATATAAATAATGTCTCTAAATCTTCAAAGCGAACACTACCGCTGCCAACTCCAAGTCATGAGTAGGGTAGTTCTTCTTATGTACCTTCAACTATCTCGAAGCATAGGCTATCACTTTCCATTTTTGCATCAACATACACCCAAGACCCAATCCAGAAGCATCACAATAGACTATAAAGCTCTCCTCATCAATAGGTAAGGCTAAAATCGAAGTGGTAGTCAATAAAGTCTTGAGCTTTTGGAAGCTCGCCTCACATTCGTCAGATCACTAAAATGTCACTTCATTCTAAGTCAATATGGTCAACATGGATGCAATGGATGAGAACCCCTCCACAAACCGCCGATAATAACTCATGAGACCCAGAAAACTCCGAACATTAGTGACTGAAGTAGGTCTAATCTAATCCAGAAACGCCTCAATCTTCTTGGGATCCACTATAATACCATCATTAGTCACTATATGCCTTGAGAATGCCACTGAACTAAGCCAATACTCACACTTCAAAAACTTGGCATAAAACTTCTTATCCTTTAGAATACCGCACATAATCCTCAAATGATGCCCGTACTCCTCCTTACTCAGAGAGTATATCAAAATGTCATCAATGAAGACAATGGCAAATGAATCCAAGTAAAGCCTGAATACTCCATTCATCAAATCCATGAAGGCTGCAAGAGCATTAGCCAAGCCAAATGACATCACCAATAACTCATAATGCCCATTTCGCATCCGGAAAGCTGTCCTAGGAACGTCATTTGCCCTAATCTCCAACTGGTCATAATCGGACCTCAAATCAATCTTAAAAAAAACATAAGCACCCTGAAACTGATCAAACAAGTCATCAATGAAAGGTATCGGATACTTGTTCTTTATGGTCACCTTGTTCAATTGCCTATAATTGATACACATCCGCATAGACCTATCATTCTTCTTCACAAACAACATGGGAGTACCCCAAGGAGAAACACTAGGTCGAATGAATATCTTACTCAAGAAATCATGCAACTGTCCTTTATTTCCCTCAATTAGGTCAGAGCCATGCGATATGACAGAATAGAAGTAGGCTGAGTACGCGACAAGTTGATACAGAAATTAATGTCATGATCCGGTGGAACACTTGGAAGATCCATCGAAAATACTTCTGGAAACTCTCTCACTACCAGAACCTACTCTAATGGAGGAGTCTCCATACTAATATCTCGAATATAGACCAAATAAGAGAGACCCATTCTCCACCATCCTTTGAGCCCTAAGGAATGATATAACATTCTTCAGATATTGACTAAGAGTACCCTTCCACCCTAATCGAGGAATACCCATGGCTAATCTAACGATCTTGGTGTAATAATCCAAGATAGTATGATATAGAGATAACTCCATCCCAAGAATAGCATCAAAATCTACCATATCCAAGACTTTTAAATCTACATGGGTTTCATATCCCATCAATGTAAATGTACAACATCGATATGCCTGGTCTACCACTACGAAATTCCTAACAAGAGTAGAAACATGGATAGGCAAGACTAGAGAATCACACATTAAATTCAAACTCAAATCAAAGTAGGCAAACACATAAGAATAGGTAGATCTTGGATCAAACAAGATCGTAGGGGGAAAATAGCAAACAGAAAGAATACTTGTAATGACTACATTAGAGGCTCTAGCTCATATCTTCCTAAAAAGCATAGAAATGAGCATGGTCACCATCTTGGCCGGGCTGAGTACTACCCCTACCTGCCTGAGAACCACCTATACTAATATGAGAAGCACATCTACTCGGTTGTGCAACTATCTTAGGCACCGGATTCTGAGAATTCTGATGCTGACCACCACGCCTAAGTTTGGGACAATCCCTCTTAAAGTGACTAAGGACCGATAACTGAATTCCCACCATGGTTAAATGCATAAGCCTATAAGAACTAGGGGTCAACTGTCTTATATGAACCATAAGAAGTACGCACCGACTGTCCTCCCTAGATGTTGTCATAATTACAACAATTGTCCTGACACTCGGATGTTGATGACCTCCACCAAAGTGACCTCTACCTCCATTTGAGATACTAATATGAGTTTTGAAATGAGGCATCTTGATAACCCTATCATGATAATCCTCATGAATAATGAACTCAGCTTTTCAAACTGCATCAACAATTTGCTGGAAGGAACAACTTGTGGCAGCTATCTGTGATACAATTAAACAAAAGGCACAAATTAACCCATTGGTGAACCTTCTCACCCTCTCAGTATCATCCAGAAGAATCATCAAAGTATGGCGACATAATGCATAGAACCTTGTATTGTACTCTATCATAGTTATACGCCCCTAGCGTAACCCTTCAAACTGAGCTCTTCTCATCTCTCTTACACTGCGGGGTACAAACTTCTCTAAGAATGCCTGAGTAAATGAAGTCTAAGTAAGAGGAAGGGACCCTACTAGTCTGGTCTAAGCATATGACATTTACTACTGTTTGGCGGGTCCAATCATCTAAAAAGTGGTGTACTCCACTCCATGAGACTTCACTAACCCGAGGTTCTGCAACCTCTCATGACAACTAATCAATAACTCATAAGCATCATCCTCTGGATCATAACCATATCTAGGAGGATCCATCTTCCTGAATTGGTCAAAAATCTTATGTTCCTCTACGATCATCATGGGATGAGTAGCTGGGGTAAATCAAGACCAGACACTGGTATGCCTAAGAAATGGGGAACCCCAGCAGACATTGTCTGAACTCTTGGTGTATGAAATATGAGTATGTCCTTCAACCTTAGTCTGGGATCCATTATAAGTGACCAGTAGAACACCCTGTGCTATACTCTCAAGAAAACTCATCATGGAAACCAAAGTGTTTTAAAGAACAAGTGTAGCAATGAAACTCAAGGGCTCTTATGCTGCTTAGCCCTATCAGCCTAAATCAACCCCATCCGCCTAAACCTGATCATCCTCTAGACTGATCTTCGACTTTAATGATACTACCCTAGGACGACCCTGAGTGTCATACCCCCAACCTTAGAAGGGGAGAGGGGGTGGCCGACGCCTGAATGACCTGAGCGTACCACCTATATATCATGACATGATCCTATAATAATCTGGGCTAACAAGGCCTCGGAAATATAATCATAAGGGAGATCTGGGTACAATAACCTATAACAAGATATTGGCAACCCAAAGTGTACATATAACAAGGCCGACAAGGCCATAACAAAGTACCAATAGCTGACAAGGAGGCTGACAAGGCCATACAAAACATACATACAACAACCACTAGTCTACTAAAACATGTCATCAGGTCAAGACAAGGCCCCACCATACCCAAAATAACTATAAACATTAGTAATATAGCCTACCAACTATGTACAACAACTCTGAGAAAGTGGAGTACAATGACCAATAGCTGAATCAGATAACCTACTAAGGAGTTGCGTCCATCTGTCTACCTACACCTGCAGGCATGAAATACAGTGCCCCAGCAAAGGGTACATGAGTACGAAAGAATGTATTGAATATGTAAGGCATAAGTAAACATAAATAAAGGCATTAATGTGCAAAGGAAATCTAAAGAAACAACGTGCCACTGTGAACCATATTGTATATAAGTGAAATATAATCGTGAATATAACGTCGTAGGCCTCTGTGGGTCATATCATCTATATAATATATCGTGTATATAACATTGTAGGCCTCTGTGGGTCGTATCATCTATATAATATATCACGTATATAACGTCGTAGGCCTCTGTGGGCAATATCATCAATATTATATATCGTGTATATAACACCATAGGACTATGTGGGTAATATAAGCATATATACATATACACGAGAACCATCTAATGAACAAGACATACTCTTTGAGCATGTCAGAGTGATATAAGGTCATTATACCTCCGACTATACTTATGCAGATCACATATCATCTTACTCTTTTCATTTGAATTAATAAGAAGAGGTGAAACACAACACTTCTAGGTTTCGAGACATCATCAATGAATCATACTATATTAATACAAGAGAGAGGCTATAAAGTGCGAAAAGTACTCCCGACAAGAGACATATAAGATTCTTACGACATTTCACGCTAAGAGTGGACATGATTCTATATTTAATAGTAAAGTTAGGATAAGGAACATTCATTTTACGACATTTTCTTTACAATCATGCCGATAGAAAGAAGGGTAAGCCTTACATACCTTGCCGCCTTAGCTTATACGAATTCCACAAAACCTCGGATGATAGTCTTTCAGAAGCTGGCATCGCTAGTTGACTCCTCCTCGTCGACAGCCAGCAGTTGCCGGACTAGCCTTCTTTGCCTTTGGCCTAGCTGCCTTGTCTTAGCTAGCCCTTTCGGACTAGTCTTTTAAAGCAAATTTGGTTAATATTTTTAATGTGTATATCCGTGATAATCTCATTTCTTTCAATGGAGAGGGGGTCCACCTTCTTCGATGATTGATTATCTACAGCATACAACTGATTGATCTGAATAACGGATCCTTAGCTTATAAGAAGACTCACTTAGACATTTCATCGAACACTCTGCATGCATAGAGTTTATATTACATGTTATACTCAATTTTATACATGTATCAACACCACAAACTTTTCTAATTATCCCTCATTAACTTCACAACACATACAATAATTTTTAACCATCGACACCATCTCAAAACTTCATATAAAGAAGCCCAACAACAATACAATTCTAGCTTTAAGATTTCTAAAACTCATGTTGTAATAATCCTTCAATAATTACACCCCAAACACTTGTATAATTCTAAGAGCAAGAATATATACATGGAACTTACCTCAAACTACAAGAACTACTTCAAATCCAAGATTGCTTCACTTCCAAGAATTTTCCAAAATCACCATAATGAGGACAAAGACGATAAGACGATGATTACGGGATTCTTTACGTTAGATTTTCGTAGTTTACCTTTGATTTTAGTCTAGGATCATGTGAGAGTCTTAGGATATTATTTGGGAGCTTTTTAGGGTTTGGAAATATGAGATATGAGGCTTAGGATGGAACAAGTCTAGTTAAATAAGAAATAAAAGTTTCCACTGCTAAGATATATGACCAAATGTATGGTCTGTACATTGGACCGTATGTCATGGACATAAATCCTTAAAATTTCTCAAACTTGATACGGTCCTCCAACTAAAATTTTATGGGTCATACCTCAAAGTACGGTCCGTACATCCCACCGTACCTCACATGAAATCGGCGAAAACTTGTCAAACTTCGATGAAACATATTCTCTTAGGTTCGTTTAACTCCTATACTCCCCTACATTTCTATAAAATGGTTTTAAACCATCATTACCTCTTCATAAGGTCTCATACCTTCTCGAAATACTTGAGTTATTCTACGATACGACTTGAAGTAAAACTACGAGATGTTACATCCTCCCTCTTAAGAACATTCACCCTCGAATTTAGGGTAACGTATCTTTAAGGTCTTAACTCTTAAGGATTTTAAAAAATTTGGCAAAGTTTCCTCTATAAACAAGATTATCCAAAACTTGTCAAGCAACCCAAAATACATATCCAATGCCACACATGGCCATATAATATTATAACATAACAATATCGGCTCCACACGACCATCTATCTATTCAAAAATAAAAAAGGTTAGCCATAACTCACCTCAACTATCAAATGCCAAAGTTTGGGTTGCATCCATCACATCTGTACCAACAACATTACATATACAAGGTATAAGAGATAATCTTAATATATAAGATAATATTAGAGAAACCATATCGTCAGAGTGTTGATATAAACCTATAGTATGAAACAAATAGGGGTATCTGGACTTCATGTCCTCCTTTTGTTTCCCATATCATTTCTTCCATATTATTGTTCTTCCACAACACTTTAACAGAGGCTACTTCCTTGGTCTGTAGCTTGCAGACCTAAAGATCTAAGATGGAAATTGAAGTCTCCTCGTAGGATAAGTCCTCTATAATCTGAACATCTTCTATAGTGGTAATACGAGGGGGATCACCTATGAACATTCGAAGCATGGACACATGGAATACTAGGTGGAATGCCTCCAACTCCAGGGATACCTCAAGCCTATAAGCCACCTGGCCAATCATCTAAACAATTTATACGGTCCGATATACCTGGGGCTAAGATTGCCCTTTTTGCCAAACTTCATTACGCCTTTCATAAGCGATACTTTCAGGAATACCCAATCACTAACCGCAAACTCTAGGTCTCGATGTCAATTATCTAAATAGGATTTCCACCGACTCTGGGCAGTCAACAATCGCTCCTAAATCAACTTCACATTTTCTACCGCTTTCTATACCAATTCAGGTCCTAATAACTTTGCTTCACCCATTTTAAATCAACCGATATGAGACATATAGTTTTTCCCATACACAACTTCATATGGGGCTATTTTGATACTAGAATGATAACTATTATTATACGCAAATTCAATAAGTGACAAATGATCTTCCCAACTTCCCTTGAAGTCTAAGACTAAAGCTCGTAGCATATCCTCGAGCATTTAAATAGTACGCTCAACTTGTTCGTCTGTCTGCGGATGGAAAGCCATGCTGAAATTAACATGAGTACCCAAACCTTTCTAGAAGGATCTCCAGAAGTTAGTTGTAAACTAGGCACATCTGATAGATATAATGGAATCTGGAACCCCATGTAGTCGAACTATCTCATTGACATATAACTTGGCATAATCTTCTGCCGAATAGGTAGTTCTAATAGGTAGAAAATGTGATTACTTTGTAAGTCTATCAACAATAACCTAGATGGAATAGAACTTCCGATGAGAACAAGGTAACCCTATAATGAAATTTATATTGATTGCCCCCTATTTCCATATCGAGATCTCTATATTCTAAAGAAACCCTCCAGGTTTCTGATTCTCAACCTTAACCTGTTGACAATTTGGACATTGGGACACAAATTCTGCAATATTCCTCTTCATATCGTTCCACTAGTAAATCTGGTGAAGATCATGGTATATTTTAGTAGAACTAGGATAGATAGAATACCTGGACTGGTGAATCTCCCCCATAATCCACCCTTAGAGTCCTCCAACATCAAGCACACATAACCAGTCTTTGTATTTAAGAACCCCATCATCTGATAGCTCAAACAACTTTGTTACACCCCGTACTTCTGTATGTGGGATTTGTCGTGAATAAACTCATCGTACTTCATCTCGTTGCATTGATTGCATAGTAAGTAGACTAATATAAGTTCTGATAAGTTATGAGATCATATGAGGGTAAGTAAGACTTTATGTAAAGTATTTAGAGTGTATCTAAAGGTTTCGGGATCAAACGAATCAAATAAATTAAGTTCATCAAAACTCGGGAAAAATTGGTGAGAACTCTAACGGATTTTGGCCCAACTTGAGGGGTATATATTCTAGTGTATAAGAAATTATGGAATGTATAACCTATCTAAATTCAAGTTCAGAGAGGCTACTTTCCAATGCAATAGACCATTAATCAATCAGAGATGTACAGTTCCATGTACAACCCATACAAGAAAGTATGGCCCGTACTTCCGAGGAGTACTTTTTGGCGGTGGCCGACCATCCTTGTTTTAACTTGATATAAACCCTCTCTTTCATTCATATTCGACCTAAACACATACCCCACCTCCATAGAAGTTCCTTAACATATCCATAAGGCTCAAGATCACTTCCCAAATGATCTGAGGTAAATCCCACCCAAGAGTTGATGCAAGGTTGGAGAAGAGCTCCTTTGGTTGTTGTCTTGTTGTTGTGATTTGTTTCAAGCTTAGAGAAGTTGTTGTTGAGGGTTTCTCTAATTTTCAAGGTAAGTTTAACTCCTCCTTGCTATGTTTATGTTAATCCATGTGTTGTTTGAGTTATAGAAGTGAAGAACTACAAGATAGATGCTAGAAGATTGTTTAAAGGTTTTGTATGTTGTTGGGCTGATTTGAAGTGTATGTATAGATTTTTGTGGCTGGAAATTGTAGGGAATAACTTGATAATGCTGTTGTTATTATATTCTACCATAGATTGAACATGTTTGGGTGAAGTTGAGTTGAAGAAGAAAAGGGAAAATATTGAGTTTAACTCTAAATTGAACTTGTCGATTATCGTACTTGTACTAGTTGTGAAGAGTGATTGTTGCATGCTATTTTGGTGTAGATTGAAGTGTGGTACAAGCTGATTTTGTTATGTTATTAGAGCTGCTTGGCAAAGGTATGTAAGGCTTATTAATTCTTTTGGCATGGCTTTTAATACAAATGCTTTCCTAAGGCGACACTTTTCTTATTGAGTTGAAATATCCATGTCTCCTCCACTATTGAAGTAACTCATGTCCCTTGTGATCTCGTTGTTAACACCTAAATTTTACCCTCAAATACTTTCATATAAGTATTCAAAGTTTCTGAGTTATGAACGGAGTAAAATATGCATTTTACAGAGCAAAAATGATTTTTCGAAATTCTCTCGGTGACATTTTTCCATTTTATTTGGAAAAGTATCATCGAATATATTATTGTATATCATTTGCATATTTGTACATATTTTTAGATCTATCTATCAATTCTTACAAATTTAAGAAGACGGTTATTTAATTAATCGTCTAAATTAATTATATTAAATTGATAAATATTTTACTCTGTAAAATTAAGGAAGTTTGATTAATTAAATAGAGTGTCAAAAACATCTCATTTTGTATTCCTCAAAGGTTTTACATTTCTATGGCTTTTATTTAAAGGCGAATTTCATATTTAACCTCAAATTAATTTTAATTAGCTATTTTGACCACAATTGAAATTTAAGTGTCAAAATTTTAAATTATCTCGTGGCCTAATTTTCACAATATATATCCCAGTAGCCCACCCCTTTTTAAATTCTTCAATTACGGGGCCAACATGTTTTAAAATGGCCGAGCCCAGTGCATAACGGACCAGGCATCGCCCAAATGCTCTCTAATTCAACGAAAAGGGCAAGGCCCCTCCCCCCTCCTCTTAGCTTTTAATGAGCCTTGTCCTCTTCCAATTTCAAACTCTAGATTCCTATTGGTTCGTGTTGAATGCATTGAGAGTCAAATGTTTCCCCCCTAAACTTTAGTCTCATATCTAGAGATGGCAATGGATCCTAGACTCGGTCCGGATCCGGTGAATCCAGATCCGTTTTATAGGATATGGATCTTCAAAATTTGGACCCGACGGATCCGGATCGGATCTGGATCTGGATATTGTATTTGAGATCCGTATCCGGTCCAGATCCGACCCGTGGATCCATTTTTTATTAAATATATTCATAACCTAGAATGTAATTTTATAAGTATTTTCTTAAAATTGCTAAGTACATCTTGCAAGTTTAATTCTCAAAACAAGTTTAATTTATCCCCGCGTTAACTCAAAAATAAAAAAAATAAAGAGGTAACTTCGATAATAAAATCAATGTTATATTAGTGAATGACTAACATCTCCATAGACAAGTAGTTAAAATTATATTCACTTCATTTATGAAGATTCCAAGCACATGCAAGTTCGCATTGTGGAAATACTAGTCAGCATTTTCCACAACTATTGTCATTGTCCAACATTTTTAATTAATAGCTCACAATCAAAACGAGACAACGAACAAAATATCTCATATGAACATTTCAAAATTGAAAAACAGTAAACTGTTAGCTAAGTAAAAATCGTTTGTCAGTTCAAAAAAAAATTCTTCTCAAGATTACATTTTTATCAAGGTAAATTTTTTTACATGTGAATCCAGATCCGATCCGTGGACCCGACGGATCCGATGGATCCGGATTTGGATATGATTTTTATGGACCCGCTGGATCTGGATCCGGATCTGGATTCAAGTATGAAAAACGGATCTGGATTTGGATCTAGTAGGATCCGGTCCAGATCCGATCCGTTGCCATCCCTACTCATATCGTTTACAAGTCCGATAAAAGGAACCCACCCTTCATCTGTTCGACAAAAATCCCATAGTTGAGCAACAAGTCTCATATTTTGATTAGTTTAATGTAGTAAAAAATGTCTGTTATGTGTGCTACTAGTTTAAATTCTGATTAGTAAAGTGTTTAATGTCAAGTATGATAGCTTATTTTACTTAAATTAAGGATATTTAAGGGACACTCTGAATTAATATGTATGATCTTGTATGAGTTCCATTTAAGTGGTATTGGCCCTTGTAGGATCTGATAAGCCGTAGAGTATCCATGTTAACATAGGGTATTTGGGTGTTTGCTGGATAGTGATCATGATTAGATGTTGGACTAATATGTATTTGGCTTAATAATGTATTTGAAATGATATGTTAAATGCTTTAAAAGTCCCATAATATGCATATAATGTGTTTTGTTCTGATAATGAACCTAACTACATGTGATGTATGAGCTGTTCACATGACTTCTGTGACATAAGAATAGTATGAGGTAGATCAGTTTTGAATTGTAGGGTTTTGTTGGGTACAAAGCACATAAGTAAGGCACAACGGAAGTTTAAAAAATTTGTTTCTTACTTACTCCAACAACATTTCTGGTATGGTTATACAACAATTAAACTTGTAACATAAGTCATAAACTTACAAGTTTGAATATCTGGAATCTTTGTCTACTATAAGGTGCACACGCGGTTACCCTTCCGATTGCAAGCTCCAAGCTTCAATGTATTTCTCCTTCGGAAAGCTAGGAAATCCGGCAAAGGTTCGAGAGAGTGTTTGATTCTGAGTCTCTAAGACTTAGAATGATTTTAAGAAATTGGTGTAATGAATAATGAAATGAATGCCACTATTTATAGTTGAAAATTTGGTCAAAATCGGATTAGGGTTTGACCTTGGGCCTGACCCAAAAATTGATGCAGAGGCGCCGCGGTGCTCGACGTGCTCCTGCACTGTCTCGATTTATTTTCCGTGCATTCTTAATTAAATCCAAAATCCAATTTTTACGTAATTAAAATAATCATTATTCATTTAAATATCTCGATTCCAAATCGAACATTTAATTACTCTCTCAATACATCCTTAGATCGAAACGGACAATCGACATAGTGTGACCCTACAGGCCTTCTCATATCGACCTTAATCAAATTTAGGTCTACACGGAACTCCTAGACGGCGCCGGAAGACAAACTCAATATGTGAAGTACGTTTACGCGAATCCAGTAAACTTAACCTTTATGTGGTAAGATAAAATCATTTCATTCACGACACATCCGATCAAGCTTAGGATTTGTCAAGTGTCTATCCAAATTGCTTAATCATTGTATCTCATCTATATTAGTTGACGACTAGACCATATTCTAAATATGTCTATTGCGTTGACCAACGATTTAGTCAACCTAATATTACTGAGAATCCGAGGGTTCTCTCGAATATACATTCGAGGAATGAATCCTAATCTTGGCTCAACTACCACCTTCAATCCACATCGTAATGTACCTAATACAAGTCGTATCTCAACCTATAAGGCATTTGATCTTAGGACGGGATCAAAGTACATTACTTTGTAGACAAGGCGTGTATATACCTCAAGTTTAAGGAATTTTATCTCCCACACGCTGATCATACTTTAGACAAGTATAACAAACAGTATATCAACAGGGTATACCAATACTTCCAAAGTATCCATGTGTCCATCACGAGTAGCCATTACTCGTAGCAGGTGAGACATACTACATCATCTAAGGATGTGATGCAGACCACATGTCGACTTATCACATATCATCGATATCCCATTCTCGATGATCATTAGTCGAGGCTATTTTAAGAGTTACGCTCTATCATGAATATCTCACTCTATTAATGACAATGTAAGCTCAAGGGATGCACATTAATGAATAATTACAAACAATCAAATAACAATTCAATAGTTGCAAATGCCAAATTATTAATCTCCATTAATAATAATATGAATGTGTATAAAGTACATTTGTCCTAATGCAGATTGTCTTTAGGACATAAATATACTTTCAATCTCCCACTTGGCCTAGAGCCAATCTCCAACATATCTAATGCCCATATTTTCAAAATGACCATTATGCTTGACTAAGCTTCATGGTTTAGTGAATTGGTCAGCTAGATTATCATCTGTGTAAACATAGTCTAATCTAATCTCTTCGGTCTCCACCATCTCCCTGAGTATGTGGTACTTCCTTGGTACATGTTTGTTTCTGTTGGTTGATCTTGGTTACTTTGCTTGCGCAATCGCACCAGTGTTGTCACAATAAATTGTTATTGGACAAGTGACACTTTGAACAACCCCTAGTTCCTTCAGGAACTCAGATATCATGACAACTTCTTTACCAGCTTCCGATCCAGCAATGTACTCAGCTTCTATTGTCGAATCAGCAGTTGTAGCTTGTTTGGAACTTTTCCATCTTACTGCTCTACCATTGAAAATGAATGTGTAACATGATTGAGATTTATAGTCATCAACATCTGTCTGGAAGCTAGCATCAGTGTACCCAGTACATACCAGCTTCTCTTGTCCACCATAGACTAAGAAATATTCTTTTGTTCGTCTAAGATACTTAAGAATACTCTTGATTGCTTTCCAGTGTTCTTCCCCAGGATTCTGCTGGAACTTGCAAGTCATACTAAGTGCAAAGGCCACATCTGGCCTAGTACAGGTCATGGCATACATGATCGATCCTATATCCAAAGCATATGGGATCCTTTTCATGCGTTCAAGTTCCATAGTATTAGAAGGACTATCCTTCTTAGATAACTTGATGCCTTGTCATATAGGTAGACCGTCTTTCTTGGAATTTTTCATAGAAAAATGTCTAAGCACTTTGTCTATGTAGACTGACTGTGACAGCCCCAACAATCTGTTAGGTCTATCTCTATATATCCTAATCCCAGAATGTAGCAGGCTTCACCTAAATCCGTCATCATGAAGGTACTGGACAACCATTCTTTGACTGACTGCATGAGAGTCTTATTGTCTCCCATTATTAATATGTCATATACATATATGTTAATGAAGGCAATACTCTCTTCCTTGCGTTTACTATAAATGCATGGATCCTCTTTGCTTCTGACGAAATCAAATGACTTGATAGCCTTGTCAAAGTAAATGTTCCAACTCCTTGAGGCTTGCTTAAGCCCATAAATGGACTTTTGTAGCTTGTATATAGCATTTGGTTTGGACTCAATTGAAAAACCCTCAGGTTGTTTCAGAGACACCTCATCAACTAGATTACCATTGGGTTAACCACATAGTAGGCAACTCAAAAAGTATGGTTCTCCACCTCTTGTGCCACAACAATCAACGAAACACCTCCATACTTGTTCTTTAAGTGTGTGCTATCAACTGCTATGATCTTTCTCATCTACTTAAACTTCCTAATCCACTTTTTAAAAGTCAAGAAGTAATAAAAGAATCTCCCCTCATTATCAAGTTGTAAGTCTGTTTTGCTTTAGGGGTTTATACTATGTACCATCCAACTGTAAGGAATCAATTTCGAATACACATCAGCCGCTGAATCCCTTACCAATTACTTAGCAATTACGCCTGCCTGATAGGCCTTCTAATAGCTAATTTCATAGCCAAAGCATTCAAGTACTTCCTTCTAGATTTGTTTGGGAGTGATCCCTGCGCCTTCTTCAAATTTACCCACAATGTGCAACTGTATTACTACAACTGATGTCTTTGAATTTTTACTAGAAACATGTTATATGCCGCATGTGTGCGCGTTACAGTACACGGTTATAATAAATCTAAAACTTATTATGTATTTATTGGCATGCAGTCTCCACTTGCAAGAATCATCAATACATCTAGCCACATGTTTGTCTGATTTATTCTTCCAAGCATAGAAATTGAAGTGTGTCTTCAAGGCAGCTAATGATAGTACTTCCACTAACATGTGCTTGTCCTTGAAAGTGTCGCAACTCTTAACACATATTCCATCAACATAGTTATGGTTGCTGGAAGCTGAATTTTCCAAATCATCTCCATGAACATTATCCGAACAATTATTATCCATTAGAGATTCGCAAGGATTTTCATATATGTCATTCTCCATTAGAGGTTGGCAAGTATTTTCATTGATGATTGGTAAGGCTGACCCAGTAGTATTCGTTGCCCCCTGATGAATTTGCTGTTACTGATGAATTAGCTGCAGCTGATGAATTTGGACTTTCAACGATCCTCTCCTTCGAACTTACATATAACCTACGCCTGGAACCATCCTTATCAACATTCATAAGATATAGACAGACTTGAGTCATTTGTGATGTAGGTAGGAGGCAGTCCCTTTTTAGGAGACATCAATTACATAGCTAATGGACACTTCTATCGATACGGGGTCTATATTATCAGACAGAATCACGCTCCTTAACAAATCATCATAGGTGTAATGAGTATCCAATTCACTAGGTTGGATTTTTGTGGAGAATTTCATTTCCAGACGGTTTTAGTACATATCTAGTTACAATCGAAATCACCAGCTGCTATCTTTTTACCCTCCATAATAAACTTAAATTGGTCTATACTAGACTCAGATTACCAGACATTATAAATTTAGAATAACACAAATTAAATCTTATAGATCACGAATAAGAGCTACAGATCATGAATTAAAGCTTACCGTAGCAAACTATAACCAAAAAGAGTAACTCCCAAGCTGTAAAATCCAGAAATAACCACTCAATACAGAATTTATTTTCAAAAGCTTCAATGAGTTTAACATTGGCAGACCTCAACAATGGCAGCTCAAAAAGAAGAAACGGGAGGAGAAAAGCATAAGGAAAGCTCTACTATACTAGGGTTAAGATCGAAAGAGAGGAAAAAGCTAGACTTCAATCGAAGAAAATGGTGGGATATGGAAAGAGACGAATGGGGGAAAATGGGGGGGGGGGGGGGAATGATATATAATAGTTTTTATTTTATTATTTTTATTTTTTAAATCATTGGACTAAACTATAGTATATTTTAAACTTGGGAGATTATTTTGACGCTCTAATAACTTCTCTTCACTTAATTAGCCTTAATACTAGGGATGGCAATTAGGTAGGGCGGGTGCGAGTACCCCCTCCCCCGCATCCGTACCCGCCAGAAAATTTTATACCCGCCACCCGTGGCGGGTACAATTTCAACATCCATACCCGCCTTAGCGGGTATATTCCTAAATCCACACCCGCTCCACTACCCAAGTGGATATCCGCCACCAGCCAATACCCGCCTGTAGCCACCAGCCATATTTTGTAATCAATTCATTTGTGATCAATACAAAATAGTGATCAAACCCAAAACAAAATAGTCTTATAAATTAAATTAGTACATTATATAAACACGACAAACTACATAAAAATACTAATGTCTCCATAAATACTTAAAGCAATACATGCTTCTTCATTTGAGAACATCTTGAAAGAACAATGTGCTCAATAAACCCAACCATTGCTCTCCAAGGACCCCAGTGAACAATGAGATATTTCAAGTAATTCATTATTCAACAGAGGACTTAAGTATCATATTCCCCAAGATCACATATTTCCATCTCTTTGACATCACCACCACATGCATAATGTATACTCAAAGTAATTAGAGTCTAACTTCAATTTAATACAATATAAATAATTTAATCAAATTAATGTTACCTTTAATATCCGCCCAAATCCAGTTTTGAGGACACATCAATGCCTCCACCGTTTTTGGAAGAAGTCGACTACGATAAGGATCAAGTACACGTCCACTAGTGCTAAATGTGGATTCCGATGGGACGGTAGAAACTGGAATGCTCAATATATCCCTTTCTATTTGTTGGAGAACGGGATAATTATTTCCATTTGTTTTCCACCAATTAAGAATATCGAAATCATCCACAAGTGGTACAGTTTCAGCTTCCATGTACTTCTCCAAATCAGATTTTAGTCCAACGTTACTATTGTCTTGTGACACAAATTGTGCAAACTCTTGCATGTACCCCATTCCCATACTACTTGCAACATCAGTTGAAGACATGTGGCTATTACTAGCTGTATTATTACCATTTTTGTACCCATACTCATCCACCAATTCCTTTAGAAAATCATAAATCATTTTTATATCAACATCAAGCGCATCATAAATTTTAGCAAAGTAAAACCGAATGAGAGTCATCTTGAACCTAGGATCAAGTATAGTTGCCATGCTCATAAGACCATTAACATCTAACCAATACTTATTGTATTTCTCTAGCATTACCTCGACCATTTTTCCGATATAAATGGTAGGTGAGGACAACCAGTTGGTTAATAAGATTTTAATCTCACAAATTCTAGGGAAATAAATATTGGAAGTAGGATACGTCGAGGTAGAAAATTGATGTGTAATATCATAAACACTTTCAATAGTTCACATATTTTCACAACCTTATCCCAATCTTCACTAAGTGGTGGATATTTGTACAAATTATCTTGAGCACTTAAAACAACAATTAGTGATGGGTGTGCTTTTGTATTTACATTTCGACGGTGTGCTTTTCCAGTCAGTAATTAGTGATGGGTGTCGTTTAGAAGAAAACATCACAAAATCCAATTACATTTTTAAAAAGTTAGGCATGGCCAAAGCACTATACTAAACATTTTCATATAATAATACAACTATCACTTAGGCCCTAAATATATTCAGATAATACAAAACACAAATTCATTATATACTTGCACCAAGAAAAACAAAAGGGATGCATTTTTAGAAGGTTGTTGACACATCTTTAGTAGTGAGCATTGTATGTAAGCACACTGGTTTTAACAAAATATGAACTTTTTTCCTTTGAAAATAAATACCAAAACATAATTTATTATTTGTGTTCTTAAAAGAACCTAAAGGCATGTTCAGTTCGAAAATCAACCAGCTTAGAGTAGTTGATTTGGTTCACATTTATAAAACCAGAACATATAGTTTGTAAATCAAAAATGCTTTTCTAAATTTTATCACAAATGAAAACAAAATCAAACATTTTATTCTCAGAGTAGTAGATCCTCTTAATCAATACATGTTGTCAGGGTCTTAGGGACAGGGAGCGTGAAGGTTGATGGTGGCGTGATGGAGAACGAGAGAGGGAGGAGAGACGGCAGTCGGCAGAGACTAAAGAGTAAACGAGAGAGGGAGGCGTGAAGACCGAAGAGTGAAGGCTGCTGAACTTGAGTAAGGACTAAGTGTAAGTGAATAGGGTTTTGCCTACTCACTTATTATTGGCATTGGGTTTATGGGCTTACGGACTGCTACAACTATTAATGGGCTTATGGGGCGGGTAGGCGGGCGGTTGGATGCGGGGCCGGGGAGGCGGATATGAGGCGGTATAACTGCAAATCCACCACCTCAATACCCATACCCGCCTACTACCCGCCAAAGTTATACCCATACCCGCCCCAATTGAGACGGGTGCGATGCGAAATCCTCAAAATTGTACCCACCTGCCATCCCTACTTAATCCTAAATGGGGTCCCCCATCATATGATTAAAACTTATAGCCCAAACTCTTTTTCAAAGAACATTGACACCCCTACAAAAACGTTGTTGTCTAAAGTTTTTTTGTCAAACAGCAATGCGGCGTTACTGGACAGCATGGTAGCACTATAAATCAATAAAAATATGTTTTCTTATGGTTTTACTCTTTACAACAAGATTATGTGGGTATAACGAAATTGACTTTTTTAGGGTTGAATAAGGAAATTGACTTAATTATCTATTCACGTAAGATTGTATTAATTTCTCTTGGAGAGTCTTCTCATTAATACAAATATATATAGTGTGTACAATGTAGAATAAAAATACAATAAGAATCCTAAATCTACCATAATTAAACAACACTAAATATTACAAAATATATGGGGGAATATTTAATAATATTCGCTAATACATAGCGGGAGGAGGCCGGACGCTAAAACTGGATCTGAAGTTGAGGAATAGTTGTCTAGGAAGACCTTTCGTGAAGATATCAACATACTGATACGAAGAAGGCACATACAACACCTTAACATGACCGATAGCAACCTTCTCACGAACAAAGTGTATATCCATCTCAATATGCTTGGTTCGCTGATGCTGAACCGAATTATGGGATAAATATATGGCGGATATGTTATCACAGTAAACCAAAGACGCCTTACGCAAGGGACACTTAAGCTCCAAAAGAAGGTATCGGAGCCAACATATCTTAGCAACAACATTTGCAACTCCTCTATACTATGCTTCTGCACTCGAACGGGATAAGGTGGCTTGCCTCTTGGCAGACCATGAAATGAGATTATCACCTAAGAACACACAGTAGCCGGAGGTGGAGCGTCGCATGTCCAGACAGCCTTCCCAAACAACATCCGTATAGGATAACAACCTAATAGGTGATGGGAGGTATAGATGCAATCTATAATCAAGTGTGCCCTTAACGTACCGAATGATACGCTTAAGAGCAGTAATGTGAGGCTCCCTTGGAGGCATGCATGAATAAGCATACATGCTGAACAACATAAACAATATCAAGCCTGGTGAACGTAAGATACTGAAGTGCACCTGCAAGACTTGTTAAAGGGTGGGATCGGACACTAGATCACCATCAAGAGCACTAAGCTTTGATTTAAAGTCAACCGGAGTGGATATGATCTTGCAATTCGCCATTTTAGCCATGTACACTATCTCCTCTGCATACTTACACAGACACAAAAACATAGTATCTGCAGATCTAGTCACTGATATCCCCAAAAAGTAACTCAACTTCCCCAAGTCGGTCATAGCAAATTCAATTTTTAGCAATGTAATGATTTTATTTTTCAACAAATCAGAGGAGGCAGTAAGAACAATGTCATCCACATATAACAACAAATAAGCAATGCTACTACCTCTATGAAAAATAAATAGAGAATTATCACACTTTTAGAACCATCTTTGTTTCGAAAACTGGCTTTCCGACGTTTGACAATTGGTCAGCTACGAGTTTCAACTGCTTGCAATATTCGAACATGTTAGAGAATTTTTCAAGACGTGTATTATTAAATTGTTCTTCCAAATATACAGCACGAGTGTGCTTGTTATCTTGAAAAATCTCCTCTAACCGAATCCATAACTCACGAGACGAGGCGTTTGTTTTCATTATAGTGAGGAGCAAGTCCTGAGAGATAGTGTCATATATCCATTGTTTGACAATGGCGTTAAGACAACACCATGTGGAGTCATCAACCTCAATGGGGGGAGGGAAGGAGTCGTCGATATGGTCAAGCACGTTATAGACACATGCATGAATACGGAAAAGTTCAACCCACGGAGAGTACTGACCGTTTTCTTGATCAAGAACCATAGGAATGAAGTTCTTGATGTTGATTACGGTGAGTGCTGGATGAACAAAAGGTGAAAAAGATGATGTGGGTATGGCAGGGGTGACGACGGATGAGATTGAGGCTGTTGTGGGAGTTGTGGGATGAGTCATTATAGTGGATTATTTTTTATGAATGAGGAGAAAGAGGACAAGGGAAAACAATTGGTTGTCGGCACAAAGACCAAAATTTGGTCTCAGGTAATGTAAGAAACAAAAGAAAAGACAGACCAACAGTGTTGAGCTTCTGACAGGAGAAAAAAAAAAGACAGATAATGATATTCTCGGGAAAGGAAGAGAGAGCAGAAAAAGAAAAAGTTTTGGTCTGTGGCAATCGCCGGTTGTTGTAGACACCGAGGGAAGGCTGCGGGTGAGAAGAAATAGGGTTTAAGATTTAGTTTCTGATACCATGTAAGATTATATTAATTTGCTTTGGGAGTCTTTCTCATTAATACAAATATATATATAGTGTGTACAATGTGGAATTATAATACAATAAGGATCTTAAATCTATCATAATTATACAATACTAAATATTACAAAATATATGGGGGATATTTAATAGTATTCTCTAATAGTTCAAACTGTTTGAAGCATGAAACATAGGAACTCTTACTCGAATTTCGGAGAATATATATCTTGGAGTAACATTTGATTCGAGTGACTGAAATTAACTTCAGAGCAATAGCATTTAAAATATTAGCTACAAGAGAAATCACAACATTAAAAGAGCAATAGCATTTAAAATAGAATGTCAAATTTAAGCTAAACCATTTTGCGTGACACTGAATTTTTTATTTTTTTTATTTTTTTATCATAATGGTTCTTTGATTAAGTGGTTATCTACTTCTTTGTTCATGATTCTCCCCATCGTCTATGCTAGAAAAATAAATAAATAAATAAATACATATAGGAAAGAAATCTCTTTTTGTTCCTAGTTTGACATGGAAAGCACTGGTCATAAAAGTTCTTCTTTGATGACCAGTGCATTTTGCTTGTAAAAATTTAATTAACTGATTAAATATATTATTTTCGTAATGCAAAAGCTAACCGAGAAGGGAAGGAGGATCGGAAGTCTTGAAAGAAAGAACGGTGTTCATTGATGGATTGGACTTTTGGCAGGAGAGATAAAGAGTAAATATGTTTGTACTGTGTTAATTAGATAAAAAATGATAGGTATCAAAGGAAAAGCGGCAATCGAATGGAATGGAATTATTTATGGAGTTTTAAATGGAAAGAAAAAATATGGATCACCCATTGTTTAGGAAGTTTTAACTGTCTGGACTCCAAATAACAAGTCCTAAAATTTCTCTTCTCCAGACTTCTTTTTTTTCATTTCCTACAGAAATCATGGTTGTCAAATTTACACACTTAAGTGAGTCTGACGAATTTGTCAAGTTTGAGTGAAAAAAGAGGAAAATCAAATAACAAAGAAAGCTCTCGGTGTAACATCTCTGCCTTGGCTTGGGATCCAGGGCAGAGATCTTTTTAATCTCTGTCTCAATTTCGGACTCAATCCAAAATGGCGTTTCAAGATTTTGATCAAATTTCAGAGCGGAGAAAGCTCGAAAGGCAGCAAAAGATGAAGAAGAGGATCATGATTGCTGTTGTATTGATTCTCCTCATCCTCATCTCTGTTGCTGCTGTTGTTGTCTATTTTGTTGTGTTTAAGAACAAGAGTGATGATACCTCCGCAAACAAATCTAACAAGAATGCCTCAACTCCCCCTCCCAAAGAACCAACCACCCCTAAAAGTGCTGCAACACCACCTCCATCTCCTCCTTCTGAGGCTGATGCAGCACCACCTCCCGCTGAAGGTGCTGCTCCCGCTCTACCAAAGGAGGACGGCGCTGCAGCATCACCACAGGAGGGTAATAATGCAGCAGCACCAGCTCCTTCACCACAAGCTGAAGGAACTATGGGAGCAATATGCGCGGCCACAGATTTCAGTCAAAGTTGCGGGGACGTTCTATCAAAAGTTTTACAAGCAAATGCCTCTGGCGCTCAACCCACGGATCTTCTCAAGGCAACCGTGTCTGCAGCTATCGATGAGATTGCAACAGGCATTGATGAACTAGGCAAAATCAACAAGGATATCCCAGAGAAGACTGTTGCCTATGACGATTGTATGGCCCTCCTTGCTGATGCCAAAAAAGACTTGAACGCTTCCATTTACATGCTTGATGATGCCGCCATAACAACAGCTGAACTCAACAACAAGTTAAGTGCAGCGTTAACATACCAAGACATGTGTGTGGATGGATACCCTGAAGCAGATCAGTCCACGGTGCAAACAGCCTTGAAGAAAACAGAGGAACACACCATCAATTCTCTAGCTGTTGCCTCCGGATTGTCATCATCAGCGCAACCAAATAATAATGCTAAAAGACGTCTTCTAACAACGAGATTAGGTGTTCCCGCATGGATTAATCAAGGTGATCGGAGAATGTTGGAAGGAGAAGAAGAAAGCAAAGATATGAAGTCTTTTGCAAACATCACTGTTGCAAAAGATGGTAGTGGTAATTTTAGTACCGTAAATGAAGCTGTAAAGGCAGTTCCTCAAAGCTATGAAGGAAGGTACACATATTTCCTTTCTCTACTACATTTGTTTTTCAAACTATGCAAATAAATGGATCCATCTATCTTTCTTAGAAAAGGATTTTTAAATTTGTTATATGATGTTAATGATACAGGTACTTTATTTATATTAAAGGAGGAGTTTATGAAGAGAATGTAGTTGTGTCACAATCACAAGTCAATCTTACATTTATTGGAGATGGATCCCAAAAGAGTATCATCACAGGGAGCAAAAACATTGTGGACGACCTCTCAACATACCAAAGTGCAACTGTTGGTGAGTGTTTAAAGTAAAATACCTTCCAATTGAGACATGTCGCCAACTACGGAATTCAAAGGAGAATCGTTACTATTTGAGTTAAAACATATTTGACAATCAAGTTATTTAAAGGATAATCGCATGTGACTGTTACTAAGCAAAAGTGACTTTAGAATATGACAACTTGATCTATAGATTACTAACGTAAAAATTATTTAGACGGTTAGTGTATATAAGTTAATTACTCCACCATGACCAATGAAATAATCTCTTTGGAGCTTTGTAGTAGTGAATTATCCTTTCATTCTTTTCCTTCTAATATCTAATGAACAATTACATTAGAGATCATTGGTTAATAGTTTGGTATAATTAATCTAAGCATAAAGCATAGCGTTTAATTGACCGTATAAGAGAAGAAACAATGATGCATTACCTTTGTTGCACCATATTGTCAAGTCAGTTTTATTATTATTTTTCCCCTTTGTTTTGTGCAGTTATTTCAGGAAATGGATTTTTCGCATATAAAGTGGGATTCCGAAACACCGCGGGTCCTGAAAAATTACAAGCAGTGGCCCTCCGAGTCCAAGCTGATCGTGTAGTATTTCTGAATTGCCGCATGGAGGGTTATCAAAGCGTGATATACGCTAGTACCTATCGACAGTTTTATCGCGGATGTTACATCACGGGCACAGTCGATATCATCTCAGGCAACGCGGCCGCTGTGTTCCAAACCTGCCAAATCTACCTAAGGAAACCAATGGCTGACCAAAAGAACGTTATTACCGCACAAGGAAGGTTGCACAAGCGCCAAAACACAGGGACCGTCTTGCAAAGTTGTGGTATTTTCGCAGACAATCAGCTTGGACCTGAAAAATCAAACTTCAAGAGTTACTTGGGTCGACCAGCGAAGGAATACTCGAGGACGATTGTAATGGAAACGGACATTACTGATGTGATTGATCCGGAAGGATGGGAGGCTATGAGCGGGGAGTATGCATTGAGAACTTTGTATTTCGCGGAATACAGCAACAAAGGCGCTGGATCTGAAACTGGATCTAGAGTCAAGTGGGCTGGATATCAAGGCTCCATAAGCAAAGATGCTGCTTTGAATTACACTGTTGAAACCTTCTTACAAGGCCAAACTTGGTTGAAGGATTACGATGTTCAAGTTCGTTTTGGCCTTTCCAATTGATCATCATCATCATATCAAATTAATCTTTCTTCCTCTTAATTCCATGTCAAATTATGACCTTCTTCATCTTTAGTTATCTTTAATTTAGTTTGTTCTAAATTATCATCTTGTACAAATAGTGAACTATCTGCGCTCACAGCAGAATTTTTCTACTACGTACCTACCTTATTACATGGAAGCTATATATGCTAAATAATTGTAATGAATACTATTCATGGTATTATTCGTATAAGTTCATTTTTGCCCATACACACTTCTAATTTTCAAGGTGTTTGAAAACTTTAGTAAACTATAAAACCACTTCGATATTGATTCTCACTTGCGCAGGAAAGATTCATAACGGGGTAAGAAATGGAAAAAAAATAAAACTTAATAGTGCATTTTGATAGGATAATATAAACGGATCCCCTCTATGTTGTCCCAAATTTTTAACTACATACAAAATTTGGGAGGGATTTATTATGCTCCTACTTATTTAAAGTAGAATTATTACCCTTGAGACACCATGTCACATGGAGAATGTATGTTACTCTCCTGTATAGACTACTATATTGTATGTATTTCATTGTTTTGAGGAATATAATGTTTGGTTAGTATCATTTTTCGCAGTTATATAATGTCACTCATCAACACTCAGAATAATAAACTTATAATATTATAAAGAAAAATAGAATACAGGGTACAATCATATAAAAAAGGTAAGGTAAAAAATGAAGTGCGATTATTAAATAATACGCAAAGGCAAAATGAGAAAAGAATAAGGTAACGATGCAATCGCACCAAATCAGTTAACAACAAGAAGAACATACCAAGTGTAGTCCCACAAGTGGGGTCTGAGAGGATAAGATGTACGCAGACCTTACCCTTACCTTTGTGGGGTAGAGAGGTTGATTCTGATAGATCCTCGACAAAGTAGTTATTACATAAAATTGGAGTACTTTTTATCCTTACAATAATAATCAATTTAACAATACAATCAATAATAATTTAAATAAATATTATATTTATAATAACAATACGATACTAAATGAAATTTCATGAGTTTCTCTGTGATGGTCATACGAATGTGGTGACACAACTAATAGAAGGCAGAACTAAGCTAAGACAATAGATAGACCAATTTAACTTAGATATCCATGACCTGCAGGCTAAATTAAGTAAAAAGGTTGACGTGTCTGATGTCCAACCACCAATTGTTGTAGATAATGGCCAATTTGTGGAACTGAAAGAGGAATACCAACCGCTTGACCAGAACTTTATTGATGATGTTGATGTTGGGGAGGTGTACAAAAGTGAAGGTGTCAAAAATAATATAGTTTTAGAGTTGGGGCGTGTTGGACCTCATTCAAAACACTTTTCTACATTATGTTTAGTTGGAAACAGGAAAGTTGAGCCTTCCAAGCCTATGGTGAAGTGTATAGATGAGGAACAAGGCCCCTACATCCTAAAATTTGCCATGCCAAAGAGACAAAACGACATTACTCATTTAAGGGTCAAGAAGTAAAAGATGCGGCACATATTGCTTCGTTCCTTTATTTTCACACCACCGCCCCATGAACTTGACAGAAAATTTGATGCAAAATTAGGGACACAATTCATATCGTCAAAGTGGAAGGAAAGGTGGTGAAAGTGATGGTGTCGTGCCACGACGTTAACTATGGCGCTTATTGGGAGGCAACCCAATGTGTAATAGTTTTAGATTTTTATTTTTATAGTGTTACATTTTATTTGTTTTTATTTTGCAGATTAGGAGAAGTCCGAGTACCCGAAGTTGAAACCTGAGGAGCATGTTTGAGCTTAAGTGTGTGGTCGTCCCGACCCTTGATTTTGAGGATTATATTGCTAGCTAGGCCCTAGAGGGTCTCAGGGAGTATCTCACCCTTGTTTAATTTTTCTCTGCTATTCATGCATTAAGGACAACATATATTTTAAGTGTGGGGTGGGTGCTTCCGATACCTTTGAGGTCGAGGATGATTATGTCATAGGATTTTTTTAGTTCATTAGCTTTTTATAAAATATAAAACAAAATCAGAAAATCAAGAAAAATTCAAAAAGATTTTATTTTGGTCTTTTTATTTTTCGTTTAGTCTTTTATTAGTGGCATATATCATCCACCCCTTAGTTTTTTATGGCCTCGGTTTCATTTTCAAAGAGGGACCTTTAAACCTTCTTTTTATTTTTTAGGATTAATTTCTTTTAGAAATAGTAATAGAGGGAAAAGAAAGACCTTTTGACTTGTTTGATGCTAGAATATTTAGGCTTGAGCTTGAGTAGTATTTTCCTGTGAGTGCTTGACGAATAAATAAAATAGCTGACTTTCTGACACCGGGCTCAAGGTTGTGACTCTGTATATAGCTTATTCTTATTTTGTAGTTCGTCATGATCCTATCTGTCTAAAAGTAGAATTGATACATCTTGATTGATACTTGTGCCATGTGTGGTGAGGAGTCCTTGCATATATTTCATATTTTGCATCTTAGTCTATAACTTGCCCTGTATGTTATTGAAGCGAAATAAAAAGTGTTGCTCTGTTTAGATAATGATGATAGGATTTCTTTGATATGTCTTGTGAAATTTTAGCCTTTTCAGATATTGTAGCACTAGTTAGCCCTTTGAGCTTGCAACTGTTCGTTTGTTAGCTGTATTTTTTGCCTTGACCCACTTGTTTAATTCTTAGTTTTTGCACCCTGGTTCCTTGAGCATTGTAGCTTAGACTGTTATAATTGTAATATCTAAAGAAAGAGATGGTTAAGTGAAAAATGGTGACCAACTACAAAGTGATGAAAAAACCCTCTTAGAAAGAATGTGACATTAAGAAAATAAAAAAATAATCGCTTGAAAAAAAATGAAGTGTTCTTGACATGATGAGAAATACTTGTGGAATAATGAATGAAGAGAGGGCTGAAAAATAAAGTGAAGAGTAGAAAATAATGGGTGATGAAGTCTTAAAGTGCAAAGTGCTTAAGGAAGGGCAAGTCACTATTATATAGTTCTCCTACTCGTCCCCTAGCCAACAGTACAACCTGTTAAAGTCCTATTTGATTCTATTCGAGCACACTTAATTAGTAGAGATGTACATAATGGGCAAGCATATGGTTCTCTATGCATACATGTGAATTTCTTTATGAGTGAAAAAGTTGTTCTTTGTTGCTAAGTCCTTAAATTATATTCATTATTTGATTTGAGTGTGTGGACTATTTATTTTTGTGAGGGCACTTGGTTCATGATAGATAGGTGATGTTATTAGATTTCTTTGACAGAGTATGTGAGCGAGATTGAATTTGATGAGTTAGAGTCCATCTTTGAAGTTAAGAGGTTATAAGTCTGTTATTCGATTAAGTTTCCTTTTATATCTTGTGTGATGATCAGGAAGTGTATATTTGATAGTTTGAGTTGCTATATGTCCTAATTGTTGGTATCAATCAAAGTGGTGGTGTTCCTGTGCTTGATTTAGGGTGTGTTTAGTTGTTTGTTCGAGGACGAACAAAGGTTCAAGTGTGGAGTGGTGATGTTAGGTGTATTTATACGACTTTTCGCCGTACTTTACTTATGTTTCTATCTTATTTTGAGAGCTAAATGCATTAAATACACCTAACATATATTGAGTTTATGATGTCGAGCTAATATGTGTGTTAATGTTGAATCTAGGTACTTTATGTTAAAAATGTTTTATTTCGAAGGAGAAGAGATCAAAAAGAGTTCAAGTGATGTGTTCCCGAGCTAATGAATAAATTTAGAGCTAAAATAGATACTTTGGGACTTTGAAGTCTGAGTAGAAGTCCAAGAAAATCATTTGAAATCAAGATCGGAGTTGGAGGGCCAAATATTTGAGGTTCTAGAATTTTGGCCTAGCGCCCCGCGCCACAGCTCAACGTGGGCACCCCATGCCGGGCTTAATTTTGGCCAATTTTTCTATTTCATATTTTTTAGGGTATTATAGTCCGGGCTCGTTTCTACATGATATAAATACATTATAAACTCATTTTTTAGAGGGAGGCGGATAACTTTTGACTTAGGGAGAGCTTGGTGCCGCTGTGGAGGCCGGAGATTATTTGGTTTTACCTTTTCTTCTCCTTATACTAGTTTCTATGTTTCTTTGTATGAATTGTTGTTTTTCTTCCATGTCTATGTGGAGCTAAACTTCGCATTCTAGGGTTGTGGTAAACCATGAATATTGGCGTTTGACGATTATTTCAATCTTAATACTGTTGAGAATATAATCAAATATTAAAAGTATGTTCTATCTAACAGTTTAAGCTTTTAGATCACATGGTCACACACTTCATTATGGTATCAGAGGAGGCCAAAGGTCCTGGAATCGAACCTCACCGCCACCCATTATTAAAAAAAGAATTTCCACGTGCTTGGACCATGAAAAAAAATCAGGCCAACACGTGAGGGGGGCGTGTTGAGAATATAATCAAATATTAAAAGTATGTTCTATCTAATAGCTTAAGATTTTATATCATATGGTCACACACTTCAATAAATACGAGTTATTGATTTTGATTGTTTCTTTAACTATGTGCATAATTGCTTGATTGTTTAGCCAACAATTAGGTTATATCGACTATCTAATATACATGCTTAGAAAAGATGTTGTTAGATTAGAGAAGGGTTAAAGAGAGTGTGATCTGATTATCCCTACAGTTGGGCTAGGATAGGAATATACCTAGGTGTCGTGTTCAATTAAATATTATAAACGAATTGCGTTCTTAATAGGTCAATTCCATAGGAATATCGGCGGCGAACAGTTTTGAATAGACGAGTAGTGGTTCGGGAGAATACTACGAGAGTTAATAATTCGGTTTATTAGCAATCGTCGATAGTTCGGATTAAGGAGAAATAGTTAGAGAACTCAATAGGATTGGTGAACCAACCGCAACCATGGAACATTCATCTCATTGAGAATATAAAACCCCAATCTTTCTTGGTTGTAGTTCATTACTTGTTTTCTTCTTATAACCCTCGAAATTCATCTCTTGTTTAGATAATTAGAATTAATTTAATTTAGTTGACGGTTAATCACAAGTCCCTATGGGTTCGACGTCCGATTTTTTTAATATCACTATATTACTTGTACGACCACGTATACTTGTCTGTGCGTTTGAGAGCAACAATCCCCACATTGTTCATTTTGTATTCATATTAATTTACCCTTGGTTATTCTCTCATGATGTGTTAATAAATGATAAGATTAAGATCTAAGTACCAGAAGTATACTACAAATAGTTATCCAATGTGAAAAACTTTGTCGTTAATTAATTATGTTTTTTTAAGTACTCCATTTATTACTCGATTGCAATTTTGCTACTGCTTTATAAAAGAGCAAAGAAGCAAATGCTCACCACCACGGATTATAATCTAGAAATTCATTGGAGTGTTTTCTATTCTACTTTCTACTTTCTACTAAGAGTGGCCAGTGGGCCGGGTCGGGCGGGGGGCCGGGTCTGGCGGGGTCGGGGTCGGGGCGGGACGGGAGAAGGGGCGGGGTCGGGTCGGCGGCGGGACCGGAGCAAGTCCCGTCCCGATCCCGATCCCGTCGGGCTCGGGTCGGAGCGGGCTCGGGGCGGGCTCGGGGCTCGGGGCGGGATACGGCGGGTTTTCATTTTTTTTTTTTTTTTTAAATAACATATGTATAAAAAAAACTCAATAAACAAAATAAGATAGTGTAATAAAAACATCCCAATGCTGTTTTTGTGCCTCTTATATTATTTAATAGACATATGATTTTTTTGTAATACAAATACAATTGTCTAAAATCTAAATTGCAACTTTGTGGTGTTGTCCAAAAGTTACAAATTACATAATAAAATTACAATTAAAAAAATTACATTCTCAAAAAAACCTGTTCTAATTGCTTGATGATTTCATGTGGTTCTTCGGTTGGAATTGGTATTTGTTGGTCAAATTGATCCACGTCGCTTCCACTACCTTCGGTTAAGATTTCGTTGTAGTTTTCATCATCTTCTTCGTTGATCTCCGGTTGACCGCACCTTCTCCGCTCCGCTCGTATCCAATCTCGAATAATACGCAATTTCCAAGTTGTCTCCGGCTAATGAGTGTCGTGGTCTCCTATTTGATATCTGCTCGCAGAAAAAGCGCTTTCGAGACGCGAGTTGACGACGCTTGAATGTTCAAAACATCTCGAGCCATCAATGAAAGTGTCGGAAAGGTCTTCTCATTCCCCTCCAAAGTATTTCAAGCAAGTCTTCATGTCCATCTTCATTGATAACTTCTTGATACGGTACAGAACCCCTGTAAAACAAAAATATCCAACTCGCTAATTTGGTTAGTAGTAGAGGTACGACCGCACATTCTATTTCGAGGCTTTCAATACTAGCGCGAAACAAGACATGTCTTTTGTGAGGTTGTATTGAAGATGAAGAAGATGGTATGGAAGTTTGGTAAGTTACTAGCATTTTCTTGTTGATAAAATCTATATATATTTTTGCATTGGTGTTCTACGCTAGACAATACTTCTTCTTTAGTTTGTTCAATAGGTGGTGGGTGATTTAGATTTTTGGGACTTGGAGGTGGTAGTACTTCTATACAATCGTAAATAGTTTCAATTAGTGATTTAGTACCGTCTATTTTAATAGTAGGATTTAATACAGAACCAATAATATAAATAGAGGGAATAGGAATAAAATATTTTTTTATTTTGATAAACATTTTTTTAATAGCTGCCTTATAAGTTTGGTTTTTCCATATATTCACTAAGTAATAAAAATATTAGAGTTATATAAAATAACATAGTTGAAATAGTAGGATAATATATACCGGAAAATTCTTTTGTTGCTTGAAAAAATTTCTCTAAAAATACAATAAGTTCGGAGATTTTTTCCCAATCACTATCTAAAATCATATCAGTGGCTTTTTATTATGGGAGTTAAAAAATAAAGTTATAGGTAATTTATAGTCATAAGCAACAAGTAGTTGCTCGTATAAAGAATTCCACCTAGTGGATACTTCTTGTGGAATTTTTCTAAAAGGTAGTCCACAATCATGACAAATTTTTTTATATTCTTTTCTACGTTGTACTTTATTACTTTTAAAAATAAAGTTTATAGCAAATTGTATTTTACTAAGAATGTCTTCAAAAAGTGATAGACCATCCTTTACAATTAAGTTATATATATGGCACGCACATTTTATATGAAAATGGTCTGGAAAAGAAGGAGTTAAACTATTTTTTAAAATTGTAATTGCGTAATTGTTATTAGAAGCGTTATCTAATGTAATAGTCATAATTTTATCGGTAATTCCGTAATAATCGCACACTTGATAAATATTTTCTGCAATAAAAGTACCAGTGTGCCTATCATCTATATATCTATACGCTAAAATACGTTTTTGCATAGACCATTTATAATCTATCCAATGACAAGTTACAGTTAAATAATCATGGCCGTTAGTACTACGACCTATATCAGACATGATGGATACTTTGCCATTAAAATGATATAATGAAAAACGTAAAAATATTGTTGATATTCATGCGCGAATTTAAATACATCTCTCTTAACAGTTGATCTAGGAAAACCGTTAAAAACAGGATTATATATATCTCTAATGTAATGAATAAAACCGGGAGATGAAGGAAATGAAAAAGGCAAACCCTCCACAAACAACTAATTTTGATATTGCTTCCCTATCTCTATGTTTATTGTATTTAGAGCCTACAATTCCCCCCGTCATAGGGTTAATTTGACCCCGTACTTGGTCGGGACGAGTATCGGTATGTGAACCTTGTTCCGATGGAGCGGGCGTTTGCGCACCCGGTTTTGAAGCCTGGTATTTGGGCATACCTAGCTGGATGAGCACTTACTACGTGTCTAATTAAACCCCCGTCCCACCGTGACCTTTTCCAGTTTTAAATTTTAAAACATTTTTACAAATTTTACATATGGCTACTTGATTCTCTACGTCCCTATCAAAAAATGTCCATGCATCGATTTTAATGGTCGTTTTCTTGGACCTCGTCTCATACTAGGGGGAATAGGAGGTATTTCGAGTTGAAGGTGCACTAGTGGGTGTGTTGTCATCAACATTAGTGGGTATATCATATAGATCATCGTCTAAATTAAAGTCTTCTTGAGTTCCGAGAAAATAGCTCCTGGTCTAAATCTAATGGTATTGTAGGAAAATGTTGAGTATCAACAAAATCATCCTGTGTAGGAATAAGATGACTAGAAGAAGTACCCTTGCCCTGGTTGCCCCTACTAGAAGAAGCACCCTTACCCTTACCCTTAAACATACCTTTTAATCCTTCCATTTTAATTATGATAATAAATAAATAAATAAATAATTAAAGACAATAAAATTAAGTGATCTAAACTAAATAAACAGACAATAATAATTTAATGAAGGAACGAATGTACCAAACGCCGACGTAACGTCGACGTGTAATCGAGAGGTTGAAAATTGAAACTTTGCTCGATGGAAGATCCTCAAGCTAGTTGCCAACTTCACTACCAATTCCCGAATGAATAAATAAAATTGAATATTTAGCAAACAATGTAGACTTGTAGAGAGATATATTGAGAAATTAGAGAGATTGTAGGAAGATTTGTGAGAAAGATGAAGAGAAAATGAGTTATTTATAGTTGAAAAATTGGGTTAAAGTGTAAATATAATAACTTATGGGTTAAAAATAAATATTAAGGGGTAGGGGGTTGGGGGAGGGGGGGCTAAAATGGTCGTTGATCAACGGCCATAATCTAAAATGGTCGTTGGTGCAACGGTCATTTTTGCAAAGGGGCGGGGTCGGGATCGGGGTCGGGGCGGGGTCGGGTCTCGCGGGCCTGGGGCGGGCTCGGGTCTCGCGGGACGAGACATCGTCCCGTCCCGAGTTCGAGTCCCGCCCCCGTAATTTTTTTTTTTTTTTTTTTTTTTTTTTTTTTTTTTTTTTTTTTTTTGGCGAGGCGGGGCGTCGGGGCGGGCTCGGGTCGGGGTCGGACTGTCCCGGCCCACTGGCCAGCCCTACTTTCTACTACCTAATAAGAGGCGATAAGCAGACAGCAGGTCGACATGCCTGTCTGCTATTTAAAAGGGTAGTACAGTCTTTTGCCCTATAGTGCTTTAATCCTCCAGCTGTTTGACAAAATTCTTCATTGAATCGAATACTATGTGTTTTGGCATAGCTAGAGAATTTGTGTGATGAAATAGACGGTATGGTTGTTCTCGCAGCCCGGTGCACAATGCGCAGGGTCTGGAGAAGGGCCGGATCACAAGGATCTATTGTACGCAGCTTTATTTTGCATTTAGAGGTTGTTTCCACGACTTGAACCATGACCTCCTTCACATGACATCAACTTTACCAGTTATTCTAAGGCCCCGCAATTTCTTTTCTAAGAAAGAGATCATAGTGATTGATGGCTCTTTCAATCCGGCGAAATGGAAGGGTTTAGCGTGTACCGAAGTCTTTTTTGTTAAAATGAATGCGGATGGGTGTCTGCTTTCTTTGAGAATTTGGATTGTACAACTAAGAATGTAGGCTGAATTCTGGGCCATCTACCGTGGTCTTATGTTGGCATGGGATTTGGGTTACAAGCAGATCATTCTTTTTTTGAAGTCTTCGCTTTTATATAGCAGACTTGACTGCATAGGGGAAACGTTCCACAATTTATCAAGATTTTCTGACTTATTTTCAAAATTATTGATTGCCTTTTTTTTTTCGTATGCTTATTTTTATGGGATTATATTTATCGCTGATCACTGCAGTTCTTTTCGGGCGGCTGTAGGACTCCTTTTTTTAATCAATTATTTGATAATTATTAATATCAAATTTAGTAATTGGATTAGTGTTGGTATCGATCCGGATAATATCTTCTTTTTGTCTACGAGAAAAATTATCAGAACAAGTGTTTGAAAAATGAAAAAACATCCATCGTTTAGACAAGTTAGAATGTTAAATCAGGTTTTATGGGTACATAGAGAGATAAAAAGGATATTAATTGAAGATAGAAACAGCCATAAGATAATAGTTGACGCTCAAAAGAATTGGATATCAGAAACAAAAAATTCTGAAAAAAGATTTACTGATAAACAATTAGAACTAATAAACGAGTAGCAGATGATTATGAGCAATCATATAAGAGATTAGTAAGACTAAATACACAAATAGTAGAACAAAATGAATATATGTATATGATAAAATCAGATTTAAGAATGGAGACAGAACACTATGGATGAAAACAGATTAATTGACCAACAAGAGAAGATGGCACAGTTAGAAAGAATAGCAGAAAAACCACTTTGATATAGCAAAGGTATAAACCAACATATCATAAGTTGTAGATTTGGAATACAAATAATTGAGGAAAAAGATAAACAGTTACTAGAAAATCATATAACAATAAATAAACAAGAAGAAAAAATTGTATTTTTAAGAAACTTATCAGCCCTAAGAGAAGAAAGAATTAGGCAGAAAGAAGAAGAAATCGAAAAAATAAAAGAACAAAAATTAGGAGAACAAATAAAAAGTGAAAACGAAATTAGAGATTTAAAAGAGATTATAAAAGAACAATATAGATATATTGGTTTATTGAAATATGGATAGAGAAAAGGATATAGTAACAGATTCCAAAGAAATTTATTATCAAATGAACACATATGAAGGAGGAACAAGTCAAACGCTAAGTTTTAAACCAGATACTTATCAGAAAATTCAAGATGAAAAAGAAGAGTTATCGGTAAAAAAGATATTTAAAACTAAATGGTTTGAAAGGAATAAAGAGTTTATAGTATTGAGACTAAAATGATTTACGCCTTAACAGGAAATCACCATGTAAGAAAACAACATGAAATGAATATCATAGTACCCAAAATGTATAAAGAAATACTTGAAGAAATAGAACATAGGGAAAACTCTAAGATCACCATACCAGAAGAAATAACTATGGATTTTAATACACTAACGATCACACCATCTAGAAGATTAATACCAAGAATAGAGGGATCTAGATTAAGTATAACTAGAGAATCGTTGATCACACAGCAAAATAGTCTACCAAAAATAAAACCCAAAATAATAGACTTGATAAACATAGATAGTAGTAGATTAAAAATCAAAGTTATAATATTTAAAAATATGATCACTATAGATGGAATAGCAGAGATAAACACAGGAGAAATTAAAAGTTTTATACACATAAGTAAAATAGATGAAAACGAGTGTAATATAATAGAACCGCAAACTTATAATTACCCTGAGAATGAAAGAGAAATAATAATTACAAAAAGTATAAATTTAAGATTCAAGATCCAAGACTTAGAATATAAGATAAATATAGGAGTAATAGAATATGATAGCCTAAACGAATTATTATTAGGAAGTGACTTTTTGACTATGATAAACTACAAGATAAACAATAACGTAATAGAAATTAATGATCAAGGTAAAACCAGATTCATCAATAAAGTATGAACGTACAGTTAAAAATAATAAAGAAAAAACAGAAATTAAAGACTATAAAGACGGCCTTATCAGGAGAAATATATTCCCAGTTAAAATACTTAGAGTATAGCGCGAAAGAAATGAAGTTAGAAAGAGACATAGAACAGTTGAAAAACAATGCGAAAAGTTTAGTAAGATATGGATAGACATGGGTAACGGATGGAAACAACGAATAAACAATCCTGACTAATCCTAGCGACAAAATAGAAGCACTATGGGAAGAAATAATATTAAAATAAAAAATGAAAAGCATTTTACTACTAATGGATGAGATAAGAGAAAACCAGAACAAAACACAACAATTGATTAGAGAAGAATTGACTAACTTATGGAATGTATCCGAAATACCAACGTTTAAATTAATACTAGAAAAACCGAATATGTTATTAGAAGAAAAAGCAAAGGAAAACAAAAGGAAGCTAGTGAAGAAGCTAGTATCAGTAAAGAAACGACTATAGAAAAAACTGCTCATAAACCAGAGATAGTACCAATAGATGCTTGGAGAAGAAGTAAGGTACTAATTATGGTAGATATCAGCAAGATAAAACCTAGATTATCAAAAGAAGTAACAGAAACCTTAGACGGATTAACAAAATTAAATAAAGAAGGAAAATTCTAATGGAACCTAGTGCGATTACGTTTTTAAAAACTCATGGTAAAGACATTATAGAAAAAGAAAGACATAAATACGAGCCTATGAGATCAAAACCTGTAAAAGAAGAAAAATTGAAAGAAGTTAAGATGCCAGTAAAAGAAGTAGAAAAATCAACTTATGAATACCTGAATCTAAGATTAGAAAAACAGGAGCAACAGATTAGTGAATTGAAAATAGAAAATTTAAATTTAAAATCAAGTGATAACGCAGAATGGTATGACAAATATAAAAAATATAAAAGAAAACATAATAATACAAAAACTCTTTTATTAGAAACTAAGGTAGAACTAAAAGAAACAAAAGAAGAATTAAAGAAGTAAAGCAAGAACTATTAGAACTCAGAGAAGAGATACAAATCCTGACAGAAAAATTAAATAAATTAAAAGGAAAAAAGAAAAAAGTACGAAAAATAAGATTAAGTGATGAAACGGATTCAAATAGTAGTAGTAGTACAGATAGAGATAGAGATGAACAAACAAACCAAGAATTACAGGTAGTAGAATTCATAGAAGAAGAAGAAAATTCTGAGAACACAGAAATAGTAAAAGAAAATAACCAAATAATAGAAGCTTTGAAAAATATGAAAAGAGTAAATGCTATAATAGAAGATGAACCAGATAGTGATATAGAAAATGATTACAATGGACAGATAGAAACCGAGATTGAATCAGAAGATATAATCAATGAAGATGCAGATGATTATCCGGAAGAAGACTTAGTAGACCCTAATCTAGAGGTAATAACTAGAAGATATACAAGATTACCAGACCATATACCTATAGGACAACAAGCTGAATTTAAAGAATTCGTAGGATCAATGACCCAAGGAGTAAATTATAATGGATATTTTCTAGATTTAGATAATGTTTATGATGAACAAGAAGTAGGAAGAAGAATAACTGACTGGAATTTAGGAATGTATATAGCATTAATGAATAGCACTCAGACAGAAAACCTAGATTACATGTATGATTTAATATCAAAAACTTTAATTGGAAAAGCAGCATATTGGATAGAATCGATCGCATATCAACTAAGAGGAGAAGTATTAAGCCATGCAACAGATTGGAAATCAATGTTAATGATATTTGATTTACTATTAAAAAGAGAATTTTTAGGTGAAAAATGGTTAGTAGCTAGGAAAAATGTACTAGCTGAAAGAAAAACTGAAATAATAATGAATTTAAATAATATGAAATGTTGTAAGATAAACAAGCTACCAGAATATACGATTAGCTTTAGCAAGTTCTTTTACGAAGCTAGATTCTTACCAGAAGAAGGAATAATTTATCAACAACTATACTACGACCATTTACCTATACCATATAATATTGAGATATCTAAAGAATACATTCAGTTAGAACCAAAGGAAAATACTTTAGGAGAAAGAATAAGAGTACTTAGAGCATATCTAATGAGAAAATGCGAGGAATACAGATTACAGCAAAAGATTAAAAAAGATAAGAAAATAGGACTAAGGGAGATATGTGGATTCACTGAAAGAAGATTAATATTTGGATGCGATGATAATAGAAAAGAAAAGAAGTATAGAAAGCATAAAAAGCATAGAAAATACAAGGATAAGTATGAGAGAGACCACAAAGATAGGAAATATAAAAGGTATAAAAAGAAACCTTATTATAAATCCTATAAGAAAAAGAGATTTAGAAGATACAGAAATAATCCAGATACTAGGAATAAATTTAGATATAAAAGAAAATTTAGAAAAAGAAGGAACGTAAACCCCATAGAAGCAGACAAGACTAAAACTAAAGAAGAGAAGGTTAAAGAATGTAAATGTTGGAATTGCAACGAGAAAGGACACTATGCAAATAAGTGCCCGAAGCTAAAGAAAACAGGAGTAAAATACATAAATACAGAACAATTTATAATGAGCTTGCAGCAGATTAAAGAAGACAATAATAAATGGTATGATTACGAAGATTTCTATGTTAGTGAAACAGAGGAAGAATCAGAAACAGAAAAGGTAAGTTATATCAACCAGCAATCAGATAGCAAAGATAGTTATGAGTAAAATGAATACATTAGAAACACAGAAAAGAGTATTGATAAGGGAAAGAGAATACTGGATACAATGCGAAGAATTTACTCGACGCAAACTAATTGTAACTTCAGCAGTTAATGAAACTGGAAGTATGTACTATAATGATAGGTACAAAAAGATTACCCAGAGATTATCAAAGATAAGAGAAGAAATGAATAGAATACATTGGAAGCAAATAGAAATTGCAAGACTCGTAGAAGAGTCAATGAGAGATGAAGAGACTAGACAGGAAGAACGAGAATACGAACAGGATGAAGAACTCAACAGAAGATTAAATGAGCCTGACTAAATGGTAGCAATCCATATAGAAGCCCACATAGAATATAAACCGAATAAGATGATAAAACAAAAGATATTTATTGATAGTGGAGCAGATATATGTCTAGCCAGAAAAGATGTTTTAGAATCTCACAGATGGAAAAGGTCTAAAATACATAGAGCTAAGGTATCAGGATTTAATGAACAGTCCAAAGAATTAGATATAATAGCAGAAAATATGAGAATTATACTAGGAAAAACTATTTTCAGATTACCAATAGTATATCAACTAGACAATATGAAACAACAAGTTTTATTAGGAAATAACTTCCTAGATTACTTTAAAACACAAGTTATAAATAAAAATACGTTTAGTTTACAGTCACCCTGTGATAAGTGGATAATATTAAAAAGAATATTACCATTGAATACCATAAGATTATGTACAATTAAAATGGAAAGAAATAACAATTTAGAGCTTTTAAAAGAGAAATATTTAGGTATGTTAAAAGGAAACTTCGGAGAAAACCCGATGCAGCTATGGGAAAAGGAAAAGATATATGGGGAAATAAAACTAATAGATACAAGTGATTTAGTCAGAAAAAAACCCATAAGATATAGCCCAACAGATCAGAAGGAATTTGAAACCCAGATTAAGGAGTTATTAGAAATGAAAGTGATAAAAGAGAGTAAGAGTCCTCATAGTAGCCCAGCCTTTTTAGTAAGGAAACATAATGAGCTAAAGCGAGGAAAAGCCAGATTAGTAATTGATTATCGAGAATTGAATAAAAAGACTATTTTTGATGGATACTTTCTACCTTATAAAAGGAACCTTATTAACAGATTAGGAAACAAAAAATGGTTTAGTAAATTCGATTGTAAAAGTGGATTTTGGCATATTAAACTGACTAATGAATCTAGAGCATTGACAGCATTCAGTGCCCCTCAAGGACATTATGAATGGAATGTATTACCCATGGGATTAAAGAATGCACCACAAATCTTTCAGAGAAGAATGGATCAAGTATTTAGAAAGCTTGCAGACTTCTGTATCATATATGTGGATGATATATTAGTTTACAGCAGTACCTTAGAAGATCATATTAAACATGTAGAGCAATTCATTGAAACGATTAACCAACACGGAATACTTTTATCATAAAAGAAATCAGAAATATTCAAGAATACTATTGAATTCCTAGGCTACATTGTAGATAGCGAGGGAATACAATTGCAAGAACATGTTGTAACAAAGATTAAAAACTTCAAAGAAAGATTAGAGAATAAAAGAGAAGTGCAGCAGTTTCTTGGAGTGATCAATTATGCAGCAGATCATATAAAAGATCTACCATATCTGAGAAAGCCACTGCAAGATTTGATTAAAAAAGACGTAACCTTTGAATGGAAAGAAGAGCATACCCAGGCGATTAACAAGATTAAGGAAAAGGTAAAACTATTACCAAAACACAGAGTACCAACAGACCAAGATCAATTAGAACTCTTCACAGATGCTAGTGACATAGGATGGGGAGCAGTCCTAATAGCATATGATAAAGAAGATGTCGATAAAGAAAAAATGTTAATCTGTGGATACGGAGGAGGAACTTGGAAACCAAATGAAAAGAATTATCATATCAATGAAAAAGAATTATTGGCAATAAAATTTGGAATTAAAAGATTTCATTACCATTTACTACCAGTAAAGTTTATTGTTAGAACTGATAATACTCAGGTGAAGGCGTTTATCACAAACAGAATAGATCCTTTACCAGAATTGAATAAGAGAAGAAAATGGCAATCGTTCTTCTGTTGTTATGATTTTATCGTTAAGAATATATCTGAAACTAAAAATGTTTTAGCTGATTTTCTTAGCAGATATAATGTCAATTAACAGCGAAGACTTTGAAGAATACATAGTCAAGGCTATGCAAGAGATTATCAAGACAAATGAAATACTGATTAGCAGATTACAAGAGAATACTCAAACCATCAAAAAATTAGCAGAAGCCATTAAAGATTTTACTAAATTCAAAGCCTTACAAAAGGAAACTTCACAAAAAACACCGATTACCATACCACCACTACAACAGAAAACCTTTGTACCATTCTCGTCTAAACTTGTAAATATGCCATCAGCAATACCTACAACTTCATCAACGGTATCTATGGCAGACAATTTGAAGTACAGACCTGAAGTGATTAGTGCTTATGAGAAGATTAATAAATTTTATGATTATAAGACTAACCCTGATATTGTACGCAGTGCAAAACTTGAGTAAATATCCCAGGTTTATCTGCAGTGAACGAGCAAACCCTAACATTGTGGAAAGATTATTTACATATGGATTCATCGACAAGATTATTACAGATGAGAAGATGAACAACCTACCAAGATTACCACAGATTATTACAAGATCAACGGAATTGATGATGGAGTCCTTTGGCAGCGGGATTTATGGAATACAGATTTTAGATGCTTCTACAGATTTAAAAGGTAAGCCTATTGTTATATGCCAAATCTTTAAGACAGGAAGAAACAACGTCATCAACGGCGAAGACATGAACTTAAACATGAAAATACCCCGTACGTTGGAGAAATTCCAAGACTGGATGAGTACAAAAAGAGTATTTGGTTTAATAACATTAAAATCAATAATAGAGGATATGCTAAGGAACAGAAAAACAAATGTAATAGGATCCTCTAAAGGAGGAGATGTTGAATAGATTATGACACTTTACTACGATAATGACGTCGAAGTAAAGGAAACAACAGAATTAACTCTTTTATTAGACAAGATTACCAATCTCAAGCATACTCATGCTGAGGAGACTATACGCCAATACAAGACTATGATTGAACAAAAGAAACGTCCAGTGATTATAACAGAGAAGGCATCAACGTCCACTGTGAGTATTAAAAAAGAACAGAGTCCTGATCCTTTTGAATAAGGAGGGAAAACAGATTATTTTTGCAGGTACAATGTAAACCTTTGCGAAAGAGGCCTTATGGCCTAAAAATATTATGGCTTCACAGCCCAAAATGATTATGGCTTAACAGCCCAAACGATTATTAAAGGTATCATTTATTTGAAACCTAAAAGAGGCTTATGGCCCAAACAGATTATGGCCCAACGTAATGTTTCATACTACGGTAAAGCCCAAAAAGATTACCATGACATGGAGCATGTAGTTTACTACTTGTAACCCAGAAAAAGAGGTCCTCAGGACCCAAAAAGATTATGGCCTTATGGCCCAAAGATTATGGTCTCACGACCCAAAACCGATTAAACACTGTTAACTCAGAAAAGAGGTCATAACAGACCCAAAAGAATATGGCCCAATGTAGTTTAAACTACAGAAAGCCCAAATAAAAGAGGCCTTAGTGCCCAACATGATTATGGCCTTACGGCCCAAAAGATGATTAAAATTGAATATCACGGAATATCCCCAACAGATATTTCCAAAAGATTACCAACCGGACAGCTGGAAAGTAATAAACAGAACAGCAGCCCGATAAGAAAATGACATTTCTCACAGAAAGTCATGCCAGATTATGACAGCTGAACAAATCGCCGGATAACGCCAAAGGCAGAATGGACAGCTGACTGAATAATTGAATACTGACAAAACAGCTTTACGGAAAGTAGCAGACAAGGCACTGTGGACACTGTAGCCTTTATGACTTTTTGTAAAAGAATTTTGTCTGATTACTGTTTGATTACTGTTTACTTTACGACTTTTGAAAAAGTAATACTGTTTACTTTTAAAAAGCGATGAATAGTGAATAGCCGAGGTTATCTATATAAGGAGCCTCTTGTAAAGACGAAAGGGAATTCGAAAAATTGGAAATTCAACCTACATTCGGAAATACACTCTCTCAATGTTTAACTAAAACACCCTTCAGTCTATAATCCGATATCATCCAAGATTATCATAAGATAACAAAATACCATCCAAGAACATCTTAAGATTAATCGACTATCATCCAAGAACAGACATAAGATTAATCTTATATCAACCAAGAATATCATAAGAACAAGAGTGATAATACTTTGATTATTTATGATTAAGAACCATATTAGTCTAAGTACAACATCTTTCAGAAGGCTATCAGAGGATATCCGTGAGGACTCCCAAGCTCCCAGGCCATTTGATCCCGCTGAGTCGAGGAAGACGTTAGGGAGGCAGCGCCATAGGAGGGTTGAGCTACTCAGGTGATCTGAAAACCTGAAGAAAGGTATGTACTCGAACTATGTGTTTCTAATTATAAATGTGATAAGTATGATTACACTGTTGTTGTGCTATTTAGAAGTTGATAACTGATTATGATTATAACTGTTTAGACGATGATAGAAGATTAAGATTATTAAATGTTTAGACGATTGGTATAAGTTATAGTATTGTTATCTGCCGGATAGATAGAAGATTATAGACGCTTTAATTTAAAAATGAAATTGAACCTAAGATTAGCACCCAGATTATTGCGTAGCTATTACCTGATTAACTCTAAAAAATGTTTGATTAAACAGATTACCGTCTATGTTCTAGCCTTTAGGGGTATATAGATGAAGAAAAGATCCGCCGTACAGCCCGTACAGAAATTGGTATCAGAGCTTGTAATTTGGACAAGTGTTTAAAAAATGAGAAAACATCCATCGTTCAGACAAGTTAGAATCTTAAATCAGATTTTATGGATGCATAGAAGGATAAAAAGGATATTAATTGAAGATAGAAACAGCCATAAGATAATAGTCGACGCTCAAAAGAATTGGATATCAGAAACAAAAAAAAATTCTGGAAAAAGATTTACTGATAAACAATTAGAACTAATAGAACGAGTAGCAGATGATTATGAGCAATCATATGAGAGATTAGTAAGACTAAATACACAAATAGTAGAACAAAATGAATATATGTATATGATAAAATCAGATTTAAGAATGGAGATAGAACACTATGGATGAAAACAGATTAATTGACCAACAAGAGAAGATGGTACAGCTAGAAAGAGTAGCAGAAAAACCGCTTACATATAATAGGGATATAAACCAACATATTATAAGTTGTAGAATAGGAATAAAAATTATTGAGGAGCAGGAAAAATAGCTACTAGAACAACATATAACGATGAATAAATAGGAAGAAAAAATAACTCTTTTAAGAAACTTATCATCCCTAAGAGAAGAAAGAATTAGGCAGAAAGAAGAAGAAATCGAAAAAATAAGAGAACAGAACTTAGCAAAAGAGATAAGCAGTGAAAATGAAATTAGAGAGCTAAAAGAAATCATACAAGAACAGTATCGATATATTGATTTATTGAAATATGGATAAGGAGAAACAGAGTGAATTAGAACCTAAAGATCTCTATTATCAAATGAATACTTATGAAGGAGAAACCAGTCAAACATTAAGTTTTAAACCAGATACATACCAAAAGATTCAAGAAGAAAGAGATGAGGTATCAGTAAAAAAGATATTTAAAACAAAATGGTTTGAGAGAAATAAGGAGATAAGATATATTGCTCATAAACATGAAAATATAATTGATACAACTAGTACAAATGGAAGAACAAAGATTAATTTGATAAGTGATGAGGTAATAAAAAGAGAATTAGCCAAACTATCGACTAAAGAAGCAAAGAAATATAGAAATATTTACTTTGGAGGAGTAGAGTTCACGATAAAAGCATACTTTCAAAAGAATATTGACACACCCATACAGATCTACGTACTAGACGATAGAATACTAGGAAATTTACAAGATGCATTAATATCAGTAATTAAAGGAAATTTAATATATCAGAAATTAAAGTTTACTATACAACCAGATTTCAGCGTATCATTGAAAGATGAACATAAAGATTTAGCTTTAACATTATACTATAAATTGGATGGAATAGAAATGCCACCAGGAAGCAAAGTAATCAGTATAGAAACCAAAATGATATACGCCTTAACAGGAAATCACCATATAAGGAAACAACATGAAATGAATATAATAGTACCGAGAATGTATAAAGAAATACTTGAACAGATAGAGCATAAGGAAAATTCTAAGATCACTATACCAGAGGAAATATTCATGGATTTTAAAACCAGAACATTAACACCTTCAAGAAGATTAATTCCGAGAGTAGAAGGATCAAGACTGAGTATAACCAGAGAAGAATCACATAGTTTACCCAGAATAGAACCCATAACTATTGACTTAATAAACATAGACCGTAACTGATTAAAAATCAAGGTTATAATATTCAAAAATAGGATAACTATGGACGGAATAGCATAAATAAATACTGGAGCAATTAAAAGTTTTATACATATAAGTAAGTTAAACGAAAATGAGGGTAGTATAATAGAACCGCAAACTTATAATTACCCCGAAAATGAAAGAGAAATAATAATTACTAAAAGTGTAAATTTAAGATTTAAGATTCAAGACCTAGAATATAAGATCAATATAGGAGTAATAGAATATGATAGCTTAAATGAATTATTATTAGGAAGTGATTTTTTAACTATGATAGATTATAAAATAAATAACAAAGGAATCGAGATAAAGGACCAAGGAAAAACTAGATTTATAAATAAGATATGAATATACAACTGAAGATAATAAAGAAAAAACAGAAGCTAAAGACTATAAAAACGGTCTTATCAGGAGAAATATATTACCAACTAAAATACTTAGAGTATAGTGCAAAAGAAATGAAATTAGAAAATGACATAGCACAATTGGAAAAACAGTGTGAGAAATTTAGTAAAATATGGATAGACATAGGAAACGGATGGAAGAAACGAATAAACAACCCTGATTATGAGTAATAACGAGAAAAATAAATGCGTTATGAGAAGAGATTATATTAAAAGAAAGGATGAAAAGTATATTACTACTAACGGATGAAGTAAAAGATAATCAGAATAGAACTCAACAAATGATTAGAGAAGAATTGACTAACCTATGGAACGTATCCGAAATACCAACGTTTAAACTAATATTGGAAAAACTGAATTTGTTATTGGAAGAAAAAAGCAAAGGAAAACAAAAAGAATCTGATGAAGAAGCCAGTACGAGTAAAGAAACGACTGTAGCAAAGACGACTAAACCAGAAATAGTACCAATAGATGCATGGAGAAGAAGCAAAATACCTATCATGGTAGATATAAGCAAAATAAAACCAAAATTGCCAAAAGATGTAATAGATACTCTAGGCGGATTAACAAGACTAAATAAAGAAGGAAAATTCTAATGGAACCAAGTGCGATTACATTCTTGAGAACTCACGGAAAACAGATCATAGAAAAAGAAAGGTATAAATACGAACCAATGAGATCCAAACCGATAAAGGAAGAGTTACCAAAAGAAGAAAAAGTCCCCGTAAAAATAAAAGAGAAAACAACTTATGAATACCAAAATCTAAGATTAGATAAACGAGAGCAAAAATTGAATAATAGTGAAGAATGGCACAACAAGTATATGATATATAAAAAGAAATACTTAAATATAGAATACAATCAAGATTATCAGATAAAAAAGCTAAAAACTAAAGATTTAAATAAGGATTGGTATGAGAAATACAAAAAATATAAACGAAAATACCTAGAAGCGAAATGTAAGAAAGTCAAACCCAAAGTAGAATTGAAAGAGACTAAAAAGGAACCTAGCAAAGAGTATAAAGAAGTAAAACAAGAAATCTTAAAGCTTAAAGAAGAAATACGTATTTTTACTAAACAAGCAAAAAGATCAGAAGGGAAAAAGAAAATACGACTTAACGAAAAAGATAAAGAACACTCAGGTAAACAGAGTAGCAAGAATAAACCAATGAAAGATAGCAAAAGCAATAAGATTAGCGTTGAAACTAGATCTAAAGAAAGCCAGAATAATAATGATACATCAACTAAACACGAATTACAAGTATTAGAATTTATCGAAGAAGACTCTGAAAATAATTCCGAGAATACTGAACTAATAAATAATAAGATATTATTAGAAAAAAGAGTAAATGCTATAATAGAAGATGAGCCAAACATCGATGAATGTCAAAGACAGATGAATACTGAAGTAGAAAACGATATCATAAGTAAAGATGATGTTATCATAAGTAAAGATGATGCTAATGATTACCCTGAAGAAAAGTTAGCTGACCCTAACTTAGAAATAATTACCACAAGAACAACTAGATTACTAGATCATATACCCATCGACCAGCAAGCTAAATTTAAAGAATTCGTAGGATCAATGACCCAAGGAGTAGATTATAACGAATATTTTCCAGATTTAGATAATGTTTATGATGAACAAGAAGTGGGAAGAAGAATAACAGACTGGAATTTAGGAAGGTATATAGCACTAATGAATAGCACCCAAACAGAAAACTTAGATTACATGTATAATTTAATATCAAAAACTCTAATCGGAAAAGCAGCCTATTGGATAGAATCGATCGCATATCAGCTAAGAGAAAGAGTATTAAGCTATGCAACAGATTGGAAATCAATGTTAATGATATTCGATCTACTGTTAAAAAGAGAATTTTTAGGTGAAAAATGGTTAGTAGCCAGAGAAAATGTACTAGCTGAAAGAAAAACTGAGATTATTATGAACTTGAATAATATGAAATGTTTTAAGATAAATAAACTACCAGAATATACGATTAGCTTTAGTAAGTTCTTTTATGAAGCTAGATTCCAACCAGAAGAAGGAATAATTTACCAGCAACTATATTATGACCATTTACCCGTACCATACAATATTGAAATATCAAAAGAATACGCGCAGTTAGAACCTAAGGAGAACACCCTTAGATGAAAGAATACGAGTTTTAAGAGCATATCTGATGAGGAAATGCGAAGAATATCGATTACGGCAAAAGATTAAAAAAGATAAAAAGATAGGATTAAGAGAAATATGCGGATTTACAGAAAGAAGATTAATATTTGGATGTGATGATAATAGGAAAGAAAAGAAGTATAAAAAGCATAAAAGACATAAGAAACGTAAGGATGAATATGAAAGAAATCACAAATATAAGAAATATAAAAAATATAAGAAAAGACCTTATTATAAATCCTATAAGAAAAAGAGATTTAGAAGATATAGGAATAATCCAGATACAAGAAATAAATTTAGAAACAAAAGAAAATTTAGAAAAATAAGAAATGTAAACCCTATAGAAGCAGATAAGACTAAAGAAGAAAAGGTTAAAGAATGCAAATGTTGGAATTGCAACGAGAAAGGACACTATGCAAATAAGTGCCCAAAGCTAAAGAAAAAAGGAGTAAAAAATATAAATACGGAAAAATTTATAATGAGTTTACAACAGATTAAAGAAGATAATAATAATTGGTATGATTATGAAGATTTTTATGTCAGTGAAACAGACGAAGAATCAGAACCAGAAAACATGAAGTATATTAACCAGCATTCAGAAAGTGAGTTTAGTTCTGAATAAAATGAATACATTAGAAAGGCAGAAAAGAGTATTGATAAGAGAAATACTGGATACAATGCGAAGAATATACTCGACGAAAACTGATTATAACTTCAGTAGTTAATGAAACAGGGAGTATGTATTACAATGATAGGTACAAAAAGATTACCAAAAGATTATCAAGGATAAGAGAAGAGATGAATAAGATACATTGGAAACAAATAAAAATAGCAAGACTCATAGAAGAGTCAATAAGAAATGAAAAGACTAGACAGGAAGTACGAGAATATGAACAGGATGTAGAACTCAACAGAAGATTAGATAATCCTGACTAATATGGTAGCAATCCATATAGAAGCTTACATAGAATACAAACCAAATAAAATGATAAAACAAAAGACATTTATTGATAGTGGAGCAGATATATGTCTAGCCAGAAAAGATGTTTTAGAATCTCACAGATGGAAAAGATCTAAAATACATAGAGCTAAGGTATCAGGATTTAATGAACAGTCCAAAGAATTAGATATAATAGCAGAAAATATGAGAATTATACTAGGAAAAACTATTTTCAGATTACCAATAGTATATCAACTAGACAATATGAAACAACAAGTTTTATTAGGAAATAACTTCCTAGATTACTTTAAAACACAAGTTATAAATAAAAATACGTTTAGTTTACAGTCACCCTGTGATAAGTGGATAATATTAAAAAGAATATTACCATTGAATACCATAAGATTATGTACAATTAAAATGGAAAGAAATAACAATTTAGAGCTTTTAAAAGAGAAATATTTAGGTATGTTAAAAGGAAACTTCGGAGAAAACGAAAACCCGATTACAGCTATGGGAAAAGGAAAAGATATATGGGGAAATAAAACTGATAGATCCAAGTGATTTAGTCAGAACAAAACCCATAAGATATAGCCCAACAGATCAGAAGGAATTTGAAACCCAGATTAAGGAGTTATTAGAAATGAAAGTGATAAAAGAGAGTAAGAGTCCTCATATTAGCCCAGCCTTTTTAGTAAGGAAACATAATGAGCTAAAGCGAGGAAAAGCCAGATTAGTAATTGATTATCGAGAATTGAATAAAAAGACTATTTTTGATGGATACTTTCTACCTTATAAAAGGAACCTTATTAACATATTAGGAAACAAAAAATGGTTTAGTAAATTCGACTGTAAAAGCGGATTTTGGCAGATTAAACTGACTAATGAATCTAGAGCTTTAACAACATTCAGTGCCCCTCAAGGACATTATGAATGGAATGTATTACCCATGGAATTAAAAAATGCACCACAAATCTTTCAGAGAAGAATGGATCAAGTATTTAGAAAGCTTGCAGACTTCTGTATCATATATGTGGATGATATATTAGTTTACAGCACCAACTTAGAAGATCACATTAAACATGTAGAGCAATTCATTGAAACGATTAACCAACACGGAATACTTTTATCAGAAAAGAAATCAGAAATATTCAAGAATACTATTGAATTCCTAGGCTACATTGTAGATAGTGAGGGAATACAATTGCAAGAACATGTTGTAACAAAAATTAAAAACTTCAAAGAAAGATTAGAGAATAAAAGAGAAGTGCAGCAGTTTCTTGGAGTGATCAATTATGCAGCAGACCATGTAAAAGATCTACCATATTTGAGAAAGCCACTGCAAGATTTGATTAAAAAAGACGTAACCTTCGAATGGAAAGAAGAGCATACCCAGGCGATTAACAAGATTAAGGAAAAGGTAAAACTATTACCAAAACACAGAGTACCAACAGACCAAGATCAATTAGAACTCTTTACAGATGCTAGTGAAATAGGATGGGGAGCAGTCCTAATAGCATATGATAAAGAAGATGTTGATAAAGAAAAAATGTTAATTTGTGGATACGGAGGAGGAACATGGAAACCAAATGAAAAGAATTATCACATAAATGAAAAGGAATTATTCGCAGTAAAATTTGGAATTAAAAAATTTCATTACCATTTACTACCAGTAAAATTCATTGTTAGAACTGATAATACTCAGGTAAAAGCCTTTATCACAAACAGAATAGACCCTTTACCAGAATTGAATAGAAGAAGAAGTTGGCAATCATTCTTTTATTGCTATGATTTTATTATAAAGAATATATCTGGAACTAAGAATATTTTAGCTGATTTTCTTAGCAGGTATCACAATGATGACTAAGCAAAAAGAGATTATAGCCAAGAAGATTAACAAAGACTATCTGATTAACTATGATATTTTATGCAGCAGCTAGCTGAGGAAATATCTCAATAATATCTGATTAATGTTTATGATTAACCATGATATTTTATGCAGCAGCAAGCAGAGGAAATATCTCAAGATTCACTACAATGAAAGATCAGTATGAAAACTCATCCTTCATTCAACCAAATCAGAATACTGAATAAAGACAAGCTTCAATACATTATTGAAAGAAATATCCTTTATGGAAAGCTAAGTTTAGCCTGGAAAGAATTACTCTATTACGACGAAATGAAGCCATCTGAATTACTAGATAATCAAGGCAACATAATCGTCAGACAAGTAATAGTGAATAAAATGGTTAGCATCTATCGGACTATTGAATATATTAAATATCTAATAGATGGAAAGGAAACCAGTATACGAGTTGTTGATTGGCTACTCAAAGACTACTCATCACATTATTAGGTGATTAATATGAAAGAATTCAAAATACATTTTGATTACATCCTGATCCTTTTGAATAAGGAGGGAAAAAACTGATTATTTTTGCAGGTACAATGTAGAGGCCTAAAAAGAGGCCTTACGACCCAAAAAGAATATGGCTTAACAGCCCAAAAGATTATCAAAAGGTAACATGTGGATTTATCCATTTGAAACCTATAAAAGAGGCTTATGGCCCAAACTGATTATGGCCCAACGTAGTGTTTCATACTACGGTAAAGCCCAAAAAGATTACCATGACAGAGAGCATGTAGTTTACTACTTGTAACCCAGAAAAAGAGGTCCTCAGGACCCAAAAAGATTATGGTCTCACGACCCAAAACTGATTAAACACTGTTAACTCAGAAAAGAGGTCATAACAGACCCAAAAGAATATGGCCCAATGTAGTTTAAACTACAGAAAGCCCAAATAAAAGAGGCCTTAGTGCCCAACATGATTATGGCCTTACGGCCCAAAAGATGATTAAAATTGAATATCACGGAATATCCCCAACAGATATTTCCAAAAGATTACCAACCGGACAGCTGGAAAGTAATAAACAGAACAGCAGCCCGACAAGAAAATGACATTTCTCACAGAAAGTCATGCCAGATTATGACAGCTGAACAAATCACCGGATAACGCCAAAGGCAGAATGGACAGCTGACAGAATAATTGAATACTGACAAAACAGCTTTACGGAAAGTAGCAGACAAGGCACTATGGACACTGTAGCCTTTATGACTTTTTGTAAAAGAATTTTGTCTGATTACTGTTTGATTACTGTTTACTTTACGACTTTTGAAAAAGTAATACTGTTTACTTTTAAAAAGCGATGAATAGTGAATAGCCGAGGTTATCTATATAAGGAGCCTCTTGTAAAGACGAAAGGGAATTCGAAAAATTGGAAATTCAACCTACATTCGGAAATACACTCTCTCAATGTTTAACTAAAACACCCTTCAGTCTATAATCCGATATCATCCAAGATTATCATAAGATAACAAAATACCATCCAAGAACATCTTAAGATTAATCGACTATCATCCAAGAACAGACATAAGATTAATCTTATATCAACCAAGAATATCATAAGAACAAGAGTGATAATACTTTGATTATTTATGATTAAGAACCATATTAGTCTAAGTACAACATCTTTCATAAGGCTATCAGAGGATATCCGTGAGGACTCCCAAGCTCCCAGGCCATTTGATCCCGCTGAGTCGAGGAAGACGTTAGGGAGGCAGCGCCATATGAGGGTTGAGCTACTCAGGTGATCTGAAAACCTGAAGAAAGGTATGTACTCGAACTATGTGTTTCTAATTATAAATGTGATAAGTATGATTACACTGTTGTTGTGCTATTTAGACGTTGATATCTGATTATGATTATAACTGTTTAGACGATGATAGAAGATTAAGATTATTAAATGTTTAGACGATTGGTATAAGTTATAGTATGGTTATCTGCCGGATAGATAGAAGATTATAGACGCTTTAATTTAAAAATGAACTTGAAATCAAGATTAGCCACCGTCTTAGATTATGCATATTATCTGATTAACCCTGAAAAATGATTAAGCAACCAGATTACCGTCTATGTTCTAGCCTCTAGGGGTATATAGATGATGAAAAGATCCGCCGTACAGCCCGTACAGGAATTGGTATTTTCTATCTCCCCTTCAATAGAAAGGATGTTCTCTTCTATCTCTCTGTTTAATTCCTTCTGCTACTTTCGCTTTCTTCTTCTTGGTGAGTTGCAGCTAATCACTTAAAACTGAGTTCAATTCATACTATGGTACTTCCATTTGTCCCGTGCTGGTTTTGTCGTCGGCTCAACCTATTTTGCACTTTTGACTCTACTAGCAAATATCGTCCATATTTTTTGGCGCAACAGAGAGTTCAAAAGCACGTTACTAACTTAACTATATCTGTTTGGATAAACAGCAGTCTAGAGCACTAAGCTCTCACTATACGCGAGCTTTCAACTCGAATTAAGCATAACCGAACAACCTTTATATATGCTTGTAATAACTAATATGAATATTCCATGTTCTATTTGTACTACAACAACTGTAGGATATTTGTATTAACTAATATGAAAATTCCACGTCCTATTTGTACTATAAGAATTTTATCTTTGTATGTCTAATTAATAGTAAAAGAATTGGATTCTTATATATATGTGTATACGTAGATATTAAACTACTATTCATGTAGACAATACTTACACTATACCATCTGTGCCTTCTTAAAAATTTTCATGGCAATGTTTGGAATGTGCAGGTAAAAAAACTACTTGAACCTCTACAGCTCATGGATTCCAAAAAAAACGTAGAATTGTTCATATGCCGAAAAAAGGAAGGCTACAACACAACTGAAGCGACGCGATACATATAGCCAAATATCTGCTCATAGAAAAGAAGCATTGCTGCTATCCCGCCGTTTGAAAAAACAAGATTCTATAAGGCATAATGTTCTTGAAAATTCCACTGCTGTCGCTCCAGAGCAGTCAACATCATCTTGGTATAACGCCGACTTTCTGAAACAAGCTGCTCTTACCACAACACTTGCTGAAAAAGGTTCGCACTATTACTAATTTAATGACGCTTATTTATATTCTCGGACAATGTATATAATACTTTACTTATTTTGTCTATTATTTTAACTAGTTGAAAGTCACCAACTTTGTGTGTCTACACCTCACAACAATTTAGACAAAGGAAAACAAATATGCAATCCCCTCACCACTCATGAAATAGGTAAACCTACTCTTTCCATTACATTTTCCAGTATGGCATATTGTTTACTCCATTATTGTTTGTATATAAGGGTGTACATCTGGTACGTCTATTCAGCATCTCCCGCGTTTAAACACAGTTCCGATTAAAGGTCTGCGCGAACTCGATACTATAATAATAAACCCCATTACTATGCAACACAAATCCCTTTTCTTCTAACGACACTTCTTAAATATCTTAAATATTCAGGTCATAGACGAACCGAAAAAGTCTGTCCAGCTATTATAGAGCAACAAAGTGCATATGTTGGTCTCAAAAAAGTACCAAACTGACAATATTGTAATGAAAAAAAGCTTGAATACGAATCTCCGGGGATTTTGTTGTGACAATGGTTCGATACGACTAACATCACATGAAATGCCACCTGAATTAGCAATTTTTGTAAGGACAGAGGAATCTGAACATTTTCGAACTTATATAAGAACATACAACAATATGTTCGCATTCACTTCGCTTGGTGTAAAATACGATAAAGAACTAGCGAGAAGAAATTGTGGTATTTACACATTTAGGGTTCAAGGACAAATGTATCATTTCATAGATGAATTTATTGCTTCCAATAAAAAGCCCAGCAACTTACAGTTATACTTTTACGATCATGACAATGAACTAACAAATAGGATGGCTTGTTCAACAAAAGTCAACTAATCGATTGTGCAAAAGTTGATGGACATACTGAGGGTCAACCCATACACTATTTTCTTGAAATCTATCATGAACGTTCCACAATTATCAGATTTCAGCAGACATATAACTTACCCCGTGCATCAGAGGTTGCAGAAATATGGCCTGAGGAAAATTCTGAAGGCTCTATCTCTGCACCTCATATTAGAATTTATACTCACAGCAGTAGAACGAAAGGAGCCTTGGAGTAACTGGTAAAGTTGATTCCATGTGACCAGGAGGTCAGGGGTTTAAGCCGTGGAAATAGTCTCTTGCAGAAATGTAAGGTAAGGCTGCATACAATAGACCCTTGTGGTCCGGTCATTCCCCGGACCCCACGCATAACGGGAGCTTAGTGCACCGGGTTGCCCTTTTACTCACAACAATATAGCACAGTTGGTAAATTGTTATTACGGATGTTATGATCCCTTGCAATATCCGTTATTATCTCCATATGGTGAAAATGGATGGCATTGTGGAATCAAAAAAACTATTCAATCGAATAGTGCGACAAGAAGAAGAGCTTACTGTGAACACGAAGAGCTGCGTTGTTTATCGAATATGTGTTCAATTGATGGGTTTCTTCACATGGAAGCTGAATCACAACAAAAAGGAAAACGAAAAAGAGATACAGTTTCTTGTCGAGAGTATTACTGTTAGAAATTTCAAATAAGATATAATGAAACAAATGAAGTATTACATTTCGGAAGAATATTCCAACAATTTATAGTCGATGTCTATATCAAGCTTGAAACACAAAGATTAGACTTTTTCTCATTTAATCAAGATTTATTTAAAATTGAATTCTTACAAGGAATTCTTGATGTTTTGAGATGTGGTGAAAGGGAAGCTGCTAAAGTTGGAAAAAAATCGTTCCTCCCTGTTACATTTATAGGGGGGAAAGGGACATGCGTCGGCGATATATGGATGCTATCGCATTAGTTCAACATTTTGGAATACCTGACTTGTTTATAACAATGACATGTAATCCATCTTGGCCAGAAATAAAAGAACATCTACTACTCACCGATGAAGTACAAAATAGACCTGATTTAGTTAGTAGAGTATTCAGAGCAAAAGTAGAAGAATTGAAAAATGATATATTAAAAAGACAAATCTTTGGGAAAGTTGCAGCTTTTATGTATACGATAGAATTTAAAAAAACGTGGTCTTCCGCATGCTCATTTTCTTATTATACTTACTGATGAACACAAATTACTAACTCCTGAATCCTATGACAACTTTGTTTGTGCTGAATTGCCTGATTCTAGCAAAGATCCTTATCTATATTCGCTTGTCACTCAACATAGGATGCATGGTCTTTGTGGAAAGTTAAAGCCGACAAATATTTGCATGAACAAGGAGGGTAATTGCAAGATCAAATATCCAAAAGATTTTACTGATCATACATCAAAAGGAAAAAAATCATATACAATTTATAGAAGGCGAAAAACAGGTGAGACTGAAAAAAGGCATCAGTTTTTAGATAATTCATAGGTGGTTCCATATAATCCATTTTTGTTATGCAAGTATAATTGTCATATGAATGTCGAAATTTGTTCTGATATCAAAGTAGTTAAATATATTTGTAAAGGTCATGATAAATTTCATTTCGTATACACAATAGTGATACAGATACAGATATAGATGAAATAAAAGAATATCAATCTGCTAGATGGGTTTCACCTCCTGAGGCTGCTTGGTGTTTATTTAGCTTCCCCATTAGTGAAATGATTCCTGCTGTTTATCACCTTCAGTTACATTTAGAGGGACAGCAATTTGTTTCCTTTAAAAGTACTGAGAATATAGAAAGAATATCAGTTAATCCAATGGTTAGAAAAACAATGTTGACTGCATTTTTTGTTATGAACAACACAGACGAAGATGCTAAGCAACTTATGTTGCTATATAAATAATTTCTCGAATACTTTGTATGGTCACCAGCATACAAAATGTGGACACGCCGAAAAAACGGTACTGTTATTGGTCGTATTGTAACATGTCACCTCGTCAGAAGGAGAAAGATATTACCTTAGATTATTGTTAATGAATGTAAGAGGTCCAAAATCATATCAAGATCTACTTACAGTTGATGGGATACGTTGTGAAACATTCAGAGAGTCTGCAGAAAAAAAAAAGGATTACTACACTGTGATAACAGTTTGGTTGAATGTATGTGTGAAGCCGTGAGTTATCAAATGCCATATAGTTTAAGACGTTTGTTCGCAACATCGTTGGTGTATTGTAATCCTAATAATCCATCGGAGCTTTGGAAAATAATTGAATATTCGCTGTCTGAAGATTTAAGATTCTGCCTAATATGGATGCAAGAGACATACGTTACCTGACTTTAAGTCACATCAATGACACTTTAAGTTTGATGGGCCATGATATTAATGAATATAAACTTGTACCTGAAAGAATTACATTGTGACCAGCTGTTCGAGAGGCGAAAGATTGTCATTTTGAAAGACATATTATTGTCAGAGAAGAGGATTTGTTACTAGAAGCAAAGTTGAATGCTGAACAACGAAAAGCGTATGATAAAATTCTTCATAGGATATTTTCTAACCAATCTGGTGCACTTTTTTTAGATGGACCTGGTGGAACTGGAAAAATATTTTTATACCGTGCTTTACCGGCTGCTGTACTATCAAAAGCTTTTGTCACTTTAGCAACAGCAACCTCTGGTGTTGCAGCTTCCATCCTCCCTGGAGGACGAACTGCTCATTCCCGTTTTAAATTTCCTATTGAAATTGATGAACAATTTTCTTGTAACATCAGTAAGCAAAGTTCACTTGCAGCTTTAATACATGATGTCAAACAATTGTCTGGGATGAAGTGACCATGGCCAAAAAAAGTGATAGAAGCTTTTGATCTTCTGTTGAAAGATTTAATGGACACAAATGCACCATTCGGTGGAAAAGGTTGTTGTTTTTGGTGGTGATTTTAGACAAACTCTCCCGGTTGTTCGAAGTGGAAGAAAAGAAGATATCATTCGAGAAAGCTTATTATATTCTGAAATATGGAATCAGCTCGAAAAAATCAGATTATCCGAGAACATGCGAGCCAAAACAGATCCGACATTTTCTGAATAATTGATGAGAATAGGAAATGGAAACGAAAAAACCAATACCATGACAAAATTGAAATTCCTGATTGTATTGTCATTCCTTTCATTTCTGAAAATGAATCATTAAATCATTTATTTAGAATAATTTATCCAGATCTACATACATGCTTTTCTGATATATCTTCCATGACTTCACGTGTAATCCTAACAACAAAAAATGACTTTGTCGATGAAATGAATGATTTGCTCATAACTCAATTTCCTGGTGATCCTAAAACATATGCCTCATTTGATGAAACAACTGACGTGAATGATCAAAGTCAATATGAAGATTATTTGCATACATTACATCCTGCTGGCTTACCTCCACAGATTGACATTGAAGAAAAATTGTCCTGTTATGTTACTACGAAATTTAAATCCATGTGAAGGCTTATGCAATGGTACACGACGATATGTTGTGATTTTCAAAAACATGTTATTAGTGCTAAATTGCAAGCGGAGATTTCAAAAACACACATGTATTCATACCAAGAATACCATTACTATCATCTGCGGATGTAAAGCTGCCTATTCCTTTCAAAAGAACACAATTTCCTCTACGATTATGTTTTGCTATGACGATAATAAAACTCAAGGTCAAATGTTAGACTGTTAAAGCTAGTTAATGAATAAAGCTAGCTAAGTTGGTGTGAATGAGAAATGGAGGGAAAATGATTTTTTTTTTCTTTTCTGGAAAAAAGGCAAAGGCCTTTCCGAACAGTCACCAACCTATTCCGAAGAGGCACCTTCGAGGCTATATAAACTGAGGCAATGCCTCATTTTTAATACACTGAAATTTTTTCCTGCATCTGAAAATTCTGCATTCTTTTCACAAATAAAACTATCGAGTCTTACTGTGTTTCGTTGCCAACTTTGAGTTCGTCGAAGTCGAAGGCGTTTGATGTACCGCTACTCCTGCGACAGGTATATCCATTTTATCCTGGAAGGAAGTAATCCATAACCTCGGGTACCAGTGAGGGGATTAAATTCCTTAAGGACACACAGTGAATTCTGTGGTCTCGGATATTTTCTTACTTCTGCATTATTTTTCCAGTTTCTGTTTTTTCTGGTTTTGGTTTTTTTTTCATTTTTTTTTTTGATTTTTTGAACACAGGGTAGATAACAAGCTTAAGGAATTTATTAATTATTTCTGTGTTCACTTGTTCTTGTTTAACAACAACATAACGTTGTCAGAAAAGAAAAAGAAAAAAAAACGTGTATGTTTGTTGTTTCGGTGTAACGAACTTATATGTTGTTTGGAGACTAAAATCTTCGGATTTTCTACTCCGGTTGAGATTAAAGTTTTCATAACTTTCTACTCATTTGGGTACTTGATTTGAAGATATAAAAAACTTCATCAAGTATACAACATACAATTTACTGCATTTCGTTTCAAGTATTTTAAATCTGTTTGTGTAACCTTGATTCGGTTTGAAGAAATAAAATCTTCACCGTTGTGTATTATATTTGTTGCTGTCAAAACTGATTCGATTCGAAGTCTTCACCGTTTATTAAACTTTTTCTGTTGCTTCCTGCGACAGAAATGGGAGACATGACTCCAAATTTGAATGCTACTACTACTGCCACACAAGCCCCCATGGTTGGTTCTACGAGCAATGCTGCGTCCTCCCGTCGTACTGCACCAGCACCGGCTCCGGCAGAGAAGCCTGGAAAATTCACCGAAATAGATTTCAAACGATGGAAACAAAAGATGTTCTTCTATTTAACTACTTTAAACCTCCAAAAGTTTATTAAGGAGGTCGTTCCGGTTTTGCCGGAATCAACACGTGAGAATGAACGTTTTGTTGTAACTGAGGCATGGAAGCACTCAGATTTTTTGTGCAAGAATTATATTCTTAGCGGACTGGAGGATGATCTTTACAACGTCTATAGTAATGTGGAAACATCAAAAGAACTATGGGATGCGTTGGAAAAGAAATATAAAACAGAAGATGTTGGATTAAAAAAGTTTATCGCTGCCAAGTTTCTGGACTACAAAATGGTAGATGGCAAGTCTGTTATTACTCAAGTTCAAGAGTTGCAGGTTATCATCCACGATCTACTCGCTGAAGGTTTGGTGATTAGTAAGGCGTTTCAAGTTGCGGCAGTAATAGAAAAGCTGCCTCCTTCATGGAAGGACTTCAAAAATTACTTGAAACACAAGCAAAAGGAGATGACACTGGAAGATCTCATCGTCCGGTTGAGAATCGAGGAAGATAACAAGGCAGCGGAAAAGAAGGCAAATGGGAGATCAACCATAGGGGGAGCACATATTGTTGAAACTGCCCCAACTAATCTGAAAAAGAGGAAAAATGCATCATGACCAAGGAACTATCCCAACAAGAAGAAATTCAAGGGAAACTGCCACAATTGTGGAAAAATCGGACACAAAGTTGCAGACTGTCGTGCTCCGAAAAAGGAAAAGAAGAAGGGTCAGGCTAATATGGTTGAAACAAACGAGGAAGTTGATGACTTGTGCGCTATGTTGTCTGAGTGCAACCTAGTGGGAAATCCGAAAGAGTGGTGGATTGACTCTGGTGCCACTCGCCACATTTGTGTTGTTAGAGAAGCCTTTGTTTCATATGCTCCCGCCGGCCCGACGAGACCATATATATGGGAAATTCTCGCAACGGCCAAAATTGAAGGTTATGGAAAGATATTCTTTGAAGATGACATCTGGCAAGGTGGTGACTCTCAACAACGTCTGTCATGTTCCTGAAATTAGGAAAAATCTAGTATCTACCGGACTTCTAGTAAAGAATGGTTTTAAGTGTGTTTTTGTTTCTGACAAGGTTGTAATAAGTAAGAACGAGATGTACATAGGAAAAGGTTACCTCACGAGAGGGCCTTTTCAAGGCGAATGTAATGGTCGTTGCCAATAATAATAAAGTTTATGCTTCGTCTTACTTACTTGAGTCAGATAATTTATGGCATTCACGTTTAGGACATGTCAATTATAGAACCTTGCGAAAAATGATTAGTTTGGAAGTATTGCCTAAGTTTGAATGCAATCAATCAAAATGTCAAATCTCGTGTTGAGTCTAAGTATGTTAAACATCCTTATAAGTCAGTTGAAAGGAATTCAAGTCCTTTAGACTTAATCCATACAGATATTTGTGACATGAAGTCAATCCCATCTCGCGGTGGAAAGAAGTATTTCATAACTTTTATTGACGATAGTACACGGTATTGCTACGTTTATTTACTTAATAGTAAAGATGAAGCAATTGAAGCATTCAGGCAATACAAAACTGAAGTTGAGACTCAACTTAACAAAAAGATTAAAATGATAAGGAGTGATAGGGGCGGTGAATATAAATCTCCTTTTGAACAAATATGTTTGGAATATGGCATTATTCATCAAACAACTGCCCCTTACTCGCCACAATCAAACGGAATTGCGGAAAGAAAAAATAGAACCCCGAAAGAAATGATGAATGCCCTGTTAATAAGTTCTGGTTTACCCCAGAACTTGTGGGGGAAGCCATTCTAACAGCTAGCCGAATACTCAATCGAGTGCCCCATAGCAAAACAAAATCTATTCCATACGAAAAGTAGAAAGGAAGGAAGCCCAATTTGGGATACTTCAAAGTGTGGGGATGTTTGGCCAAAGTGCAAGTTCCTAAACCCAAAAGGGTAAAAATAGGACCTAAAACCATTTATTGTGTTTTCATAGGATATGCCACAAATAGTAAGGCATATCGATTTCTGGTTCACAAATCAGAAAATCCCGACATTCAGGTGAATACGGTAATTGAATCAGATAATGCTGACTTCTTTGAAACCATATATCCGTATAAAAAGGAATGTGAGTCGTCTAGCAAAGAATCTAAACGACCTCGGGAAGAAACAAAGGAAAAATATTCCTGATGCGGAAAATCCAAGACGCAGCAAACATCAAAGGACGTCTACTTCCTTTGGACCAGAATTTCTAACATTTTTGTTGGAGAATGAGCCTCGAACCTTCAACGAAGCTATGTCTTCATCGGAAGCTCAATTTTGGAAAGAGGCAATCAATAGTGAGATAGAATCCATATTAAACAACCATACTTTGGAATTGGTTGAACTTCCTCCAGGGAATAAACCTTTAGGTTCCAAATGGATTTTTAAGCGGAAAATGAAAGTTGATGGTACTATTGATAAATATAAGGCAAGACTAGTTGTTAAAGGGTTTAGACAACGAGAAGGTCTTGATTACTTTGATACATACTCGCCAGTAATGAGGATTACATCCATTCGGGTGTTAGTAGCGTTAGCCGCCGTGTACGGTCTTGAAATCCATCAAATGGATGTGAAAACAGCCTTCTTAAATGGAGAGTTAGAGGAAGAAATTTACATGGAACAACCTGAGGGGTTTGTAGTTCCAGGGAAACAGAAGAAGGTGTGTCGACTTGTTAAGTCTCTTTACGGACTAAAACAAGCACTCAAACAGTGGCATGCAAAATTTGACCATACAATGATGTCAAATGGATTCAAGATAAATGAGTGTGATAAATGTGTCTACATTAAGAACACTCCGAACCACGTAGTCATTGTTTGTTTGTACGTGGATGATATGTTGATAATGAGTAACGACATTGCTAACATAAATGCTACTAAGCGCATGCTTGCTAGTAAGTTTGATATGAAAGACTTAGGAGTTGCCGATTTAATTCTGGGAATTAAAATCCATAAGACTCCTCAAGGTCTAGCATTGTCTCAAACTCATTATATTGAAAAGGTACTTGAAAAGTTCAAGTATTTGGACTTTAAAGTTGCAAAGACGCCAATTGATATGAACCTGCTCTTGCAAAGAATAAAGGTGAAAGTCATTCTCAATTGGATTATGCCGAGTGTTGGGAAGTTTGATGTATATCATGAACTCGTACGCGACCACGATATTGCATGTGCTATAAGTAAACTAAGTCGCTACACTAGTAATCCCGACCAAAAACATTATTTGGCAATGAAACGAGTTTTGGGGTATTTAAAACATACTCAAAACTTTGCTTTGCATTATAACGGGTATCCCTGAGTTATTGAAGGATACGGTGATGCAAATTGGATCACCGGTTCAACTGAAACTAAATCCACAAGTGGATATGTTTTTACCATAGGTGGAGGAGCAGTGTCATGGAAGTCATCCAAACAGACATGTATCGCCCGCTCTACAATGGAATCTGAGTTCATAGCTTTAGACAAAGCTAGTGAAGAAGCTGAATGGCTCCGGAATTTTGGCCCAAACCGTTGGCTCCTATATGCATACATTGCGATAGCCAAGCGGCAATAGGAAGAGTCGGGAGCCTTATGTACAACGGAAAGTCTCGTCACATACGACGAAGACATAATACCGTTAGACAACTACTCTCTAGTGGAATTATCACAATTGACTATGTTAAGTCAAGAGATAATGTGTCGGATCCACTAACTAAAGGCCTAACTAGAGAGGTAGTTGAAAGATCATCAAGGGGAATGGGACTATGGCCGAGGACAAGTCATCGTGACGGTAACTCTACCTAAGAAGACTGGAGATCCCAAGATCTAGGTTCAAAGAGATCAAACAAAGTCATTAATGACGGTTCAACATTGTCACAATAACTCTTTGGTCCATTCTCGTGATGAGACAATGTTCAGTACCAGGATAAAGCATTACGGCTTTTTAATGGTTTCTAAGTTTGGTATGGGGTATATCAAATAGTGTATCTACGGGATGACACATTTAGGAATCACCTATGTAAGTGTGAAGTGTAAGCCGCTTCAAGGAGAATTATGTAAGGCCAATTCTCTATGCACTTATGAACCAGGCAGTGTTCATGGTTGAAACGAACAAAACAATGAGAACCAAAGACGATTAAAGGGTTAATTGTGTGACATGTGGTTGTCTAGATATACACCAAAGCTCGACGGTTCAAGGATATCAAATCTACCGATTGACCGAGTATATCCGACATATGTTTACTACGGAAAGTTCAAAGAGAAATCTACTTATCCAGATGCGATTAATCCTTGCTTACGAATCACACAGTTTTTTGTCATGCATGTTTTTCATCATATAACCATTCCCCATTCATGTGGGGGATTGTTAAAGCTAGTTAATGAATAAAGCTAGCTAAGTTGGTGTGAATGAGAAATGGAGGGAAAATGAAATTTTTTTCTTTTCTGGAAAAAAGGCAAAGGCCTTTCCAAACAGTCACCAACCTATTCCGAAGAGGCACCTTCGAGGTTATATAAACTGAGGCAATGCCTCATTTTTTATACACTGAAATTTTTTCTTGCATCTGAAAATTCTGCATTCTTTTCACAAATAAAACTATTGAATCTTACTGTGTTTCGTTGCCAACTTTGAGTTCGTCGAAGTCGAAGGCGTTTGATGTACCACTACTCCTGCGACAGGTATATCCGTTTTATCCTGGGAGGAAGTAATCCATAACCTCGGGTACAGTGAGGGGATTAAATTCCTTAAGGACACACAGTGAATTCTATGGTCTCGGATATTTTCTTACTTCTGCATTATTTTTCCAGTTTCTGTTTTTCTGGTTTTGGTTTTTTTTTCATTTTTTTTTTCTGATTTTTTGAACACAGGGTAGATAACATAGACTTCGTTGGAATTTATTTACGTGAACCTGTTTTTTCACATGATCAGCTCTATGTTGGTCTATCAAGAGCAAAATGTTCTCATTGTGTAAAAGTATTAATTCGACCACCCACAACAGATAGCGATGATGATCATTCAACATACAATATAGTTTATGATGAAATCATTCAAAAAGCCTCTACATAAATAGATTTCTTCCATAGCTCTACATCTTGTTGATATCATATTCTTTTACCCTTTGTGGGCTCAATTTATTTTACTGAAGACAACAGCTACATTTTGGAGACATGAGTGCTTATGACAATGAAACTGTACGTCACTGTCTATTTGGTGATCTATTGCAAAATTTTCCTGCTGTTAATCATATTAGCTCAGAGAAATATTATACTTCACCTATTAGTTAAACTTGCTTAAAGCTTACTGAAATCTCATTACTTTGGATGGTTCACAGTTATATGCTACTCGAAAAAGTCATTCTTTAGCCACTGCGGCATTGACGTGGGATTCATTACTTGATCTGCATCTTCGCTGTTGTTATAGAAACTCTTGGTACGCTCTGCTACACCTGCCATTCTTTGATTGATCTACATTATTTAGGTTCTTGCCGATCCATTCCACTCATGTTAACTTTTTTGTTTTAGCTTCCTTATCAAATATGCAGTTGAGTGGTTAATTATTACACTAATCTTTAGAACCCCCTTCATCTTCTCTAACTGTATTTCATGTATATGTCTACTCTCTGGCTTAATTCAGGGGCTTTGATTTAAAAAAATTGAGTTTACTTTTGCAGGTTTCTGTTAAGGTGTACTAAAATGTTAGTACCCATATTTTTGCCCCTACCTATGTAATTGTGTATACATGGGCTGAAACAATTATATTATTCTGGTGTCATGGTCTTTTTTTTATCCTCTTATACTTGAACTTCTTTCTTTTTGTCTGTCGTCCATTACTTCTTCTGCTTCCTTGTGTCAGCACACATGAAAAACCGACAGTTAAGCTTTCCCCATTAGAAATCATATAGGAATTGCAGGAATTTTTGCTACAATGAACGAATTTATTGGATTAGCTTGTTAATAATCTTCCTTCTTCTTGACCTTGCGCCTTACTCCTGTTAAACAAGGTATATATACCCGTGATATACACTCAATATACATAAGTGTATATCACGGGTACTATCGGTAACAGCCCAACACGGAGTAAAGGCAGCAAGCCCATCTCGGGTTGGTGTATATATTTGGTATGTATTGTTGTAATATTTTAGTGTAAAAGTTACCTTAATTAGTCTTGTACACTTACCATAATTGTATAGTTAGAATTATGGTAGAATAAGGTTTTAGTAATAGGATTCTCCTATTATGGAAATATGTAACTTGTATATATAGCATTTCAATTAATGAAAATAATCAAGGGGATTATTTCTTTCATAGTATCAAGAGTCTAGGTCAGACAAAAAATTTCTCTCAAAAATTTTTGCTCTTCTCGGCCAAAGACCGAACCCCCCCCCCTCGGGTTTGCCATTTATTCTTCCGCTCTCCAAATCTCTCTTCCAAATCCCTCTATCACCTATTGTTCTTTCATTATGTCTACATCAAAGAACATGTTTCACCCTGCCCTTGTTGTTTCTAACGTCAAGAATCATATCCCTCTAATTCTTGAAATAGAAAACGTCTAATACGCGACGTGGGCCGAGTTGTTCAAAATTCACTCTTGTTCGCATCAAGTCATCCATCATATAATCCCCGCGGCTCCTGATGATACGGAGGTGCCTAAACGCGAGGATGATCCTAAGTTATGGACAACACTTGATGCCACCGTCCTTCAATGGATTTATTCTACTATCTCCACCGACCTATTGCAGACGATTATTGAGCCAGACGCTATGGCGATAGGTGCATGGGATAGACTGCGTGACATATTCCAGGATAATCAAAATTCCAGAGTTGTTACTCTTGAACAGGATTTTTCCCATGTCAACATGGAAAATTTCCCGAACGTTTCAGCATATTGCAAAAGGTTGAAGGAATTGGCGGACCAACTCCGCAACGTTGGTGCGCCAGTTAGTGAAGATCGTCTTGTTTTACAGATGGTTGCTGGCCTATCCGAGGCCTACAGTGGCGTTGGAACTCTCCTTCATCAAAGTAATCCTCTTCTAAGGTTCTATCAATCCCGATCCATGCTTACCTTGGAAGAAGCCGATTTGGATAAAAAGGCGGCTACTAATGCTAGTCCCGTGGTCATGAGGACTTCCTCCACTAGTCCTCAAAATTTTGGAAACAATTCGAACCAAAACCGATCTCACGGGGGCAGCAAGAATGGCCGGAAAAATAATCGAAAAAATCGCGGGGGCAAACGCGGCTGCACAGGCAGCAATCACGGTGGCCAAAACAGTGGCAGTGGACCCCATCCCGGTTATAGTGGGCCACCGACCCCCGGGTCTCAGCCTTGGGCCTCTGGGCCGTGGGCTTGGACCAGTGGAAAGTGGCCCTACGGCCCAATTCCATAATAGTTTCCAGCATCTGGCTAGTGGGCTTCCCAGCAACCTCGATGGCCCACTGCCCACTGGCCCAGTAATCCCAGTTCTAGCAGCTACGGCCTAGGACAGCCCAGTTCTGGAATTCTTGGGCCTCGGCCTCTGCAAGCTCACCACGCAGCAGGCCCCAATCAGACCGATATCGAGGCCGCGATGCACACACTTGGTTTGACTCAATCGGACCCAAATTAGTATATGGACACTGGTGCCACTACGCACATGACAACCGACTCAGGTACTCTCTCGTCTTATTCCAGTTTAGGCAACCCTCGCGGTATAATTGTTGGTAATGGTAATTCTGTTCCAATTCGTGGTTATGGTCATAAAACATTATCTCCCTCTCATCCACACCTTATCTTGAAAAATACCCTACACGCCCCCAAATTGATTTAAAACTTAGTCTCTGTCCGAAAATTCACTACTGACAATTCCGTTTCTATTGAATTTGATCCATTTGGTTTCTCTGTGAAGGATTTCAAGACGGGGAGTCCTCTCATGAGGTGTGATAGTAGGGGAGATCTTTATCCTATCACACCCAGTTCCGGTCCATCGAGTCAAGCCCTACCATCAGCCTTTGCAGCCATTTCTCCTTCTTTGTGGCATGCTCGTCTTGGTCATCCGGGATCCTCTATTTTGTCAGCTTTAGATAAAAATAGTTTTATTTCATGTAAGGGTACGAGTCGTACTCCAATTTTTCACTCTTGTTCTTTAGAAAAAATTGTTAAGTTGCCGTTTGTAAAATCAAAATCTCATACTTTAATGCCATTTGATATTATTCATAGCGACTTATGGACGTCTCCTGTTCCTAGTTCTGTGGGTCATCGGTATTATGTTCTCTTTCTGGATGATTATTCTAAATTTCTATGGACGTTTCCAATAGCGAAGAAATCTCAAGTTTTTTCCATCTTCCTAAAATTTAGAGCATTCATCAGAACCCAATTCGATCGTAAAATAAAAAATATTCAGTGTGATAATGGCAAAGAATATGACAATGGGGTGTTTCGGGAATTCTATGCTAATAATGGGATAAATTTTTGTTTCTCTTGTCCTCATACATCTTCACAAAATGGGAAAGCCAACGTAAAATTCATTCCATAAATAACATTATCCGCACCTATTAATTCATGCTTCCGTACCCCCATATTTTTGGCATCATGCTCTTCAAATGGCTACATATCTACTTAACATAACTCCTTCAAAAGGTTTGACATATTATTCCCCCCTTCAAATTTTATATAATAAAATTCCTTCATATTCACATCTTCGGGTTTTTGGGTGTTTGTATTATCCGTTATTCCCGTCCACCACAATTAACAAACTTCAGGCCCGGTCGACTCCGTGTGTATTTTTGGGTTTTCCATCTAATCATCGTGGCTACAAATGCTTTGATTTATCCTCAAATAAAATCATCATTAATCGCCATGTCATTTTTTATGAATCCCAATTTCCGTTTGCTAAAAATCATACTCCCGTGCCTAGTTCGTATAATTTTTTGAATGAACAAATATCTCCGTATATTATTCAGTATTTTATGGACATCTCCCGCACCCAGAATTCTCCAGCGGGCCCACTGCCCGCTGGTCCCACTGGCCCGTCACAGCCCCCTCTTCCCAGTTTTGTCACTCGGCCAGTTTCAGCAATTGGGCCAGCCCAGCCCAATACTATTACTGGTCCAGTTCCTGTTTCTGCCACTGTTACTGCTTCCCGAGTTGGGCCAGCAGGCCCACTGCCTGCTGGTCAGTCCGACCCGAGCCCATCAAATTCCTGAAATCCACTCAATTCTTCCTCGAGTCATAGACCGGTCACTCGTAATCAACAGGGTGTTTTTACACCAAAAAGACAATTTACATTCGAATGTCTTTAAATCTCCCTTGCACCGTAATCATGTGTCTGCCTTAAACGATCCAAATTGGAAAATTGCTATCACTGATAAATATAATGCTCTTATTGATAATAAGAAGTGGGAGTTGGTGCCCCGTCCTTGTGGTATTAATATTATTAGGTCTATGTGGATTTTTCTCACAAGGAAAATTCAGATGGCTCATTTGCACGGCATAAGGCGCGGCTTGTGGGTGATGGTAAGACTCAGCAGGTTGGGTGGATTGTGGTGAGACATTTAGCCCGGTGGTCAAGCCAGCTACTATTCGCATTGTACTCAGCTTGGCTCTTTCTAAAGCATGCCCTATTCATCAGTTAGATGTAAAAAATGCTTTCCTACATGGTGATCTCAAGGAAACTGTTTATATGCATCAGCCGTTGGGATTCAGGGATCCCAAACATCCTCATCATGTATGTTTGTTGAAGAAGTCCTTATATGGGCTTAAGCAGTCTCCACGGGCCTGGTATACAAGGTTTGCTGACTATGTTTCGACTATTGGGTTCACTCACAGCAAGTCGGATAATTCCTTGTTCATCTACCGTCATGGTTCGTCGTTGGCCTACATTCTGTTGTATGTGGATGACATCATTTTGACTGCCTCTACAGATGCCTTACGCCAGTCTATCATGACCATGCTCAGCTCTGAGTTTGCTATGAAAGACTTAAGGCCCTTGAGTTACTTTTTGGGGATTGTCGTTACTCGTCATTCCGATGGAATGTTCTTGTCTCAACGAAAGTATGCAACTGAGATCATCGAGAGGGCTGGGATGTCATCCTGTAAGTCCACTTCCACTCCGGTCGATACAAAGCCCAAGCTTAGTGCGTGGCCGGCGTACCCTACGAGGATCCAACCCGCTATCTCAATCTTGTAGGGGGCCTTCAGTATCTTACCTTTACGAGACCGAATATTACATATGATGTCCAGCAGGTGTGTTTGTTCATGCATGATCCCATAATTGAGCACATGAATGCACCCAAACGCATCATTCGGTATATTCAGGGTACACTTGCCTATGGTTTGTATTTATATCCTTCCTCGACATCCATACTTGTCTCGTATACAGATGTTGATTGGGGTGGTTGTCCTGACACCAGACGGTCTACATCAGGCTATTGTGTGTTTCTTGGTAACAACTTGGTCTCCTGGTCTGCGAAGCGTCAGTCGACTCTATCCCGCTCAAGTACAGAGGCTGAATATCGAGGGGTAGCTAATGTGGTCTCGGAATCATGTTGGTTACGTAATTTGCTTTTAGAGCTTCATTGTCTCATTCAAAAGGCAACCTTGGTGTATTGCGATAATATTAGTGCCATTTGCCTTTCTGGTAATCCGGTTCAGCATCAACGCACTAAGCATATCGAGATGGACATACACTTTGTTCGCGAAAAGGTTGCTTGGGGTCAGGTACGCGTCTGTCATGTCCTGTCAAGATATCAAATTGCAAACATTTTTACAAAGGGTCTTCCCTCGGTCCTTTTTGAAGATTTTAGGGACAGTCTCAGCGTTCGAAGACCGCCCGCTATGACTGCGGGGGTGTGTTAAACAAGGTATATAAACCCGTGATATACACTTAATATACATAAGTGTATATCACGGGTACTATCGGTAACAGCCCAACACTGAGTAAAGGCAGCAAGTCCATCTCGGGTTGGTGTATATATTTGGTATATATTGTTGTAATATTTTAGTGTAAAGGTTACCTTAATTAGTCTTGTACACTTACCATAATTGTATAGTTAGAATTATGGTAGAATAAGGTTTTAGGAATAGGATTCTCCTATTATGGAAATATGTAACTTGTATATATAGCCTTTCAATTAATGAAAATAATCAAGGGGATTATTTCTTTCAACTCCATTATTACACGTGAGCAACAATGGAACAATTATTTATACATTATTGTGTTTCTATCTATTTCAAATATGCTGACTTTATAGGTATGTTGAATATATTTTTGCTTTATTAAAATGGTTGTTTTAGTTTTGTATGATAACAAGAGGGTGAATTTGTTGATAAGTAATGTTGCATGATGGTAAGTGACAACCTCATATTGATACTGAAAATATGCAGTTTATTTCTCATCTCCTCTACGTAAGTACTCTTTTAATCTATTTCAGTTAGGATAAACAGTGAATCAGGTTGTAGTTGATTGCTTAGCTTTTGAAAGTTTTTCCCAAACTAACTTGTGTACACTACATTTATTTTATTATGGCAGGCTTTACATAAAAATCTATGTGCTTCTTATATTGAATGCCAACCATGGAATTACTATGAGTTTGGGATTGAGATATAGGTGCTGCTGTTTTTGTGTTGCATTTTTTCTGTTTACTCGGAAAAAGTCTTTAGAGTCTTGGAGATATTAAGGCTAAGTCACTGGGCTATTATTCACTCATTCGATTGTGTTAGTTATTTTTCCTCTTTTGACAAGTTGATTGTGGTAGTTGTCTTCTAGAAGAGAAAAAATGCAACAACACAAAAACAGCAGCACAGTGACTTATCAAAAGAGAAAAAACTAGCACAACCTTAGGTATATCTTTTTTGAGTATATCTTTATCAATGTTTCAGTCTTGCGTATTTGCAACCTTAGGTGTCATGCATACTAATACAATTCAAAATCATGAGTTGGTTCGAGATATATTCTTCCTTAATTTTATTCATCAATGATTTACAATATATATAATGTTATAAGAATATCTACTTTGATACAAACTACGTAACTAATCAATCATATTTACAAGAGGAATCTAATTCTACCTAATATAGGAGATGTATAATTATTATGGAAATAATATTCTATTACACCCCCGCAGTCGAAGCGGGAGGTCGGCGTATGCTGAGACTGTCCTGAAGTCTTCAAATAAAACCAACGGAAGACCTTTTGTAAATATGTCGGCAATCTGATAACGTGACGAGACATGTAAGACACGAACTTGTCCACGAGCAACCTTTTCGCGAACAAAGTGAATATCCAGCTCAATATGTTTAGTACGTTGGTGATGAACCGGATTCCCTGAGAGATAAATTGCACTAACATTATCACAATAAACCAATGTCGCCTTCGGAACCGGACAGTAGAGCTCTAAAAGAAGGTTCTGTAACCAACAAGATTCATACACCACATTGGCAACTCCTCCATATTCTTCTTCGGCACTGGATCTGGACAAGGTTGCTTGTCGTTTTGAGGATCAAGAGACCAAACTATCATTAAGAAATACACAATAACCAGACGTGGAGCTTCTGGGATCCGGACAACCACCCCAATCGGCATCTGTGTATGAAATAAGAGTAGTTGTCGAAGACGGATATAAATGCAAGCCATGATCGAGAGTACCTTGAATATAACGCACAATGCGTTTGAGAGCATACATGTGATCCTCCATCGGGTTATTCATGAATAGACAAACTTGTTGTACATAAGAGATGTATGGCCTCGTGAATGTGAGATAATGCAGGGCTCTGCAAGGCTGCGGTAATGTGATAGATCGGCATATGGTTTTCTGGACGAAATACTCAACTTTGGTTTAGTATGAACCGTTGTAGCGGACAGCCTACATGATGACATGCCAGCTCGTTCAACAATCTTTGTCGCATACTTCTTTTGGGATAAAAATAAATCACTTGCATGATGTGTCAAAACTATCCCTAAGAAGTAACTCAGTGGCCCTAGATCCTTCATTGCAAACTCAGAACCAAGCAGTGACATGATAGACTTGCGAAGAGTATCAGATGAGGCAGTTAATATAATATCATTCACATACAAAAGAATGTAAGTGATACCATTACCCTGACGGTATATGAATAGAGAATGATCAGACTTGCTGTTAGAAAACCCAATATGTGAAACATAATCTGCAACTCTTGTACCATGCCCTAGGAGCTTGTTTGAGCCCATACAATGATTTTCTTAGCACGCACACATGATTAGGATAAGTAGGGTCTCGGTAACCCATGGGCTGATACATGTACACTATTTCATTGTGGTCACCATATAGGAAGACATTTTTTACATCAAGTTGATGAAGAGGCCATGCCTTCGAAAGAGCCAGACTGAGGACCATTCTTATAGTTGCCGATTTGACCACCGGGCTGAAAGTCTTACCGTAATCCACACCAACCTGTTGAGTATTCCCATCACCTACAAGATGGGCTTTGTACCTCTCAAATGTACCATCAGATTTTTCTTTATGACTAAAAATCCACATAAACCGAATCACATTAACATCAGGGGGACGGGGCACCAAATCCCACGTCCTATTATTAATAAGAGTATTAAATTCATCATCCATAGACATTTTCCAATTCGGATCAGTAAGGGCAGACACAGGATTACAGGGCAACGGTGACTTGGCAACATGAGTGTAAAGACCGTATTTTTTATTTGGCTTAAAATTCTCGTGTTGACTACGAGTGACAGGCCGTTGGGCCGGAATTGGAGTCGGGTCGGACAAGACTGGCGGACTTCCCGGCAGTGGGCGGGCAGTGACTAGACTGTCGGGCAGTGGGCCAGAGGACGGTGGACTGCCTGGACCGAGACCCAACGGCCCGCCCGCCACTGGGACACTCGGCAGTGGGCTGCCAGCAAGAGGCTCGCTGGGCCAACAGCTACGGGGCTCGGTAATCAGGCTGAGAGATCGGGACACGTTGGGCCTGTTTGGGAAGCTAATTTATGGATCCAATACGGGGGTATGATATCGTCAAGAAATTCATAAGTAGGAGGCCCGGAACAATGTAATTTGGCAAAAGGGAAATTTGTATCATCAAAAATTATGTGACGACTTACGATGATTTTATTAGAGGATAAGTCAAAATATTTGTAACCACAATGATTTGACGGATATCCCAAAAAACACATAGAGTGGACCAGGGTTAAAGTTTATTGATGATAGTAGAAGGAAAGAGAGGATAGCATAAGCATCCAAAAACCCGTAAATGAGAATATGATGGGTCCCTTAGGTATAAAATTTTGAGTGGCGATTCGTAGGCTATTTGTTTGCTCGGAAGTATGTTCAAAAGATAGGTTGCCATTTGTAACGCATGGTGCCAAAAAGATGGTAGTAGAGATGCATGGGCAAGTAAGGTTCTAACAATATTGTTAATGGTTTGATTTTTTCTTTGTGCTTTTCCATTTTGAGATGATGTATGTGGACACGAGAGACGACACGACAAACCATTAGTTTTGCAAATATCCCAAAAAGGCCCATTATCAAATTCTCTACCATTGTCACACTGAATATTTTTAATACTCGTTCAAATTGAGTGCGGATGTATGCTCTAAAGGAAAGAAATGTGAAAAAAAATTGTGATTTTTTAGACAAAGGAAATGTCCACAAAAAATGAGAGTAATCATCCAACAACATAACATAATATCGATGGCCCGAAGAGCTCAAAACTAGAGATGTCCAAATATCACTATGAATAATATCAAAAGGCATAACAGTACGAGAATTAGAAGCAACAAAAGGGAACTTAACATGTTTTCCAAGAGAACAAGAGTGAAAAACATGAGAACTACGGTCTAGTACACTCAATAAATTTATTTTGTTTAAGGAAAGCAAAAACAGGTGCTCCCGGATGACCCAAATGTTCATGTCATAAAGAAGGACCTAAAACTGCAAAAATGGATGGTAAATTGGCTTGATGTGTGTTTTTGGTTATTGGATACAGCTCGCCCCGACTATCACATCTCATTAGACGCATCCCCCTCCAAAAATCCCTCACGAAAAATCCAAAAGGATCAAATTGGCTACTTCTTTGTACATCATAGAAATAAAGATACGATCGTTGTGTCCCCCGAAAAAAGAAAAAGTGTTAAAAGCTAAAGTTATTCTTCTGCTTCTTTCTTTCTATGTATTTGCAGTTCATAAGCCGATTTTGAAACGTCGGGATGCTTCTTTGCTTAACTCAACATCTATGTTGATGAATACGTAGTAATTGTTATAAAATGATAGCAATAGCAATATAAAACAAGAGATGTAGACAAAGAAGTAGAGAGGAGGAAGATACTTCTTCTTATTTCAAGTGTATGTTTTTCTACCTTCAAAGGTGAATAACATCCCAATTTATAGGATGAAACCACCCAATGGAGGTTACAAATATTAAGTGCCAAAATTAATAGGTACATGTAAAATACAAAATGTGTATGGACATCCATACAAAGGATATGTATTTCATAACACTCCCCCTTGGATGTCCATAGATAATGTGCCTCGTTAAAATCTTACTAGAAAAAAACCTAGTGGAAAAAATTCTAGTGAAGGAAAAAGAGTACACGTTTCTAATAATACATATTTTGGTTGCCTCATTAAAAACCTTACAAGGAAAATCCAGTGGGACAAACCCTTATATGGAAAAAAGAGTACAACATGTATTAACTCCCCCTGATGAGAACTTCAGTCCAAATGCTTGAGTATTCGTATTCCAATCTTGTGCACCAACTTCTCGAAAGTTGCAGTTAGTAGAGACTTAGTGAACAAATCAGTCATATTATCACTTGAATGATTCTGTTGCACGTTGATATCACCATTCTTTTGGAGCTCGTGTGTGAAGAACAACTTTGGTAAAATGTGCTTTTGTCCTATCTCCTTTTCTGAATCCTCCCTTCAATTGAGCAATGCATGCGGCATTATCTTCATATAAGGTTGTGGGTATTTCAAACCACATTTACTTCGAAGCGATTCAAATAGTCATAACATCAATCGGATTTATTAATATTTCTTCATTTTCTTGAGTTTGCGGCTCATTGATTTCTTCAAGAATATCAGGATTGATCAAATCTTGCATTTCTTTATGAGATTTTTTCTTAGTGTCATCTTAACCATTTAATTTTATTTTTCTAGGATTCCGATCCTTAGAACCCAATGGTCTATCACGCTTCAGGCATGCTTTTGGAGTCATTTGCTATGACACTTGTAGATGGTCCTACAGGGACATCAATCCGAATTGAGATATTCTCTGCAGGAATATGTGATTCGGTAATCCTTTTCAAATCTATAAATGCGTCTAGCATTTGATTTGCTATTTTTCTGCAAGTGAATAATCTTTTGGATCTCTTTCTCACTAATAGAAGCACGTAGATCAAGATGAGACGATGATGGATTTTTCACAAAATTTCCCTTTTTATTTCATTATTCTCTCCCCCTAATTTTGGAAAAATTCTCTCATCAAATTGACAATATGCAATTGATCATATTTTAGTATCTCCGTGTAAGGAAGAAATTATACCATGCTCATAGTTATCGCAAGATAAATAAACGCATCAATTGAACAAATATATGGTACTTCAGGATCAATCTAATTTTCTCATTTCAACTTCTTTTAGCAGGTAGTCTATTGCTTTTCGAAAAGCTCCAATAATATTCAAGTCAGCAACTTGCTCAACTTTATGGAAGATTTTGAATATCGTGAAGGGATAAGGGTAAACAGAGTCATCTTGTACCCCTCATCAATAAATATTTATTAAGGTGATTTCAGTACATCAACCTTAGTTCATTTAATCCGTTTATGGATAACAAGCAAGTTTTTCAATAACTTGTATATGCTTCAGGCATTTTGAATCCTTCAAAAAATTCATATAAATGTCACATAAGCCATAGAGGCTGAGACAATTTTCATTTACATGACATTTTCTAATGTCAGGACTGCAGGTCCAGTAAATTTACTCTTACCAAGATACATCTACTTGATAATTGTTTCTACATCAGCATGCTTTAAGAGACGTAGAATTTAGATCCTCATAATATTATACAATATTGCACACTATATTGTATCAAATATATCATCGACGAGATATAATTTTGTATCGGTTTGCAATTAGACACAACTTACTGAGATCTTATCACTTCATTATTTTTTCAGGTACCTGAACCTCGTATGAGGTTTTACAAAGTGTTATGTCGTAGGCTCTTCAAGAGCACATTGCCTCCTTATTATAATTATTTTGATCATTTACTCCTCTCCCTTTTCAAGGATTATTGCGTTTGAACCCGATTTGTCTACCATGCTTCACGTATGTTGTAAACCCTGTCTTTCAAAGACATTTAGGAGCATCTTGCAGCTGGAATATGAAATAGTTGGGTTAGCAAATGCTTCTAGCATTTGACTTGAAGTATCATTTGAACTAGGCCTGGCCAGTGGGCTGGGCTCGGGTCTGGCGGGGTCAGAGTCGGGGCAGGACGGGCGAAGGGGGAAGGGTCGGGTCTGGCGGGGTCGGGATTGGCGGGACTTGCTCCAGTCCAGTCCCGATCCCGTCGAATCGGGTCGGGACGGTGTCGGGTCGGGGTCGGGATCGGGATCGGGGCGGGTTCGGAGGGTTTTCCTTTTTTTTTTGAATAACATATGTATAAAAAAACTCAATAAACAAGACAAGATAGTGTAATAAAAACATCCCAAGGCTGTTTTTGTGCCTCTTATATTATTTAATAGACATATGATTTTTTTGTAATACAAATACAATTGTCTAAAATCTAAATTGCAACTTTGTGGTGTTGTCCAAAAGTTGCAAATTACATAATAAAATTGCAATTAAAAAAATTACATTCTCAAAAAAACCTGTTCTAATTGCTTGATAATTTCCTGTGGTTCTTCGGTTGGAATTGGTATTTGTTGGTCAAATTGATCCATGTCGCTTCCACTACCTTCGGATAAGATTTCGTTGTAGTTTTCGTCTTCTTCTTCGTTGATCTCCGGTTGACCGCACCTTCTCCTCTCTGATCCGCTCGTATCCAATCTCTGAATAATATTGCAATTTCCAAGCTGTCTCCGGCTAATGAGTGTCTGTGGTCTCCTATTTGATATCTGCCGGCAGAAAAAGCACTTTTTCGAGACGCAGATTGATGACGCTTGAATGTTCAAAACATCTCGGGCCATCATTGAAAGTGTCGGAAAGGTCTTCTCATTCCCCCTCCAGTATTTCAGCAAGTCTTCATGTCCATCTTCATTGATAACTTCTTGGTACGGTACAGAACCCTGCAAAACAAAAATATCCAACTCGCTAATTTGGTTAGTAGTGGTACGGCCGCACATTCTATTTCTGAGGCTTTCAATACTAGCCGCAAAAACAGCATGTCTTTTGTGAGGTTGTGTTGAAGATGAAGAAGATGGTATGAAAGCCGGTAAGTTACTAGCATTTTCTTGTTGATAAAACCTATATATTGTTTTGCATTGGTCTTCTACGCTAGACAACACTTCTTCTTTAGTTTGTTCAATAGGTGGTGGGTGATTTAGATTTTTGAGACTTGGAGGTGGTATTACTTCTATACAATCGTAAATAGTTTCAATTAGTTCTTTTGTACCGTCTATTTTAATTGTCGGATTTAATACAGCACCAATAATATAAATAGTGGGAATAGGAATAAAATATTTTTTTATTTTGATAAATATTTTTTTAATAGCTGCCATATAAGCTGGTTTTTCCATATATTCACTAAGTAATAAAAATATTAGATTTATATAAAACAACATAGTTGAAATAGTAGGATAATATATACCGGAAAATTCTTTTGTTGCTTCAAAAAATTTCTCTAAAAATACAATAAGTTCGGAAATTTTTACCCAATCACTATCTACAACAATATCAGCTGGATTTTGATTATGAGAGTTAAAAAATAAAGTTATAGGTTCTCTATAGTCATAAGCAACAAGTAGTTGCTCGTATAAATAATTCCACCTAGTGGATACTTCTTCTGGAATTTTTCTATAAGGTAGTCCACAATCGTGACAAATTTTTTTATATTCTTTTCTTCGTTGTACTCTATTACTTTTAAAAATAAAGTTTATAACAAATTGTATTTTACTAAGAATGTCTTGAAAAAGTGATAGACCATCCTTTACAATTAAGTTACATATATGGCACGTGCATTTTATATGAAAATGATCTGGAAAAGATGGAGTTAAACTATTTTTTAAAATTGTAATAGCGTAATTGTTAGAAGAAGCGTTATCTAATGTAATAGTCATAATTTTATCGGTTATTCCATAATAATGGCACACTTGATAAATATTATCTGCAATAAAAGTACTAGTGTGCCTATCATCTATATATCTATACGCTAAGATACGTTTTTGCATAGACCATTTATAATCTATCCAATGACAAGTTACCGTTAAATAATCATGAACATTATTACTACAACCTATATCAGACGTGATAGATACCTTGACATTAAAATGATATAATGAATAACATAAATATTGTTGATATTCATGTGCGAATTTAAATACATCTCTCTTAACAGTTGATCTAGGAAAATCGTTAAAAGCAGGATTATATATATATCTAATGTAATGAATAAAACCGGGAGATGAAGGAAATGAAAAAGGCAAACCCTCCACAGCAACTAATTTTGATATTGCTTCCCTATCTCTATGTTTATTGTATTTAGGGGAAATTCCCCCCGTCATAGGGTTAATTTGACCATGTACTTGGTCCGGGACAATATCAGTATGTGAACTTTGTCCCGATGGAGCGGGCATTTGCACACCCGGTTTGAAGCCTGGTATTGGGCATACCTAGCTGGATGAGCACTTACTACGTGTCTAATTAAACCCCCCGTCCCACCGTGACCTTTTCCAGTTTTAAATTTTAAAATATTTTTACAAATTTTACATATATAGCTACTTGATTCTCTACGTCCCTATCAAAAAATGTTCATGCATCTGTTTTAATGGTCGTTTTGCTGGACCTCGTCTCATACTAGGGGGAATAGGAGGCATTTCAGTTGAAGGTGCACTAGTGGGTGTGTTGTCATCAACATTAGTGGGTGTATCATCTAGATCATAGTCTAAATTAAAGTCTTCTTGAGTTCCAGAAAATAGCTCCTCGTCTAAATCTAATGGTATTGTAGGAAAATGTTGAGTATCAACAAAATCATCCTGTGTAGGAATAAGATGACTAGAAGAAGTACCCTTTCCCTGGTTGCCCCTACTAGAAGAAGCACCCTTACCCTTACCCTTAAACATACCTCTTAATCCGTCCATTTTAATTATGATAATAAATAATTAAAGATAATAAAATTAAGTGCGCTAAATAAAATAAACAGACAATAATAATTTAATGAAGGAACGAATGTACCAAACGCCGACATAACGTCGACGTGTAATCGAGAGGTTGAAAATTGAAACTTTGCTCGATGGAAGATCCTCAAGCTAGTTGCCAACTTCACTCCCAATTCCCAAATGAATAAATAAAATTGAATATTTAGTAAATAATGTAGACTTGTAGAGAGATATATTGAGAGATTGTAGGAAGATTTGTGAGAAAGATGAAGAGAAAATGAGTTATTTATAGTTGGAAAATTGGGTTAAAGTATAAATATAATAACTTATGGGTTAAAAATAAATATTAAGGGGTAGGGGTTGGGGGAGGCAAAAAATGGTCGTTGCCCAACGGCCAAAATCTAAAATGGTTGTTGGTGCAACGGTTATATTTGCAAACGGGGGCTCTCGGGCGGGATCGGGACGGACGGGACGAGACATTGTCCCATCCCGAGTTCGAGTCCTGCTGCCATTTTTTTTTTACTCGGGGTCGGGGCGGGACCGAGGCGGGCTTGGGACGGGGTCGGGACGGGGGTCGGGTCGGGGTCGGGCCATCCTGGCCCACTGGCCAGCCTTAGTTTGAACGAGGATCATACTGGTGATAATTCAGATTTTCTTAGTTGTTTATTCTCTCTACCCTTATGTTAGAAAAACTAACATACATTTTCACCTTCTTTGGGAAATCCATTTGTGTGCATCGTGGTAGATTCATTAATAATAGATCGCACAACAAAACTATTAGATGAAAACATTTAGTTCCTGACCTTGAACCAATTATGAGGGGAGAATTTATCATAATTTATTAGTATGAAGCATACAAACGTCGTTGTATGCAATATATCATATTTCAGATCAACACATGAAGCTTTGTTCTCATTCACAATGGTTTAGCTATTTATCGGAGGCATTCAACGTTAAACCAACTTGAAAATAAATCAGCATTAACAAGATAAATTATCTTGATTACATAATCTGAAAATTGTGCTCTCAACTCAATTATTTTGAGCAAGCAATTTTGCATATGTCAAACTGCGGGTTGACAATAAACGCACATGTGACCATCTTATCGATGCATCTATTTAAAACATCACATAACAGGTGAACGGGCCCTTATTCACCTTTTATATTTTTCAGAATTTAGGAAATTCAATCCTAACATTAGTCAGTATAATCAATTTATCATGAGAACAAACAAATTAATTCTTGAAGAATCTTCTAGTTCTTCAATATATTCCGAATACAAACTTAGCACATCAGATTTAAATCAGGACAACCAAAATTGTCATGTTAGTTGATAAAATTATTTGTACTAGTAAACTTCAGGTTTACCATGTCATGTGTTGTTTTAGTAAATTTCTGGTTTACTATAACATTAATTCTATTTTATACAATAAACTTCTGGTTTATCGTGACATGTCATGCTTATATTTGTGCAATACAATTTGAAGAATAAAGAGGGTAACATTTCAAATACATATTTCTTACCCACTATGATTTTGTCGATATTTAGTCATTCAATCATTTATAGCTTCAATATGATAGTCATTTACTTTAGTAAACTTCGGGTTTACTATAACTTGTGCTTCGATCATAACAACTTTGTATATTACAATCTAGAACGAATGACATAATAGTATATAAGCTCTTCAGGAGCATTTAATATATTCTCCATAATCATATATTGCTTGGACACTACTAATGACATGATCTTCTTGATAAATAGTTAGCTCTTCTAGAGCCCTTAATTGGTTTTATACTATCAAATATTTCTTAGCCACTGTTGGTGTCATGAAGAAAATTTAATTAGACACTTTTGATGTCATGAAAGGAAACTGTAAACGAATGAATTAGAAATAATAAATGCATAATTCAATTCTAATCCAAACTTGCTTTGAAAGTTATTTATATCTTATACATATATTCAAATGAAATGACATGCACAAAATAAATAAGTAGATTGTCAGAAAATACAAAGTGAAGACTAAATATATAACAAACTGCGTCATATATTTAAAACTGATAAGTTTGGATAAGTCCTATTAAAATATAGCAACTCTTTGTATCCATCTTAAAGAAATTTTGGCACATCATGATAAGTCCTATTAGGATACAACAATTTACTTATATGATCAATATAATAATTTAGTAATATATTTCAATGGCTATCCATAAATATCTCCTTATATCTGAAAAATAAAAATAAAAAGACTCAAACTAATAATTATTGTCAAAAGGGTTGTCGTAGTTGTAATCAATTGTCATAATCATTATCAACTATTCAATAATTTTTAATCTACTAAGAAGTACATTATTTCCACAAATATGTTATCACATCATAGATGACAATTAGTCGGTACTTTATCACTTAGCAGGACGACATGCATCTTAAAATATTATAACTTCACTTTGAATAGATATGGTGCTTATCAGATTGAGGTAATATTATCCAACATAAATATATCGTAGACATAACAATATCTGCTAGAACATCTTAAATGATTTCATGAAAAATAATTGCTATGTGACTAGTCATTCTTTTGAGCATAGATCCTGTGACTATTTCATATGCATCAAGTTATAACAGTGGTATAATCTTTTGATTTGGTACACACGATTGCCTCTGAATGAAAAAAGTAAAAGTAAGCCTGCGGGATTATGATAACCAACCAAATCATTGTTATAACCTACAAAGATACAAAGTTATTCAAGAGTAAAGTTCAAATTTTTACCACTTTGGGAGTAAATTTCATATTTACTGCTTCGAGAGTAAACTTCAGAGTTACTACTTCAAGAGTAAATTCCAGAGTCTTACTACTCAAGGAGTAGATTTCAAGGTCTTAATATTTCAGGAGTAAACTTAAAATTTCTCTATTTCGAGAGTAGAGTTCAATAATCTACTACTTCGGGAGTAGAGTTCAATATTCTACTACTTCGGGAGTAGAGTTCAAAGTTCTATTACTTTGAAGTAAAGTTCCAAGTTCTACTACTTCGGTGTAGAGTTCAAAAATTGCTACTTCGGGAGCAGATTTCTGAGTTTACTACTTCAGGAGTAAAGCATAAAATATTTAGAATATTTTTCTCAACTATTCTACCTCTTCTGGAGGTGAGTCGTGATAACTTCACAACCAAACACACGTCCGTATTTATAAGCTTTATTATATACTATCACATTCACTTCAAAGAATGGATATGTATTTGTAACATTTATCAAGTTCTCATTCTTCAGGAATGGAACACAATCATCCGAATGTGCCTTAAGCATATCAAATTGTGATGGCTTAGAACCTCTTTTAAGATATTGCTACTTCAGGAGTAAATCAAGGCATACATATGATGTAGAGAATTTTTCTCTAACACATCTTTAATTGTAATCATAATAGACCTATAAAAATATTACAACTTCTGATGATTATACACACAAATAAATTTTATTATAACGAAACTAATGAAAGGTGATCACTTCTGATTTCAACCCAAAAAGAAATGAAGGATCAAAGAACCATAAAATTAATTTCCAATAAATTAGGAAATATACATGAAAATTCTAGCAACAAGATTTCAAGAAATGGAAAACGAGAGAGGTGTAATATCTATACATGGATAAACACGGTCAGATACACAGTTATCATGGATAGTCAGTAAACATACATGTTCTTTTGTACATAAATAAACACAATAAAAATACTAGATATATGATACTTACCTGGAAATTGCTTTAGTCTTTCCAAAATATATGCTCAAGATGGCAGAGTCTTGTTCTGATAATGTGTTATAAAGTGATAGCAATAGCAATATAAGACAAGAGATGTAGACAAAAAAGTAGAGAGAAGGAGGAGACTTTCTTCTTATTTCAAGTGTATGTTTTTCTACCTTCAAAGGTGAATAACATCCCAAATTTATAGGATGAAATCACCCAATGGAGGTTACAAATATTAAGTGCCCAAATCAATAGGTACATGTAACCACCCAATGAAGGTTATAAATATTAAGTGCCCAAATCAATAAATACATGTAACATACAAAAGGTTAATGAATGTGTATGAACATTCATATCAAGGATATGTATTTCATAACAGCAATACTCTTCTTTCAATGTTGATACTAATACTTAAATTTAATGATTATTTCCATCTCTTACATAAGCCGATTAGTTCCAGGTAATGGCACTCCAAAATAATTGAAGTAATTATTATTAAAGTGGCTTGGTGCAATGCACATCATTTTATTGGAAATTTGCCTTTGATGGGGACGTTGCGTTCACCCATATTTAATGACTTAAACACTAGGGTTCCGCATATTGGAGGCTTTGTCTCTTCACACGTGCATAATCTACTAAGTGAGTAGATGACCGTAGGGCCAAGGATCGTCAAATTTCATTAGGCAATGAAAGAGATATTAGTCCACGAAAGTAAGGTGTTTCAGACATGGAAATATGGTGTGGGACAAATCTACCACATCGGTGGAAAAAGGAAGAATTATTCTTTTTATAAACCTCAAAATGGATAAGGATTTGGGACCCCAAGGGGTAACCCATGTGTTTGAAGGTGGAAGGATCTAGGTGTGCTTGGGTTCGAGGCTAGCCCCACACGCGCGCCGCCGCCGCCCGCCCGTCCGGTCCGGGCTCGGGTCGTGGGCTGCTGGTGAGATTATCTTTTGGACCCCAAACTGTTTAGTATGTACAGTTTGGTCCATGGAGTTTTAGGGATGGTGGTCAGCAGCTAGAAAGCCAACAGTTTATGGCATTAAACTTCTGAAACATTTTGCACTTACTACAAAACGTTTCTGGCTCATGAATACACCTATTAAATGACCTCTTAATCACCTTTCCTCCTCCAAAACACTATATATTAAGACCCTTACTCTTGTTTGAGGGTAGTGGAAGAATCAGAAAAATAGAGCAGCAGAAGCCATAAACGAAAAGAACATAAACTCTTCCTTTTCCTCTAAATTTTCCATTCTTCGGCAAGACGTTTCGTGTTTGTTTTCTTCATCAGAATCAACCTATTTGCTTTGTAGTGTTGATTAGTTGTTGTTTTATCTTGAGAGACTATTGCCCGCTAACGTAAAAGCATATATACGGGGCAATCTTGTCTTAAAGACAGAGAGTCATCTCTCGACTCAGCCACAATTGTAACAATCCAGATTTAGTTTCTTGATTTCAGGTTATCAATATTCAAGACTCAACAAGCTTATAATCTTGGCTGTTAGTTTATCCTTTCAAACACTTGTAATATTTATTTACTTCTCGTACTGCAATTATATCCGACACATTTTTGTTATTAATAGTCGGTTATATCTTTGTGAAGAATAACTGCGATGACTCGGTTTCCTTGGTTTTCCAGGTGCAATGAATTTGTGAATTTTTTGACCTAAAAATTATCGGACTCCTTTGTTTTTTGGTCTTTTGTTCAACACGTGTTTGAATTGTTATCAAGCTTACTCGATAAATATCAAAGAAATTCCTTATAAATATATTCAGGGGGAAATAGGACCTCCGTAAAGATTAAGTGTGTTACAGCAAATCCGGATAAAGATTGGGGTGCTAACAATGAATTATTATGGGTGAGTTTTTATATCAAAAGTAAATTGAGAAATTAAAACAATAAACATCTAGCCCAAAAGATGATATTGCAACCTTTCCTCCTTTACCCACTTACATTAGTGAATCGAAGTTACGCAACGTCATTTTTAGAGCCTAATCCTCTTTAAATTTCCCTTTTCCTTCAGTTTTTCTCTTCCTGTTTCTCTTTGGTTTTTTTTTTTTTTTTTTTGTGAATTTATTTGGGACTACTTCCATAAAATATTGTTTATAAAGTTTAGGTTTTCGAATAGGCCTTTAAGTATATTTTGGGACTACTTCCATAAAATATTGTTTATATTGTTTATAAAATATTCCATAAAATATTTTGGGAATTTATTTGGGACTACTTCCATAAAATATTGTTTATAAAATATTCGACATGTTTAGAAATTGTTTTGTAATCATATTTTAGAAGTGTTTCAAAAGATTAAAGATTAGAGACGCGCAGAATCAAAATTTGAACTTTCCGTGTTATATTGATGATATTTCAAAATATTATCAACTGAGATAGAGAAACTAACTACATTAGTTTTGAATCACATGTGAAGTACTTAAACTGTGATAGTCCCTACATGAATAAAATTATATTTTTTCATTGCATAGTAACATTATTGAAATTGTGATTTTTTTCTTTTTAAAGATTACAATGATAGTTATTTGCTAGCGAAACATGTCGAATTATATTTTGTTCATCTTTTCTAATTGAGTTAATTATTGCTTTTTTAAAAACTCACTTGATGAAAGGGATCAACTACTTGGTTCCGTTAGTACTTTCTTTGCAGTGCTTAATCATAATTAATTTTTTAAGAAAATGAAAACTAATTTTACTCTCAATAAAGGTTCAACTGAAGCTAAACGAATATTAAGAAAATCGTAATAATGTTATTAATGAGTCCTATATTGAAAATCATAATAAGAATTTAAAATTATAAAGTTTTATTACTCTAGTTTGTCTATCCAGGTTTCAAATTGAAGATATAAATAAAGGGATGAGAATTGAAAATTGGAATCAAAGAAAAAAATCCAAATAATATGTCAAGAATATACTAATAGTTAATGATTGTGTTTTTTGAAATAGCTAATATTTTTTTTCTGATCTTTATAACAGTATGGGGATTGAGAAGTCGAGATGGTGTACATAAGCCCTAAAAATCTCTATGTACAATCACGTAAAATGTTATTGTACCAAATAATTAAATTCATAAAAAATTCATATCTCTAAATATTATTATTTATAATAATTAATATTATTATTTCCGAACAACATATATAATTACTACTAATTTTTTTTCTCTACCCCAAAAATTTTAATACAACTAATATCTTTTACTAGAATTTACTTTAATGGTCCGCAAATAAATTCACTAGTTATTATATCATTCTGGGGCGTCAGAAAAGATTTGATTTAGAGCAGACAAGTTCTGCAGATAATCAGCAAGAATGTATTTAGCCGAAATCTACGGATTGTTATGAAATGATACAAATATAGAGAATTACTTAATTTAGAAACATTTGTTACATTATAAAACTGTAACTGAATTACCTAAAGGCTAAAAATAGAGAACTAATTGGACTTATTAACACATAAAACTTTGTTGCCAAACTATAAATGGAATTTCGTTGACATAATACATGGCCTAGTTAAGTTAAAAGTATTATTTATAATTTAACGATAACCGCTCATATCTTTTGTAAGTATTACTTAATTATTGGTAGTTGAGGGAAATTGAAGTTTATTTCTCTTTAAGGATGAGCTATATGTTTAAAAGAGAAAGAAACAAAATTTTGATAATCTTTTTAAACTCTCCAAAGGAAATGTTGTCATATGTTAACAAACATACGGTGAAGTGCAAAAGAAGAGTATTTGTTACAATGCGTTTTATATAGAAAGGACATAATTTTTAAAGTAAATTAAAAATAAAAATAAAATAAATTAATTAAAACGGAGCGAATACTATTTAAGATCGATGCTGAAGAGAAATTCATGCTATAAAGTTTTATGAGTGCTAATTATTAGCCGTGTATAGTATATTAGCCATGTATATTTTGTATCATAATTACCATATTTGGTGTTATGTAATTATGATAGAATTAGGATCCCTATTGTATAAGGATTTTACATTGTACACCTATATATATTTGGTATTAATGAGAAATGGTCTCCAAGGTAGATTAATACAATCTTACATGGTATCAAGAGCCAAAACTCTAACCTAGAAAAATCTTCCTCCTTGCCGCCGCCACCCCCCACCCCACCCACCCCCATACTCTCTCCTCTTCGGCTGACGGCATACGCTACTCCCACCTCTTCCGATGCTTCCGCTTCTACCTCAGTCGTCATCTAAACACCCACAACCCTCTTCTCACCATCCTTCCATCCGGCTCTCGTCGTTACTAACATCAAGAACTTTATACATTTAATTCTTGATCAGGAAGATGGCCAATACTGGTCATGGGTGGAGCTGTTTCGAATTCATGCATGTGTATATCATGTGCTTGATCATATAGACGACTCTTTCGCTCGTCCTCCCGATATGGATGATACCACATGGCGTCGCCTCGATGTCGTGGTCAAACAGTGGATATATGGCACTATATCCAAAGATTTACTCTACACAATCAAGAAAACGGGTGCCTCCGCCCGTGATCTATGGACACGTTTGGAAGAAATTTTTCAAGACAACAAGAACACGCGTAGTGTACTTGGAAGAGCAGTTCAACAACACTCGTCTTGAAAAATTTTCTAATATGTCGGAGTATTGCAAGCAGTTAAACCTGGTGGCTGACCAATTGTCTAACGTCGACACGCCTATTTCCGAAATGAATATGGTGTTACAATTGGTTGCAGGCCTACCAAAGGGTGAATATGACACGTTAGCCACGATGATACAATAGGTTGACCCCCTACCCAGTTCTAACAAAGCTCGTTCGCAGTTACTGTTGGAAGAGACACGACGTGCGAAGCAAGACGAGCACAACCAAAAGGCATTAGCAGTTGACACGTCCACACAAAACAATACCGCCGCCGGCCAGCCACTACTGCCGGAAAATAGTCAGTCACGGCAGAACCGCTGCGACAAGGCCGCGGCAGTGGATGTAACGGGAAGGGCCGTGGTAGAGGCGGCAGGGGACAACAGGCCAGTCAGCAGCCGCAGCAGCCCAGTTCATCAGCCTCGTGGGCCGGCCCAGCAGGAGTCACCCAACACGGCAACTGGGCCACATATCCATTAGTCTAGCCATCCCAGTTCCACTTTCAGAACCCAAGCGTATTGGGCCCGAGTCCAGGCTACAGATCAGCCCACTACCAATAACCACATGCCCACATCGCCCAGGCATACTTTTCACAGCAGCCCAATAATCTGGCCCCCTCTGATTTGGGTTAGGCCTTTAGCAGTTTGAACTTGCAACAGCCCGATGAAAATTGGTACATGGACTCGGGCGCCACATCTCACCTCACCCGCTCTATAGGTCAAATTCTCAAACTGTTTCGTTTAAAGCATCCTCAATACATTACTGTTGGAAATGGTCATCACATTCCAATCCAGGGCTATGGTACCGCCTACACACCACCGCCTCATCCACCATTTTCCCTTAATAATGTCATGTATGCCCCGAACATCATTAAGAACTTAATTTCTATCCGCAAATTTACTTGTAATAATTTCATCTCTATTGACTTTGACCCTTTTGGTTTTACTGTGAAGGATCTTCGTATGGGGACACCTCTTACGAGACGCAATAGCACGGGGGATCTCTATCCATTCCCATCCACCTCCGTTGTCAGCTCTTGCTCTCCCATATCTCTAGCCGTTATCTCTCCGTCAACTTGGCATAATAGGCTTGACCACCTAGGAGCCCAGTTTTAAATTTTCTTAGAGGCAATAATTTTATTACATGTAATAATGGAAAACTTGTCCAGCACTGTGTTTCTTGTTCTTTAGGCAAACATGTTCGTCTTTCTTTTAAATCATCTACAAGTGTTATGTTTTCTCCTTTTGATGTTATTCATGCTAATTTGTGGACATCTCATGTCTCTAGTTCACTGGGTCATAAGTATTATCTTGTCTTGTTAGATGATTTTTCTCATTATATTTGGATTTACCCACTCAAATTTAAATCAGAAGTGTTTGCCAAATTTCTTGAGTTTCGTACCTTTATCAAAACATAGTTTGAAAAATACATTAAATCCATTCAGTGTGAGTCGTGAATTCAATAATTCCATGTTTCACCGATTTTGTAGAAATAATGGCATGGTTTTTCGTTTCTCATGTCTCCACACATCGCCTCAAAATGGTAAAGTAGAACGAATCATCTGCACCATAAATAACATGGTTCGTACTTTATTGTTTCATGCCTCCCTTCCTCCGTCCTTCTGGGTCAATGCAGTCAAAATGGTAGAATACATTCTAAATATTTTACCTACTAGCACCCTTCATAATATGACCCCAACTGAAATTTTGTACCGTCGGATCCTTTCCTACGACCACCTTAGGATATTCGGTTGCCTGTGTTTTCCCAATCTTGCCTCCACCGCCCCTCACAAATTAGCACCTTGAACCACACCATGTGTCTTCGTAGCTTCCCATCTAATCATAGGTGTTATCTCTGCTATGACCTGTCCGCTCGTCAAATCCATGTCTCTTATCACGTCACGTCACGTTTGACAAGACCACCTTCCTTTTTTTGAATATTCAAAAATTTTGAAAAATGGACTATACCTTTCTTGACGAGTTTGACATCACCCCCGTAATTCTCAGCGAACTGTGTCAGTCTACCACCCAAACACCAGCTCTGACAGCCACTACCGACACCGCTGACCGCCTCTATGCGGTTCTACCACCTACAATCACCACTACCAACCGCATATCTGTGTCCCCGTCACCGTACTATTCTCCTTCACAAATGTCGTTGTCTGCCATCACCGACAATCAGCCCACCATCTCAATTTTACCACCAGTCGTCATCACATTCCATGTGTCACCTCCACCATCTCATGGCAACCTCGCAACCCTCCGAGCAACTGGAAACCCACACCATACCACCACTCTCTAAATATTGAATCAACCCATCTGTTCCAACCCCCAACCGACATCATACACCATATCTTCCGTCTCACCCCATATCGATCTGCCCAGATCGGTATCTTCACACCACCCTTCGTCGAACCCAGAAATTAACCGACCCGCAGCCTTACCCAGTTACCAAATTGACACACCACACCAGTCCCTGGACCCACTCCCGCACCGTGATCCAAACCCGGTAACCAGCCTAAAAAACCCACACCACTACCCCCTCCCCCCCCTCCCGCATCGTATGAAAACATGTGCCCAATACGGGATTTTCAAGCCTAAAGTCTAATTTAACCTATCCACACAAACCATTTACCCGATTCCCAAAAACTCGAAATTAGTCAAACAAGACCCAAATTTGAATGCGGCTATGTGTGAGGAGTTTAATGCTTTAGCAAAACAACACACATGGGATTTGGTTCCTCAACCGGATGGGGTGAATATGGTCCGATGCAGGTTGATTTTTGTCACAAATACAAAGACAGTGGTGACTTAGAAAGGTATAAGGCTATTCTTGTGGCTAATGGCACTAATCAGCAGGAGGGTATTGATTGTGGTGAGACATTCTGTTCGATTGTGAAATCAGCTACCATTTGCACAGTTCTGAGTATTGCTATGGGTAAGCATTGGCCTATTTATCAGCTTGATGTGAAGAATGCATTTCTACATGGTGATCTGAAAGAAACTGTTTATATGCACCAGCCGTCTGGTTTCGTTCATCCAGCAGCCTCTCAGCATGTATGTCGTCTTCGTAAGTCACTCTATGGTTTGAAACATGCCCCTCGAGCATGATATGATCGCTTTGCACGGTACATTCTACAAATTGGGTTCGTATGTAGCAAGTGTGATAATTCTCTCTTTACTTTTCAACGAGGTAGTAGCATTACTTATTTATTGTTATATGTGGATGACATTGTGCTTACTGCCTTCTCTGATGTGTTCAAAATGAGATTATTGCACTACTTAAAATCGAATTTGCTATGACTGACTTAGAAAAATTGAGCTATTTTTTTGGGATATCCATGACTCGTTCTGCAGATACTATATTTTTATATCAGTGCAAGTATACAGAGGAGATAGTGTACAGGGCCAAAATGGTAAACTGCAAGATCATGTCCACCGGTTGACTCTAAATCAAAGCTTAGTGTTGTTGATGGTAACCCAATGTCAGATCCCACTCTCTACAGGAATCTTGCAGGTGCACTTCAGTATCTTACTTTCACCAGGCCCGACATCACTTATGTTATTCAGCAGGTGTACTTATTCATGCATTCCCCTAGGGAGCCTCATTTTACTGCCCTTAAACGTATCATTTGATATGTCAAGGGCACACTTGATTATGGATTACATCTATATCCCTCAGCACCGACCAGGTTGTTATCAAACACGGATGCTAATTGGGCAGGCTATCCAGACACGTGACGCTCCACCTCCGGCTACTGTGTGTTCATAGAGGATAATCTTATTTCATGGTCTGCCAAAAGGTAGGCCACCCTATCCCGTTGGAGTACAAAAGCAGAGTATAGAGGCATTGTTGTTGCTGAGATCTGTTGCCTTCGAAACCTTCTTTTGGAGCTGCAATGTCCCTTGCGTAAGGTGTTTGGTTTACTGCGATAACATATCCGCCATATATTTATATCATAATCCGATTCAGCATCAGCGAACCAAACACATTGAGATGTATATACACTTTGTTCGTGAGAAGGTTGTTCTTGGTCATGTTAGGGTGATGCATGTGCCTTCTTCATATCAGTATGCGAATATATTCACCAAAGGCCTTCTAAGACAGCTCTTCCTCGACTTCAGATCCAGTCTTAGCGTCCGGCCTCCTCCCGCTCCGACTGAGGAGGTGTATTAGTCGTGTATAGTAAATTAGTCGTGTATATTTTGTATCATAATTACCATATTTGGTGTTATGTAATTATTGTAGAATTAGGATCCCTATTGTATAAGAATTCTACATTGTACACCTATATATATTTTGTATTAATGAGAAAGGGTCCCTAATGGAGATTAATACAATCTTACACTAATAATTGATATATTTCAACTTCGAACAAGTTCACCACATTATAACCGAATTTATATCCATGGATAAACGCCTCCTCCCAGTCAAACGTCTCATTTGAATGTCATCCCCTTATATATATGGGTGTAAGTGAATAGTTCATAGTTGGTTTGTCGGATACAATTGTTGGAAATTTACTAATATGAAATTAAGTTTATCCCATTATTTATGACTCGAACAATTGGGCTCCGCACGTCGGAAATACGGTTTCCACACACATGCAATCTTAGTGTCAAGTATCGTAAATTTCATTAATGAAAGAGATATTAGTACGTAAGTGAAATGTTTGAGACATAGAATGATGGATGGTTATTTGCTAAATGACAAGTGTTCCACGTTGGTAAACGAAGGAAGGATTGTGCGAGATGTAAGATGGAACAGGTCGGAAAAGGGCCGCAGAGCCGAGAAGGGCCGCGGTACCTCCCGGACTGGGTCGCTGTGCCGGAGCGCCGTGGCACCCCCCTTGCAGTGTCGCGGCGTCGGAGTGGCAGTAAGCTCTGTGTTGAATTAGCATCGTGACACTAATATGGCAAATCCGCGACTCTTCATTGGCAGTGACTGCTTGACGGAATCCCAAAATTTTTGGTTGTTGAGGGGGTTTCAATGGCATTGAATCCACCCAATAATGGCCATTACTTGGACCATTATGTTGCTGCATTACTTGGGGGTTAAATGTGATCCATTACATGGAAATTGATTGCCATTATGGGGCATTTGAAGGGACCATCTTGCACACCTATAAGTTGAGGCCTTTGGCTCAATTCTATAGATGAAGAGATGAACATATATGAACATATGAACAGAAAAACAAGTTCACAACACCACAAAGAGATCAGATTTTCCTGATAGCAATCCTTCTCTTAGCAATCTTCATTATCCGTGTTCTTCGCTGAGATCATTTGTGTAGGCTTTGCACACTTGATAGTTTGTTGTTTCATCTTGGGAGACTATTGTCCACACTTCTGTAAAGCCTATATACGGGGGCAATCTTGTCTTAAAGACAGAGAGTCATCTCTCGACTCAGCCGGTGGTGTTGTGTTTATCTAATTGGTTGCTAAGTGTTTCAGGTGTTAACTTAACAGACGAAGGATTCCAACCGTTCATATTCTCAGCAGATCTACAAGCCATAAGAGTAGAAGTTCATGTTCTTGTATTTCCGAATTCAAGTTCTATATTTGAAGTTTCATTCAAGATCAAGATATTGACAACTTGTTGTTGTCCTCATTGTTGTTTATCCTTTCAATCATTGTAATAGTTATTTACTATTCTTGTTGTTGCTTTACATATTCCAACAACAATTTACATAATCACATTTTGTCCCCATCTACAATTACGTACAAAGGGAATAAAGGGTTCACTGGTAAATCCTTTCGAAAATTCAAATATTGGAATTCATTTTTTATGCTAAATATAATTTTTTTGGGAAATCTGTTCTTTTTCTTCCCCTTCTTCTCAAGAAAGCATTGTCCAACAACTCTGAGATCTTATGCAAATAATTCCTTTTGAACGCTTTTTGTACTATATATGTTATCAAAATGAGTTTAACTGAATCTGATACAGATGGTGATGATGTTATATTACAATTATGTTGTTTTTGTTTATCCCCTAACTCTCTCAAACAAACCTCATTAAAATTCATAATATACGTATAAGCCAATATTACATATATTAGTATTAGTATTTATTTAGACAAATGATTCACTATTTATAAAATTTAGGTATCAAAATTTGCTGTTAACAATTCAATGTTATGAAGCGTTTAACTAAAATAAAAAAATCAATCGAGATAAGAATATTAATAATTCTTACTCTATACCCTTTTAAACATCGTTAATTTTACCTTAATTGATCAAATTATTTTATTTGTATAGGATAAGAAAAAATTGAACAAGTATTCGGAGTATAAAGTTTCATCTAATGCATGAAAATTTAACATGAAAAATCATGACAAACACGTACAAGATAGACAAAAGTAATTATTTCTTACAGATAATATTATATTTTCGCCACAATTACTAAAAGTAATCACAAGAACTAATTTGACAGGAAATAAATGAAAATCGATCGCAATTTTCAAATGTGCTTGATAAAGCTGTAAATTAAGTATCTTTATCACAAATAATTACTGTTTCTTTGCATGTGTACACTGTAAAACTGACGATGATCTACTACGCATCTTAAGAAAGCCATGTGTCGATGGAATTTAGGTACGGTTTCTATAAAATATTGTTGGAAATTTGCCTTTGGTGGGAAGGTGCGTCCACCCATATTTAATAACTTAAACACTAGGGTTCCGCATGTTGGAGGCTCTGTCTCTTCCCACGTGCATAATCTACTAAGTGAGTAGATGAACGTAGGGCCAAGGATCGTCAAATTTCGTTGAGAAATGAAAGAGATATTGGTCCACGAAGTAAGGTGTTTGAGGCATGAAAATGTGGTGTGGGACAAATCTACCACATCGGTGAGAAAAGGAAGAATTGTTCTCTTTATAAGTCTCAAAATTAGCTAAGGGTTTGGGACCCCAAGGGGTAACTCATGTGTTTGAAGGAGGGAGGACCTAGATGTGCTTGGGTTCAAGGCTAAGTCCATACGCGAGCCGTCGCCGCGCGCCCGTCCCGTCCCGTCCGGGCTTGGGCCATGGTCTATTATCTCTTTGGACCCCAAATTGCTTAATATTTACAGTTTGGTCCCTGGAGTTTCTGAAAAGCTGAAATTGGGAACAACGGAAGGCAGAAAGTTTTCTGTCTGCCGTTGGAGTTGATTTTTTTAGTGTTAAAACTCCATTAATCTGCACCTTAACTCCTCCCTAACAGCTCTTTTATGTTGCACATTAAATCAGCCATTACTTGGCTGATTAATTCCCTCACTAATGGCCATAAACAATCATTACTTGGCAGTTGAAGAGTCCCTTATGCTATAAATTGGAGCCTTTTGGCTCAATTGCAGAGACGAATATATACAACATATATACACAGAGACTACAAGATATATACACAGAGACAAACAGAAAGAGAACAACTGAAATTCTGTCCAAAAACGTGAGCAGCAGAAATGTGTGGCCTTCTAGCTTATATGGTTGAGAATGAACCATGGACAATTAACAAATAATTGTCATCTCCAGAAGCGCTGCTTTGGAAAGAAGCTACAAATAGAGAAATAGATTCCATCATATAGAACCATACTTGTGTAATGGTTGATCTTCCTCCGGAAAAAGAACATTTGGGTTGTGTAAAAGTGGATACTCAAAAGTGAGTACAAATTATATGGATCTACTGTCGAGTATAACGCCTCGGCTACTTGTACATGTGCTTCCCTAGGAATAGCTTAACATCCAAGGCCATTGCAGTCTTGCGTGGCATAGATGTTGAAACAGTCTTCCTACCCGGAGAGTTGGAATGGGAGAATCATAGTTGGTTTGCTAGACTGTTGGGCTTCTTCCTAAACTTTCATTTTGGTCCCTGAAATGTTTACATTTTGGTCCTGAAAGTTTCAGATAAAACAGAAACAATGAATCTGACGACAGAAACATTGACTCTGAAGTTAGAAAACCAACAGTCTGAGAGTGGAAGTTATATTGAAACAAAAGTCTCGATATGAAAGATATGGGTATCACAGATGACATCTTAGGAATTGGATTTCTAAGACATCTAACGGACTAGTCTAACTCCAAACTCAGTTGTGAGATAATTGACAGTCTCGTTGAAGCCATCAATGGATATGAAACATAGAACTGATTGGAATCATGGTGCACCCATAAGACAAGGAGCGGTATGTGCAGGTCACATGTAGTTCCATGTATTGTACACACTACAACCGACCTGGTATTGGCCTACAAAGTAGATCAGTTGAACTAAGGTTCACTGATGATTTTAATAAATTATCAATATAAGGCGTTGAGTCGGATATGACGATATCTGAAATATTCGCTTATCTACGGATTATGGTATTCTGGATGTCCAACAGTTCCGGGAGAACACAGTGATGCAAACTGGACATCAGATATGAAGAACACAAAAGCCACAAGAAATGTGAATGGTGGGTCTTGGAAAAACCTCTAAGAAAACTTGCATCGGCCGATTCATGATGGAATAGGAATTTATCATTTTATACAAAGCATGAAAGAAGTTGAGTAACATCACGACTCTTTAGAGGACGTACCTTATTGGGAGAAACTTGTGCCTTCAGCAGTTATACCAAGTGGCTAGCCGGTCGGCTTCAGGAAAGACACGGATGACGGCGTCTGGACATATCTGTCGGAAATAAGACCGTATGGCAGTTGATTATCACGGGTGTCACTTCCTTTATTACTAATCAAAGGATATAGCGAACCTTTTGACTAAGGGACTACCTGAAGATCAAGTGTTCTGCCTGTCTAGGGAAATGGGCTTAAAACACAAACAATACGAACCTTTGCGGTGGTAACCCAACCATACCGACTGGAGATCCCAAGAATTTGGTTCAATGGGAAAACTAAGCTGCAAAAGATTCAGTTGAGCGCTTCGGTGGAAGCAAGAGCACTTCGGATGATGATTTCTGTAGGGAAACATGAATCCAAAGCTGTTCCCGCGATAGACATTAAAGTTCTACCTGCATGGTGGGTAAAGGTTAAGCTTCCTAACCTTTAACGATCCTCAAACGGTTGAGGTTAAGGTTGGGGAAACTTTTAATGATTCCTAACACTTGTGAAGTGGGGTATAGCAGGATACCTTGTAGGAGATCACCTATTTAAGTGTGAGGACAGGCCGCCTCAAATGAACGCACTTAAGAATCCAAGTGTGTCCATGGTCACAACGGATAAAATAATAAGAAGAAAACGAATAAGGAGATTTATTCTGTTGGTATCATTGTCTTGGCTTACACTAAACACTGACGGTTCAAGACATCACGTTCACCGCGCAGTAAGTAAGTCCGGTGGTATTCAACTAGGGAAGGTTCAAAGCGGAAGCTACCTCTCCTGATGCAATATCTTTTCGCTGAAAGATTGTTGAAAGTAGGCACCTTGTGTGTGCGCCAAAATCTCTTTCAAGAGGGGATTGTTGGAAATTTGCCTTTGGTGGGAAGGTGCGTCCACCCATATTTAATGACTTAAATACTAGGGTTCCACATGTTGGAGGCTCTGTCTCTTCACACGTGTAGAATCTACTAAGTGAGTAGATGAACGTAGGGCCAAGGATCGTCAAATTTTATTGAGAAATGAAAGAGATATTGGTCCACGAAGTAAGGTGTTTGAGGCATGGAAATGTGGTGTGGGGCAAATCTACCACATCGGTGGGAAAAGGAAGAATTGTTCTCTTTAAAATTCTCAAAATTGGCTAAGGGTTTGGGACCCCAAGGGGTAACCCATGTGTTTGAAGGAGGGAGGATCTAGATGTGCTTGGGTTCAAGGCTAAGTCCACACGCACGCCGTCGCCGCCCGCCCGTCCCGACCGGTCTGGGCTTGGGCCTTGGTCTACTATCTCTTTGGACCCCAAATTGCTTAATATTTATAGTTTGGTCCCTGGAGTTTCTGGAAAGCTGAAATTGGGAACGACGGAAGGCAGAAAGTTTCTACCTGCCGTTGGAGTTGATTTTTTTAGCGTTAAAACTCCTTTAATCTGCACCTTAACTCCTCCCTAACAGCTCTTTTATGTTGCACATTAAATCAGCCATTACTTGGCTGATTAACTCCCTCACTAATGGTCATAAACAGCCATTACTTGCCAGTTGAGGAGTCCCCTTATGCTATATATTGGAGCCTTTTGGCTCAATTGCAGAGACGGATATATACAACATATATACACAGAGACTACAAGATATATACACAGAGACAAATAGAAAGAGAACAACTTGAAATTATTTCCAAAAACGTGAGCAGCAGAAACATGTGGACAAACAGAAAACTCTTCTTTCCTTTTCCATTCTTCAGCAAGTTGTTTCGTGTTTGTTTTCTTCGTCAGAATCAACCTATTTCCTTTGTAGTGTTGATTAGTTGTTGTTTTATCTTGAGAGAATATTGCCCGTTAACGTAAAAGCATATATACGGGGCAATCTTGTCTTAAAGACAGAGAGTCATCTCTCGACTCAACCACAGTTGTAACAATCCAGATTTCGTGTTTCTTGATTTCAGGTTATCAAGATTCAACACTCAACAAGCTTGCGGCAGTTCTGAACATTGGCTTGTTTATTTATCCTTTCAAACACTTGTAATATTTCTCGTACTGCTTTACATATCCAACAATTTTAAGACAAGATTTGTATTAGTGTTCGAAAGATGTCGGTCAAAAGTTATGTGACCAAATCTGGATATGGCTGTGGTTTTCTGGTAGAAGAGACTTGTGATTATGTTGTTGAATGTCAACGTGTCATGGTGTCACCGCTCTTGAGAGTGGTGGGAACAAGCGCTCACGAGAGGCTGGGGATGTTAACTGGGACAAGAGGAGAAGGCTGAAGATATGGTTCTATCTTGTAGCAGAAGGCCTATATATGTCCCAGACAAAGGATCCGAATTATGGTAAGGAGGAAATGGACACTCAGTCCGACGAAGTGACTGAAGTGGGCCAGAATCCGAAATTGGGATAAGTAATTTTTCTTCCTTGTCAAAAATAAGATTAAATGATGTCTGATTAAAAAGGGCTTAAAGTAAGGAGGAATATGAAAATGTTTTCATGAAATAATTTATATTCCTTACGCTTTAAAATCAGAAGTTTAATCTCACCTTCCTTCCCGTTTAAAGATTGGATTTTGCAAACGACTTAAAAAGATCCGTTCTTTTAAGTGTAATTATTAAAAGTGTGTAAAGTATGTTCGCACATACGAGTGAGAAAGATCTACTGACTGTGCGAAAACTGTTACCACTCTTAAGTAAGCGCCAAGAATTGTATGGGCACCAATCATAAGGGAAGAAGACTAAAAGCTAAAGACATTGAGCCTGTCACACTATTTAGCAGAAGATCCTTTATAGGATGATATTGGACACTCAGTCATACAAAGCCTACGGGCGACTGGAGTGGGGCCAAAATTCCTTTGATAGGATGATATTGGACACTCAGTCATACAAAGCCTACGGGCGACTGGAGTGGGGCCAGAATTCATTTCATAGGAAAGTAATGGACACCTAGTGTGGTGGGCCAGAGTTCCAGGTCTTAAATGATCTGAAGGCCAAAGGAAAGGCAGAAAAGAAATTGGACACTTAGTCTGCAAAAGCAACTGGAATGAGCCAGAGTTTCCAGGTCTTAAATGATCTGAAGGCCAAAAGAAAGGCAGAAAAGAAATTGGACACTCAGTCTGCCAAAGCAACTGGAGTGGGCCAGAGTATTCAGATCACATATGATCCGGTTATGCCCTAACCACGGGCAAGAGGTTGTTCACGTGAAGCAACGCCACCTCTAAAGTAGAAAGGGTTGGAAGGTTGTCCTCAATAGGACTTCAGGGAATGGGATCACTCTAAAATGAGGTGATACATGTCCCAAACTTGGTTTAAGGGACATTGTTGGTCAAGCTGGTTTGAGACTAGTCCAACAGGTCTGTAATTCTGTAGCCAAATGAATGATATATTTGTAATCCGTGTGTCTATTCCATCATAGATTAAGACACGTTAAATAGAAAGTTATTCAAAAGCGAACGAAGTTGAGATTGTTTCCTTCTGTCGACATAAACCCTCAAAATGAATGTGAGGTAGACGAAGAGGCAAAATCATCTTTCCATTCCGTTAAAGGAATAGCGAAAGAAGCATCGCTCCTCTAGAAATTAGTCGCACCTACTTGGGAGATTTGAAGTTTATACAAAATAGAGGGGGGAGACAAGTACGTTGTGACCTTCATTGATGATGGTACAACGTATTGTATCATTTGTTTGTTGAAAAGCAAAGATGAAGTTGTTGAAGCGGATAAGCGCTACAAAGCAGAAGTTGAAAATCAACTAAGCCTACGAATTGAGGAATTCGTAGTGATAGAGGGGGAGAATGTGAAGCATCGTTTATCAAACAACTGCTCATTACTCACCTCAGTCTAACGATGGTAGCCAAGCGCAAAGCCGTACGCCCAAATTATGTGGGGCAAGGCGATCCTTACCGCTAATGCGATTCTCAACAGAAATACGCATAAGGATAAGGATAACCCTCCGTGTGAGACATGGAAAGGATCTCACATACAAATGTTGTGATGTGGGATGGCTTGGTGGAAGTTGGAATACCAAAACATGTTAAGTTGGACCTGAGACTGTAAATTGCATTTCCACTGGATCTGCAAATAACAGTAGTGCTTATCACCTCTTGGTGTCAAAGAATGTTGAATTCTTTGAAGATAACTTTCCTTGAAAAGGAAAAATAAGTAATTGCTCAAGGTTAACAAGAACCCGTGAGTGCCTGACTATTCGGAACTAGACGTTCCGTATCTACAGGACTTGGAAGTTGTTGTCTATTCGGAACTTAATATTCCAGATCTACATAAATTAGAGATTCTAGATGTTGAACCGAGACGGAGCAAAGAGGGGACAAAGACTTGTTCCAGGCCTTCTAGCTTGTATGGTTGAGAATGAACCATGGACAATTAACAATAATTGTAATCTCCAGAAGCGCTGCTTTGGAAAGAAGCTACAAATAGAGAAATAGATTCCATCATATAGAACCATACTTGTGTAATGGTTGATCTTCCTCCGGAAAAAGAACATTTGGGTTGTGTAAAAGTGGATACTCAAAAGTGAGTACAAATTAGATGGATCTACTGTCGAGTATAATGCCTCGGCTACTTGTACATGTGCTTCCCTAGGAATAGCTTAACATCCAGGGCCATTGCAGTCTTGCGTGGCATGGATGTCGAAACAGTCTTTCTAACCGGAGAGTTGGAATGGGAGAATCATAGTTGGTTTGCTGGACTGTTGGGCTTCTTCCTAAACTTTCATTTTGGTCCCTGAAATGTATACATTTTGGTCCTGAAAGTTTCAGATAAAACAGAAACAGTGAATCTGACGATAGAAACAGTGAATCTGACGACAGAAACATTGACTCTGAAGTTAGAAAGCCAACAGTTGGAAAACCAACAGTCTGAGAGTGGAAGTTATATTGAAACAAAAGTCTCGATATGAAAGATATGGGTATCACATATGACATCTTAGGAATTGGATTTCTAAGACATCTAACGGACTGGTCTAACTCCAAACTCAGTTGTGAGATAATTGACAGTCTCGTTGAAGCCATCAATGGATATGAATCGTAGAACTGATTGGAATCATGGTGCACCCATAAGACAAGGAGCGGTATGTGCAGGTCACATGTAATTCCATGTATTGTACACACTACAACCGACATGGTATTGGCCTACAAAGTAGATCAGTTGAACTAAGGTTCACTGATGATTTTAATAAATCATCAATATAAGGCGTTTTGTCGGATATGACGATATCTGAAATATTCTCTTATCTACGGATTATGGTATTCTGGATGTCCAGCGGTTCTGGGAGAACACAGTGATGCAAACTGGACATCAGATATGAAGAACACAAAAGCCACAAGGAAATGTGTATGGTGGGTCTTAGAAAAACCTCTAAGAAAACTTGCATCGGCCGATTCATGGTGGAATCGAAGTTTATCGCTTTATACAAAACATGAAAGAAGTTAAGTAACATCACGACTCTTTAGAGGACGTCCCTTATTGGGAGAAACTTGTGCATTCAGTAATTATACCCTGTGGCTAGCCGGTCGGCTTCAGGAAAGACACGGATGACGGCGTCTGGACATATCTGTCGGAGATATAAGACCGTATGGCAGTTGATTATCACGGGTGTCACTTCCTTGATTACTAATCAAAGGATATAGCGGACCCTTTAACTAAGGGACTACCCGAAGATCAAGTGTTCTGTCTGTCTAGGGGAATGGGCTTAAAACACAAACAATACGAACCTTTGCGGTGGTAACCCAACCATACTGACTGGAGATCCCAAGAATTTGGTTCAATGGGAAAACTAAGCTGCAAAAGGTTCAGTTGAGCGCTTCGGTGGAAGCAAGAGCACTTCGGATGATGATTTCTGTAGGGAAACATGAATCCAAAGTTGTTCCCGCGATAGACATTAAAGTGCTACCTGCATGGTGGGTAAAGGTTAAGCTTCCAAACCTTTAATGATCCTCAAACGGTTGAGGTTAAGGTTGGGGAAACTTTTAATGATTCCTAACACTTGTGAAGTGGGGTATAGCAGGATACCTTATAGGAGATCACCTATTTAAGTGTGAGGACAGGCCGCCTCAAATGAACGCACTTAAGAATCCAAGTGTGTCCATGGCCACAACGGACAAAACAATAAGAAAAAAACGAATAAGGAGAGTTATTCTGTTGGTATCATTGTCTTGGCTTACACTAAACACTAACGGTTCAAGACATCACGTTCACCGCGCAGTAAGTAAGTCCGGTGGTATTCAACTAGGGAAGGTTCAAAACGGAAGCTACCTCTCCTGATGCAATATCTTTTCGCTGAAAGATTGCTGAAAGTAGGCACCTTGTGTGCGCGCCAAAATCTCTTTCAAGAGGGGATTGTTGGAAATTTGCCTTTGGTGGGAAGGTGCGTCCACCCATATTTAATGACTTAAACACTAGGGTTCCGCATGTTGGAGGCTCTGTCTCTTCCCACGTGTAGAATCTACTAAGTGAGTAGATGAACGTAGGGCCAAGGATCGTCAAATTTCATTGAGAAATGAAAGAGATATTGGTCCACGAAGTAAGGTGTTTGAGGCATGGAAATAAGGTGTGGGGCAAATCTACCACATCGGTGGGAAAAGGAAGAATTGTTCTCTTTAAAAGTCTCAAAATTGGCTAAGGGTTTGGGACCCCAAGGGGTAACTCATGTGTTTGAAGGAGGGAGGATCTAGATGTGCTTGGGTTCAAGGCTAAGTCCACACGCACGCCGTCGCCGCCCGCCCGTCCCGACCGGTCTGGGCTTGGACCTTGGTCTACTATCTCTTTGGACCCCAAATTGCTTAATATTTACAGTTTGGTCCCTGGAGTTTCTGGAAAGCTGAAATTGGGAACGACGGAAGGCAGAAAGTTTCTACCTGCCGTTGGAGTTGATTTTTTTAGCGTTAAAACTCCTTTAATCTGCCCCTTAACTCCTCCCTAACAGCTCTTTTATGTTGCACATTAAATCAGTCATTACTTGGCTGATTAACTCCCTCACTAATGGTCATAAACTGCCATTAGTTGGCAGTTGAGGAGTCCCCTTATGCTATATATTGGAGCCTTTTGGCTCAATTGCAGAGACGGATATATACAACATATATACACAGAGACTACAAGATATATACACAGAGACAAACAGAAAGAGAACAACTGAAATTATTTCCAAAAACGTGAGCAGCAGAAACGTGTGGACAAACAAAAAACTCTTCCTTCCTTTTCCATTCTTCAGCAAGTCGTTTCGTGTTTGTTTTCTTCGTCAGAATCAACCTATTTGCTTTGTAGTGTTGATTAGTTGTTGTTTTATCTTGGGAGACTATTGCTCGTTAACGTAAAAGCATATATACGGGGCAATCTTGTCTTAAAGACAGAGAGTCATCTCTCGACTCAACCACAGTTGTAACAATCCAGATTTCGTGTTTCTTGATTTCAGGTTATCAAGATTCAACACTCAACAAGCTTGCGGTAGTTCTGAACATTGGCTTGTTTGTTTATCCTTTCGAACACTTGTAATATTTATTTACTTCCCGTACTGCTTTACATATCCAATAAATACTACTTTCACTTGATAGTAAATTTTTTATATGTATGCATCGGTAAAAAAAAGAATGCTACAATTTCTTAAAAACAAGGCAGAAACTTTTAAAATATGAGACGTTTGCAACCATATCCAGCGTTGCTCCTATTAACATCTAAATCATGTTGTTGAAATATCTAAAAATAATTAAGCTGAATATTCGATATATTGCAAGAAATCATATTGTTTGCATACGTTGTTGTATAGAGGCTTATCTTCAACACAATATCACAATACACACACAACAATATATAATGGCAAACCCAAAAGTAAGTTTTAATCAAGAAAGGTTATACCATTCAGTTAATTTTATACAACTTAATTCAGATTATAATGGTGGCGATAAGAAAATATAATTACTAAGCAAATGCCTCTTTCTTCTTGATTTAAACTTTGATTATTGTTTTTTCGCAAACTTAGACGAGATCTAATCATCATGACCTTGAAAAATAATTCACCATATGATTATCCACATCGATCATTCGTAAAACTGTATACTATATTCGATTATGTAAAATTATTTATTCATTTTTTTATTTATAAATAATTGTATTATACCAAAAGTGAACGTTTAAGTACAGGAAAAGAAACCTGCTACTGAACAGTCCCAGCAACAGTTCAGCTAGCTATACATACTCACTCAAGAGCACATCGAACTATTTTACTATGATTACACATGGTAACAATTAAATTGCTCCAGCCACTTTGCAACTCTTGGATTGCTTCTATCTTTGAAATGAATCTCCTGGATAATGCATTTAATCAATATTCTTGCAGGCAGCTTCTTGTTCTGAAATATTCTCAAATTTCTTTCTTCCACAGATGGTATACAACTCCAACTAACAGCCTTCTGTATACTTCATCTCTTGGACTTCTCCCATTTGCTAGGCTGCCCATTTGACTTCATTACTCCACTGCATTGGATTTCTATGTATGTGGAGCCATTTGAGTAGCATCTTTCACACATAGGCTGATTCCTCACATTCAAAGAACAAATGGTTAATGCCTTCATCCCTCAAGCCACATAGAGGACACAACTTTTCCTATATAGATGCCCCATTTATATAACCCGTGTCTGGTGGCTAACCTTCTGTGTATAGCCAACTGCAGCCTAAAACTCACTTTGGCAGTCCCATGTTATTACACACAAGCTTCCTCCATGACACCATTTCATAACTGCCTCTGAGCTTGATGTACAATGTTTTTGTTGAGAAAGAAGGCATGTGCATAACTTCATTAATTGTGTAGCCAACTTGATGAAAGTACTTGGTTCTCTGCAAGATCTTATGGATTATCCATGATGCCTGTTTTGGCACCTCTTCCATCATATTTCTTCTCCTCCCATAATAGGCATGCAACCATCTCACCCGTAGCTTATCCTTCTTAGTGCATATGTTCCACAATAGTTTTCCAATTGATGCTTATTCCAAGTATTGGTGTCCAGGATATTCAGGCCACCTGCTGATTTAGAGTAGCAAATCTTTTCCCAAGCCAATAATGCCTTTTTTGACATATCAGCCCCACCAGTCCATAGAAAATTCCTACATGTTGCTTTAATCATCTTTATAACAGCTTTAGGCAGAACAAACACCTGTGCCCAGAATACTTGAACAGAGAACAACACAGATTTGATAAGTTGGGCTCTCCTTGCATAGGATAGGAACCTAGTTGTCCAAGACTTGACCCTAACTAGGATCTTATCTAACAAAGGCTGACATTGGACAATTGACACTTTCTTTGAACTTTGTGGTACCCCCAAGTACCTAAATGGTAGTTGTTCTTTACTGAACCCCAAGACATTTTGGATATCAGGTTTACTTGATGATATACACCAACACAATAAATGGAACTTTTGGAAATATTTGCAATGAGCTCAAAAGCATTGGAAAATTCTTTGAATTTGTCAAAAACCACCTGTACAGAAGGGACATCTCCTCTACAGAAAAGAAGGAGATCATATGTAAATCCTAATTGTATCAGTTTGACTCTACTACACTGGGGGTGATATTTAAACTAGGGCTGGCCAGTGGGCCGGGACAGCCCGACCCCGACCCGAGCCCGTCCCGAGCCCGCCCCGGTCCAGCCCCGACCCCAAAAAAAAAAAAAAAAAAAAAAAAAAAATACGGGGGCGGGACTCGAACTCGGGACGGGACGATGTCTCGTCCCGCGAGACCCGAGCCCGCCCCAGGCCCGCGAGACCCGAGCCCGCCCCGAGCCCGCCCCGACCCCGACCCCGCCCTTTGCAAAAATGGCCGTTGCACCAACGACCATTTTAGATTATGGCCGTTGGCAACGGCCATTTTAGCCCCCCCCCCCCCCCTCCCCCAACCCCCTACCCCTTAATATTTATTTTTAACCCATAAGTTATTATATTTACACTTTAACCCAATTTTTCAACTATAAATAACTCATTTTCTCTTCATCTTTCTCACAAATCTTCCTACAATCTCTCTAATTTCTCAATATATCTCTCTACAATTCTACATTGTTTGCTAAATATTCAATTTTATTTATTCATTTGGGAATTGGTAGTGAAGTTGGCAACTAGCTTGAGGATCTTCCATCGAGCAAAGTTTCAATTTTCAACCTCTCGATTACACGTCGACGTTACGTCGGCGTTTGGTACATTCGTTCCTTCATTAAATTATTATTGTCTGTTTATTTAGTTTAGATCACTTAATTTTATTGTCTTTAATTATTTATTTATTATCATAATTAAAATGGAAGGATTAAAAGGTATGTTTAAGGGTAAGGGTAAGGGTGCTTCTTCTAGTAGGGGCAACCAGGGCAAGGGTACTTCTTCTAGTCATCTTATTCCTACACATGATGATTTTGTTGATACTCAACATTTTCCTACAATACCATTAGATTTAGACCAGGAGCTATTTTTCGGAACTCAAGAAGACTTTAATTTAGACGATGATCTAGATGATATACCCACTAATGTTGATGACAACACACCCACTAGTGCACCTTCAACCGAAATACCTCCTATTCCCCCTAGTATGAGACGAGGTCCAAGCAAAACGACCATTAAAATCGATGCATGGACATTTTTTGATAGGGACGTAGAGAATCAAGTAGCCATATGTAAAATTTGTAAAAATGTTTTAAAATTTAAAAGCTCGGAAAAGGTCACGGTGGGACGGGGGTTTAATTAGACACGTAGTAAGTGCTCATCCACTAGGTATGCCCAATACCAGGCTTCAAAACCGGGTGCGCAAACGCCGCTCCATCGGGACAAGGTTCACATACCGATATCGTCCCGGACCAAGTATAGGGTCAAATTAACCCTATGACGGGGGGAATTGTAGGCTCTAAATACAATAAACATAGAGATAGGGAAGCAATATCAAAATTAGTTCTTTGTGGAGGGTTTGCCTTTTTCATTTCCTTCATCTCCGGTTTTATTCATTACATTAGAGATATATATAATCCCGCTTTTAACGATTTTCCTAGATCAACTGTTAAGAGAGATGTATTTAAATTCGCGCATGAATATCAACAATATTTACGTTTTTCATTATATCATTTTAATGGCAAAGTATCCATCACGTCCGATATAGGTCGTAGTACTAACGGCCATGATTATTTAACCGTAACTTGTCATTGGATAGATTATAAATGGTCTATGCAAAAACGTATTTTAGCGTATAGATATATAGATGATAGGCACACTTTGGTACTTTTATTGCGAAAATATTTATCAAGTGTGCGATTATTACGGAATTACCGATAAAATTATGACTATTACATTAGATAACGCTTCTAGTAACAATTACGCCATTACAATTTTAAAAAATAGTTTAACTCCGTCTTTTCCGGACCATTTTCATATAAAATGCGCGTGCCATATATATAACTTAATTGTAAAGGATGGTCTATCACTTTTTGAAGACATTCTTAGTAAAATACAATTTGCTATAAACTTTATTTTTAAAAGTAATAAAGTACAACGTAGAAAAGAATATAAAAAAATTTGTCATGATTGCCAACTACCTTTTAGAAAAATTCCACAAGAAGTATCCACTAGGTGGAATTCTTTATACGAGCAACTACTTGTTGCTTATGACTATAAATTACCTATAACTTTATTTTTTAACTCTCATAATAAAAAGCCGGTGATATGATTTTAGATAGTGATTGGGAAAAAAATTTCCGAACTTATTGTATTTTTAGAGAAATTTTTTCAAGCAACAAAAGAATTTTCCGGTATATATTATCCTACTATTTCAACTATGTTATTTTATATAACTCTAATATTTTTATTACTTAGTGAATATATGGAAAAACCAAACTTATAAGGCGACTATTAAAAAAATGTTTCTCAAAATAAAAAAATATTTTATTCCTATTCCCTCTATTTATATTATTGGTTTCGTATTAAATCCTACTATTAAAATAGACGGTACAAAATCACTAATTGAAACTATTTACGATTGTATAGAAGTACTACCATCTCCAAGTCCCAAAAATCTAAATCACCCACCACCTATTGAACAAACTAAAGAAGAAGTATTGTCTAGCGTAGAACACCAATGCAAAAATATATATAGATTTTATCAACAAGAAAATGCTAGTAACTTACCGGCTTCCATACCATCTTCTTCATCTTCAACACAACCTCACAAAAGACATGTTGTTTCGCGGCTAGTATTGAAAGCCTCGAAATAGAATGTGCGGCCGTACCTCTACTACTAACCAAATTAGCGAGTTGGATATTTTTGTTTTGCGGGGTTTCGTACCGTATCAAGAAGTTATCAATGAAAGACATGAAGACTTGTGAAATACCGGGGGAATGAGAAGACCTTTCCGACACTTTCAATGATGGCTCGAAATGTTTTGAACATTCAAGCGTCGTCAATCGCGCGTACGAAAGCGCTTTTTCGCAGCAGATATCAAATAGGAGACCACAGACACTCATTAGCGGAGACGGACTTGGAAATTGCGTATTATTCGAGAGATTGGATACGAGCGGAGCGGAGAAGGTGCGGTCAACCGGAGATCAACGAAGAAGATGATGAAAACTACAACGAAATCTTAACCGAAGGTAGTGGAAGCGACGTGGATCAATTTGACCAACAAATACCAATTCCAACCGAAGAACCACATGAAATCATCAAGCAATTAGAACAGGTTTTTTTGAGAATGTAATTTTTTTAATTGTAATTTTATTATGTAATTTGTAACTTTTGGACAACACCACAAAGTTGCAATTTAGATTTTAGACAATTGTATTTGTATTACAAAAAAATCATATGTCTATTAAATAATATAAGAGGTACAAAAACAGCCTTGGGATGTTTTTATTACACTATCTTGTTTTGTTTATTGAGTTTTTTTTATACATATGTTATTTTTTTTTTTTTTTAAAAAAAAAAAAAAAAACCCGCCATATCCCGACCCGAGCCCGAGCCCGAGCCCGCCCCTTCTCCCGACGGGTCCCGCCCCGTCCCCCCGCCCCTTCTCCCGTCCCGCCCCGACCCCGACACCGCCAGACCCGGCCCGCCAGACCCGAGCCCGGCCCACTGGCCAGCCCTAATTTAAACTAAGGTAATTTATGAAACATTTTGAGTGACCTACTGAAATACTCTATAACTAGAACAAACAGAAAAGGGGATAAAGGATCACCTTGTCTAAGTCTTTTCTTAGCAGCAAAGGGGACAGTGGGTTGACCATTTATAACAATTGAATAGGAGACAGTAGATATACAGGTCATTATCCAGTCAACAAACATCCTAGGAAAATGCAAAGCAACTAGAACTTACTCTATAAACACCCACTCTACAGAATCATATGCTTTCTGCATATCAATTTTCAACATATACCTTGGAGGCATTCCTTTCCTATTATACCCTTTGACAAGCTCATGACTAAGAAGGATATTATCAGTAATAAATCATCCCAGGTACAAAAACTGCCTGTCCGGGATCAATCAAACTATTCATAACATGTTGCAATCTCTTAGTTAAAACTTTTGAAATCATTTTGTATAGCATTGTACAGCATGAAATAGGAATATACTCCTTATTAGAGGATGGATTTTGTACCTTAGGAATCAGTGTCACATTAGTGCAATTGATAGCATGAAACATCCTCTTGTGCTGGAAGAAATCCTGCATTGCTTCTGTAACTTCTACTTCTATACTCTCCCATGTCTTCTTGAAAAATACAGCATTATAGTCATCACACCCAAGGGCATTGAGATCAGCATAATCTTTCAGAGCTGCTCCTATTTCCTCCTTTGATATGGGGCATATAAGTGTCAGTTGTTGCTCCCTTACTGGCACTGGGCCTTGGTGCATAACAGTTGGATTTATAGCTGACAGTTCAGTAGCACTTGAGCCCAGCAGTTCTTCATAAAAGCCAATAATCTCTACTGCAATGGCATCACTTGTGTTAATAATCATCCCACTACTAGTCATCAACTTCTTTATGCAATTTTGACTGATTCTGCTCTTTATATTGGCATGAAAATAGGAAGAGTTTGAGTCCCCCAGATTTAACCATTGAATTCTTGATTTTTGTCTTAATATGCTTTCCTCAACTAATACCCATTTCTCCAAGCTCTCCTTTAGTTCTTTCTCTCTTACAAACAGGTCTAGATCGTCATGAGTATTTCTCAATTGTTCTTGAACTTCTATGAGATGCCTCCTACTTTCATGAATGTTGCTTTTAATCTTAGGATATGCTACATTGTTCAGCTGCTTAAGTTTATTTCAACAGTTTCAGCTTCTTCCAAATTTTCTCCATAGGATAACCTGATACAGTTATACTTTATGTTTGCCTGACTATTTCCTAGAACTCAACATGTTGCACAAGATGATTTAAGAACTTAAATGGCTTTGCTCCTCCCCACTGATACTCCTCTAGATGAAAACATAACAAACAATGATCAGAGAAATGGGGGTCATGAACCACAACATCTAGATGGGGCCACTGAGATAATCACCTATGATTGACAAGGACTCTATCAATTTTACTATGAATATGGTTATTTGTCCATGGATATAATCTGCCTATAGTCTTCATTTCTACTAAATCAGTATCCAGCAAACATTTCTCAAAATCCCTTGTTTCACTGCCCATCACCTAACTCCCCAACCCATCTTCACTTCTTAAAATGGCATTAAAATTACCCATGACTAGCTAAGGTTTAGTGAACATGGAGTGTAATGTATCTAAAGCAACCCACAAATTTTTTCTATCATCTACTGTATGTAGGCCATATATGACAGTAAATGCAATCTGAGTGTTATGCCCATTAATTTCTATTAAACATTGCATTAACTGAGTATAGGTATGCAGGATTGTAACATCCACCACAGTAGGATTCCATAGGATCCATATCCTTCCAGTATCAGCTCTCATATAGTTGTGCTCCCATTTACAGCCAACAACAACCTTCTGAACAATAGTCTGAACATTCTTCCTGGTTACCCTGTGTTCCACAATAGCTATGATATCAATGTGTTCCCTCTTTATTACTTTTGGGAATTCTTTATGCTTAAAAAGCTTATTAAAACATCTAACATTCCAACTAACTATCTTCATATGGATATATTTGGTGGTTTAGGACTCTTTACTCCACTACTATTGTTATGTTGCCCATGTTCCACTCAATTAAAGGCTAATTGAATGGCTAGTTAGAGAGTATTCTCCAACAGTGGGTTAAAACCATTTGTGACTTGCACCTCCCCTGTATGACCTTTAAGATTCTGGATAGGAGTTTTCCCTTTTGCATTGATCCAACCTTGTTCCTCCTCTCCATGTACTGGGGTCGCTATGGGAGGATTTACTATGCCAGGTTTTTCCACATAAGTCTGCTTATCATTTTGGCCTTGCTTATGATTCCATGCTTGCTTTGTCCTCTTTGGAACAGCCTTTGGGCCTGCTTCTTTCTGTTTAAGGGCTACTTCAGGTGGCTTAGGAGCACATACATGCCCAATTTAACAAAAAGTTGGGTAATATTGAGGCTTCCAATCATACCTAACATCTTGATCAAAAACCACTCCCATGGGATCCATCACCTTCACAGAGTTAGCTAGAGGCACAGTAACACTCATCTCAATAAGTACCCTAGCATAAGATATTCTCTCAACTCGACTAAGTGATCTAGGACCTCAACAACTAAGTGGCAGATTGGGGAACCTAACCCACAGTGGAATAATCTTCAAGACTTCATCCTTGAAGTTAAAATTTGCAGTCCGAGGCTTGACTATAACAGGCTTATTGTTTATCATATGAGGACCAGACCCTAGGACTAAGTCTCTATCAACACATGAGTGAAAATTTACAACGAAATATTCATCATTGTGATAGTAAACTTTAGGCTTTTGAGAGTAGTAACCCTGCCTCTATAGGAATCTAGCAACTGCAGCTATGGTCGGGAAATCCCCAATAACATATAATATGATCGCATTCTTCCATATCGATGCTTCACTTGCCACTTCCTCTTTGTTTAATTTACCCAATCTTAACCCCATCTTTAATCATCGGCGGAAAGAATTGGAGATCCATTCCTTTAGATGCCTTTGTATTGGCAAAGGATAAGGATACCCATGGTTTCTCAGTTGTAGGAGAAGCTGACATTTGCAATTTTCTCTGTGCTGAAGCCTACACCTGCTCAAATCGGTCTGAAATTACCGACTCCTCTTCCATAGCCTCTTCTGACCCCTTCGATATCCCATCAACATTATTCGTCACCTCTCCATTCGTCTGATCCAATGGCTTTTGTATAGTTCCGACCTGTATCACCCCTCCCCCAATCGGAGGTGGAGTGACCACCGTTAATTGAGCAGCTACTGTACCACTAGGATTAGGATTTGTGTTAATCGGTCGTTTCTGAACCTGTTCTTTTTGGAGCATTCTTCTTATTAACTACCTGAGCATCCTTTCTCGGCCGGCCTTTAGCCATTCCGGCTAGGCAAACGCCGTAGCTTCACCGCAAGTACGCACCTTAGTGGAACAGTCCTAAACGTGCGCCGAGAGAGTCCTAATTTTAGGTATATATATATATATATATGATTTGACATTTGCGCGTGTAGTGAAACTAGTTATATTATATGTATGAATTGCAGTTTGTTTCTTCATGCTCAATTAGAATTATCATCAGGATCACGAGTCATGTCTTATTTTTACACATTTTTTCAAGATTTACGATATTTTTGTAAAATATTTTTAATGTATTATTTATTAATTGATTAGGATAATGTGACTTAATGACTAAAATTCTCATGGAATTGAAACTTTTCCATCACTTTTATTATCGATTGTTTTTTCCATATGCTAACTTTAAATAATTTATTTAACCCCAGAACTAAAAAAATTTAATATATTTAATATAATATTTTTATATAACCAAAAAAAATCTAATATAATTTACAGTGTCTTTTTTAAAAGATTGTGTCCTTCTGAAAATGAGTAACTTTCTCCTTGAATTAGTTGCAATCGCTGGCTCGCAGTAGCTAAGTGTGTTCCAAGCCAACAGGTAAATTGCATAAAGATCGTCATATTTGTTTTGTCTGATTACTGTCATATTTGCCGATAACTATTACACGTATATTTTGTGAGTAAAGTAACTCTTACGGTTCGGGAAGAGAATTAATTGATTGAAGAAATTCTGAGAGGTCAGTTTCCGCGCCAGCAAAGTCGTAACCGCATTGACGGAAAAGTTATGTATACGCCTGCGTTTTCCTTCTCGCTTATGTGATGAGGCGAGATGGCAAGTGTCTTCACCTCATTGGTCCCTTATCACGCAGTAGCGCATCCGCGCCTGCGGAGTCAAGTCCGCAGAGGTGGAAGCATTGTCTAACCAGTGAAAATAAAAGCCCTAAAGTGTTCCACTTTCCTAAAATATTGTACCTCGAAGTTGAGGCCAGTTTAGAGAGAAATTGCTGGGGATGGGTCCAAAAATCCTTCGTGAGAGGTAATTGAAAAAAATAATCTCTTGATTATTTTCATTAATGAAAGAGTATATATACAATTTACAATTTCCATAATAGGAAAATCCTATTCCTATTCTAATCCCAAAACCATATTCTACTTGTACAAGGATCCTACAATCATGGTAAGTATACAATGTTAATTATATACAATTAATACAAATTATTTTGTTACCATAAATAAGATATACACGGTGAGACAACCGTGTATACTTATGTTAATTATCACACCCCTGCAGTCATAGCGGGCGGTCTTCGTACGTTGAGACTGTCCCTAAAATCTTCAAAAATGATCGAGGGAAGACCTTTGGTAAAGATGTCTGCAATTTGATACCTGGAAGGGACATGACAGACGCGTACTTATCCACGAGCTACATTTTCGCGAATGTCTGGTGTCTGGACAGGCACCCCAATCAGCATCTGTATACGAGACAAGTGTAGACGTCGACGAAGGATATAAATGTAAGTCATAGTCAAGTGTCCCCTGGATGTACCGAATAATGCGTTTGAGCGCATTCATATGTTCAACCCTGGGATCATGCATAAACAAGCACACCTGATGTACGACATACATAATATTTGGTCTCGTGAAAGTAAGATACTGAAGAGCCCCTACAAGACTGCGATATCGGGTTGGATCCTCGTAAGGGGAGCCTGCCCCAGCACCCAACTTGGGTTTAGTATCAACTGGAGTGGAAGTAGACTTGCATGAGGACATACCAACTCGCTCAATGATCTCAGATGCATACTTACGCTGTGATAAGAATAACCCACCTGCATAACGAGTGACAGCAATCCCCAAAAAGTAACTCAAGGGCCCCAAGTCTTTCATTGCAAACTCAGAACTGAGCATTGTCATGATAGACTGGCGTAATGCATCAGAAGAGGCAATCAAGATAATATCACCCACATATAATAGTATATAAGCCAGAGAAGAACCACGATTATATATGAACAATGAATTATCAGACCTGCTGTGAGAGAACTCAATAGTCGAAACATAGTCTGCAAACCTCTTATACCAAGACCGTGGAATCTGCTTAAGTCCATACAAGGACTTTTTCAACAAACAGACATGATGAGGATATTTGGGATCCCTAAACCCCAAGGGCTGATGCATATAGACTGTCTCCTTGAGATCACCATGTAAGAAAGCATTCTTCACATATAACTGATGAATGGGCCATGCTTTCAAAAGAGCCAAGCTGAGCACAGTGCGAATGGTAGCCGGCTTGACCACCGGACTAAACATCTCACCACAATCCACACCAACCTGCTGAGTCTTACCATCACCTACAAAATGAGCCTTATGCCTCGCAAAAGAACCGTCATAATTGTCCTCATGAGCAAAAATCACATAGACCGAATAATATTAACACCGGGTGAACGGGGCACCAACTCCCACGTCTTATTATCAATAAGAGCATTATATTCGTCGGTCATAGCAATTTTTCAATTCGGATCATTTAAAGCAGACACGGGATTACGGGGTAAGGGTGATTTAAGAACATTATAATGTAAATTAAAATGTCTTTTTGGTTTAAAAACACCCCGTTAACTATGAGTGACCAGTCTATGACTCGGGGGAGAATTAGGTGGATTTCAGAAACTACTGGGACACGTGACGGACCGGCCAGCAGGCAGTGGCTTACTGGCCCAATACTGGAATCTTGTGACGGTAATGGGCTGGAACCCGTCTTGGGCTAGGAATCTGGCCCAATTACCGTCACCACCGGCCCAGCTACAGGACTGGATACACGGGCTGGAACAGTGGGGCCAGCGGGCAGTGGGGCCGTTGGTGGATTTTGGATGCAGGACACATCCGAAAAATGGTGAATAATATACGGGGATATACCATCATCCAAAAACATATACGAATTAGGCACGGGATTACTAACCTTAGCAAACGGAAATTGAGATTCATCAAAAATTACATGGCGACTAATGATGATTTTATTAGATGATAAATCAAAACATTTGTAACCCCGATGATTTGATGGATAATCCAAAAACACACAAGGGGTAGACCGGGCCTGAAGTTTGTTAATTGTGGTGGACGGAAAGAGTGGTTAACACAAGCACCCAAAGACCCTAAGATGTGAATACGAAGGAGTCTTATTATATAAAATTTGAAGAGGGGATGAATATGTCAAACCTTTTGGAAGGAAGAATGTTAAGAAGATATGTAGTCATTTGTAGAGCATGATGCCAAAAAGAATGGGGTACGGAAGCATGAATCAATAAAGTTCGGACAATGTTATTAATGGTACGAATTTTGCATTCGGCTTTCCCATTTTGTGAAGACGTATGTGGGCAAGAAAAATGAAAATTGATCCCATTATTAGCACAAAATTCCCAAAATACCCCATTGTCATATTCTTTGTCATTATCACATTGAATATTTTTTATTTCCCGTTTGAATTGGGTTCTAATGAATGCTCTAAATTTTAAGAAGGTGGAAAACACTTGAGACTTTTTCGCTATCGGAAAAGTCCATAAAAACTTAGAATAATCATCCAAAAATAGAACATAATACCGATGACCCAAAGAAGTTAGAACAGGAGACGTCCATAAATCGCTATGAATAATATCAAATGGAATTAAAGTATGAGAATTAGAGTCTACAAATGGCAACCTAACAATTTTTCCTAAAGAACAAGATTGACAATTCGGAGTACTACGCGTACCCTTACATGAAATAAAATTATTTTTATCTAAGGAAGACAAAATAGTCGACCCCAGATGACCAAGACGAGCATGCCACAAGGAAGGAGCAAAGGCTGCAAAAGCAGACGGCAAGGCTAGACTCGAGAGACCGAAACATGGCGTGATAGGATAAAGATCTCTCCTACTATCACACCTCATGAGAGGACTCCCCGTCTTGAAATCCTTCACAGAAAACCCAAATGGATCAAATTCAATAGACACGAAATTATCAATGGTGAATTTTCGGATAGACACTAGATTTTTAATCAATTTGGGGGTATGAAGGGTATTTTTCAAGATAAGGAGTGGATGGGGAGGAGACAACGTTTTATGATCATAACCACAAATTGGAACAGAATTACCATTACCAACAATTATGCCACGCGGGTTGCTCGAATTGAAATAAAACGAGAGAGTACCTTGATCGGATGTCATGTGGGTAGTCGTGTCCATGTACCAATTCGGGTCTGGTGGCATTAAATCAAGTGTGTGCATAGCTGCTTCAATGTCAACTGAGTGGGGCCCGCTGCGTGATGGGCCTGCGGAGGTCGGGGCCCAAGCACACTTGCTTGTTGCCCTAACCCAGAAGAATTTGGGAAACCTGCTGGGCCAGAATTAATGGGCCTTGACTGTTGCTAGGCAACCCAACTGCCAGGTGCTGTAGTTGGAGGAAAATAGGGGGGTACTAGGCCACTGCCTACTGGCACAAGCCCATGGCCAGGGGGGCCAAGGCTGGGACCAACTAGGTTATGGCGCACTGCCATAGGGATAAGGCCCACTGCCACTATTACCATTCCCGCGCTTGCCCATGAGATTTTTTCTATTATTTTTCTGACTATTTTTGTCGCCCCCGTGAGAACGGTTTTGTTTCGAATTATCAATGAACCCTTGAGAATTGGTGGAGGACGTCATCATGACCACGGGACTAGCACTTGTAGCCGCCTTTTTAGCCAAACCGGCTTCTTCCAAAGTAAGCATAGAGCGGGCTTGATAGAACCTCGGGAGAGGATTACTTTGACGAAGGAGAGTTCCAACTTCCAACGCCACTATAGGCCTCGGATAGGCCAGCAACCATCTGTAGGACAAGACGGTCTTCACTAACGGGCGCACCAACGTTGCGGAGTTGGTCCACCAATTCTTTTAACCGTTTGCAATATGCTGAAACGTTCGGGAAATTTTCCATATTGACATGGGAAAACTCCTGCTCAATGGTAACAGCACGAGAATTCCGATTATCTTGGAATATATCACGTAGTCTATCCCAAGTAGCCTTCGTCGTAGCGTCAGGATCAATAATCATTTGCAAAAGGTCGGTAGAAATAGTGGAGTAAATCCACTGAAGAACAGTAACATCAAGGGTTGTCCATAACTTAGGATCATCCTCGGGTTTGGGCACCTCTGTATCCGTTGGAGCCACGGGGATAATATGATGGAGAACTTGTTGCGAGCGTGCGTGAACTTTGAACAATTATGCCCACGTCGCGTATTGGACGTTTTCTATTTTAAGAATGATAGGGATGTGATTCTTGATGTTAGAACCAGTGAGGGCGGGGTGAAACGTGTTCTTTGCCATAATAGCAACGCAAGACGTGATGTAGGGATTAGCAAGAAAATTTTGGGAAGAGAGGAGAGACTGTCGGAACACGAATTTTCGAGAAAAGAGGCTCGAAATTGGAGGGATTGTCGACGGAATTTTGAGAAAATTGGAGAGAGGAAATTAAGACCTAGACTTCTGATACCATGAAAGAAATAATCCCTTGATTATTTTTATTAATGAAAGAGTATATATACAATTTACAATTTTCATAATAGGAAAATCATATTCCTATTCTAATCCCAAAACCTTATTCTACTTGTACAAGGATCCTACAATTATGGTAAGTATACAATGCTAATTATATACAATTAATACAAACTATTTTGTTACCATAAATAAGATATACATAGTGAGACAACTGTGTATACTTATGTTAATTATCACACCCCCGCAGTCATAGCCGGCGGTCTTCGTACGCTGAAAGTAATCTCTCCATCCCTTTTGATTGTTTTCCATGTTTCTAGTCTTGGGGGAAATGAGTTGAAAACTCTATGGTAGAGGAAATTATTTGAATCATGAATAAAGGATGTAAAATAATTTGGTAAACCTTGATCTTTTCTAAATAAGTACTTGTTTTGATAAAATGACCATGCTAAAAAGTTTAAATTGATTATGAAAACTCCTTTCTTATTTGGAGAAGAAACCTAGGATTTGTAAATTGAGTCTTTTATTGAATCATGAAATTGAGGGTCTAATTAAGGTTGTTTGTCAAATTAATTTCGGGTTATAACTAGTACGCATGTTTAAGCCTTGTTGAATAATAAAGTTCAGATTTTGACACTATAGGCCAGGGATGGATTTTAGGTATTCTTTTGTATGGCTAAGGAATAAGTTCTTGTATGTGTTTGATTTAATATTAATGTGTAGAACTTGTGTGTTAGACTACGGTTACTACTAGACATCTCATAGAAGTCAAGGTGTGCGTAAAGGATCGACTGTTTGTGGCTCCTGCTCGACTTGAGATAAGATACAGTTTACTTTCACAAGTTTTTGATAGAAGTATGTAATTAGTTATAAATACTGAGGGGTATTGGGAGTGTTTAGGGGTACCACTCAAATCATTATGATGAATGATTAAATGGATACCGGTGTTGAACTATGATGATGGGTGATTTGGGAAATCAGTCTTAAGCTGATTCCGACTGCTGATTGATTGGGTTTGTCGTAATTATGTGGGCTAGTCATCATACTTGTTATCATTGTGCTTATTCATCACACATGTTTTGATATGATATCATGATTTTACTTGGATTATATGTTGATGTATTTCTGAAAGCATGTGATATTCATCTTTATACTTGTTACATCTCATGACATTATGATTCTTGCCTTGTCATTTGCATTCATACACTCATGGTTCTGATGATATCGATATTGGAGTGGTATGATATATGTTGTGGGTCCAAGAGACCGGGAAGATAAGAACACTTTAAGATTATGAAACATTGAGATGATAATGATACACGGGGAACATACTGCATGCCTGTAATAGTTATTATTCAGCTTCGATGGAAAATTTCAGAGGGGTATATAGACTTTGTGGGTCCATATGAGTGGCGTTTCATAATAAAAACTTGAGCGCTTGTATATGGGATGATAAAGGCACCTGACATATGCATTACATTCATACTCATACATTCATTCATACATTGATTACTTGTTGTGTGGTAACATGACAGATTGGTTATTGAAACTTAAATGAGTTCTCGATTAAATGGGATCTCACGTTTGGATTTATTATATTGGACCTTGTAGTGGTCAGTGGATTTTATTGGCTTGTATTGTTTGATGAATGACATTATTGTTTGACTAAGGGTTTGGTATGAATTGTGGGTATAATTATTGATTTATTGTCGTGTGGTCTTGCTTGTAGGTTGTATATGTGTGAAATTGTTGTTTGGAAAATAAAGGTAAAGAAATGAAAACTACTTAGAACTTATGGAAAGAGTCTAACGAACTAAGAGGTGTCTTGCTTGTAATCGGTTGTGGCTATATTTGGGGTCTAAGACTAGAGATAATAAGTGTTAATAAGTGTCCTCCATCCTAAGATACATATATTGTGGAAGGCTTAAGGTAGTGATGTAAAGAACTGTGTGTCTAATTAACGCGTGAGGTCAAACATGAATTCTAACATTAGTAAACCCATGTGTGAGTCTAGGATACTTCTGTGATAAATGAGCTTATATGTGATTGGGCATTTTCATGACTGTATTGCAGATTGGGTAGTTACGTGATTAATAAACCTTGGTGTGATTTGGTGTCTATGTGAGTTGTTGATCTTGAGTGGATTGTGGGTTTTACCTTCCTTCCTGGATCTTTTTATGATCAAGGTGACGGGATAATTTTATGAAATATTGTGTGAACAACATGACCTATTTGGCTTATTGGATTGCTAGTGTTAGGAATATGTGGTGTCAACTTGATATTTATCTCTCTTTGCGTACCTTCCATCATTATCGGACTGTGATGTCTACGAGGTACGTTGTATACTCATGCTACGCTTGTTGCATCTTTTACGTGGATGCAGATACTCTATCTATTCAGGTTGCAGATTGGAGCAAGGGAAGCTGATGCAGACTACTTATTCGGTTGCATTTGTTTTCGTCTTATGTAGACTGTCTCCTTGTTTTGGAGCAGTTATCATTGTATTTTTCATTCATTCGTGGTATCGTAGAGTCCTTGTATAAGTCAGATCAGGTTTTGAGAAAGAAGGTTGTTGTTGTGCGGATCGGTATTTAAAGATGTTTAAATTAAAGTGGTATTTTATTCTGCATTTCTCCTCTTCCACATTTTTCTTAACCTTCTTAAAGTTGTTTTTGGTATTGGTTCGCCTACCCGGGGGATTGTGTAGGTTCCACCATGACACCTGCGATTTGGATCATGACAAAATTGGTATCAGAGTTATTGATTCACATGTCTCCCGAGTACAAGGATAGTATTTAGTATATTCTCGTGGATTGGTACATTGACGCCCGTACCCATCCTTGAGAAGCTATGAGGCATTTTAGGAACTCTTTATTTCACTCCTATCATGCTTCCTCGTTTAAATTTGATATCTGGTCGATTCAAGTTGGTATCTAGTATATTCCAATTGGTATATGATCTTGACACTCTATTAGAGTGGATCGTGTGTGGAAATCTTGTCCAAAGGTTATTGAGAAAGGTTGGATATTTGCTTAGTTCGAGTTGTTGTTCTGATTCAGGTAGTCCGCCCTAGCGTGATTTTTCCACACCTGCGTAATCGCGCCAGGGATTGGTGGGTTACAGGAGCAGGTAGTCTATGGTTATATTATGTCCGTCGGCGATTATCATCCGCCACAGCGAATGCGCGGTTGCGACTAAGTTCACGCCTCAACGGATACTTGTGCCTCACTTAAAGTCCGCCTAAGCAAAAAAAATCCCACAAAGGCGAGCCCGCCTCGAGATTACTCCCGTGACAGCGGAGTCACTAGGCAGAAACTAGTGACTTCTACCCCTGTTTCTCATTCTTCAACCTATGCACATATCAACTTATACCATGACAATTTCAAATCAGAGAAAACCAGCAAACAATACATATATTCAAAATACTCAAATATCCAACAATTACAACTAAGACATAAATAAACGACTAGCTACAAAACCCAAATTGTCTCAAGTATTCGCCAAACCAAGCAAAATAGAAAATAAAAGCAAGCAAACCAAACAAAAATTATCCAAATATCCAACAAGCACCAGAAATAATATTGTTTGAAATAAAGCCCGATATGGGCTAGAAACCAATACTAGACAGGAGCTCAACCTTACCTCTTCGAGCTTGCCACCTCGCCACCCCGTCGGTGTTGTTGTTGTCCCAGTCCTCGAGATTTGGCAGGAATGAATAGTCTTCATCATCATCTTCATCTTCAACCAGGAGAGGATCATTGTAATCAAAATGCTTGAACAAGCCTTTGATACCTCTCCACACCTTCACAAGAAGTTTACCTCTAGACTTGTTCCTCTTCTTCTCCTTTTTGTAACTTGTGCAGAGCTTACCATAATCATTGGTCAAGTCCTTATACATCGTCTCTAAGGTACCAACTGAGGTCTGGAGGCTTTTCTATGCCTCAAGATACTATTTCATCTCCTCTTGGGTGAAGTAGTCGGCAGAGACACCCGAAGTACTAACCCCAGTAGAAGGCCTAGGAAGTCCGGCAACCAAATCTCAAATTTCCCCGCTTACATTCAGATTGAGACTGAGATTGAGACTCATCATCAACATCACCATCCCCGCTCACATTCAGATCCACTTTCCTCTTTTTACTCTTTACTGAAGTACCTACTTCTGACATTTTCAGAGGGTGAAAGACCCCCTCAAGATCAATCCAATCATTGTCAAGGTGATCCGGCACTCCCGCCCTCTGGCACAACTCCGTAATCAGCAATAGCAACATCAGACTCGTCCCTTCCTTGATCAAGTAGTCCTTCTACTCCCGTATGATATGGTAGCCCTTATTTACCAGGATATCATCCAGTATGATAGCTATTATCAGAGCGCGAATGTACGTGCAGTCAGAAGTGTTACTCGAGGGACGTACCTTGTGAGTGATGATGTTCTGCCACCTCTTAGCCTCAGCAGTGAAATACTTATTTGTAATCTCAGATTTCTTGTAGGCCCAAGTGATCTTTCCTCTATTTTCCTCAGCCACCAGATGTGCAACCAACCATGCCTCATTCCCACAAGCCTCTTTGGCATCCATAACCTCCGGGGGTTGGGTATCAAAGTAAATGGGTATGATTTGGTAATTACTTTGCTTTTGGTGGGTATGTATATTGTTTCCCGAGTTAATTATGCTAGTGAGAGGATAGATGGGCTTGATTAGAGATGGACTCAGAAATTAAAGGTCACGAGGGAACCATTATCTACAACAAAGACCAAATAAGAAGTGTACATTGGATTAATTCGAGCGACTTTAATTTTTTTCAGTTCAATTTACTTTTTTTATATAAAAAAAAAACAAATCGATATTCAATTTTTCTCTGTCAATTTAGATTCCAACAATTTTAGTAGAATAATGAAAAGCCACGAAAGTGATTCAATTATAAAAAAAAAAAACAAATCGATATTCAATTTTTCTCTGTCAATTTAGATTCCAACAATTTTAGTAGAATAATGAAAAGCCACGAAAGTGATTCAATCAATTAGTAATTTGTGGGGGAAAATATTGATGAATTTATATATCTTTGTTTGATTATACCTAATTTATGTTTGGATTTCTTTAGATACTTTTTTCGTTTCTATTTCAATTTTAGTAATAATTTTCGATATTTTGTGAGAGTAACTTTGACTTAGCTATTGGAAAGAGAGTGAGTTACAGAAAAACTTATAAAGAAATACAAGAGAGAGAAAGGCAAAAAGAAAAAAAGAAAGAAAAGGGAAGATTAGGCACATATTTTTTTTTAAATGATGAAATTTCAAAATCGAGGATAAATTGAAGAAGAATAACGAAGAAAACGAGCCCAAGAAAGGGAATAAAGTAAACTTTTGAAATACGAGAATGTTGCTCAAGTGGAAGATAACCTCTACCTCCAACCCACTAGTGCGAGTTCGAATCGGAGCAAAGTGGGGGGCTCGTAGCGATGGGTATAAAAAAGTAGATTCACAACCTAAAAGAAAATAGTAATGTTTACTACGCAATAGGGGTATTATAAACTAGGAAAAACTTCTCCATTCTCATCTTCACCTCTCCACTTTCACTCTTTTATCATACTTTAGCCCCCAAAAAATCATGTCTCAAAGCTACAAAACGTCAAAGTTTGCTATAGAACCCCACGTTTGTGGTTGCGGTTATTATTGTCAGCTCAGAACATCAAGGACCGAAGATAATCCGGGTCGTCATATTTAGCGTTGTAAAGTGCCCGACGTAAGTGTTTTTATAAGTTTTTGGGGTTTAGGATTTTTTTCACATTATCTACATATTTTACTTTCAAAAACTAATTTTTTTTTGTAATGTTTATAGGATATGGGTGGTTGCAAATATTTTCGATGGGAAGATGGAATTTCCGTGGATAAAACGGTGGTGGTGAAGTTTAAAAGCCTTATGTATACGACAACTTCACGTATCACTAGAGATACCGTGAAGTTTGACTTGCAGTTTAAACTTATGGAAGCTCAAGAAAAAGTTGACCTTCTAGAGGTATTATTAAAAGAATCCGAAGAAAAATAGAAAAATTTAAATGATAACCTAGAGACACTCAAGACTATGTTGTATTGGGCGGAGTGTTAGCCAGTCAAGACTTCGCACATCCAAAAGATGAAAGTTGTGGAGATTAGGATGCTGAGATGGATGTGTGGGCATATAAAGAGGGATAGAATTAGAAATGATGATATCCGGGACAGTGTGGGAGTGGCCTCGGTGGAGGATAAGATGCGGGAAGCGAGGTTGAGATGGTTAGGGCATGTTCAGAGGAGAGACACAGATGCCCCAGTGCGGAGGTGTGAAAGGTTGTCTATGGACGTGTTTAGGAGGGGTAGAGGTAGGCCGAAGAAGTATTGGGGAGAGGTGATTAGACTGAATATGACACATGCGCAACTTACTGAGGACATGACCTTAAATAGGGGGTTGTGGAGGACACGGATTAGGATAGAAGAGTAGTAGGTAGTCGAGCGTAGTCCTACTTATGCTTGCAAACTGATAGTTGTAGTGTTATTAATGTAGGCTCGCTTAGCCTATCATACTAATAGGCCCGATATGACTTTATAGTCCCCTGTAGTTTGATTTCTGCTACTATGTGTTCTCTAGTGTACTTTATTTAGCTTATTTATCTGCGCTAGTTACTGCTTACTTTTTCAAAATGCACTATCATGGATTATTCGCTTTTGATATCTGCATTTTCATACTGACCGGATCTGACCGTTTATTTTTTTTTGCTTGTGCTTTTGCTTTACTTGTGCTTATGCTCTGTCTTGAGCTGAGGGTCTCTCGAAAACAACCACTCTACCTACAAATATAGAGGTAAGGTATGTGTACACTCTACTCTCCCCAGACCCCACGTTGTGGGATTTCATTGGGTATGTTGTTGTTGTAACCTTAGAGACACTCAATATGAGAAAAATGCTTTGAAAGAGAAATTGAAATTTTGGAAGATGATTTGTGCTCTCTTGTTGTTGTTTCTAATCTTGAAATGTTGCATTATCGGTTAAGTTTATTATTTTTATGTATTTTGTTATTACTAGTGGCACATTTTTATGTATTATGTATTTTCTATCACTTTTTAATGTATTATGTAATCGACACATATTATGTACTAATTTATTTGTGTTTTCATTAAAAAATGTAAATTGTTAAACTTTTTATGTATTATTAACTCTAAGATGCTTAAAGAAATTAATAATAGATTATAACAATCAAAGAAAAATTAAACATACTAATTTTCTTCAAATTGAAGTCCTCTCGAAAGAAGATGAGGGGTTTAGCTACTAATTTTAAACTTATTGGAAAAATAAGGGAAAGCACAAACTTGGATCTTGGCAAAATTAAACATACTAATTTTCTTCAAAAAAATTCATGAATTAAAAATACAAATAAAATTATAGTACCCTCAGTCATCATCAGAATAAAAGTCCTCAATATCGTCCTCAGGACAATATTTTGGATTTCTTAAGACATATCTTCTTTCTGTAGATATTAGTTCTCTACCAGTTGATGATGCTTGTTCTTCGGCTAACTTTAGCATGTAAAATCTACAACATCTTGCTAGCAATCTATTATTTTCTTTTCTAAACCTCCGTACCGCAACCTCGCAAGAATGTTGATCAGTTCGAGGCAGTCATTGAGAACCTTGTTGGGATTGGAGCGTTGAGATTTTCCTAGTCACGAACAAGACGTTCTGATTAAGTATACTGATATGTCCATTCCCGGCATAAATCACAATAGTATTCTCGTGGATCTAAATATTTCACATCGCAAAAATCATCATTACGCTCTATAAGTGTCACTCCTCAACTTCGAGGGGTATGGCCGGCACCCAGTGCCTGAACGGCCCGAGCGTACCACCTATATATCATAGAGTGAACATATAACTGTCTGGGCCAACAAGGCCTCAGAAAGACAATCACAAGAGAAATTGAAAATAGCAACTTGAACAAGTGACAACAAAATCAATATGGGTACATATATCGTAAGGCCGACAAGGCCACAACTAATCTCAGAAGGCCGGCAAGGCCATAACAATAGTATTATCATACTGACAAGAAGGTCGACCAGGCCATACAAAATAACAATACATAACTCACTTGTATACAAGACTCTAAAAGTTATATAACTAACAATCGGGTCGGGGCAGGACCCCACCATACCCATAATATGTACATGAACGCATATCAAAAATTTGATCGGCAACTCTGGAAGAATAGGAGTGCTCCAACTCAAACTGAATTGTGAACCCATTGAGCAAGATCGTCAAGTCGTCTACCTAAACCTGCGGACATGAAACGCAGCGTCCCGACAAGAGAATCGTCAGTACGAAATATGTACTGAATATGTAAGGTAGGTAAAACATATAAATAAAGAATTTAATGTAAGAGTAAGGTATAGAAGTCAACCTGAAACTCAGAAAAATCCACTGAGGGCATGCAACTAATATAACCATGAATATATACATGTAAGTAAAATCGGGCTCTATAGCATATAGTATAGTATCAAGTCCCTTTGTGGGGTGAGCAAAATAAACTGCCCGGCCATATAGGATATGGTAATATCTACCAACTGATCAGTGGTCTGCACATCTACGTGCATGTCCGGCCGACTATAGCGCGGCGCGATATGCAAATAGCTACATATATATAAGTGTAATTCAAGACAGACCTCAAGGGGCACCATGAATAGAGTCGGAGTGACCTATGATTGTTATCCTCCGACTATCATTATGGAATCATATACAACGAACATTATAATCCAACCCTAGTTCTCTAAATTAATTATATCACAAAGAATATCATAAGATGTGAATGAGAGTTTCGATAAGGAACATATTGGAATCATAAGCAATAACGGAAGGGAAACACAAGATAACCAAGCTACCAAGAATGGAATCGTTCGTCGATATTTCATTTCACTTTTGGTCTAAAACAAGATCATGCCAAAGAAGGAAAAAACCTTACATACCTTGCCATCATAATTATCGGAGTTTCACAAGTTCTCTTATGCCTTACGAAGGATTATCTAAACTATACGAATGATTTTATATCAATAACTTATTCAAGACTTACAAGAAGACTTATTTGAACATTTTGTCGAACACCTTATGTCCATGAAATCTACATAAGCTTTTATATCCAATTTCATATGAATTTCAACACTACCAACTCTTCAATCCTACTTCCTCAATTCCCACAACACATACAATAAGTTTTGATTATCATTACCATCCATAATTTCATGTAAAACAACCCAACCATCATATAAACTCTTGCTTCAATATTTACAACTTGTTCTTACAAGAATCCTTCAACTACAACTCTCCAACTACTTGAATACATCTAAAAACAAGAAGAGGTACGTGAAACTTACCTTAGATCCCCATAATCAACTCAATTCAAAGTTTACTTCAAGTCGGGATAAGCAGGCACGAACTTCCGTATAGCGCCCTAGTTTTTTGGTACAAGTAGCTAAGGGGGCTGGGAGGTACGACTTGTGTCAAACTTGTGAAAGAATACTTGTTGCACCTCAAGAAGATTCCACAATTACCACAACGCAGAGAAAGATGATAAGACGATGATTACGGGATTCACAATGTTAGTTTAGCGTAGTTTGCCTTTGATTCTTGTTTAGAACCATTAGAGAACCGTAGAAAATACTTTTGGAGCAAGTTAGGGCTTGGAAGATGAAGGAAATGTAATTTTTGATCGAGAAAATGAAGAATATAAAAGCTGGAATTTTCTGACCGCCTCAAAATACGATTGAAATGTAATGGTCGTACCTTTTTCTACGGTCCGTATAATTTTTTTACGGGCCGTATAATTTTGTACGGTCTGGACTTTTCACTGTATTTATTAGATTGATGAACCGTCTGTTGTATTAGAAAGTAGACTATCTGAACTTGAATTTAGATATGTTATGCACTCCATAATTCCTTATATACTAGGAGATATATACCGGACAAGTTTGACCAAAAACTATCCCTAAATTTCGACGAACTTATTTTCTTTGATCAGTTTAACCCCAAACTCTTACTAAACGTATGTAAAACTTGTTTAAACTTGTTTCTATTCAAAAATGGGATGTTAGCCTCATCGGGCTTTACGTTACTTTATGTACGACGCATACAAGAGCAAAAAATATGGGGTGTAACAATAAAAAGGTGGGATTTCAAATCGTCTATCTTGAATTCATTGTTATCGCTTGATAAATAACTGGAATAGCTTCTATGATTTGAACTATCATCACCATTGGTATTCGGATTATTTGGAAGGAATACCAACTAATTCTTCATTTAATAAGTTATAGTTTAATAACAAATGAAAGGCTACTTATATAGTTACAAACCCCAAGTACCATTGGGGTCATCATTATGACCCCACCTACTTTATTTAAAATAAATATTAATAGGATAGTGGGGAATCATCTTCATCGAACATCTCACAGTCTGAATCCCATTTGGATATGATGTAACCACGTTGACTATATTCTGCCTTGAGGCAACATATTTTCATTCGATTGTTCTCTTAGCGAAAACGGTTAAGAGCAAAATTCAACTCTTGTGGTGTAGCACGAGGCATTTACATAGCACGACTTTTTGGATGTTTGAGTCCTAGTGCCTTCAAGTTTTGTTCCAGCCTTTCAACCTCTCTAACACGCTAATTCCACTCAGTTGTCATTGTATTATTGTATTGTTGATTGTATCTCTGGTTAGGATTATTTAAATATTTAAAATCATCATCCAATTTTCATGACCTACCCATTACTTGGAATATGTTTGTTGGGCTAAAAGATGTAATAGAACTAATATCAGAAAATTGGTTCAAAAATGACTAATAACTCTTTTTAATATGAATGCTAGTTGTTCGTCATTCATGTTATATACTACTCCTTGATTAGACAACACAATGCCCATTTTTGACCGCTTTCTATGACATACCTAAATTACGCAACTTTTATATGCGTAAAATATGATATTTCTGAATGACATTCTTGATTGGACAACACAACGCCCGCTTTTGACCGCTTTATATGACACACCTCTATTACACAACTTTTATATGCGTAAAATATGATGTGTCTGAATGACATCCTTGATTTGACAACACAATGCAAGCTTTTGACCGCTTTATATGACACATTTATATTACACAACTTTTATATGCGTAAAATGTGATGTTTCTGAATGACATCCTTGATTTGACAACACAATGTACGCTTTTGACCGCTTTATATGACACATATATATTATGCAACTTTTATATGCATAAAATATGATGTTTCTGAATGACATCCTTGATTTGACAACACAATGCACGCTTTTGATCGCTTTATATGACACATCTATATTACGCAACTTTTATATAACTCATTCGGTTAAAAAAACTCACATTGTAAAAATGCCTAGAAATATTACATTCAACAGTTGGTTCAGAAATAGACAAAAGGCGATGGTAGCTCAAGAAGCCCTCATGGTAGGATAGAAATAAACACAATTGAATCATATTTTGAAAAAGAGATATTAGGATGTTACACGAATTTATCTGATGAAAGATGATATGGTGTGCTTCGTCCCTTTGAAAATCAACCAATTTGTATCAATATTGATTTTAAAGTTATTAGACATATAATTGAGGGTGACGCACACTCCTCAAAATTCGGAGGAGCTATAATTTGGGAGTGAAAAGCTTCAATGGGTTCAATTGTATTCGAAAAGGTGTGATTATGAGGTATTATGTTGGTGGCATAATTTAGTTGTGCCACAAGCTATGTCTGCTACATTTCAGACTATCAAATTCAAGGATGAATCACTGGTTATGCGACATTTGATGAAAGAAATTTTAGAAATGCAGAAAGCACTAGACATGTATCATGCTTTGGATGATCTTAATTTTCATGGAGCGGATGAAGAAGATCATTGGAAACTGTTAAAAATAAAAATCTTCATCGAGACTCTTTTTATCTTGTTTATCCAATAATTCAAGAATGGATAGGTCATTCAAAATATTTACCACGAATATTAGATTGTAGAGTGTCATATTGTTGTGTCAACCAAGTAAGTGCTCCTAATGATGATAGTTGGGATCTAGACTACAATGAGGAAGATGGAGAAAGAGATGAAGAGAAGAAGATGAAGAACAGAATGAAAGTAAGGAGGAAGAAGAAAATGATGACGATGACGAGGTGGTGCTAGAAAGAGACGAAGATTAGATTACTTTTCTAATTATTGTATTTTATGAGTTTTTTAAAGAGAATTTTATTTCTGAATTACTTCATTCAAAACAATCTTAAAATACATAAAATGCATAATTCAAGATGCCTCATTAAAAAAAGATAAAATACATCATTCATAACAAATAAAAAAATACTTAAGATTCATCATTCTTAACCATTCAAAAACATCAAGAAGAATTAAATACATTCATAAATTGATGACCACCGCTAGAAGTTCTGCCACCACTAGAGGTTTTTCCACCACGAGAGGTACTTCCACCATCAGAGGTACTTGCACCACGAGCGGTACTTCCACTACGTTCCCCGTAGGAAACACAAACGCTTATCATGGCCAAATTTCTTACACATTGAGCACTTCCGAGAGTATGTCATATCCGAAATATCCATTTGATTGGGAATCTGAGTCTGTTCGTTAACATGCAATTTACGGATATATTGTTTGTTAGCAATCATAGAAAATGGCTTTGTTGGCCAGTAAGACTCATCACCAAGTGAGTAGAAACCACCAACATACACTTTTAGATAACTTTGCACATTGTATTTTGATGCCACATATTGTGATGACTTCTTTCCAATTGCCTCGAAACACTTAAAAGTATGAGAACATGGAATGTGGTATGATTGTCACTTACCACAAGTGCACATTCTCATATTCTCATAAATACTATGAATATTGCATCCCCGATCTTGGTAATCACATGTCTTAATTTCAAATACACGTTTTGCATGATTATACTCGGTCATCGAGTGTCGCTCACATTTTTTTCTATGAGGCTCAAATAATTTTATAGATTTTGACATCCATTTCTCACCATATACTATTATTCCCTTGGCCTATTTTGTTCTAGCGACGAACCGCTCCACAACTTGCTTGAAAGTCATTCTCACAATTTCACTAACGAGCAACACCCGTGCAGATTTTAGCAAACCATTGAATTACTCTGAGTTATTTGTTGTTAGCATCTCCCATCTTCTGCCTTCGTCCGCATGTAATGTCTATTTGTCAACATGAATTGCCTTCAACCATTTATAGGTTTTCACCTTCATTGTCTTGACCAGCTCCATCCGCATAAGAAACTTTTTTTTCGATGCTCTGTTGCAGCCGCCCACATCCACTTGTTTAGTGTGTTATTTTTAAAAGCCTTTCAAAATTTTGTCTTTATATGCCTTAAACAATGACGATGGTAAGCAAAGGGATGTTGTCACCCCTCCAAATGAAACATATTGTTCAATATGTCGTGATTTTGGTCAGATAGCACGCATATGCCCCTTCAATCCTTAATAACGGGTTGCCTCAAATATGTCAAAAAACATCACACGTGTCGTGTTGCTCTCATTAGCTACAATGGCGAAGGCCAGGGGAAATATCGATCCATTGGCATCCATTCCTACTACAATCAGTAGCTTAATGTCGTATATCCCTTACACATGCGTACCATCTATGGGTATTACTGGACGGCAATGAGCAAACCCATAATACATGATTTGAATGTCCAAAACATAAAATTAAAAATATTATCGGGCACACCAGATTGGGTGTTGAGCTTACATTCTACAATAGTATCAGGATTGAAGTGTTGTAGAGCTGCCATATACCTCGGTAACTTTTGGAAAGAGCCCTCCCATTTATCATAAATCATCTCAAAAGCGCGCCTACACCCGAGATATTCCTTTCTCCTGCTTATCGTTTTGCGATATACTCTCAAAATTGCTCTAATGGAGTCTTTGATGGGGAATCTAGATAAGTTTAAATAACAATATTTAGCAATGATAATTTAATTGATGTCAAAATTAAAACGAACTTAGGTAAGTAAGGTACCTGGGGGTTTCGACAATGTCGCCAACTATCACTTGAGCAATCGTATTGGTATCTAAATTAAAATGATTTGCTCGATAGTCATTCATATCACAAGTGTGACGTGAGTGAATTTTGAGATAGTCCACATACTATCATGGGTCTCCTTACCCCGAAGGAGTAGAATCATCAACTCTAAACTCCCTCATTTCTTTGATGCAATAAATTTTAACGGCGTTTTGCTGTGCTTTTTTGGAGGTGGAAATCATGTCTTTTGCAAGTACAACAGTACCTTTTATAAGATCGTCCGATTCTTTCCACATTGCTTAGTGAATATGATCATCATTCCTAGTAAAGGCAAAGGCATCAGGACGATCTTGAGGATTATCAAGATATGAAATCTCGTCAGAATGTCACTGAATTGGGGATGATTGCAGAACCGATTCTTGTTGGTGAATTGGAGTTCTGTCATCGGTTATTGCTGGTGTGTCCGACTTTGCATCATATCTAGTAACTGTTATTCCTACCTATGAGGATGAATATCAACTTCACCGTCCGATATATTTATTTCTTTGTCGAATACCTCTACAATAGGCATATCATCGCTATCACTCGATGATGCTTCTATATGATTTAAAATAGGTAACATATTTTAAATATCAACATCATAATATATGTGTTACGGTTCACTTTTACGCGGGAGAATAAAAACTGTTGAATAATTCGTGGACTCTTGAATTTATTTATTTTTTTAGAGTCGCCACCTAATATAAGAAAAACTAGGAAAACCATTTAGATAGGATTTTCAAAACAAAAGAAAAATCCTAACTATAACCAGGGTTCGGGTAAAGGTTCAAGTGATCCCCGAGGACGGTGTTAGGCACCCCGGTATTAAGGATCCGTAAAATATAATTGACCTCGGATCTTATATAATAAAAATTATTTTTATTGCTTAAAAATGTTTAAAATATTGTAAGTATACATCTTGTCATTCAAAATTATTTTCCACCCAAATAAACTCATTTACACACACTTTTCTCTTTTTCCAAAAATAAGAAAGAAAACTTATTTGAAATTTTTTCCTTTGAATATAATTCCTTTATTCTTTTATCGAAAGGGGTAGCAAAATTATTATTGATATCCAAAAGCTCTTTTGTAGACTTAAACCTTTTTCTCATTTTTTTTTTTATCAAAAAGATCAAAGTAAATAAAATCTTTTTTTGTAAAAGGAAAAGGCATTTTCTTAATTAAATGATAACCGTTTGCAATTTTTATTTAAAAGACTGATTTAATCATGCATAGCAGAAAAAACAGTACAGTAGCCGAGAAGGAAAAAAACAGAATTTAAATAAAACAAATTTATTTATTATTGCATCTAAATGTTTCAAGTTTCTAGCCTAGGATTCCAATAAATATTACTCCCTCAATCCCAATTTATGCGATATAGTTTGACTCGTCACGGAGTTTAAAAAATAAATGAAAACTTTTGAATCTTGTGATCTAAAATAAGTCAAAAGATTTTTGTGTTGTTATAGATCATCTCGTTAAGCATAAAATGTAAAGTTAAAGTTAAATTATTGCAAAATGAGAAAATAAATCATTCTTTTTGGACGAACTAGAAAGAACAATGTATCACATAAATTGAGACGGATGGAGTAATGTTTTACACAATAATAAATACAATCAACAAAGAAAGAAAAGAAGCGGCCTGGTGGGTATACCGGCCCACCAGTTTTCCGCTCAAATATACGTAATAAAAATCTATTGTCTAAGCTATTTTCACCCATGAATGGGCCTTCTATCCGCGTTTGCTGTTACTGTTTCTGTGTTTTGGGGCCTTAGGCCTGGTTCTGCCGCTCATTGGTTCTCCGCAGGAAATGGGGCTGACTCGATGGGAAAGTTTTGTATGTGGGAAGATGAAGAGAGAATCCATATTGGATTTCATGCACAAAAACATAGAGGATAAAAATTAGTGGCTAATCAATATTATAAAGTTATGTGAAATCAACTTCAGTGGTTAATATTTATATAGCATTGATCAGTGACTTGCATCAAACGAATTTACAAGACATTTTATAAAATCATACAAGCAAGCTTTGAAATTCAAAAGCACAAGCAGTGATTTTATTTTAAGTTCATAGAATCCACTAGCTAGCACATTTGGATTTAAATATTAAAGTAATCTAAAAATATGCAAATTTTGAAAGTATATGTGTGTCCTAGGGACACAAATGTAATTTATACACATTTATATTATTATTAATGGAGATTAATATTTTGGCATTTACATTTGTTGATTGTTTATAATATTCTATAATATGCATCCCTAGAGGTTACGTTGTTATTAATAATGTGAGATATTAATAATATAACGTAACTCTTAAAATAGTCTCGACTAATGATCATCGAGAATAGGATATCGATGATATGTGATAAGTCGACATGTGGTCTGCATCACATCCTTAGAGGATGTAGTATGTCTCACCTGCTACGAGTAATGGCTACTCGTGATGGACACATGGATACTTTGGAAGTATTGGTATACCCTGCTGATATATTATTTGTTATACTTGTCTAAAGTATAATCAGCGTGTGGGAGATAGAAGTCCTTAGACTTGAGGTCAATGTGCACCTTGTCTACAAAGTAATATACTTTGATCCTGTCCTAAGCTCAAATGGCTTATAGGTTGAGATATAGCTTGTATTTGGTACATTACGATGTGGATTAAAGGTGGTAGTTGAGCCAAGATTAGGATTCATTCCTCGAATGTATATTCGAGAGAACACTCAGCTTCTCAGTGATATTAGGTTGACTAAGTCGTTGGCCAACGCAATAGACATATTTAGAATATGGTCTAGTTGTCAACTAATATAGATGAGATACAATGATTAAGCCATTTAGATAGACACTTGACAAATCCTAAGCTTAATCGGGTGTGTCGTGAATGAAAGGATTTTATCTTACCACATAGAGGTTAAGTTTACTAGATTCGCGTAAACGTATTTCACATATTGAGTTCGTCTTGCGGCGCCGTCTAGGAGTTCCACGTAGACCTTAATTTGATTAATGTCGATATGTGAAGGCATATAAGGTCACACTATGTCGATTGTCTTTTCGATCTAAGGATGTATTGAGAGGGTATTAAATATTCGATTTAGAATTGAGATATTTAAATGAATAATGATTGTTTTAATTAAGTCAAAATTGGATTTTGGGAATTAATTAAGAATGTGCGGAAAATAAAATGAGACAGTGTAGGGCCACGTCAGCGCCGCGGCGCCATGACCTAATCTGTCTCTAATTTTGGACCAGGCCCAAGGTCAAACCCTAATCCGATTTGACCTATATTTTCACCTGTAAATTCAGACCTACACTTCATTATTCAATACACTTGATTTTCATATCATTATTCTAAGTCTTAGAGACTCAGAATCAAAACACTCTCTCGAACCTCTGCCGGATTTTCTAGCTTTCCAAAGGAGGAATACATTGAAGCTTGGAGCTTGCAATCGAAAGGGCATTTGCGTGCGCATCCACAGTTGATAAAGATTTCAGCTATTGTAAACATGTAAGTACCATTCAAGTCTTATGTTTACAGTTTAAAATTATCTTATAGTCAAACAGTTCTACGTTTGTTGGGTTTGAAACAAGTTTTGTATATCCAATGCGTACAACAACACAACAAAAACCTACAACTTTGACATATTCAAACAGAGAAACCAAACAACTCTCAAGACTTCAAAGAGCCCAAAACTCAAGCTCACTATTTACAATAAGCTATTATCACCATTTGGCAAATTTCTTAAGATGAAGAAGGAAAGCATGGTTCAGGGGACTACTTTTGAATTCAAACAAAATTGAGAAAAAACTAATGTCAACTAAGGAAAGCAACAAATCATTCAGTAATTTTATACGATAACACAAACAGACTGAGGTTGTAATAATAAAACTTTAGATTATACTAAAAACAAGGAATCAAATTTCTGATTTAAACTATCACCTCCCCAAAAAAGATTAAACGTTAAACAGGGATTGATGGATCATCTCAATCTTTTTAGAAGAAATGTATTTCATTCTTTAGTGTCTCAATCTCATGAATGAAAAGCAGTTCGTCCATTAAATGATGTTGGGGGATTAAAATGGTGATTTTTTAAATTAAAATAGCTTGTTTTGAGGTTTGAATTATTGGGTCAAATTGAGTTTAAAACGTACGTAACACATTTTTGTGAGAAATCAAATAACCAAATCCGCTCAATTTGAAATCAATTCTTTTCAACTAAGACCACTCTTTTGAAATTAAATCAAATTGTGACGAATTAATAATTCAAGTAACTAATTAAGCTTCTTGATGTGACAAAGTAAAATATACTACTTAATTGCCAAAGAGATTAATTATAGTAATTAAATCGTACGTAATTAAAACACTTGTTTTTGTGTGAATTGATTTTCTAATAAAATAGACATGATTACTACTTAAAAATTGTTATTAATCTGTATTCCAAAAAAAACCAGTAAATAATAATAACTGAAAATAAACAGAATCAGTGTTGAAAAATAAGAATAATTTTTCAGAATATAATCGAGCCCACTTAGTTCAAAGTGTGTCCTTAAGGAAATTATTCCCCTCACAGTACTCGAGGTTGATGGATATCCCCTCCCAGGATAGAACGATTATCTTACCAGAATAGTAGTACTCCAAATTCAGGTAGCGGCGAACCACTCAACGGCAGTATATCACACAGAATTTATTTGTACAGAAGAAGAAGAAGTTTTTATTTTTCAGAAAATTAGTAAAAAACAGATTCTGAGAAATCAAACGAATTTATAGCCATGGAAGTACTGTTTCAGAAGGTTAGCAACTCTTCTGAACAGTCACAAATATGGTGGGAAAAGGAATAACGCAGGGAATCACTAATTTAACTTCGGAACTGGAATTTCCGCATCGGCACCGCGGTGCTGCAGAATGGCACCGCGGTGCTGCAGAATGGCACCGCGGTCCTGCATGAATTTCTCTTAATTAATTAATAATAATTAATTAACTAATTAAAATTAAAGAAAAATTTGGTCCAAAAAGATTATCAATCAATCAGATCATTTGACCAAATCCAAATCTGAAGCCGAGCCGAGCGAACGACGACGACGGCGCGAGGGGTCCTTGCCCCCTCAACCCTTTTAGTGACTAGAGAAGGTATAATGTAATATATACACCTCTCTTTTCCTTTCTTTTTCCGATGTGGGACAACTGGTTTACCCAAGGCAAAAGGGACATTTTACATTCCCTTCACTTTTCATCCCATCATTTTCCATTCACCAATATCAATACCCAACAATCCCCACATGAATGGGAATGGCTATAATATAAAAGAATGCGCGGACAAGAGTGATATACAAGCGAGGGTTGACGGCATCTGGATAAGTAGGTTTCCTTTTGAACTTTCCGTAGTGAACTTATATCGGATATATTCGATCAATCGGTAGATTTGATATCTTTGAACCGTCGAAATTTGTTGTATACCTAGACAACATAAGTTACACAATCAACCCTCAACCGTTTATGGTTCTCACGGTTGTGTTCGTTTCAGCCATGAACACCTCCTGGTTTCATGAGTGCATAGAGAATGGGCCTTCACTGTTATTCCCCTTTAAAGTGGCTTACACTTAACACTTACATCGGTGATTTCTAAACATGTGGTCCTATAGCCACATTATCTGGTCATACACTGCCATATTTAGATAATCATTAAAGAACCTTAATGCTTTATTAACTCATTAACAAGCCATAAGGTTTTATCCTTATTTCTGAACATTGTCTTCATCCGAGAATGGGTTGAGTTATTTGACAATGTTGAACCGTAAGTCACAACTTTGTTTGATCTCCTTGAACCTAGCTCTTGGGATCTCCAGTCTGCTAGGTAGAGTTACCGCCATGATGACTTGTCCTCGGCCTTAACCCCATTCCCATTGATGATCAACTAACTCCCTCTCTAGATAAGCCTTTTGTAAGCGGATCCGCCACGTTATCTCTTGACTTTACATAGTCAATCGTGATACCGCCACTAGAGAGGAGTTGTCTAACAGTATTGTGTCTTCATCGTATGTGACGAGATTTTCCATTGTACATTACGCTCCCTGCCCTACCTATTGTTGCTTGACTGTCACAATGTATACATATAGGAGCCAAAGGTTTGGGCCAGAATGGAATATCTTTTAAGAAATTCCGGAGCCATTCAGCTTCTTCACCGGCCTTATCTAAAGCTATAAATTCAGATTCCATTGTAGAGCGGGCGATGCATGTCTGTTTTGATGATTTCCAAGACACTGCTCCTCCACCAACGGTGAAAATATATCCACTCGTGGATTTAACTTCAGATGATCCGGTGATCCAGTTTGCATCACTATATCCCTCAATTACTGCGGGATATTTATTATAACGCAAAGCATAGGTTTGGGTGTGTTTTAAATACCCCAAGTCTCATTTCATTGCCATCCAATGAGTTTGATTGGGATTACTCGTGAATCGACTCAGCTTGCTTATAGCACATGCTATATCTGGTCGTATACAATTCATAATATACATCAAACTTCCCAAAACTCGTGCATAGTCCAATTGTGAGTCACTTTCACCTTCATTCTTTTGAAGTGCAAAACTTACATCAATTGGAGTCTTTGCAACATTGAAATTTAAATACTTAAACTTGTCAAGTACTCTTTCAATATAATGAGACTGCGATAATGCTAGACCTTGTGGAGTTTTATGAATTCGATGCCTAAGATCAAATCCAGCAACTCCTAAGTCCTTCATATCAAATTTGCTAGCCAGCATACGCTTCGTAGCATTTACATCGGTAATATCTCTACTCATTATCAACATGTCATCAACATATAAACAAACAATGACTTCATGATTTGGAGTATTTTTAATGTAAACACATTTGTCACACTCATTAATCTTAAATCTATTTGCCAACATTGTTTGGTCAAATTTTGCATGTCATTGTTTGGGTGCTTGTTTTAAGTCCATAAAGTGACTTAACAAGTTTGCACACTTTCCTTTCTTTACCAGGAACCACAAAACCCTCAGGTTGTTCCATGTAAATTTCTTCCTCTAATTCTCCATTTAAGAAAGCTGTCTTGACATCCATTTGATGGATTTCAATACCATATACGGCCGCCAGTGCCACTAACACCCGAATATATGTTATTCTTGTTACCATCGAGTATGTGTCAAAGTAATCAAGGCCTTCTTTTTGTCTATAACCTTTGACCACAAGTCGTGCCTTATATTTGTCAATAGTGCCATCAGCTTTCATTTTCCTTTTAAAAATCCACTTTGATCCTAAAGGTTTATTTCCAGGAGGAAGATCAACCAATTTCCATGTATGGTTGTTCAAAATTGATTCAATCTCACTATTGACTGCCTCTTTCCAAAATGCTGAATCAGAAGAAGACATCGCTGCTTTAAATGTTTGAGGCTCATTTTCAAGCAAGAATGTCACAAAATCTGGTCCAAAGGAAGTAGATGTCCTTTGACGTTTGCTACGCCTTGCATCCTCTTTACTTGGTGTATTTTCCTTTGGTTCTTTCCGCAGTCGTTTAGATATTTCACTTGATGACTCACATTCAGTTTTTTACGGATAAATGTTTTCAAAGAATTCAGCATTATCTAATTCAATTACCGTATTAACATGAATTTCGGGATTGTCCGATTTGTGAACCAAAAACCGACAAGCTTTGCTATTTGTAGCATAGCCAATAAAAACACAATCCACAGTTTTTGATCCGATTTTTACCCTTTTGGGCAAAGGAACTTGGACCTTTGCTAAACACCCCCACACTTTGAAATATTTCAAGTTGGGTTTTCTCCCTTAAAATAGTTCATATGGAATAGATTGTATTTTGTTGTGGGGCACCCTGTTGAGTATTCAGTTAGCTGTAAGGATAGCTTCCCCCACAAGCTTTGCGATAAATCGAAACTTATTTGTAAGGCATTCATCATTTCCTTTAATGTTTGGTTTTTCCTTTCCGCAATTCCATTTGATTGTGGTGTGTAAGGGGCCGTAGTTTCATGAATAATTTCATATTCTAAACATATCTTTGCAAAAGGAGATTCGCACTCTCCACCCCTATCACTTCTAATCATTTTTATCTTTTTATTCAATTGATTTTCCACTTCGTTCTTGTATTGTTTAAAAGCATCAATTGCTTCATCCTTACTATTAAGCAAATACACATAACAATATCGAGTGCAATCGTCAATAAAAGTTATAAAATATTTTTTCCCACCGCGAGATGGTATTGACTTCATATCACATACATCTGTGTGAATTAAGTCTAAAGGATTTGAATTCATATCAATAGACTTATATGGATGTTTAACAAACTTAGATTCAACACAGATTTCACATTTAGATTTATTACACTCGAATTTAGGCAACACTTCTAAATTAATCAATTTTCACAAGGTTTTGTAGTTGACATGTCCTAAACGAGCATGCCATAAATCATTTGACTCTAATAAGTAAGACGAAGCTGAATTTTCATTAATACTGTCAACAACCATTACATTGAGTTTGAAAAGGCCCTCGGTGAGGTAGCCCTTTCCTATGAACAAATCATTCTTACTTATTACAATTTTCTCACTAACCAACACGCACTTAAACTCGTTTTTGACGAGTAGTCCGGCTGAAACTAAATTCTTCCGAATTGTTGGAACGTGCAGAACATTGTTGAGAGTCAGAACCTTACCGGAAGTCATCTTCAGAAGTATCTTCCCATATCCTTCAACCTTGGCTATTGCAGTATTTTCCATAAACAGTACCTCTTCAGGTCCAGCGAGAGCATAGGTTAAAAATGCTTCTTTTGTAGCGCAAACATGTCAAGTGGCACCAGAATCAAACCACCACTCATTTGGGTTTCCAACCAAATTGCACTCTGATAGCATTGTACACAGATGATCCATATCATCACTCTTTTCCACCATATTGGTTTGTCCTTTTCCCTTGTCCTTTTTCGGGAGATGACAATCTGTGGCTTTGTGGCCAGCTTTCCCATAATTATAGCAGTTGCCCTTGAATTTTTTCTTGTTGGAATCCTTCTCCTTTCCAGAAGGCCTCTTCATTTTCTTGTTCTTTTTCAGAGCAGCATCTTCAACGATGTTTGCCCCTTCAATTGGTGAAGTCTTACGGTACATCTTCTCAGCGGTTTTGTTATCTTCCTCGATCTTGAGACGAATCACAAGATCTTCCAACTTCATTTCCTTTCTTTTGTGCTTAAGATAATTTTTGAAATCTTTCCATGAGGGCGGCAACTTCTCAATCATTGTATCCACTTGGAACGCTTCATTTACTACCATACCTTCAGCAATAAGGTCATGAAAGATAAGTTGAAGCTCTTGAACTTGGGTTCCAACGGTTTTTCCATCCACCATTTTGTAGTCTAGGAATTTGGCAACCACAAACTTCTTCAAGCAAACGTCTTCTTTTCAAGTGCACTCCATAGTTCTTTGGAAGTCTCTACTGCACTGTAGACGTTATACAAGTCATCTTCTAAGGCACTCAAAATGTAGCCTTTGCACAAAAATCAGCTTGTTTCCAAGCCTCGGTAACCATGAATTATTGGTTGTCAGGCATGTCGGCGGCAGGCACGGGAGGGTCCTCACTGGTGAACTTTTGCATACCAAGGGTAGTAAGCCAAAAGAACATTCTTTGCTGCCGTCCTTTAAAGTTGGCACCGGTGAACTTCGCAGGTTTCTCAGCCGGTGGCACAGCGGTACGGGTTGTAGGAGTAACCGCCGGTGCAGTATTCGCAAAGGTAGTTCTAGTCTCAATTGCCATTATTCGTTTGTCACTGTCAAATCGACAAACTATTTTAGTTAATAAAACCAGAATAGCAATTCAATCACAGACTTAAACGATGAAGATTTTATTTCTTCAATTCACAGTATAATTATGAAACTTTAGTATTCCATCGAAGTTTTTATATCTTCGTTGGAATACTAATATTCATATGGAGTAGAAAACTGCACAAGTTTTAATCTCCAAATCAGAATACAGCAACGATGAAGTTTTTATGTTCTTCAAATTTGGTCCAAAAAGATTATCAATCAATCAGATCATTTGACCAAATCCGAAGCCGAGCGAGCGAGCGACGACGGCGCGAGGGGTCTTTGTCCCCTCAACCCTTTTAGTGACTAGAGAAGGTGTGATGTAATATATACACCTCTCTTTTCCTTTCTTTTTCCGATGTGGGACAACTGGTTTACCCAAGGCAAAAGGGACCTTTTATATTCCCTTCACTTTTCATCCCATCATTTCCCATTCACCTATACCAATACCCAACAAAAATTATACGTAAAAACAAACATAAGGTATATTATGGTATTTTGCCAGATGAAAAATGGCAAAATAATGCCGAAATTTGTTTAGAAAGTATTTTTTTATTTTAAATAATTATTTTACTATGTATGTGATTCAATAAGCTTGACTAGTTAATTTGAATTTTTGGAGGGCAAAAATTGGTTGTCATCAATATGGATTATTTAATATCAAGACGATGAACCAACTGATAAGAATCAATATTGCATGGGTTTGAAGAAGTATCAACTGCATCGAAATCCAACATTTGGTACCACTGGCGCGTTTTTTGAGTAATTTTCACTACATAAGAAAGTCAAGTATTGTAAATACTAAACATTAAATAATTTATATTATTTAATTATTAAAAAGTATATCTGCCGATAATAATCAATTGCACCAAAACTTAATGTTTGGGGATGTTGTGGCGTGATTCCTCCATCCGGATTGAGAGGATTGCCCAATATTACTCATATCTGGTGTATAACCCCTAAAAAGATACAAAAAAACATTACTATTACCATACGTATAATAAACATGTACTACTATACAAAATAATAATAAAAATAATAGATATTTACCAATTTTCCCCGTAAGTTTGATTTAATTGCTGACTTAAAGTTTCCAGTGACATTTGACCATTCAAAATGTCTCTATAAGAACTCATGTCCAGATAAGTGTTACCATGAGTAGGTTTAGATTTTAGGGATTTAAGGACGAGGTGCAGTCGACACTTTTTAAACTTTAGGGGTTTGAGGACGAGGCACATTCGACATTTTTGGGACTTCCTGACAAATCTTTAGCCAAGACTTCACGACGATTGATAGGTATCTTTTCAACATACATTTCAAGCACATTCAGGGTGATTAAGTCCCTATATTCTTCCGGCACCCTCAAATATTCACTCAAGGACTCATCATCAATGATATTTCACTCGCTATAAAATACTAAACCTTGTGGTGAAAACGATATTGGATATTTGCCTATTACATATAATGTAAACCCATGCCTACTAACTTTCATTCTTTTATGTATGTCAGTGAGTAATGTTGAGTAATCCAAGTTAATTGGAAACTTAACATAAAATTTAGGTGGAATACTATAATGAACAGTATTAGAATCATGAAAAATCCCTCCTTCTCAAAATAATGAAACCTTAACAGGTAGAGGAGGAGACACATTCTTTTAAGAACTTGGGAGTTGGATGATTTTTTCAAGAACTTTGATGACTTAAACTTTGGAAATTGATGAGTCTTTACCTCATCCAAAATTCATGTTAAATAGAAAACGAATGGGTTCTTGTAATAATTGTCATAGTGTCATGTCAAATCAAGTACAAATGGGTAGATGAATAATTGATTGTAAAACACAATATTTATTGCGTAATTGGACTAAAAGTGACCTTTTAAAAAACGTGTGCTTCCTAGGATTTATAATGCACATATTGAGTAGCGCAGTAAATTACTATGCAATAGAACTTAACCGGGTCATTATGGTTAAGTCCTATACGCAGCAAAATTACTACGCAAAAGATACTTTTATCATATTTTTTTATTATTTTAGTTTACTTCCTCCTTTTTTAGATCATTTAAGTTCCGGACTCTAGTTTATAAGGTTAGAACTTAATCTTAACGAAAGATACTTTTATTACAAAATTTCTTTTAAGATATTTTTGTTCACTTCTCACGTTTTGGGTCATTTAAGTTTGGAGCCGTGCTAAAATTTGTAGAAGAAAAAGGGGGCAAATGCGGTTCCAATTGGCAGCTTGTCAAGGAAGCTTCAGCCTCCCACAAGTATTTTTGGCGGTTCAGCACACCTTTTGAAATACTATTTCATTTCTTCCCTCAATTTGCCTCCGTACCATTCTCTTTCACACAAAGACAAAAAAGACTCTCATCTGTTACTCAAAGAAGAAAATAGCAATGGAGCAACAACACAGAAATCAGAATGATGAACTCGAGGATGTTCAACACGGCCCTTTCCCTGTTGAGCAACTTCAGGTCCTACCCTATTTCCTTCAAGGGTTTTACTTCATTTTTATGATAAGCTAATGTTTCTTGCCTTCACCCCACAATATCTTGATTTTCTTGTTCTTTTGGGTGTCATTTCCTAACCTCTGATGTGTTCTCTTCTAACTTGTAGTAAACCCTTTTATGATATGTATACTCAATTGGGGGGTAGTTGTTCTTGTGATAATTAATGATTGTTTATGATTTCAGATTCAGTGTGTAGCTGTGTGGCTGAATTTCGTGAAACAGTTTTTTTTCGGGTTGAATCTTGAAACTGACCGGTTTCTTTTCACCCCTAGGGAAATGGGTTTTTGGGGGGGTTTTGTATAATGTCAGAGAAAAACCCATTTTTTGGGGTTTCCGAATTCTTAGAATCTTGTTCGTCAAATGGGTTTGCTAATACCTTTACAGTTGTTTCTATCTGTCCTTTATTTAAGACTCAGTGCCTGAGTTTTGAAGCTGAGTTTAGTAGTAGAATGCTCTGTGAAATGAGTTTTCGAAGCAGTACCAATGTTCTTGAAAACCTGGATAAATGCTTTATGTGTATCTAATCAATTTAATTTGTCCTCTGTGTGATGTTCTTTTGGAGCCCTTTTTGGAATTGTTAATAGTTAAAGAAGCAATATCTTTGCCTTTCTTTTCCAGTCTAGCTTGTAGTATAGTTGTTTCTGTTGAATGACATCCTGTAAGTTCTTCAAACTTAAAAAGGAAATGGTCCAATAATCACTGAGGCATATATCTATTTTCTCCTCAAGGCATCAGGGATAGCTGCCCTAGACGTGAAAAAACTCAAGGATGCTGGTATATGCACAGTTGAATCTGTTGTTTATGCTCCAAGAAAGGAGCTTCTGCATATAAAAGGAATTAGTGAAGCTAAAGTCGACAAGATCATTGAGGCAGGCATGTTTTTCTGATGTGTTTTTCTTTACCTTCTTTTTCCATCCATTTCTGCAATTCCTTATCAGCGAGCAGTACTAAACCTTTTTTAATGCTGCATATGAACAGCTTCAAAATTAGTGCCTTTGGGATTTACTAGTGCCAGCCAACTCCATGCACAGAGGCTTGAAATCATACAGATAACTTCTGGATCAAAAGAACTTGACAAGATATTAGAAGGTAGATATCCATTTATTTTGTGAACTAATAGACCCGGAATTTGATCTGGCATCACAACCTCATGCATTTTTTCTCATTTGCCAGGAGGAATCGAAACTGGATCCATTACTGAGATTTACGGGGAGTTCCGATGTGGAAAGACTCAGCTGTGTCATACACTATGTGTCACTTGTCAAGTACGATAACCTAGACAATTTTTTTATTATTTAAAAGCTCCGTAAATAAGGGGCTACAATTTTTTAATAATGTAACATATTCATTGAAATGTCATTCTTTATCTGTTATTTCAGCTTCCATTAGATCAGGGAGGTGGTGAAGGTAAAGCAATGTACATTGATGCTGAAGGTACTTTCAGGCCACAAAGACTTTTACAAATTGCAGACAGGTCTTGTAATCTCAACTCACATTTTTTCTTGTATTATTAAGTTGAAACTTTTCTGAATTGGTAGTGTTAAATTCTGCAGGTTTGGATTGAATGGTCCTGATGTTCTGGAGAATGTAGCCTATGCTCGAGCTTATAATACTGATCATCAATCAAGGCTTTTGCTGGAAGCAGCTTCAATGATGGTGGAGACCAGGTTAAATTTTATCTTGATTTGCTTAAAGGGGCTTGCTTGGTTGCTGCTTTCAAGCTCCCCATGAAGAATGTACTTGTCCTTTTCCTTCAGATTGTGGCATAGTAGTTGTTGTAGTTGTAGTTGACAGCTTCCTCTTGGTTTTGCTATTCTGCAAAGTGAACTTTTCTCCAAATTCCATTGCTCTTCTTTCAGTTTTTTTCTCTGTGGTTGTGTTACTTTTGAGCGAGAAAACGTGCTAAGATTATAGCATATAATATTCCAACTCTTGATCGAATATCTTGGAGGGTTTGAAGCAGCTCTCTATTTGTTTGATTACGTTTGCCCATCTTACATCTAATGCGTGTTTGATTCATTTGTGTGGTCTCTTAACAAGAACCCAGTGATAATATCTGTTTGAAGTGTCCTCTTACCTTCTTCGAAAAAATAAATCTTTTTGAAGTGTTCTAGAATTAACTCAAGTTGTGAAGTTAACGACAGCGATAAAAATTTTGCTTCTTAAATATCATGCATACTTTATGCTTCTATGAGACTTATGTTTATGGTGTAAATCCGTGAAGTTGTGGCTTCGTCAGTTAACTGAGTTCATCTCATTGGTATAAAAAAGACATCTTTAGGAACTTGACTCTGAATCCTATTTTGATCAAGCAGGTTTGCTCTTATGATTGTGGACAGTGCTACTGCCCTTTATAGGACTGATTTCTCTGGGAGAGGAGAGTTGTCTGCCAGGCAGATGCATCTTGCAAAGTTTCTGAGAAGCCTTCAGAAGTTAGCAGATGAGGTAGTTTAACATAACCCTCTTTTTGGGGGTGGTTAATGTTTCATAATCAGATTAGGGGTTCTTGACTTACTTTTCCTGTCAATCCTTTACTTTTACGCTTGCAGTTCGGTGTTGCTGTTGTTATTACTAACCAAGTCGTCGCTCAAGTGGATGGTTCTGCTGTTTTTGCTGGACCTCAAATAAAACCCATTGGTGGCAACATCATGGCACATGCTTCTACAACAAGGTATGCATAATAGTGCGACTAACCTCTTGCAGCTTAGCATTGTAGCTGAAATTTTACTTATTTTTTTCCAACTTTTGACAGACTTTCTCTGAGGAAGGGTAGAGCAGAGGAGCGGATATGTAAAGTAGTCAGTTCGCCATGCTTAGCTGAAGCTGAAGCAAGATTTCAAATTTCTGTTGAAGGGGTCACTGATGTAAAGGACTAACTATGATCAGCAAATTGTCTACTAGTACTATTTTGTTTTCTACTTGGGAGTAGTCTTTTGTCATCATTTTGAAGGTCAATTGACCATAAAAAAAGTCTGTTGTATGAATTCACGGCAGTTTTTGTGATACAATATTCCTTCTACCAAATGTAAATGTTTTTTTCTTTTGGGTATTTTTGCCATCTCATTCTCTACGTTCTCAGATTTATGATTTATCTAGCAGAAAGGAAACTAAAGAACCTAAAATAAAAGAAGGGTACATTCTGTTGTCCAAGATTGTATCTATTTTTCCTGTTCACATTTTAAGATTGTGCAAGTTTGCTCGTTGATGGAAGGGAGAAGGGAAAATAATAGAGAAGACGAGTCATTTCTAAGTTTGAAATTTTTATCATTTGTATTACTTGGTCCAAATCTATAATCAAATGGACATGTTTTAAGATCTTACCTTATTTAGCCATTTTGTATATAATTTGAAATATTTAGAAAAAAGGCAATAGGAGTAATTTCTTACTTTGCGACTATGATTTTCATCTTTTGATGCTTAGAAATTGATTGAGAGTTCACATTCATATTTATCATCATAAATTTAAACATTGTTGGATGAATTAAACTAAAAAATTAAAAAATTATGATGTTTCACCGATTCTCTTTTTTCATTGGCGAACTTCTCTCCCTTTCTCTCGCTATCTTGACTCATTTTCTGTTTTTTTAATATGCCCGTAAAATTGGTGGTGATGGAAACTTTGTTGGTAGCTAGTTAAATTGATGGTGTGATGAAATTAATGGTTGGGTTTGGGGATGATGATATGCCACCGTGATAATGGAGGTTTTCTAATGGGTATAGAAGAAATGAAAAAAAAAGAAAAAGGAAAAGTGTAAATTAAAAAGAAAAAAAGAAAAAGTATTGAAAATAATAAATTTATTTTATTTTTACATGGCACTGACATGGCGTGCACGTGTGGAACACCACACACTATGAAAGTGGTATAATGACTTATAGGGTGGAAATAAATTCACTTTTTATATGTGTAGAGGGTAATAGGTCGCCTGATTACTTGGAGTGTGAACTCGACATTTCAGGTATAGTTTATGGTGCAATCTATGTCTTTTGCCTATAATTTATATATCTATTAGCTATGCTTTGTCAGAATTTCTCACTAATTAGGTGTGATTAGTCTCATCCGTGTAAGAATTAGGAATTCTACAGAGCGTGAGTTTTTTCTTCTTAGATCGAATTAGAATGAAATAGATTCATTCAGTAACTTTCACAACAATCGAAATTTGAACTTACTTTCACATCTTTCAGCTCTTGTTCAAATAACCGCAGCTATTTCAGATGTTGGATGAAGATCAGTAGGTTAGGAGTTCACACCAAGTAAAATTCGTTTATGATAATAAAGATAGATCCGTTTAAGAAGAATAGGCAGTAAAGCTCATACTACCGCGGCGGGAGGTCGTCTCCCAACACATTCCCCCTATAGTTGATCTGCCACAAATTGAGGAATATCTTTTGGAGATGGTCACGTCAGCGGCGGCAAGTGGATCATTCATGCGCAAACAACACTGAAAAAGAAAGATTCCCTTTTGTTATCGACCTTCTTTCCTTGACTGCGCAACACAAAACGAGGGTTTCGCTCGTTATCAAACACCTAAAAAGACTAAAATAGGCTTGAATTCTAGATAAAATAGCTAAATATTCTTTCAATGTATGACCAGATTATCAACTACACACATTTTCTACAGAGGATTATATTACTCTCTTGACTAATATAAAGTGAAATATATTACTCCTTAAATGCTGAGGTGGCAAAGAAAGTGTATTTCATTCTCTTTGAGGGAGTGAGAAGTAAAAATAAAATTTTAACATTTTATTTTTATTTTAATATTAATTTTTTAATTTTTTTAACTTTTTAAATTTTTTTCTTTCTTTTTAATTTTTATTCTGTTCTTTGTTCTTGTCTTCAACACTTAGTCACTTATCGGATTCAAGTTGTCGGAAAGATTTCCACCGCGAACTTCGTTTTCTGTGGTGCTTCTTTTCTTTTATGTTGTTTCTTCTTCTTCGGGTGCTCCTAGTTCTTCCCATGGCAACCCACCCTCTAACTCAACTGCAATCCTTCAGGTTTGAAAAAAATTACTTCTTTCTCAACTGAATTTTAATAAATATCTATAATTGCGTTAGGAGGTAGATGGTTGAGAAAGAAAGGAAGGAAGGAGGAGAAAAAAATAAAAACAAAAAGATTAACCGGTGAAATACACGTGTCAAGCGTGTGTGTTTCATCACAAGACACATAATCGGTTGTGACATTTCGGGAGTAAATAATTTCATTTTAAATTTATTCAGTGAATAATAGAATTCCCGTAAAAACAAAATGTGTAGTTTACGTTAGAAGGGCATTTGACCATTTTCTCTTGAATTTTATATAGTAACTCTTCTCAAATTCTTTAGTTATCTTCTCTGATTGATTAAACAAAAATTAGTTTTTTTAATTGCGTTACTTCCGTAATTAGTTCTTATTTTTGAAAATATAATTATAATTAAAAAATAAAATATCTTTAAGCTGATGCATGAGTATATCTTATTTTCTTTAAGTAGATTTAGGCTCATTGTAGCAAAATCTTCACCGGTCTAACAATAAGCTTCTTGACTTCTCTCCTCCAGAATATAATAGTCCGACAATATTGTATAACTCAACAAACTCTGATCCAAAGCTCCATAAAAAAAACACATTCCTTCAATAAATAAAATTCTCTTTTTCACAACAGTAGCCTCAATTTTTTCATACAATAAATAATGTTTTTCACATGTCATCACAAGGTTAAGATACTATTTATTATATGTGAAGAATTTCTTTCTTAGAATATTGAAAAATAGTGGATAGTGATAGAGTCAAAATTTTCACCAAGAGAGTTCAAAATATAAAAAATAAACACACGAAAAAATTAAGAAAATTTAACATATACTATATATACATAAAAAATAATTTTAACATTATATATCCACCAACATTCGAACCACATTGACCCTACCTGGTTCAATCCCTCATAGTACGGTAATAAGTTGTGAGAATGTAAGAGTTTATGAGTGGGTGGTTACAAGGAGTAATAACCACTTTCTAGATCATGGAAGATCAATGAGTAGTGGTTTAGTAGTAGTTATGACAGTTTTCTCCACTTAATACCTATGATATAATTTAAAGACCCGCAAGAAATGTCGAGTTGGTTGAGCAAGTGATCTCTCAAATTGGGAGGAGGGGGTCTTAGATTCGAAACCCCTTGCATACTTTCTCGGTCGATCGAGCTTATTGCACGGGGCTTACCTAATGCGATTTATCTTTCCTCTATGATTTTCGGGCTATTACATTAGAGCGGGGTTTACTTTGTGCGCACTCGAAGGATAATGAATGCGGATTTTCTTATCAACAAAAAAATAAATATAGCCATGATATAATTTAGTGATTATTTTAATAATGAAATACAACCCAACTATTTCTTTAGATCATATTGCTCCTTATGAGATGGCTTTTTGCTCCAGAGGTGGGTTATGTTGATGTGTTTGATGCTATTGAGAATTATTTTGTTCTATCATCTTTTCGAACCATGAAAAAAATATATCTTACATTTTCTCAAGAAAATATTCATCTTTCTATTTTTGATTTACTTAAAATAAAGTGAACATGAAAATCGATGATTTGAAAGTGATAGAGAATAAATAAATATTCTCCATATATTCCGTAATTATTATTCTAGTGTAATTATGTAAAATAGAGATCATTCTCCAATTAGGTTTTATAATTGTAAACACTTATATATATATATATATATATATATATATATATATATATATATATATAAGTGTTTACAATTATTGCATTAATGAGAAGCCTCCAACCAAGGAGAATTACACTATTCTACATGGTATCAGAAGCCAAACCCTAAAATTTCTCTCCTCTAAAATTTCCCTACTTTCGGCAGCTGCACAACAGGTGTTTCGGCTTCTCATTGTTGGTACAACCATTGATGTTGTCGGCTACTTCCATCTCAACAGATTTCTCTTCTTCTTTTTTGGTCTCTTGAGTGGCAATTCAGTTCCCTTCACAAAAGCCGACACCCTCCTGGCTTCTCCTGATTCCTCCTCCTCCACCCACGACGTCACACATCCTCCTCCTCCCCCTCATCTCCTAACATCTTTCATCCGGCTTTTGCCATGACGAATATCAAAATATTTCTCCCTTTGGTTCTTGATCAAGAGGATGGACAATACTCATCGTGGGTTGAACCATTTCAAATTCATGCATGCGCATACAACGTGCTTGATCACATTGATGCCACCTACCCCCGTCCACCTAACGTCGACAACTCAACGTGGAAAAGGCTCGACGCAATCGTTAAACAATGGATATATGGCACTATCCAAGGGCTTACTTCATACTATCATGAAGACATGTGCTTCAGCTCATGAACTATGGACAAGGCCAGAGGAAATCTTCCAGGACAACAAACATACACGTGTCGTGTATCTGGAGGAACAATATAACAACACCCGTCTTGAAAATTTTGCTAACATGTTAGACTATTGTAAACAACTTAAACTAGTGGCCGATCAATTGTCTAATGTTGGCAATCCGATTTCCGAAACAAAGATGGTTTTGCAACTCATTACTGGTTTACCGAAAGGTGAGTACGATACACTTACCACAATGATCCAACAACCCGATCCCCTCCCTAGCTTCAACAATGCCCAATCACAATTGTTATTGGAGGAAACTTGTCGCGCCCTATTTTGACCCACGGGCCGAAGCGGAGCACAACGTGTCCGGTGATTCCTGGGTATTGGATTGAGGAGTCGCCAACTAATTATTTATGGTGAATTAGGACACCTAAGTATTAAATAAATGCTGCAATATAACTCCAATTTTAAGGTCTGCGAAACTATTGAGATTCTAGGTAAGGGTTCTTTATTATCCTAAAGGGGAGGGGTTAGGCATCCTTTAAGATCCGCTAACTTGCGGTTATCCGGTCAAACTCAGGTTAATTATTGTACTAAGGAAAATGCAATTTTAAAATAGAAAGTTAAACTAATATTGCAAATATTTAGTAAAAGAATGCATTTTTGTACAAGTATGCATTTGTATGGTATTTAAAGAGAAATACATGTAAAGTTGAAAAGTATGCATTTTTAACAATTGATAGTAAAAACAAACTATTTATAATGCCAAAGAAGTAAATCTTTTGGAAATCATTGAGTTGCAAATTAAAAAAAGATAAACTTATTTGTATGATTGATAAAGCGAATAAAAGATGACCAAAGTTGTTTAGAAAACTTTGAACATGCATGACGAGCCTAAAATAAATAACTAGCGAAGGGTTTCTAAGTTTTAAACTACCCTATGAATTAATTCTAAGTTTGCCTATTCTAAGCATTTCAATAGTTACATAAGTGCGATAAATAATATTACAATACAGAGCGGGATAAAAGCTGAATTAAAGAAAGTAAATAAAATAAATAAACTCCGAGGAATATCTACCTTTATTTACTTTATTCCCTGCAAGCTGTCAAGAACAAACGGTTAGAAACAGTTAAATACAAATAACTTCGGATTCGTATCCAAAACAATGAATGTTTTGGTCACAGAGGGCTCAGACTTAAATTTTGAAAAGACCATTCCAATCACGTCGTGGCTGCAAACGTATGACTCGGTAGTTATTTTGATTGCCTCGCCTACTAAACGTGTTGGTCTCTCGGATGAAAAAGAAAAGATCATTATAATCACGTGGTGGCTGCGAACATATAACTGGTTGGTTATTTTAGTCGCCTCGCCTACTAAACATGTTGATCTCTCGAATGAAGTAAAAAGGTTTAAGTCTCATCCTTGCCCAGAAGTTATATTTCCGTCTTTACGACTGTGGAGGCCTCAAAATCGACGGATATTTTTCATCGGCCAATGTAGTATCGTGTCCAAATCAGCAAAATTAAATCAAAGCAGTAAGCAGAAAGCAGAGAATAGAGATGCGGTATTTGTTCAAAACAGTAAAAAAATAGTAAAAAAGTAATCTGAAATCGAGCAGCAAACTGGAACAGAAAAGCAGTGCTCGAACAGACGCGGTATTTATTTAAAAATAATAAAACAGTAAAACAGTAAGATATCTGTTGCACGGATGTTTAAATGCCAAAACAGTAAACTGAAACAGGAAAGCAATGCCCGAAAGGCGCGGCCTTGAATTCAATTTCATCGGCCTCAGTGCGGTATTTGGTTCAAAATAGTAAAACAGTAAGATATCCGTTGCACGGATGTTTAAAACAGTAAACTGAAAATAGAGAAATGAAAAAAAAAGTGCGGCCTCGAATTCAATTTCATTGGCCTAAGTGTAATATTTGTTAAAATCAGTAAAATAATACAAAACAGTAAAACCGAAACTGAGAGGCATTTTCCGAAGGGACGCAACCTCAAATTCAATTTCATTGGCCTAAGTGTAGTATTCTGTTCAAGTCAGTAGACTTTTCAGAAATATTGCGGCTGTCCGAAACAAGTGTTAAAGCGGTGTTTTCACCAAGAAAACGTACCGCAATTTGGGCTAAAATACAGCAGTGATAAACATCAAATATGCTCAAAAGTGCAGCAATAATTTGACCAGAATGCTGTAATAATTAGCTCAAAAGTGGCAACAATTAAGCCCTTTTAGAAGCTTCAGAAGCAGCAACTGTTTTGCCCCCTAGAAAGGGGCACCAAAGAGCAGCAGCAATTGGTTCAAGATGCAGCAGCCATCTGCCTCAGAATGCAGCAATTTAATCCCAAAAATGCAATATCCTGCAGACCGAAAGATAGCGATAGAAAACCAAACGTAGCAACAGTTTTGAAGTCTCAAGTTGCAACAACAATTGGCCTTGAAGATGCAGAGATGATCTCAAAATGCCAACATTCATCTGCTTTGCAGTGCACCAACAACAAGTAGCAACAGTCCAATATAACAGACAAGTATATCCAGCGAGCCTAACAACCAAGCACAACAGTAGATACAACACGCTCGTTGAAGCATCACAAGGTTATTTGATATTTGAAACTCCCCCAGGTTATGCAAAGAAAGGAGGGGTGAAGAATGAGTATCCAACAACCAAAGTTTGTCAAAAGCAATGATAAAGCACATATGAGGCATTTCCACTTTCTTGAATGAGGATCATAACTTGCTCAAGTAATAAATGAATTATTATATAAGATACATGTTAGGATATCCCAAGGAGTGGGTGAGCACACAAAATAACTTCATGTCACAACAAAGTGTCCAAATTTCACAAACAAAGACATGGCCTTTAATGTTAAGAATATAAGAAGAGCTTGAACTAAGAGTATATTTGAAATAATCAATCCTTTGGGATGCAGGGCATGACACCAGATAACTTGAGAGGTTTTCATGCTAATAGGGATGCAATTCAGATTTAATAGAAAAGGCAAGGTACAATCAATCCTGTAGACATGTAGGCATAGAAATGAACAAGTAACCAATCCAAATAGGCAAATTCAGATATCTAGAGCTAAACTAAGCATACATAATTACATTCAGGCTGTGTATTGGAAGTAATGACACTTCAAAACAAGTTCAGTATGGTCAAGATGATTGTCAAGCAGATCCTAAGTCAAATCATTATCATACCACAGTTAACCAACAAACTGGACACTTATCAGGATGATGAACTACTAAGCAAGCATTGAGGCATCATATCATGCTAAACACATATACATCATAATCTCTACTAAGTAAGTGTTGAGACTGCCTATACGTCACATAATTCCCTACACATCATTCATAGGCATAAATGGTCAAATAAATAAGTTAACATAACACAACATTCCACATTCTTTTAACCAAAAATGCATATGATGTACGAAGGATATATGACATGCCTAGAGATACGCGAGGATATACAATCTTAGTATACACTAGATATATACCTAGACTTTTATACATTATATACCTTGAGGTATATCATTGTATACTTAACAAAGCGGGTAGAAGAGATAAAACAAAGCTGACCCAAATATAAACATGTTTTAAATATCACCATGAAAGGGAAAGGCTTACATATTTGGGCCCAGATAGCACAATAACAGGCTAGGCATGGTCATATTTAGCTTAGAATAATGCTAACTGGCATAGCAAATACTGAGAGGTATATATTAACTAAACACAATTTCTAAAGGGGTTAACATGCTTCTCAGACCAACATCATATGAACCAAACATTAATAGTTAACTAAACAGGCTAACAAATCTGATATACTTAGACATTGATGAACACATCTACATAAAAACTATAACATAATTAACACAAAACACACATAAATGCAGAAATATAAAGTTGAGAGGAGATGAGTTTACGGACCTTCTCCGGACAGCGAACCGAGGCGTCGTCTCGAATCGTCGACCCGCTCGGAGAAGTTTGTTAATGCGAATGAAAATAACAGAATGTTTTGCGGCTTTGCCGAGCCAGAAACGAGAGTAATAAAAAGGGGATTTTTCATAATCGAAAGATGTTTTGTGAAACCACCCGATGGATCGATTCTTTGCAATAGCTTAAACATATGGCTTTCTTTTTGTTGTCTGAAATCCCCCTTCGAAAAAAAGAACCCCCCCAAAACACGACCCAAAGAGCTCTATTTATAGCCGGATTTTGAGAGCTTAATAGCTAGAATTCAAAATTCGAATTCAAAGAAAAGAGGGAAAAAGTGACGGTTTCTGAAAAGGACGAGATGACGAATAAGGGGTCTGAATTTTACCCTTTTCAGAGTGATTTGAAAGAAATGGAGTCGTTTGGAGCTGTTGGGGTGGAAATTCGTTGATTATTGCTTATATCCGTCGGATTGAGAGGGGCTTTATGTGAGATAGGCAATGGGAGAGGGGACGTGGTGGCAGTGGCAGGTGAGGGTCGAATATCCGGTGCATTTGGAGGTGGAGCTGGCGAAGGACCGCCGGATTTTGGGAGGGTCGTCTGGTTTTTAGAGGCATCGTTTGGTTTTTTGGGTCAAGGGTGTAGCTTTGGACGATGGGGGAATTTGTTCGGAGTTTTGGGTTGGTCCGGTTGGGCTTGGTAAAGGGGGGTTTCGGGTGGGCCGAAAATAAAAGGGGGAGTTGGTTAAAAAATAAAAGAAGGGGGAGTTTGGGCTGTTGCGGGTGGGCCGAAAATAAAGAGGGAGAGTTGAATTATTAAAAATAAGATATAACGATGTGATAATAATAAAACACAATATTTGCGAGATGTTTAATGCTTGATAAAAAAGTGGAATGCGATGCAATTTTGCGAAAATAACATAACATAGAATATTAGGGGAATTATGATTACGACTAAAAAAAAAAGGCAAATGGTTGTAGAAAATACGAATAATAATATATATGTATATATATGCCTATATGTATATATATAAAAAATATTTTTTGAGGTGTCGAAAACATTTAAAATTGTAAATAAATCAGAAAAGATGGGACAAAATTGGGTGTCAATAAAACTATACAAGCCAAACAAGATGGGTATATTCCACAAACATTGGCGGTCGACGTACCGCCGACCACCACTCTGCCTCCGGACCACCGACGCTGCCGGCCCAACACGCTGGCCAGTGGAAACAGCCCAGCTTACTGGGCCCTCGACCAGGTCCATGTCAGGCAGGCCACACATAGCAGGCCCATATTACATCGTCTCCACAACATCAGCAAACCTTCCGGCCTACTCATTCCTACCGAATTGGCCCAGGCCTACATCACTATGAACCTCCAGCAGCCCGACAACGCATGGTACATGGATATAGGTGCCACATCCCACCTCACTCGCAACTCTGGTAATCTCTCTCACCTATTTAATTTGAACAATCCTCAATTTATTGTGGTCGGCAATGTCAATCACATTCCAATTCAAGGCTATGACACCACTCAAACACAACCGCCTCACCCACATTTACACTAAAAAATGTCCTATATGCTCCTAACATCATTAAAAACTTAATCTCTATTAGGAAGTTTGCTAGTGACAATTGTCTGACCCTTTTGGTTTTTATGTGAAGGACCTACATACGGGGACAACTCTTACGAGATGCAATAGTGTAGGGGACCTGTATCCTTTCTCGTTCACTTCCACTGCAAGTGTCAATCCACCAAGCTATCTAGCTACAATCTCTCCATCCACTTGGCACAATAGACTCGGGCACCCGGGAGCATCAGTTTTAAATTTTCTTAGAAGTCAGAATTTCATACAATGTAATAACGGGAAATTTACCCCTGCTTTCTACTCTTGTCCTTTAGGAAAACATATTAGCCTTCCTTTTCAACCTTCATTAAGTAACGTTTTCTCCTTTTGATATTATTCATGCGGATTTATGGACATCTCCCATTACTAGCAAACTAGGTCACAAATATTATTTGGTGCTCTTGTATGATTTCTCTTACTTTCTTTGGGTGTATCCTCTAAAATACAAGTCCCAAGTCTACACACTTTTTCTTGAATTTCAAGCATATGTTAAAACTCAATTTGAAAAGATAATCAAAACGTTTCGATGTGATAATGACCGTGAGTTTGACAACCTTTTCTTTCACAAATTTTATGCAGACCATGACATGATGTTTCGATTTTCTTGCCCCCATACCTCACCTCAAAATGATAAAGCCGAAAGAATCCTACGCACCATCAACAATAAGATCCGCACTATGCTCTTCCATGCTTCCATCCCCTTTTCTTTTTGGGTATACGTCTTACACATGGCGGCATACCTCCATAATATATTACCAACATAGTCTCTTCAAAATAAAACTTCAACCGAAATTCTCTTCCGTCGGATCCCCTCTTATGATAACATTCGGATTTTTGGTTGTCTATGCTACCCTAATCTCGCCTCCACGGCCCCTCACAAATTAGCACCTAGAACTATCCTTCCATTTTCTTAGGTTTCCCGTCAAACCATAGGGGGTACTTATGCAATAATTTATCGACAAATAAAATCTTAGTCTCTCGCCATGTCACATTCGAGGAAAAGGTTTTCCCATTTGCAAATGTCCAAAACTTTCAAGTCACTAATTACAGTTTCCTTGATGATCTGAACACTCCCCCCCTCATTAGAAACGCAATATATCATGACACACATCCCGTCCCGTCACTGCCCCAGCCCCCGTCACCGTGCTCACTGCCCCATCTCGTGTCACTGACCCCACTGCCCTACCCTACTTACTGTAACCCAACCACCCCACTGCCCGTTACCCAATCAGTCCCGCTTTCGACCCACAGTATGGAAACCCGTGCCCAACATGAGATTTTCAACTCGAAAGTCCATTTTAACCTATCCACTAAGACTATCTCACCTATACCTAAAAGATTAAAATTAGCCAAGCTTGACCTGAATTAGAATGCGGCTATGCGTGAGGAATTTAATGCGCTCACTACATAGCGCACTTGTGATCTTGTTCCGAGACCAGAGGGGGTGAATGTGATTCGTTGCATGTGGCTATATCGCCACAAATTCAGGGATAGTGGTGAGCTTGAACGCCATAAGGCAAGACTTGTGGCAAATGGCATGGGGCAACAAGAGGAAGTTAATTGTGGTGAGACCTTCAGTCCAGTGGTCAAACCAGCCACCATTCACACTGTTTTGAGCATAACTATGGGAAAGAACTGACCGATTCATCAACTTGATGTAAAAAATTCGTTCTTACATGGGGATTTGAAAAAAACCGTCTATATGCATCAACCGCTTAGCTTTGTGCATCTAGAGGCTCCTCAGTATGTCTGTCGTCTTCAAAAGTCACTCTATGGTTTGAAACAAGCCAGGATTTGGTATGAGCGCTTTGCCACTTACGTCATGCATATCGGGTTCGTGTGAAGCAAAAATGATAATTCACTTTTTATTTTACATCGTGGTAATGATTATGCATACATTTTGCTCTATGTGGATGATATTTTTCTGACTGCCTCATCTGATGTGCTGAAACACGGGATCATTACCCTGCTCAAATTCGAATTTGCTATGATAGACTTGGGTAAGTTGAGTTATTTTTTTGGGATTTCAGTTACCAGATCCGAAAATGCAATGTTCATGTGTCAACGTAAGTATGCCGAAGAAATAGTTTATATGGCTAAAATGGAAAACTGTAAGATCATGTCCACTCCAGTCGACTCAAAGTCGAAACTCAGTGTTGATGACGGGGATCCGGTGCTCAATCCTTCTCTCTACATGAGTCTTACTGGTGTACTTCAATATCTTACCTTCACTAGGCCCGATATTGCATATGTCGTTCAGCAGATGTGTTTGTTGAGCCTCACTTTATCGCTCTTAAACGTATCATTCGATACATTAATGGTACTCTTAACTACGAATTACATCTTTATCCATCTGCACCGACCAGACTGATATTGTATACAGACACCGATTGGGGCGACTGTCCAGACACACGTTGATCTACTTTTGGCTACCGTATATTTTTGGGTGATAATATCATCTCGTGGTCTGCCAAACGGCAAGCCACGCTTTTCCGTTCGAGTGCAGAAGCAGAATATAGAGGCGTTGCGAACGTTGTTGCCGAGATCTGTTGGCTTAGAAATCTTCTTGTAGAGCTTTATTGTCCCTTACGTAAGACATCTCTTGTCTACTGTGATAACATATCTGCTGTTTACTTTTCTTATAACTCACTTCAGCATCAGCGGACCAAACATATTGAGATGAATATTTATTTTGTTCATGAGAAGGTTGCCATGGACCATGTTTGGGTGTTACATGTTCCTTCTTCTTATCAGTACGCATATATATTTACTAAGGGACTTCCGCGACAACTGTTCCTGACTTCAGATCCAGTCTGAGCGTTCGGCCTCATCCCGCTCCAACTGAGGGGTGTGATATAGAATAAATATATTTTCTCCATATATTCTGTTATTATTATTCTAGTGTAATTATGTAAAGTAGAGATCCTTTTCCAATTAGTTTTTGTAATTGTAAACACTTATATATATTGCATTAATGAGAAGCCTCCAACCAAGGAGAATTACACTATTACACACAAAGAAACTCATGCTCAAAAATCCCAAGAATTAATCACAGTTATAAATCAATCTTTGTTCGTGTTTTTTTTTCCGTTTTATGTTTCTCCTTATGCTCTTTGCTATGGAATATGTTTTGCCCTTTTGTGGAAACAACCTCTTGCAGAAATATGAGGTAAGACTGCGTATAATAGACTCTTGTGGTCCGGTCCTTTCTCGGATTCCGCGCATAGCTGGAGTTTAGTGCACTGGCTGCCTTTTTTTTTTTTTTTACTCTGGCTGCCTTCATTTTCGTTTTATTTTAGTTACTTTGTTATTGGATTCTCATGCAGATTATGTTAGCAAGTGACGTTCTTGATCTTTCTTCGTTCAGAACTTTGCTGCACAATTATACTAAAATTTGAAGGATAAAAATGTTAAGAAAATCTTATCCAATTTTAAATTTTGTATTATATATGACATATTCTATTTGTAATGTAATCGTTATAATTTTTCCTTGAAGCAAACGATCCCTTAATATCCCAATAAATTATTCATTCATAATGATCATCATCTCAATTGAAAATTAAAATTACCCATTGAAGGTTACTTTATCGAGAGAAAAGAGAGTGCTTAAACTAGCGTTTGGTCATAGATTTTAAAAATTTATCTTCAGATATTTGTTTGGTCATAGATTTCGGACCATATTTTAAAAATTTCTCTTAAAAAAATTTTCAAATTCCAAAAATTGTTTCAGACCAATTTTTGGGACATTCACACAGAATTTTAATTTTTTCAAATAAAATACATATCAAAATACATTTTCAAATTTCAAAAATCACAATTTTAAAAACTTAAATTTTCAACAGCAAGATCTATGGCCAATGGGAGCTTAAGATTTTGTGGAAGTCAAAGTTTTATGTCCTTAAAATCTTAAATTAATTAAAAAATATATTTTTTCCTCTCAAAAAAGACCTACGGGTAAAATTAAGGATGAGAGGAAATAACATAAATGATCCTTTTATGTTTAAGGTAGGTATAAAATTATCCTTTAAATATACTCATAGGCATTTTTAGTCCCTTAAAATTTACTTAGTGGAGTATTAAATATGAACCCTTTTGGTGCAAATTTGAGGGAATGCTCCTATAACAAGCAGGTGTGAAATCCATATCATTTTTATTATTATTGAAAAGGATTTGGAAAGCAAATTTTGGAATCACTACTATATTTCTTCCATTCTGCTTCGTTTTGCAGAAACAGTTGTGAATTATATGCCATGGCGACGGCGACGGCGACGGCGACAAGGCCCGGTGTGGAAGCTATTTCCAAAGGCTATAATTTCGCTTCTACTTGGGAGCAGGTCAACTCTCTATCAGATCTTACCAGATTTATGACCAATATTTCATACATCTCTTATTTCAATCATATATGCACTGATCACTCCCTAAATACACGAATAGTAAAGTGCTACTTCGAAATAAATGTATTCTTACAGCTTTAGATAATCCTGTACTGGCTTGGTACTGAGTTTCTTAATATAATTTGGGAAAATTGTAGCCAAATACCATTTGGCCATCTAGTTTACAAAATATGTATATAATGTATACTTTATACTACTAAACATACATATACTATGCACAACATATACAGTCAAAGTGTATGCTTTATATACACAACATATACAGTTGAAGTGTATACTTGGGTCATGTTGGTAAACTAGTTGGCCCAAGGGTACATTTACGTAAGTTCCCCATATTTACTACTCCCTATGTCCCAGTTTATATGTCACACTTTTCTTTTTAGTTAGTCCAAAAAAGAATGACACAAACAACAATTTACTTTAAACTTTAAATTTTATGTTTAACGAGATGATTTATACCACACAAATATGTTTGGCTTGTTTTAGACCACAAGATTCAAAAGTCTTCCTTTATTTCTTAAACTCCGTGCCCAATCAAACTACATCATAGAAATTGGGACGGAGGGAGTGATTTTTTACTGATTTAAAAAAAGAGACATAAAAGAGGATCAAAATTGTTTCTTTTCATGATAAAGCCGTCTCATTTGATTTCAAGTCTGTATTTGTTGCTTGTTTGCAATGGCAAGCTTAGCAGCTGATAATTGTGTGAGATGTTCTCAATCGAAATATCTTTTCATGTTTTTTTCTCATTGTAATGTGACACTGCTTTCAATTTCCTCGTATAACCACTGGCTAACTAGCTGTTTCCTTATTCTTGCAATTGCTATTGGAAAATTACCATATCTATTATCACCTCCATCCTGGATTTGATTTTATTTTTTTGCGTTTGTGGCCCTCACCATGTCAAATTATATTGTTTGTATTTATAGAAAAGAATTGTTTGTGTGTAATGTACTACATGTATGTGTTTCATGTCTATTGGAAGTTAGTCCTTTTGATTAACTAAATCAACATTAGTGGCTATCTTGATGTTTATATCTTCAACGACTTTAGCTAGTTTTCTTCTTACAGAATGCTCCGTTAACAGAGCAACAACAAGCAGCCATACAAGCACTTTCCCATGCAGTTGCTGAGAGGCCTTTCCCATCCAATTTGGTGAATTTTCCTTCTTGGTTGGTTTCAGAATACAGTCTGTCTCAAATTCAATTACCTGAATATGTTTTTATTTCAAGTCCCAGGATCAAGTTTCTGGACCGGATAATAGTCTCTCTGTCTCAACAAAGCTCAGTTCTCTGGAGGAGTCAGGGGCCATTGAAGCAGTCCTAGTGAATACAAATCATGTGAGTTACTTCTACAATGTTTAGTTAGCAACTATGTTGCTCGGACTCTTCACTTTTGGTGCCGCACCCGTGTCGACAAGACGTGGGTGCGGGATCCGTACCCGATTTGGTCAACCAATTATGTGTACTTTGACCAAAATCGACGAAGAAATTCGGGAGAGATACAATAAGTTTTGTAATCAAACAAAAGTTAAGGTGAAATTGAAGAAAATAGAACACCTTGTATATAGGAATTTTTATGTCAATATTGATCAAGAGGAGAATCCAAGGAGATAAAAGGAAAAGGGCAGGGACAGCCCGTTGCACTAAGCTCCCGCTATGCGCAGGGTCCGGGGAAGGGCTAGACCACATGGGTCTATTGTACGCAGCCTATATACACATAATGTCTCATAATTTAGACATATAACTCTATTTTTAGATATTTGAATTATTTTTAGTCGAATCCCCGCACCCGTATATTTACCTGGACCCGTACCCCCGAATCTTGAAATTTAAATCATGAAGGATCCGACCTGTAGATCTGCACCTGTATCGGACACCCACACCCGAGTCCGAGCAACTTAGGTTAGCACGTTCTTTAGTTTTTACATTTCCAGGTTGCGATCTTTGGGATACATTTCAAAGAAGGGATCATGAGTGATTTATTCCCTTATCAAAAAGATTGCACGATCAGCTAAATGTTGGAAAGGAATCAAAACTAATAAAATCTTGTAACAATGATAAGCTATTTATATGTGCGTTAGAGCAATCAATGCTAAAATATGGAGTTATATTTATGCAAGACTAGAAGTTGTAGTGTGTGTACTCAGTGACTATCAGCCACACATAACTGCTAAACCAATAATTTCTTTTGATAAGGTAACTGCTAAATCAATGAGTTGAACAGAACGCCTGATAATTGCTTGCTAAAAAGCCCCATCCTTTTTTTTGACTTACTAGACAATATACCTCTCATTTTGGTCCTGATGATTGTAGTTAACTGGAGAGGAAACACCTTATGCCCGGCAAAGAATGACTGGAAATTACATTTAGTGGACACTGATACTCAATGTCTTCTGGGTTAGAAGTACCTAGATTGCACGTGATGTGTTCAGGGAAGATGACCATAGTGTTCTGTTTATGGCCTTGGCCCTGCCTGGTTGAGTGGAGCAGTATTTATGCCTTTATATCAGAAAGACATGCAAGGCAATTTGCTCTAGAACTCTCCTCCATATTTGAACTTTAGTGTTGGCGTTCAACTTTCCATGCCCACGGAGTATGTTTCCGATTCTTAATTTGCATGCATGTGAAATGATAGAGATAGCCCTACAAGATCTTTTCTTTTTCTCTTTTTCTTTTATTCTGTGTCTTTTGGTGAAGAGATTTTCCGATCATTATAAAATTATTTGCCTTATCACAAAAAAAAGTTCTCTATCAAAAACATCCAATAATTTATACACACAAGAACCTTGTGGGTGCACAAAAAAATAACTATAGGAGGTTATTTCTCAACTATACAAAATCATTATCCATCCCCTTCAAAAGACCTCCTACTTCTCTCCTTCCAAAGAACCACATGGAGCTAATGGAGCTACATCCCGTGCCCACATCTTCTTCTCTTTATTGTAAAGCCCCCAGCTACTCACATGATGAAGGTATGGCTCCCTATATGTGGCTTTTTCCTTTCCACACCTTTTCTGGTCAGAATTAAAGTAATTCATGGGTCTTGGCATGATCCTCTTTACTTCAAAAATGTTAAAAGTAACTGTCGCAACTGTGAGGCTATTGGGCAATGTAGTAGGAGTTAATTAACATCCTCGGCCTCCATTTCACACAAGTAGGATTTCCTGCGTATATTCAGGCCTCTTTGTTGAAGGAATTGCTCTGTTAGTATTGCCTCATATGTCACTGTCCAGCAGAAGCAAGCCACTTAATAAGGAGCTTTCGTTTTCTAAATTTGTTTCCATGGCAACCTTTGCGTTGTATTCTTATATATACGTGAATACTGAATATGCTTAGTTGAGCTTTACATGATGATATAAATAGCATCTTAAGTTATCCTTTTCTCTATTGCTATTTGAGCTTGATATGATTTTCCTCTTCCCCCTTTGTGCTGTTTTGTTGATACAGTTTTACAAGTGGTTTGCGGATCTTGAAGCAGCCATGAAATCAGAGGTTAGTCTTTAGCTTGTTTATACGTCTTCTGTTCTTCCAAAAGTTACGAGTTGATGCATTTACAAAACTACATATGCTTCCTCTTTTACACTTGCTGATAAAAACTAATTACATATGCTTTCTTTCTGTGCATAGACTGAAGAAAAATATCAGCATTATGTCAACACCTTAACAGAGCAGATTCAGACCTGCGATATTATACTTCACCAGGTATTCTGAGAAAAAAAGAATGCTCTTATACTCTTCTCTTAGGCCTTTTTGTTGTCACTTTTCATCTATTCTATGCTTGCTTTCGAGTGTCAATATGCCCTTGCCCTTGAAAATGGCTCTCTTGCAGGTGGATGAAACACTTGACTTATTCAATGAGCTGCAATTGCAGCATCAAGCAGTGGCAACTATGACTAGAACTCTTCACGATGCATGTGATAGACTGGTGTGTCAACCCATTTCTCTTGGCATCCGTGGTTACTTTAGCTATAGATTGTACTTTTTTCAGTTTATTCTTTTCAAAATATCGAGGAACAGAGGACCGATTAATTGAATGATAAGAGGACAGGCTTGTAACTAATGGAGTTCAATTTTTAATAGACATTGTTGTTCCTTAATCTATGATGTTGAAAGTCTTCACTTCCAATATACTAAATAGATGGATTAAAGTCTGATATCTTTAATAGTTTCTAAACATCTTCACTTGCCACCTAGTACGGTAGTACCAAGTAAATGCATTTCTTCATTTTGCGTTTTCTTGGTTTTTCTTCTAGCTGAAGTTGTTTTGCCATAAAACATTATTTAGTTAAAATTCATGTCAATATTGCGTATTTCCGATGTCCAGTGGGTGGCATTTGAAATTAGAGAAGTCCCCTATCAGTGTCTAATATTAATGGACATGTGATGTACAGGTAAATAAGCAATAATTAACAACAGGAAGCAGCATTGAATAATCTTCTCGTGTAATTTCTTGTTTATTTACAGCTTTTGGAGAAGCAGAAATTAATTGAGTTTGCAGAATCACTTCACAATAAGCTCAATTACTTTGATGAATTGGAGAATGTAAGGTCCGACTTCCATTTATATTGATAAAATTCCATTGTTATTCAATGCCTTTTGCACTAGTATCCGCTGTGGTCTATCTATGCCTATGCTGAATTGGGTATGGTTCTGCATCAGCTTTATTTTGAGTGCAGAAATTAATGCTGTCTGTATTTTTTATGCTTTAATACTTTAGTGAGGTAATATACCTAACTGAGAGTTTGAACTATGGAAAAGCAGCTTTAAGAAACGAGAGCTTTCTGCCTCAAGAGATTCATGATTTTTTAATTAGATTTTTCCCACCCACACACCGGAGTCCTCCGTTGTAAATTAAGCTTTGATTCTACATGGATCGTTTTCTTCCTCATGTTATAAATGAGCCATCCAAAGCTATTCTTCCTTGGATTTACCAATCTAGTGCTTTTGGATTATTTTGATGTTTCCTGCTTAGCAAGTTATTTATTTAAGGTGTCTCTATTATCTCGTCTCTTGGTCAATTCTTCTTTCTCCCATTTATGTGCTTGGTGGTTTCTGAAGGAAAAACGTTCACTTGTGAGATTGAGAATGAGAGTTCCTTGTTTTAAATGAAGGAATAACTTTTTCACTTTCCACCGTAGAATGTAGAAATTCCCGATTTAATCACGATCATTAGCCTAAATTTTTTCTAATGATTTTTTTGTTAATTTCATTTAATTGGGGCATTGCATCAGCTTGATTTATCTTGTGCTGAATTTTCTCTTCAAGTCCTGTTCTTCTTGAACTTTTCTAAATGTCAAAATGCCCAGTTTTCTGTTTTTTTGTGCATTAACTCCTGGTTGTCTTGCACTCCTGTTTGCAGGTTGCGACCACTTTTTATTCTCCTAGCATGAGCGTTGGGAGTACGAATTTTCTTCCATTGCTTAAAAGACTTGATGTGTGCATATCGTAAGTGACACTACATCTCATATTACTGCATTGAAATCTTTGAATATTAGAGCCACTGCAATGATGTATCATCCACACTTTTGTTTTTGGTTATTTGTGAAGTTTACCACGTGGACAAGTCTAGAGTCACAGGTTTCTTCTAGGGATGTAAATTCTTTTATCAAGATTAAGTCCTGTTAAATTAAGCTGGTAAATCTATGCATAAGAGCACAAATAACCATTGTGTTTCTCCTCTGCGTCACTGAAGATATGTCGAGAGTAACCCACAATATGCAGAGTGCAGCATTTATTTGGTCAAGTTTCGACAACTTCAGGTACTTAAAAGAATTGACATCAAAATTATGTAATCTATCAAATACGAAATCATATTTGTTTATAAAATTGGCATGGTTTTATGAAATTCTGGGACATAAGAATTCTAATTCCATTGCCCATTCTCTCTCTGTCTGTTTTTCCTTTGTCCTCTTGTAACCAGTCTCGAGCTCTGGGAATGATTCGCTCTCATGTTCTTTCCGTTCTTAGAAGTACTTCTTCTCAGGTAAATCTGCTTTATGTTTCATTGCTATATGCACAACAATCTTTGATTTGCAGATGAATGGTTGCATCTCCTAAGATATATATATATATATATCCATTTCGTCAGGTTCAGGCTGCAATACGAAGTAGTGGTGGTAGCAAAACATCTTTTGCCGAGGGTATAGAGTCATCTATAATATATGTACGCTTCAAGGCTGCAGCAAATGAGGTAACATTGGAACATCTCCTTGCTTTTTAGTTTATAGAAACTCTATTAATTCGTTGTATGAGAGTGAATATTACTAATCTGAAAAAAACAGTGAGTATTACTAAGACTAGCTTTACTATGTAATCCTTGAACCAAATGATCTTAGTTACCTGCAGCTTAAGCCTATCTTGGAGGAAATTGAAAGCAGAACACCTAGAAAAGAGTATATTCAACTTCTTGAAGAATGTCACAAACTCTATTGTGAACAGCGCCTTTCCTTGGTGAGTAGTAAGCTGCTCCTTTTAGTTCTATGGCTTTTTTTCCTTGTTGGAAAAAATCATTATATATATGTGTGACTTTTTTCTTGGTTATTTTTTTTCTTCTCCTTGTTTTGTCAATTTAATTCGTACTCATTCTGTTTCATTTAACGCAGATAAGAGGTATAGTGCAACAGCGGATCTCTGAATTTTCGAGGAAAGAAGGATTGTCGTCTTTAACTAGATCTGGATGTGCATATTTAATGCAGGTACATTCAAATGACATCAGTACTATTTACAATATTTTGTACTAGAGAATGGTATGATTATTACATCTTGCCTTATTTTCTTCTAGTAGGAAAAACGAAAAGGAGATTCAAGAACAAATCTTGGATGCCTGTTCTTTTTATGGTGATTGATATAAACTAGGAGTCCACTAAACAGTATAGAGAACCAGGTTCTATCTGTTCCCTTAAGTAAAGACAGAAAGTAAATAACACACGATATTTACGTGAAAAACTCCTTACTCAAGGGATTAAAAACCACGACCTACCAAGTAGGATTTTCAACTTCACTAACTGAGCAACTTCAGATTACAACCTATTGCAACCTAGGAATTAATCTATTAACCTCCCACCCCTTATAATAACTCTATTGTAAGCCCTTTACAATAACTCTATTGCAAAGCAACAAACCTTGACTAAGGTTGAAATCTGTCCTACAATGACACTTATTGAAAGTAGTGCAGGATTACAAATAAAGAACAAAATGACAAAGACTCAAAACAAACTAAAGGACTTAGACATCTTCAGTGTTGGGATCTGGTCCTTGAGTTTGTAGCAGCTTTGTTCTTGAGAGCACCTAGAGAGCAGTGACATCTAGCACTTGAGAGAATGTGATTTTCAGATTTGCAAGTGTTAGGTTAAACCTTGTAATATATTGTATATATATTGGGAGCATGTGTGAAGAGATTGAAACAATCCATCTTTTGGTTTGGCATCTTTTGGTTTGGCCTCTAGTGAGTTGCCGCTATGCTGCTGTACTACTGCCAGTGAACTAAACAGCTTTACAGTTGTAGTGTTGAATGTACGACAGCTGAGGGAACAGATCACATACCTGGTCCTTATCTGGTTCCTCTAATGTTTGGCAAATCATCAAAACACAAGATAACATAACTTATCAATTTCCCCCTTTTTGATGATGACAAACCCAAAGTTGATATTCCCCCTGAGAACCAGGTTCCCACTTGTTCCCCCTGCGGATCAGACCAATCTTTCAAGCATACAACATGTTAACAATGGCAACATCAATTTACCCCTTATCTTCCCCTCGAACACAACATATCAATTTACCCCTTCATTATTTAACTGATTTCCCCCTAGAGTAATAAAAGTGGCACAAGCAAAAAGACGTTCAGTAGCATTAACTCATGGCCACTTGGGCAACACAATAGAAGCAAAAACTGGAACAAGAAGTTAGTGTTGATGCATAAATCAAAGTAATTGCCTAGATTTGATTAATCATAATAAAGCATAGTAGTTCATACAACACAAGATATGATAATTAATCTGCCAAAAACTACTAAAGTCATTTAGAACAAGGAGCAAAAAGGACGGAATTTAAAATAAAAGGAGAACAAGGCTTAAGAACATGAACAAGGACAAGGGCTTAAGAACATGAATAAGGACAAGGGCTTAAAGGACATGGAGGGAGCTAAGGAGCTAGAGCCTTGAGGAGCCTATCCACTCGTTCACTGCTGGTGCGCTGATCCTGAATCATATGGTCATGAAGTTCATCAATTTTCTCTTTCAATTTCTCATTTTCAGCCTTTAACTTCGCATTCTCAGCATTAGCAGCCTCCACAACACCTCTAGAACCAGGTTCCTGTGCCTTTTCAACCAGTTGAGCTCTCAGGAGAGCGTTTTCAGCCTTGAGTCGTTGAATCTCAGTAGTAGACTTCTCTTGGGCTTCAATCAGACTCGAGATAGTAGAATTGCTGCCAACACCACACTTCTTTGGCAGGCATTCACACTCCTCCAAAGTTGCCATGGTGATCATATGCTTTCGGGTGCCCAAAGTGGCCTTTCCCATTTTGACCTTAAAATGCACAAAGATCTTTGTTAGGAGGAAACCATATGGAAGACCATGCCTGCCCTCCCTTGCGTTAACAACCTTTATAATGTGCTCTATCATGAGAGCTCACAGACTAATGAGATTGAAGGTGGATAGTGCCTCAAGAAGGACCAGGTTTGCGATGGAAGCAATTGATCTTCCTTCAGCTCGTGGAAGCATCACTTTGTTGACTAGAGCAAACAAGAGCTAATACTCTGGCTTAAGCTCCTTCTTGAAAAGCCTTGCTCCAGTAGCAGACCCCTCCCTCTTTACAATCATTTCCATGAAGGCATCAACCGCCTTTCCAAACACTGTCTTCGTCTCATCAGTCGGGACACCCAAAATTTCACCAAGCTTCATTTCATCCAACTCAAACTCTGTCCCATTCACGGAAAGGACCAGAGTGTGATTATCAATATAACATAGATTAACATAGAATTCAACCACTTCTGCTTCATACACACTGGGGCCGGTGGGACAAAGAGGTGAGTCCACTATTGGAACTCAACAATTTCAAGCAATTCCTTCATCCCAAACTTCTTAGCAATATCAAAATCAAACACTCTGCCTAACAGTACCTTTTGACCCCTTAATATCTCTTTCTTTGCTTTCTCATCTATCACAATTTTTTGTTTCTTTGAGGAACCAGGTTCCTCACTCGTACTACCCATTTTCTTCCTTTGAGTGAGAGGTCGAGTTTCACACTTCTCTTTTTCTAACTTGTCACCCTCATCATCATCAGACATCACAACTCTAGCCTTCCTTTATTCTCTCCCCTTCGCTGAATTCTTTCTTACAAGTGGAAACTTTTCCACTTCATTTTCCTCGTCTTCCACAACATCTTCATCAACCGGCCTACTTTTCACAGGTTGACTTCTCTTCTTTTTGGAGCCTTTTTCCTTACTTGCTTGTAAGGCAGATTCCAGTGATTCCAGTGCTGCCTTTTTCGCTCCTCTAGTTCTGAGGGGCTTTTGGGAAATGTGTTTTCTATCTGTTTCTAGAGGTGCCTTTTTCTTCTATTTTTTAAAAACAGTGGCCCTCTTTTTCACAGAACTCAGAACAATATCGCCATCAGAATAAACAGCATGAGCAGGACTAGGGCCTAGGTTCCTTCTCAGGTGAAAGATCTCCCAGGGGCACAATAATAGTAGACACCGTTTGGAGATCGACATCAACATCCAGATTTACCCGTGAGGAACCTGGTGTCTCATCCCAAATAAGAGCTGTCTTGAGTGCTGGAGATTCAAACTCTCCTTGGGTTGAGGGACCAGGTCCCTCCCACCATTTCTCCCTTAACCCCTTTATTACCTGTCATAGCCCGTAAGGTATCAACAAAACCAACAATAATTTTAGCCTCACTTTTCAAGATATTAGTCCTACCATGACCCGTTTCAGATAATGTCCCCTCAAACTCTATTGAAGGCTCATTTACCCCTTTAACACTATCATGTGGATTGTGATTACCTGATTTTGTGGTGCTGTCTTCAGTAACTTCTTTGTCAACAACTTTATCTAGTTCCTCTGCAACACCAACATCGGCACCCATGCACGTCACCAGAAACCAGATTTTTCTTCACACTGCCTTGTACCTCTGTTTCCACAACCGTTTGACAAAGATCTTTGTTAGAAGGAAACCATATGGAAGACCAAAGAAGTTACTGAATAAAACACCACAAAATCAGGTAATCACACTCCACATGATAGTGTTAAAAGGGTAAATGAGCCTTCAATAGAGTTTGATCATAGTCTATCCCTTCTTCTTGATTGTAGCCTTGAACCACTAGCCTTCCCTTGTTTCTTATAGTGTTTCCAAATTCATCAAGCTTATTGCGAAACATCCATCTAGTCCCAATCACTGTTCTGTCTGAGGGTCTAGGGATCACGTGCCACACCTTGTTTCTTTCAAATTGACGGAGCTCTTCTTGCATATCAACTATCTAGTCAGGATCTTTCAATGCTTCCTTGATATTCTTGGGTTCAATTTGTGACAGGAAGGCTGTGGAGGCAAGCATGTTTCTCTCCTTAGATCTAGTTTGAATATCAGAGTCTAAGGGAGTAATCACATTTTGAAGTGAAGGCAAACATGCTTCCTGTTGGATACTTGAACTGCAGGAATAGAGGGACCATGCTTTCCATGTTCGATCCATTATTGACATCAACAGAGGCATGACTTCCACTTCTTTGTCTAGCTTCAAGAGTGCCTGATACGACATCAACTACTCGATGTTCAGCTTCAAGTGGAGTAATGACAGGACGACGGGACCAGGTTCCTCTGTGCCTTCTGTAGACTCTACTGCGTCTTTTTAATTGCTTTGCTTGATTTGACTCACCAAATCAGTCTTTCCATTTGAGATTTCTATTGATTCATCAGACTCTTGAAAATTCCCCATCTTCAGCTTCATCATTGAGTGTCCCTTTATCACCCAATTCATTTGATTCATCAAAGATCACATGCACATTTTTCTCCACACACTGAGTTCTTTTGTTGTAGACCTTGTATGCCTTGTTGTGAGATGAGTAACCAAGAAAGATTCCTTCAGCACTTTTTGCATCAAATTTTTCCTAGACTTCCTTACCATTGTTGAAAACAAAGCATCTGCATCCAAAAACTCTTAGGTAAGTAATCTTGGGCTTTTTCCCATTGATCAATTCATAAAGAATCTTCTCAAGCAGGGACCTAAACATCCATCTGTTGATCACATGACATGCAGTGTTGACAGCTTCAGCCCAAACATCTTTAGATACACCACTTGCTATCAACATTGTTCTAGCCATATCTTCAAGTGTCCTGTTTTTCCTCTCCACAATACCATTTTGCTGAGGTGTTCTAGGAGCAGAAAAGTTGTGACTTATACCATTTTCAGCACAAAACTCTTCAAATTTGGCATTGTCAAACTCAGTACCATGATCATATCTAATACACAATGTTATTTTCTAGTTTCACTTAAATCTGTTTCACAAAGACAACGAACACAGGGAATGTTTCATCCCTGGTTCTTAAAATAGAGTCCAAGTGAATCCGGAGTAATCATCAACAATCACAGAAATCTACTTCTTTCCTCCTCTACTTGGGATCCTTATTGGTCCACAAAGATCTATGTGAAGAAGATCAAGTGGCCTTGAGGTACTCACTTCTTTCTTAGGTTTAAAGGAGGATTTGACCTGTTTCCCTTTTATGCAAGCATCACACGTCTTGTGATCTTTGAACTTGGCATTTGGTAGCCCACGGACCAGGTCCTTCGCAGCAAGTTTGTTCAGCAATGAAAAACTTGCATGTCCTAGTCATCTGTGCCAAAGCTCAACATCATCATCCATAGCACTTAGGCATGTCAAATCACTACCATTCAAAGAGTTAAAATCTGAAACATATATATTCTTGAATCTTTTTGCTATTAGCACCACTTCACCAGTTTTGAGATTGGTGATTGTGCAAGAGCACGACAAGAATTTCACTTTATTTCCTTTATCATAGATTTGTGACACACTTAACAAGCTATATTTTAACCCATTTACATAATACACATTCTCAATTGCATGTGAGAGTGTCTTCCCAATCTTGCCAACACCAAGAATATATTCTTTCTTGCCATTACCAAATGACACACTCCCACCTTGAAATGCCTTGAGTGAGAGAAAATCATCCATTTTACCAATCATATGCTTTGAGCAGCCACTATCCATATACTATCTTTGACTGCCTCCTCTCACCCTATCCTGCAAACAAAACTAACTAGATTTGGGAACCCAAATCAGTTTAGGTCCCTTATAATTGTAAAATGGATGAATCAGGCTTCTTCTAGTCCAAGCAGGTAAGACATTTTTTCTTTTTCGTGGACTAGGTCCTTGTGAATCCATTCACAACAAAATTCTTATTTTTCTGAAGTGACTGTAATCTGGCTTTGCATGCACTCTTGTAATGACCAGTCTGACCACAATGAGTTCACAACCAGTTTTCAGTTGTAGTGACATATTTGCTACGGAGATTATAAGGAGTTTTTTCTTTTTCAAAACCAAGACTTTGCCTACACCCACCTTTATTATTGTACATAAAGGTAATTATATCAGAGGACCAGGTTCAGTGAAGCGACTTATCAAGATTCACTTTTCCTCTTTTTAATTCTTCCTGTAGCTGTCTGTTTCTTTCTATCTCAGTAGTGAGACTCATTTTAGTTTTCTTAAGCTACTTCTCAAGCTCCAATTGAGTCTCACTAGCTACACCCTTTCCTTTAGAGTGAGTATCCATCCATTTTTTCATTTGATTTTCTAACATGGTGTTTTCTTTAGTTACCTCATCAACATGTTCTTTCAAATCTACAATGGAAACTACCAAATCATCCCTCTTGTTCTAAATCACCAATTTCTTCATTTAGAGCACTCTTCTCTTTAACAAGATTGTGATAAGCATCGATTAACAGATTTGCTAACAATATTAGTTTCTCTTGAGAGTAAATTTTCAAGTTTTTATGAACATCGAGAAAGTTTACCTCTTTTTGCTCATCATCAACAACATCTGATTTGGCGATGAGTGCAAAAATTGACTCATATTCTGAAGGTTCATTGTCAATGGCCATCATAGATGTATCACCTTGGTCATCATCATCTTCAGATTTGCTGGAGAAGTCTCCCCAAGCAGCAAGAGCTTGATTTACCAGGTCATCAACTACATCTCCTCTTGAACTTCTTATTGGGGACCTGATTCCTCTTAGCAGTCTTTTCAATACTGTTTTTCTGATTTTCCTGCTTGTGAAAGACATTTTTTAATGAAGTGTCTAGGCCTCCCGCACTTGTGGCAACATTTGCCATTTCCTTTAAAGTTTTTGCTGGAGCTTCCTTTTCTTGGGATCCCACCATTTCTTCGAACCATCTTTTGAAATATACGGGTGAGGTATGCCATATCAGATTCGTCACTGCTTGAGTCACTGTTGGCAGCCTTGAGAACGAGGTTCTTCTCTTTCTTTGGCTCTTTATTTTCAAGATTTTTTCTAGTTCTCTTTATCTCGTAAGTCTTGAGATTGCCAATTAGCGAATAAATGGTTAGTCTTCAAGTTCTTGGCTTCGTATATGGCATTTACCTTGCTTCCCAAGAATCTGGCACGACACCAAGTAATTTTCTGACCAGTTTGTTGGTTGAAATGACTTCTCCGAGTGAGTGAAGCTCATTTATTATAGAGGTGAACCTGATATGCATATCTTGGATTGACTCATCCTCTCTCATTTTGAACAACTCATACTCTGTGGTGAGCAAGTCTATCTTGGACTCCTTTACTTGAGTGGTTCCTTCATGAGCTGTTTTGAGAGCTTCATAGATATATTTAGCAGTTTCACAAGATGAGACATGATTGTACTTATCTGGTCCAATACCACACGAGGATTTCTTGGCCTTGAAGTTCTTCTCTACTGCCTTTCTGTCCACATCATTGTATTCCTTCCTTGACTTTGGAGTAGTTGTAAAACTAGATAGATCTGTGTTCATAGGAACATGAGGACATCACAAATGATGTCCCACAACTCAGAATCTTCAGCCATGATGGAATCATGCATCCTTGTTTTTCACCACCCATAGTACTTTCCGCTGAACCTTGGTGGTGTTATGGTAGATTGTCCTTCCTCTAAGTTTGGTGGAGCAGTTATGAGAGAGATATTTTCTAGATGTTAACCTTTTAGAAAGCACCTACTCTGATACCAATTGATAGAAACTAAGAGTCCACCAAACAATATAGAGAATCAGGTTCTCTATCTGTTCCCTTAAGTGAAGACAGAAAGTAAATGACACACGATATTTACGTGGAAAACTCCTTGCTCAAGGGATTAAAAACCATGACCTACCAAGTAGGATTCCTAACTTCACTAACTGAGCAATTTCAGATTACAACCTATTGCAATCTAGTAATTAAACTATTAATCCCTCATCCCTTACAATAACTCTATTGTAAGCCCTTTACAATAACTCTATTGCAAAGCAACAAACCTTGACTAACTCTAGCCAAGAACACAAAACAACAAAGATTGAAATCTGTCTTACAATGACACTTTATTGAAAGTAGTGTAGGATTATAAATAAAGAACAAAATAACAAAGATTCAAAACAAACTAAAGGACTTAGACATCTTCAGTGTCGGGATCTGGTCCTTGAGTTTGTAGCAACTTTGTTCTTGAGAGAACCTAGAAAGCAATGATGACTAGCACTTGAGAGAATGTGATTTTCAGATTTGCAAGTGTTAGGTTAAACCTTGTAACATGTTGTATATATATATTGAGGAGCATGTGTGAAGAGATAGAGATAATCCATCTTTTGGTTTGGCCTCTAGTGAGCTGTAGCTGTGCTGCTGTACTACTGCCAGTGAACAATACATCTTTACAACTATAGTGTTGAATGTACGACAGCCAAGTGAACGGATCGCATACCTGGTCCCTATCTGGTTCCTCTCATGTTTGGAAAATTATCAAAACACAAAATAACATAACTTATCAGTGATGGTGATGTTTTTTTTTGGTGGATGTGGGGGTGGGATGGGGGATCAGAAGAAGAAGAAAAGACAATTCAAAGTTGACCTCCCGGTCTTGAAAGTCATATGAGTAATCCACATTCATTTTTCTTTTTATTTGACAGGATGAATTCAAAGTAATTTGTTCTCATTCTCAAAAATATCAAAGTAGTTAGTTGTAAATAAGAGAGCCACGTCTCCTTATAAAAAAAATAAAAAAGAAGAGAGCCACGTCTTACCTTTTTTTAAAAGGTTTAGCTCATTTTAGTGTAGATTAATATTTCATCTAATTGGATTTAGTATAAGTGAACTAAAACTATAGCGGCCTTGATTTCTTTGGGGAAGGAATCAGAACTTCTATATGTTTTCCGTGAATCACTATTGCCAAAGTTAATATAAGAAGTTGCTTTTAACAATGTCTTGCTGAAGGCATATTAGGGTAAAATTGTGATATATAAGTCTCTCCATACTTTATTTTGATATCTTAAATGCAGGTGTGTCAGCTAGAGCATCAACTCTTCAATCACTTCTTCCCATCATCTTCAGAGGACATTTCGAGTTTGACTCCTCTTATAGATCCTCTGTGAGTTGCCTAACTTCTCTTGTGGGGTTCTTCTGCATTTGAACCATTTTGCTGCTTACTCATTTCCTTTCATGTTTTTTCTTTTTCTTGTCTTGGTTTGTTGGTTGGGGGGGGGGGGGGGTGAATTATCTGTATTGTTTTTTCTTGTAGGATTTGGTAGCTTGTGCAATGCCGAAACCTCCCTAGGCCAGAGTTGCTATCAGTGGTAAGTTAAGTTGCGCGACATCCGTCTCAACAGGGTGCGGGATACGTTTCGGATACGGTCATCCAACTTCGGATACTTTGACTGGAGTCCATGGACAAATTTGGGGAAAAATTGAGATTTTGATTTCTCAAAATGAAAGATAAAACAAATTTAAGACATGGGAAATGACATACCTTCAATATTATAGTCCTTTTGTCTCATATTCGCTGCGTCATGTTTCAGGCCAAATAGAGAGAAACAAGAATTCAAGGGGTTGTGTTCTGAGTTTTGACTTCTGGTAGACAATAGTAGCGATTTGTAAGAGGAGTCGGTGGAAGGCCTTGAATGGCGTTCTTTTTCTCTTTTGAGGGAAGAACCAGAGAGCTTAAAAGAAGTTGGGGTCTTTATAGCTCTATTTTTATAATTTTGAATTTTTTTAGCCGAATTCCGGCACCCGAATCTATTCATGGATCCGCACCCCGAATCTTAAAATTTAGATTTTGCCGAATCCGACACTCAGATCCGTACTCGTATCAGATACCCGCACCCGAGTCTGAGCAACTTAGGTGGTAAGTGGGTGTAAACGTTTTCAGACATTATTTGTGTGCTAATAAGAATCAGTGTGAACTATGAGGCAGCCCATTAGCTTAGTGATTGTCGTTTTAGATCTTAGTGTTAGCACAATATTAGTTCCTAGTTTTGAATTTGAAGCCGTCCTGTGGGATCTACGCCTATCTATTCCTTTGAAAGAGCTGCTTAGATTTCCCATCTGGTTTAGATCTGCAGGTTGCTCCAGCCATCAGTTATGAATATGTGCTATGTTTACTTATCAAGTTAGTGTGGTTAACATTTGCTCCTGCGAAGTTTCAACTGCTTTTTATGACCTTAATTCTTCGAGATACAAATGTGGAGGTTACATGTGCAAGTTATAGTTACTTCAAGGCAAACTAGGTCCTTCAAGTATAAGCCTTGGCTTATTCCCCAAAACATAAGTATAAGCTTTAACTCAAAAGGTGGGTAAACAGTTATTTTTTGGTAAAGAATGTGGGAGACCCAACTGGATTATTTAGGCCAAGTTCTTACTTGGTTCTAGGTGGTGTCAGGACTTAAAATTAATTTGAGGAAGTGTGAGATTATCCCCTAGGAGAGGTGGAGGATATTGGATCGCTCGCCCAAGATTTGAATTGTAGGGTTAGAGCTCTCCCGAATACCTATTTTGATTTACTGTTGCTTCAAATAAGGATCATAGGTGTGGAATCCGGCTCTTCAGAGGGTGGAGAAGAGATTAGTTGGGTGGCAGAATAAATATTTGTCCGAGGGAGGGAAAGAAGTGCTTAATAAGCGCACTTCATCGAGCATCCCCTCTTATTACATGGCTTTGTTTCATGCTCCAACTTCGGTCATAGGAAAGTTGAAAAAGATTCAAAGAAATTTTCTTTAGGATGCAATGGATGGGATGAAGGGGAGCCTTGGAGTAACTGGTAAAGTTGCTGCCATGTGACCAGAAGGTCATGGGTGCAGAAATGTGAGGTAAGGTTGCGTACAATAGACCCCTGTGGTCCGGCCCTTCCCCGGATCCCGCGCATAGCGGGAGCTTAGTGCACTGGGTTGCTCTTTTTTTATGCAGCGGATGGGACAAAGAAGTTTCACTTAGTACAGTGGGAGACTATCACATCTCTTAAAAAAAGGGAGGCCTTGGTATAAAAGATTTAAAGGTGTTCAACAAACCTTTACTAGAAAAATGGCTTTGGAGATTTGGGTTGGAGGTACAAGCTTTTTGGAGAGGGATGATAGTTGATAAATACGGGGTCGTAGATGGGGGTTTTGTGGATGATTTGTGTAATATCTCATTTAAGGTCGGAGGCGGAAGGAGAGCTAAATTTTGGGGTCATAGCTGGCGTGGCAACAACTTTTTAAAAGATGAGTTCCAGAGTCTTTACAAGTTTACAACATATCCAAAGAGACCCGACTATCCAGCAAATTAGGGGGACACAAGGTGGAGAGTTCTTTTGGGACTTGAGATTTAAAAGGAACTTCCACTATTGGGAGGTGACAGAGTTTCAATGATTGATGGCTACTCTCCATAAGCAAGTCACTCAGTTTGATAACCTAATGTTTTGTGGCGGGGTTTGGGGAATAATGGAAGGTTCTCCGTTAAGTGATTTTATGAGAAACTTTTGGTTAGGGAGGTGGATGCTTTTCCATGTAATGCAATTTGGATACCTAAGGTGCTGAGAAATGTATGCATTTTTCACTTGGCTAACTACTAGAGGGTGATCTTGACAGCGAAAAATCTTAAAAAGCTAAAGGTTGTTTATGTCATTGGCGTTACATGTGCAAGGAGGTGGGCGACGACGTGGATCATCTTCTTCTACACTGTGGTCTAACCATGAGGTTATGGTGGCATATGCTTAGGTGGTTTGGTACTTCATGGGCATGCCAAAAACTAGGAAAGAGTTGTTGTTTTGTTGGAAGAGTGGGAGAAGGAGAAGACGCAAGGCATGGAATGTGGTCCCTCTTGCGTTAATGTGGGTTGTCTGGAGAGAGAGAAACAAGAGAGCTTTTGAGGGGGTAGAGTCGAGTTTTCGGTCGAGGATTCCTCAGTCTCCGATCACTTATTTTCTTCTGGTGCACCCATAGAGTATAGAGGATTGGGTGGAGTTTGTAAAGAATCATTTATTTTTGTAGATTCTATACCTTTTATATACCCCTTGTATACGACAACTTTTTTGCCATGTTTATGAATGAAAATATATTTATTTGATTAAAAAACCATCTTATTTATGTAGTCCATGGGAAATCATATGTTTGAGCTTACATCCAGTACAATTACATTTCCTTGTTATCTCTGCATAACATGATATGGATATCCTGTGCATAGCATCTAAATTCACGTGCTCCTGACCCATCTCTCGGTTGGTCCAGTTACAACAGTTTAATGAAACATTGACACGTTTTTCTCCCTCCGTCCCATTTTAGGTGACAATGTTTGACTGTGCATGGAGTTTAAGAAAGAAAGACGGACTTTTGAAACTCGTGGTCTATGACAGGCCATATATATTTGTGTGATATCATATTAGAATTGTAAGTTCAAAAGTTAAATTATTTCAAAAAAAGGTGTCGTTCATTTTTGGATAGACTAAAAAGGAAAGTGTGTCACATAAAATGGGACAAAGGAAGTATTATCTATATGCCCCTGAAGCTGCTGGAACTTGAGCTTTATTTCTTTGATAAGTAAACTTGATCTTTATGTGTCTTTAAGGTTGCAATTACCTCTAATGTGAACCTTTGACTCCTACCAACTGCAGGTGTACTTTCCTATATGATACATTGCGTCCTAAACTTATTCACGAAACAAACCTGGATGTTCTTTGTGAACTGGTTGATATCCTTAAAGTTGAAGTTCTAGGAGAACAACTGAGCAGACGGGGGGAGTCATTGGCTGGGCTACGTCCAACACTGGACAGGATTCTAGCAGATGTTCATGAGCGATTAACTTTTCGTGCTCGCACCTATATCCGTGATGAGGTAACATCTAAAGTATTGATTGGGCATTTTATTTAAATGCTGTTTGGCGGCTTATCTGTTACTTGGATATGAGATCATATTATGCTAAACTTTGCTCATAAAATCACTCACTTTAATCACTTTATTATTCTCCGCTTGCCTTGATTTTACCCCATAATCAGCACCCTCATGGATAAATGAATAGTGCCAAAATTAGTTGCTGGATAAATTAGGCCTTTTTTCCCCTATTGCAAGATTGCAGTTAAAAGTGGAACGTTCGTTTATACTCCAACATAAGCAGGTAGTATCTCATGGTATATACTCTTGTGCAATAGCTTAATTTTTTCTGTTTATTATTCTCTTAGCTGCACTATCTTCCATTGTTGTGATATGTAGTACCTTCGAACAGAATCGCCAATTAGTGAAAATGAGGGATTATCCAAGAGGCTCTTGAGTGAATTATACCAGTTTATGTGATGTTGGGTAACTTTTTGTAATTTGAAACTAGTATGTACTCCATCCTTTTCTGAATTACCTGGTTTTATTTGAGTGTTGGAGATACCAAGGAAAAATGAAAATTTAAAAGGTTGTACATTATAGTTTTTCTCTCTTTTGATAGCTAAGAATAATTTTGCAAACCCAAAGCCCCAAAAAGGGATAAGATCCCAGAAAAAGCCCCCACAACTCTATGTCACTACTTATTTACAAATTTATGGAAAAATAGATGCCTATCCATCATTATGAGGAAATTTTGCTTGTGTTTACCTTATTTTTGCTACTGTTCATTTGATATTTGTTCAGAGTTCATTCGGTCTCCGAGCTGATCTTTTCTCCTTCCTGCCATGCTTCCATTTCTACTCTGTGCATCGTTTGTTTGGACTAATAATGCAAAGCGGTATGAGCTTCAATGTTGTACAATGTTAGCTTGAGATGAGTTTAAATGGGAAACATTGTCAGTGATGATTCATATAGCCAGCCCCAACTAGTTAGGAGTGAGGCATAGTAGTTGTTGGTCGGAGTTTCAATGGATTTGAATGGAAATGGAAACTGTCATCTATTAGGGGAATATGATAAGTTGGGATTGATAAGAGAAGGAAATTAGACCATATAAATTGGGATAACTGGAGTAAGAAGTGCATATGTATGTTTGGTTCTGTATGCTGGAACTTTCTCACAATCAACCAGTGGTCTACAAATAATTTGGTCTGCCTTCTTCCCTGCTTTGTTTTCAGATTGCAAACTACCTTCCTTCAGATGAGGATCTTGATTACCCTAAAAAGTTGGAGCAATCTGTTTCAGCAGAATTGGATTCACCATCTGTAAGTGCCAAACTCTTTGTCTTGTGATGGGTATTCAGTTGAATTCTGTAACATATATCTTCAGAGGAAGTAAGAGCTAGGATGGCTTTTATCTTTATCTTGTTTTCTTTGGTCTTTGTAAGATTTTGGTGGAGAAGTTTGCAGTTTGATATATCAGTGTTATCAAAAGCGAAAAGCGCAAAAAAGCTCAAAGGTCCTTTGGGACTTTAAGCGCAAATAAAATGTGAGCTTTAATGAAAAAAGGCGCAATGAGAAAAAAATACAAATGTGTGTGTAGTCCAAGAATAATAATCATAAGCATGAATAACAAATATGTGTCCAAGAAATTGAAAAATATTTACGATAAAGTGAAATATCAATTGTTTAGTGTCGTATCTTTAGGATTACGCTCATTCGCAAGGAAAAGTATGCATTAGAGCCTTGATAACGGTACTGAAACACCCATAAAGCGAGGCGAAGCGCTCTACATGTTTTGCGCCTCGCTTCAAGGCTTAAGCGCGCCTTTGACAACACTAAACAACAATAACAACAACATACCCAGTGTAATCCCACAAGTGGGGTATGGGGAGGGTAAAATGTACATAGGCCTTACCTTTACCTTTACAGGATAGAGAGGCTGTTTCACGCCTTTGACAACACTGATATATTATCTTTTTATGGTTCTGTAATCAATATATTGCTTAAGGGTGTGAACTGACTCTACTTGATCCTTGATTCTAGTTGGATGACATTTACTGGACCGTGTGAAGCAAGCTATATTAAAGTTTCAAGGTGTAAAAATTGAAAATTAGAGGTCTGATGGAATTTGTATTTTAAAATTCTTTTTTCTTTTTGAGAAAGAGTTTTAGGATTTCTGTTAGTATAGAGCTTTTTATTGGTTATTTTATTTTCAATAGGTCAAGTGTGCTAGGTTAGCAACCTTCTTAAAGACTTGCTGTATATCAATAAATTGTTTTAGAAGAAAATAAGTTAATTTATGTAACCTGAATTTGTTTTTTGCAGATATTTTTCCCTGCCTCTTTGCTGTCAAACATGCTTTTCTGCTATTTTGCACCATCCCCTGCTTCCTTATTTTAAATTTGGTGCAGACTGAACAAAATCAAGATGTTTCCGGAACCTGGTATCCTCCCCTGGAGAAAACCATATCATGTCTATCAAAACTGTATTGTTCTCTAGAATCAGCTGTTTTTACTGGATTAGCTCAGGTAAGCAGTTACTTTTGCTATCAGTGCCCCTTCTAATCGTAACCAGATGCTTCTGGACCCTTATTTCCTGTTTTTCTTTCTCAGGAAGCTGTAGAGTTCTGCTCATTATCCATTCAAGTAAGTTTCTTTTGTTGAAGTTCATCTATTTGATTGTTCTGCTGATTATGCTGTGAAATTTTTGATGTTGTATCACTAATATTTTTTGTCAATATGCTGTTTGTTATTGCTAAACTTTTAATTCCTTCAGAAAGCTAGCAAACTTATTGGCAAAAGATCATCATCAATGGATGCACAACTTTTCCTAATAAAGCATCTACTCATCCTGAGGGAGCAGGCATGTTTCTCTTACTTTCTTTTGAAATTCCTAGTTCGTCATAACTGCAGGATTCTAACTTAAGATGCCTTCCAGATTGCCCCATTCGACATAGAATTTTCAGTCACACACAAGGAGCTTGATTTTTCGCATTTGCTGGTGAGTATTGAGAGTACTATTTTCATTGGTATTCATTGTCCATCATTTCTCTGTTGCAGATGTATTTTTCTTAGATTATAACATTATCTGAATTGGAGAAGAAGCTCTTTTTGGATATTTTTCTAGTTTGTTATAAAGGCAGAGTTTACTCTTTCCACTATGCAATACAACAACAAAAACATACCCAGTGAAATCCCACAACGTGGGGTCTGGGGAGGGTAGAGTGTACGCAGACCTTACCCCTCTACCTTGGTAGGTAGAGCGGCTGTTTCCACTATGCAATATTTGATTGAAATCATCTCTTATGGAATTTAGAAGAAATGGAAAGTTAACTTCAGTGAATTCACACTAAGTAACCTATTTGATCTCCGTTGTCAAGTTTGAACCCTCGTCATTTTCCTTCACAACTTCCCTGATTGTATCCTTATGGTAACTCTGGCTGACACTACTCATAGATGCATGCTGCATCAGGCACAGTTATGTCTTAAGAGTTAATTTTTCCCTTGGTTTTCAGTAAAATTGAAGCATTAGTCATCATTTCAAATCAAAATCTTAATTTAGAGTCAAACTTACAAACTGCTTCCTTCACAAATTTATGGCTCTGAGTCAGATGGTGCTAATACTCAAGTGACAGACTATCCCATGTATAAGATTCTGATCCGATCCATGATCGTGAAGACAGTGGTGTACTTGTACGTATACCATGATAGAGCTGTAGATGAATAGTTCTCAGGTGGGAAGATTGGGTGGTGGTAGGATAGGGCCAGTCCAAACAGAGGTGCCACCCGATCTCCCTGAAGATCCTGTCACCGAAAAGGAAAAAAATCTCTAAAGTCCAAGTGATGCTAGCTGGAGTAAAGATCTTGCTGTGGTGTGCCAAAATAATTGTTCTATCCAACACACAGGCTGGAGACACTTTGTTGTCCAATAATGTTCTCGAATTTCCTTCAAGCCAAATGCATCATACAATTCCAAACATTGCTCTTCTCCGTAAAGTTTTCTCTTGCTAGAATATTCCAAACCCAAAAATTGATGCAAAGAACAAGCTTAGATGAGAGAAACATCTATGCTGCACCCAAGTTGCTGAAAGATCTCTGCCACAATTCCCAGAAAAAGAACAATGTGAAAATAAACGAGAACGAGTCAAGTATATAACCCCCATTATCGTGAAACTCTTCAAAGGCTTCTATAAGTCCATGTTAAAGTATCCCAGTATGTCTGAGAAAAGGTCATCGTAGCCCAACAACAACAAATATTGTCTGAAATTCTCGCTTTCAAGGCTTTGATGTAATGGTAAGAGTGTAGCGCGTGATATGCGGGTTAGGCGCACATTATGGGTTCGAACTTTGCTGCAGACAAGAGGCGTCTGGTATTTAATTTGAGAAAGGTAGAGGGGTAGGCCCATTATCTACTGAGCTTCGAACCGTGCATAACTGACCCTCGGGGATTTCTTGGTTAAAGAAAAGATTGTCTAATCTCATCTCAAATCCATTGACTGTTTCCTATTATGTAGCGGAATGGACCATCAGTTTAAACCTTCAAATCTGAGCTTCAAACTGTGCGTTACTGAAACTCGGGGATTTTTCGGTTATAAAGAAAAGATTTTCTAATCTCATCTCAAAGCCATTGACCGTCTCCTATTCTGTAGGGGAATGGACCATCAGTTTAAGCCTTCAAATCTCGTGCTACATGTGCCCAATTTATTAGCTTTAGATTAATGTTTGATTGACTGCTAGATTGTAAAATTTTCTTTTGCATTTGTTATAAATTTCCAGGAGCATCTGAGGCGGATTCTAAGGGGTCAGGCATCAATCTTTGACTGGTCGAGATCAACTTCATTAGCTAGAACGTTGTCTCCTCGAGTTTTGGAAAGTCAAATTGACGCCAAAAAGGTATCTGCTCCACTAGTTTACAGCAGTTCACTTGAGTGGCTTTTAGTATCAATGGGTTGTAGTATTTTTATTTAGCGCTCTCATTTCATTAAGAAAAATAATCGTCATGTATTTAGGTTGACTAAAAAAAAAAAGGGCAGCCCGGTGCACTAAGCTCCCGCTATGCGCGGGGTCCGGGGAAGGGCCGGACCACAAGGGTCTATTGTACGCAGCCTTACCTTGCATTTCATGTATTTAGGTTGACTCTTCTGTATAAACAGATATCACTTAATTAATCAATCTACACCTAAATTCCAAACTTGTTAGTATCGACAATCGTCATAATTTGACAATTTCTATTCTAACCATCAACCTGCATCACACTCCTAGTTTATCCGTACTTGGGGGATTAGGAACAGAAATTACACCAGGTGTCCAGAATTATTCTCTCCCATATCTAGTGTCCACTAATTGTTTCTGTCAAATTAGGCATTGAGCCGGCCTAACTCACACCCTAAAAGCTAGCTCAAAGGGAGGAGGATTGCTCAAGCCTTATAAGGAGCCCATGGTTCTCGTCCGTCACCAATATGGTATATTCTCTTCACCCTCCTCACGCCCAGATCCAGACATTTTTTTTTATTTTTCGGGGGCCCACATAGGATCGGGCCTGGGCTGGATTCTGATTCCTTGTCAAATTAGGCATTGGGCCTAACTCACACCCCAAAAGTTAGCTCAAAGGGAGTAGGATTGCCCAAACCTTATAAGGAGCCTAGAGTTTCGTCCGTCATTGATGTGGTATATTCTCTTCACCCCCTCACGTCCAGATCCGAACATTCTTTTTCTGAAGAGAAATATACCACATCTGTGTGAGATGAGATCCTTGGCCTCTTTATAAGGCTTGGACAATCCTCCTCCATTTGAGCTAACTTTTGGGGTATGAGTTAGGCCCAATGACTAATTTGACATGGTATCAGAGCTAGGCCCATGCCCGTTCCGATGTGGACCCTCGGAAAAAAAGGGGCAGAATGCCCCCGGACCAATTGACCGGTCCCGGACCAATGGGGGTGAAAAAATTCCCCCGGTCCATGAATGTGCACGCTCCAGACCGGACAGTGGAACCCAGATAAAAATGTCCGGATCTGGGCGTGAGGGGGGTGAAGAGAAATGTATCACATCGGTGTGGGATGTGATCCTTGGCCTCCTTATAAGGCTTGGACAATCCTCCTCCCTTTGAGCTAGCTTTTGGGGTGTGAGTTAGGCCCAATGCCTAATTTGACAGTTTCCATAGTTCCTTTCTATTATCGTTGTATCTCCATAACCACTTGCACAACAGACTTTTATTTTAAAAATTTCAAAGCTAATCCCCCACCTTCCTTATCTTTTATAAGCTCCTGCCACCAGATGAACTATTTTCTTTTCATAATTTCCTTCCCAGAGGAAATTGCTTCTCGTGGAATTCATCTTCCTTTCTACACAGCCAGGGATGGGAAAAAGTGACATTCAAGCACTTAATTTTCTTATGTTAGGTAAATTCTGTCTGGACAGGTCTATCTAGGATGCTGGTCAGTTTTATTTCTTCTTATTATTTGGTTTTCTTGTATCTTCTCCCGTCATTTTTCTTAGTTATTCATGAGCTCCATAAATCAAATAAATTATATCAATATATGCCAAATGGTGTTGGAGTTCCATTAACATTATCTGTGATATGTAGTATAACCATCGGTGAAATTCCTAGATGCATCCATTGCAACAAATTTGTGAATTCTCAAGATCATGCAAAGGTCTTAATATTGGCTTCGGGCTGGTATTCTATCCCAATTGTACTGCTAAGACAATTTTATTTTCTTCACCATAGTTCTGTGACAAATAAAACCACTTACTCCCTCTGTCCCAATTTATGTGATACACTTTCCTTTTAAGTCCGTTCCAAAAAGAATGATACATTTCCTTATTTAGCAACAATTTAACTTTAAACTTCACCTTTTACGCTTAATGAGATGATTTATAGCCACACAAATATCTTTGGCTTGTTTTAGACCACAAGATTGAAAAGTCTTCCTTTATTTCTTAAACTCCGTGCCCAGTCAAACTATATCACATAAATTGGGACGGAGGGAGTATTTACTAATAATACTGATGCCCCTTCCTTTTAGTTTGTCATCATAGTTTTAAAGTTAGGTACAGGTGGGAGGGTGGTAAAACAGGTTTACATTCTCCTCTTTGTCCATTATGCTTGATAATTCTTTCTCCTTCCTTTCTTATATCACCTTCTGCTTGGCCTCTTCCTTTTCTCTGAAACAAGGGTATCGACATTTACATGGACAAGTGTGACTTTATAAACCCTCATCCCTGGTAAAAGTTGGCTAGGGTGGAATAGATGGCTATATAAATGATGAATACAATTTTTTTAGAAGTTTAATTTATGGTAAAAAACTTCTTCGAATGCAGGAATTGGAGAAAAGCCTGAAAACTACTTGTGAGGAGTTCATCATGTCAGTGACTAAGTTAGTTGTGGAACCATTGCTTTCTTTTGTGACAAAGGTTAGTTCTGTTTATTTCGTCTTTTATTCTTTTCTTTATTTGTAGGAGCAGTCTTTCAACATTTTCAACTTTCTTCTTTAAATAATTAACGATCTCTCTCGGGGTACCTTTTCTTCTCTTGATAAAGAACACTTTCTCCATCCCACGTATCTCGGTCATTATAAGTGTAACTTTTCACTATTTATTTATAATTAATCGAGCTCTCATTAACTTTTAAGTGCTCAAGCTGCCATCTCCTTGTATACTTTCAACTTCTTTCATACATTTCTATATGATTTGTTTACCGCCATCTTTTTCTCATCTAATTTTGTTATTGAAACTTACCAGCTGTCTATACCTTTGACATTAGAGTTTGGGACATATTACCTATGTCTTACTTCCATTTGAAACAGTTGTAGCTTTGTAGTATTGTAAGAAAATACAAACACTTTGTCCAATTAACGGACTCCAGGCTGCTGGGGATAGGACAAAGGAGGGTCGAATGTTATTTTTATTTTATAATTTCCATTTAAAACATTTGTAGCTTCTTCATTAAAAAACAGTTGGAGTTGTAGCTTTGTAGGTTGTATTGTAAGAAAACATGAACTCTTTGTCTAGTTAACTGACTCCAGGTTCAAATCGGCGGGGCATAAAGCACTTTGTTAGTTTTTCCTTTCTGTCCAAGCCTTGGCGGATAGAGTTACTCAATACTTATGCTGGTGGGGGTAGCCAATACCTCGTGGGATTAGTGTAGGTGCACGGAAGCTGGCCTAGACACCACGGTTATTAGAAAAAAGGTTAACTGACTCCAGGCTGCTGGGGTAGGAATTGTGGGGTTGGGGGTCTCTGTAAGTCAACTTCAGAGACTTGAAATTTCCCCAACCTTCAGTGATTTTTAGTACCCACATACGGTCGTATTTCGAACATGGGTGTTGAACTTTGAATGATTGCGTGTTGTGGATGGGTTATCCCGATATTCTTTCACCTTCTTACTACAGAGAAGGGAAATTTTACTAATGTCAGTCCTAGATGCATGGCCTACTGCCTATGAGAAAATTTATGTGGAAACTATCAATCTAGTGAAATTTCGATTAGTGTCCCTTGTGAATACATCTCATTTTCTCCAGAAAAGAAAAAGAAAATGAAGATTTGTGGTTATCTGGAAAATTTCAAGAGCAAAGGATTGTTTGTAAATGGGAAGAATTGTATCAAAAGATTAGCTTTCCAATCTTGTTGCAATTTTTCCGAAGTGCTACTTTGAAATAAACTTCTGTCCGCTTTACAAACATGGTTACAGTCTTGTATGATATAAAGTGGATGGTCCAAACTGTCTAGAGAGAGAAGTAGACTCTAGAATGTAGAATCTAGCTAACTGGAGCTCAGGTCATACAAAGAAGCACTCATTTAGCAAGTCATAGAACTAGAAGGAAGTTGTTGGAATTTGGTATCAGGCAAGGTACCATGGTTTACTCTGTCAGATGAGCACATTTAGAGAAGGAAGAGATTCTTGTAAACTTGCGGCTTTTTTAAAAATGGGTGTGTTCGCCGTGGTTGTCAGAAACTGGGTTATTGAGGAACGGGGAGTAGCTGACATGCTGAAGAGAATAACCCTCACAAATATCACTCCAAAGAAGAGGTTCACCCAAAGTATTTTTCAGTGCTAACTCTATGGGATATACAGAATTCTCTATTACAAAGAATACTCAAGATGAGTTTCTAAACAATTCCTGGGGTGATTCATTTGAAGGAAGAAGACCGATATTTATAGGGGAAGTTCTTGGTCTCCAAGTAAGGAATAAAAGAAATTACGTGTATTCTTTGGCTCCAAGATTAGCCATTTGCAGATGCCTAATTTAGGTCATATTTTGCAAATCTTCACCTTGGCCTAAATTTGGTTGATATTGCAATTTTACTCCACCTCTAGAAAAGCCTCAATGGGCTTATGTCACAATTTGATGATGTCAGAATCAGATAGATCGGATGTCAAAACTGTAGCAGTACCTTTAGTAGTAGATCACAACAGATTGTAGAAATAATCTCCACCTTCAGCAGAATCATAGTTAGAAAACAAGTCCCTACTGGGACACATGATACAAACAATCTGAATCTACAATAGGCACAGGAGAATGGGCGTAATCTACGCCAGTTTTTGGAAACTGAAATGAAGGTGTCTGATGGAATTGTGAGCAGTGTGTGTGTTAAAGGGGGAGGGAAGATGGGTTGAATATATATACCAAGCTTAGAGGAACGCGGGAGGAATAATACTTTCATGGGATTAGATGAAATTAGAGATTGTGGAGGTAAAAAATAGTGAGTTTATGTTAGCAGCTCAGTTTAGACACACTGGGAGTGGGATGGGATGGAGTGAGGATTTTGGGAGGGGGGTATTGTGGGCAGTGTTATCAAAAGTTGAAAGTGCAAAAAAGCTCTAAGGTTAGCTGGGGCTTTAAGCGCAAATAAAGCGTGGGCTTTAATGGAAAAAGGCGCAATGGCGCAAAAATACAACAACAACAACAACACCTAGTGAAAATCCCACAACGTGGGGTCTGGGGAGGGTAGGGTGTACGCAGACCTTACCTCTACCTTGAGAGGTAGAGCGGCTGTTTCCGAGAGACCCTTGGCTCAAGGCAAAAATACAAATATATATGTGTGTATATATATATATATATCCAAGAGTAATAATAATAAGCACGAATACAAATATATGGACAAGGAAATTGTAAAAGCATTACGATAAAGTGAAATATCAATTATCTAGTGTCATCTCTTCAGAAGAGGCTCATTGGCAAGGAAAAGTACATCTTAGAGCCTTTATGATGACACTGAAGCGCACATAAAGCGAGGCGAAGCACTCAACATGTTTTGAGCCTCGCTTCAGGGCTTAAGCGCGCCTTTGACAACACTGATTGTGGGAGGGGTCTAAGGGGAATTTTTATGAAGAACTTTAGCTCTTTACCTGTCTCCTTTATTCTTAGAAATCTGGTACTCCAAGGAGATGGTTAAAAACCCAAGAGCCGCAAATTTTGAATGCGGTCGTGAGCCAAAGTGTTAGAGTCGAAATGTTATGTTTTTACGACCTTGCAGAGTTGTTCATTTCCTTATGAATCTTCTTTTTAAGATTTTAACTATTCGATACAAATTGTCTAAAGGTTACGGCTGTTAAAGTTGCAATGTCTGGTAGTCAAAATCATAAACTGGAGCCTGGGATTGCAAAGCCACTCAAGGATCATGTTTTTGCTTCACCAGAAAAGATTGCTGAGCTTCTTCAGAAGGTAAACAGATAGATAAGCTTATCTTTTGTTGAATTAAAGAAAAATCATTTGTGCAACACTGATTTTGTTTTACACAAATGCCTGAATGAACCAAACCAATTAATTTCCTACTGGTTTTTAATCAACAAACATCATGCCTGCTGATCTTTCGTTATTCAATCAGTATTTCCCTCTCTTTCGATTTACATGCTGATCCACTTATTTGGCACAGGTCAGCACAGCAATAGATGAAGACTTGCCTAGGGTATTGGTAAAAATGAGGCTCTATCTTCAGAATTCATCGACACGTGCAATACTTTTCAAACCCATCAAGTAAGATCTTTTGTGCAGTTACATCGTAATAAAACTTGTTTAATCTGTTTATCTTTTAAATCTTTATACCTGTGAGAAGTAAATGCACGGGAATTATTATTGAATTGTGTAAACTACATTATTACAATGAGCCCTATTTATAGGCAGTACATTGACAATCCTTTTCCATGTAGGACAAATGTACATTAATATTCTAACAATACTTAAGTGGAAAACAAATTGAGAATGGCTGTTTCCTTTTTTTTTTTTTGAAACTGGTAAATATGTATTCCTATGCTGGAGACCTTCAAAAAGTGTTAGGAAAAACAGAAAAAGAAGAAATACTTACAGGGATCTTAATAAATCTACAAAATGATCTATATCTTCTAGTCCTATTTCTTTGCACCAAAAGTAGAAATACTATACAATTCCATTTGACTTTCTGAATGGAATTGAATCTATCTTCAAAACATCTCCCATTTCTTTCTCTCCAAACTGTCCACCAAATGCAGTGTGGGATTATCCTCCACTTCTTCCGACTCTTGCTGCCTCCTCCTCTTTTCATCCAGCAGCTTAGCAGGTCTGCAGTGTGTTCAGGCATAGTCCATCTTGTCTCTGTTATGTTGAGAAATCCAAAGTTGTGCTGAGAATGTGCAATGTAGAAAAAGATGATTGTTGGTTTCATCTGTTTCCTTGCACAAGAAACATCTGGAGACTATGATGGCACCTTCTCTTCAGAACTTCATGTGTCAAACAGGCTTTCCTTGCCACCAACCAAGTGAAACAGTTTATCTTGGTTGGGGCTGAACACTTCCATATGGTTTCTCCATAATTTTGGCTGCTCCCCATTCTGCACCATGCCTTCCTTTCTATATGCTCTGTTTACAGTATTGCCCTTCTCTTTTGTGTCTCCATCTCAAGAAATCAGGTTCAGCATTGGTGCCATTGAAATCACCATCCTCACTAACAGGTTAGCGACCCTTTCAACCTCCCAGTCATTCAGCTAACTTTCATAGGCAGGGGCATAAATGACCCAAACTTGTAACGGAGGATATTTTTAGCCATTAAAACAAAGTAGAGGGGTATTTTTGACCCTTTTCCCTTTTATTTTTAAAAAAATCTTCTTTAGGGGTCAGTATATCCTTGCATGAACTTTCACACACTCAAATTCAATCAATCTTCTGATATGTTTCTTTTTTCTATTTGCCTTTTCTCTATTGGGTTGAACTTTATTTTTGTCCTCTTTTATCCTATCACCTCTGTGTGTGTGTGTATGTGCCCTCTGTGAGGTTTAACTTTGCAAAATTAGGTTGACAAAATCACACTGTTCAGACATAAAGAAACAATAGTTCTCCTTCTGATGTTCATTCCCAGCATAATCTTGTTGCTGAAATGTCTTCCCTAATGAGAGACAACTTGTTGAAATTTTTGTCCCTGTTTCCTTTTCAATATGTATTGATGGTCACGACAAGCTATGCCTATGCATCGGTGTCGTGCCAGAAAATTTAACTGAAGACGATGGCTCTCTACGAGAATGACCTAATTATTATGGAAATATATATACAAACAAACACACATTCATTTAAATTCTGTGGTAAGGTCATGCTTTGTATTGTTGCAAATTCTGTATTTTTATTATTTGAAGGATTCTGAGCCTCTAATCCTTTTTCATTTTTTGTACAGGACTAATATATTGGAAGCGCACGTTCAAGTGCTATCCCTTCTGAAAAAAGAATATACACCTGAGGATAGACAAGACCTTGTCAACATGGTTTCAATGCAGGATTTGGAAGCTAAACTAGATAAGCTTCTATAATGAGCTTCCGTTATAGAAACTTATAATTTAGTGGTTATCATAAAACTTCTACGATGAGCTCCCAAAGCAGTGCTTACTTCAGCTCCAACTTCTGTGATACCATAATTTATCGATGTAGAGGCTCCGGGGACTTTTTTGGCACGGAGGAAGGTTTTAGCACTAGTGCAATTCGTATACATTGATTCGAGGTGATTATAGATCATACATGTAAAGCTTGATTGAAGGAACAACTTAAAGAGTTGGTTTCGGGATTTGTCATTATCAGAATTTCCGATCGACGATCCCCAAGGCTGTGAACAGAACTCGTATTTTTGCTATTGGTGTCAGATTTGGGTTTTTTCAAAATTTTTTTGTACGCCTTGTAATTGTCTCCTTTGTTTTTCTCTGACTCAGTAAATTTTATGACTGTCTCAAGAGACTTAATTAACTTGGTAAATTTTAGCTTGAGAGTAGGTCTAAGGATGATTCAATTTGCGGTAGTAGCTAGCAGGTGATTTGATAAAGTTTATTACTCTCCATTTTACTTTGATTGTCGCGTAGTTTGACTTTGCAAAAAATTTAACAAAGAAATATAACTTTTAAAACGTACAATTTTAAACATGTCGTAACATTGCTATAATTTTTTTTTGAAACTCATGATTTTAAGCATGCCATATTATTTATATAGCTATAAAAGTTTCTCACCAAAATAAATATGAATTGTCTTATTTTTTTCCTTTAACCACAAAAGGAAAACAAATTGACATCTTTTTCTTTCCAATAATTTTGATTTCTGTCCTATAATAAATTGTTTAAAACGTAATACTGGGATGATTGAAGCATAATAATTGATTTGCAGGTTTCTGAAACATGTCATGAGCTCAAAAACAAGTTAAGAAATTATCTGGGAAGGCAAGAGAAAATAAGGGAAAGGAGTGAATGAAATTATTATACGTGGAGGGTGGAGATTCAATTTATGTTTAATGAGCCTGAACGGTTCAGATTTGCTCAAATTGTTGCGTGGATACAACCACCTAACAGACCCTGCTACAGTGCTTATCTGGTATCCTTCCCACCTCCTTTTCTCACACTCTCTTCCTTCTATTGCCTTCTTCTTCTTCCTTATAAACTATCTTCTTCATTGCAAGTTCTCAATCTCTTCCATGGCATCCCACTAGATAGTTGTTATTTTCATTTTTGTCTTTTCTTTTCAATTGTATTTGTGATCAAGTACGGGTTCAAGCCGTGAAAACAGTTCTTGAACCTCACGCATAGCGAGCTTAGCGCACCGCACTGCCTTGTCCTTTTCAGTTGTATTTGTCTCAGTTGATTAATATAATCGAAAATTAGCGATTATGATAATGAACGAAACACGATTGAAGGTATTGGACGAAAGGACCACGAAAAATGAGGAGACCATGGTAAAACATTGAGAACTATCGGAACAATTGGCTACGAAGATTAGGGAAATTGCTTCCTCTTCACGTAACTCTGGCTCGCCTCACACTAGAGTAGCACAGGTATCGGAACAAATCTCGAAGAGATTGTCAGACATTGAGCAACACCAACAACGCAAGGCTAGAGGTGTCAACTTGGGAGATGGTCTACAATCTATGCTTGGCCTGGGAGGAAGAGTTCCTAATCCTCAGAGGCATGAGACGAAAGTTGGACTCCTACATGTACCAGTTCCTGAAGCACGTATAAATCGACAAGCAGGTTGGCAAATCCCTATTTCAAAATTTGATTTTTTCTTTGTTCAATTGGATGGATCCTAAGATTTGGACGAGAAGATGTGATTTTTTTTTATGTCTTTCACATTAATGAGGAACAAATGGTAGAATAGGTGTTGTACACCTGATTGATGGTGAATCATGATATCAGTCCTACTATCTTGAAGGGGGGCTACACAAGTGGAAGAGTTTTTGGAGGAAATCTGTGATAGAATTAGGAAGGAACCCTCAAATGATGTGGTGGAAAGCTTTAACAAGTTGAGACAAACAGAGACAGTTGGCTAATTTCTGGAGAAATTTGAGATGATGCAAGCTCAAATGATAATTATAAATCTTGCTTTGAAAGAATCACATTTTTTATCTAGCTTTGTGGAGTTCTTGAAGGATGAGATCATGATGACAATTAAGCTACTTAAGCCCCATAGTTTGAAAGATTGAGAAGACTAGGATGCAGGAGAAGGCCTCAGAGGCTGTAGAAAGGAAAATCAAACTTCAAATAAGGAATGTACCCCCAGCTGGTATTAATTTTACTTTCAAATCCAATACAACAATATCCACCTCAAAGGGTCCTTTAAAACAGGCATCCATCATACAGAGTCAGTTAGGAGGTCTACAATCATAGGAGGGCAAACAATTTGTGCTACAGCTGTGGAGAGAAATATAGCCCTGGCCGCCAGTGTAAGTTCAAACAGTTGAACTGTATAATTAGAGAGACCGGAAACTGATTGGAGAACAGGATGAAGTACAATAAGTGGAGCAGGAATTACCAGTGAATGAGGCATTGAATAAATGAGTGAAACTAGAGATGCAGGAGGTTGTATGCTTGAATATATTATATGAAAGTGACAAGAGAGTTAATACCATGCTAGATTGCTAGCGAAGGACACCACCAAGAACAGATGTTTGATAATGCTCGTTGACTCTGGTAGTACCCACAGTTTCATTGATGCACATACTGCCAAGGATATAAAATTTAAGGCAACGTACAGCTCTTCCATCAGGGTTATAATGACAGATGAAAATTATATATATTGCACCTTCACTATCAAGAAATCACTTGGACTATGTAAGGTAAAACTTTCAATGAAGATTTAAAAATAATTAATCTAGGTGATTGTGTTATAATCTTGGACAATGGTTGAATGAAAAAATTCAATCTAGTGAAATTTGATCATGAGAAAAACTGTGTGACTATTGGCAAGAATGGGTCCAAAATAGTATCAAAGGAAAATTCTAAGAATGGACAACTGAATCTAATCAACAGCAGCTCTATGAGCAAAATTCTAAGGAAGGGACAAGGGATTATATCTCACCTATTCATGATGAGTACCAGAGAAGCTGTGTATTCACAAGAAATGAGTGAACCATTACTAAAACTACTGAAGAAGTATGACTTATTTGCTGAACCAAGGGCATTGGCTCCAGCCAAATCAGTTAATCCATTTTCTTGAAGCGAGGAGCACTACCTGTCAGTTTGAGACCTTACAGGTACAATGATTACCAGAAAGAAGAGATGGAGGAGCAGGTTGAAGAGATGTTTAGTACTGAAGCTATCCAACACAGTTAATCACTTTTCTCATCACATGTTGTTTTGGTGAAAAGGAAGGTAGTACTTGGAGGTTCTATATTGTAATACCTTGTACCTTCGGGCTAACGTTTGACCCGTACAATGAAAACATAATGGAACCAAGATGTAGAATTTCGGAAGTGTTTTGGAAACTAATCAAGTTATAAGAAGAGTCTTTGGGAAAAGCATAGTCGGAAGCTACTCTACGAGTCATGTTTTCAAGTGAGTTTGCACAAGGCCTCACGTCAAGCGAGTATTCGGAAACTTTTATAAGGAATTTAGGAAAACTTCCTTCATGAACGTTATAGCGCTTTGAAATACCTTTCCATCCATATATGGTGGAGTTCCAATGGAGCTTTGTGCTAGGAGTTGTGATCATTTTACTAAAATGCTGTCAGTACCGTTGAAAAATGTGAAAATTCGTCTGTGTAAAATGGACAGGGAAGCTCGCCCGGCGAAGCCCAGAGCGAGACAACACCTCGCTATAGAACTCGCCCAGTGAGGTGGGATGTCCAAAATACATTTTTGTCAAAAATTCATCTAAGTGTAAAATGAACAGGGGAGCTCGCCCGACAAAGCCCAGAGCGAGACAACACCTCATGGACCTCACTCAGTAAGACAAGGGGTCCAAAATGCACATTCTTTAAATATAACACTTAGTTTGAAAAATTATTCACCAACTCGTCCAACCTCATAGAAAACTCTCTCAAGAGTGTTTTTCTCTCCTCTCGACCTTCCACAACAAGGTAAGTTCGCTCCTAACGATTTCTTAGTAATTCTAGCATTAAATCATGATTAGTAACATGATTATCTAACTAAAACATATGATTAGCAACGAAATCCTTCACAAGCGTTTCAAGCTAGGGTTTGGAGCATTCTTCGTTAGAAATCAATATAGTTCGTTGCTAGGAGCGATTATAGGTATGTAGAGCTTCTATCCACGTGTGGGAACATCATTGTTCTTCTCCATGCCACATTTATCCATGAAACACGAAATTCCACAAGCTTAGAGTTTTTATTCTAAGTTCATGATAATCCAAAATACATGTATTATTATATGTCATGTCTATATTACCAATTCGTTAATTGTATTCCTGAATATCATTATGATTGTCATGAACATGTCCGTAATCAATGTATGTTCGTGTTATCTTTTCCACGAGCTCTCATATATCAGCTATGAACTCAGATTGTTTCACTCCAGGGATTTTTACATGTTTTCATGTAAAAAATTATATACATATACTTATATAGATTTTCATGAAAAGCTATGTTATGTATACATGTTATAAATTATATTATGAATCATATTTTGAAAACCATGGGCGCAGATGCCATTATCATTCATGTTCATATTTTTGGGAGTAATATAGATTTATCGAGAAAGTTCAGATAGCCTAAAACTACGTATGCCAGCGTAGGGTAAGGATCGCTCCACCCAAATGACGATACCTTCAGACTATTAATTGGATCCTTTCATGTCATGTTCATGTCTCATACCCCGGCAAGGTATGTGATTGCTCTGCTGGTCGGGCCAGGTACCAAACTGTACATACTTACTAAGACTCTCCCACTTAAAAATATTTTACTCATGCTACAGCTTGATCATATAGATCACGATCATGTCCAGGTTTTGTTTCAGATTACAGTTCACAGTATTTTAGATTATAATTTACAGTTCACAGCTATAGCTTATAGATTACATTTACAGTTTCAGTTTCGTATTACTTCATGTATCCATGTTATTGATTTGGGCTGTCCATTCCATGAACACCCCACTTACTACTATTTTATTCAGTTGCTTTACATATAAGTACAATTCAAATGTACTGACATCCCTTTTGCTCGGTGCCTACACTTCACGGTGTAGCTACGGTGTTTCAGGACAATAGATCAGTTCGCTAGGATTTCTACAATATCAGCTATTGGTGAGCCCCATCTCATTTGAGGTGTTTGTTTATTTATTTTACATGTCATGTCATGCAGTAAAGATATGCCAGGGCCTTGTCCTGGTAAATAATTTTTAGCAGTCAGACTCATGTTCAGAGGTTTCATAGACTAGTTTAGCATGTCATGTCAGATGTCCAGTATTCAGACTTATTATGTTTTCAGATTATTTCGCAAATCATAAGTATCATGTTTTACATGTTTTAAGTCATTACTATTGCATGCTTTTGATGCCCATGTTGATTCAACAAGTCATGTGGTTTGCTTGATCATATGCAGTCAGACACCGAGTGTCGTGTTTCCCCCAGGTCATGGTTCGGGGCTTGATAAAGTTTGGTATCAGAGCCTAGGTTCAAGTGTCCTAGGGAGTCTATGAAGTCGTATCCAATAGGGTCATTTTTATATGTGCGTGCATGCCACACATATAAATGGTTGACCACCAAGACATTTAGGATTGTCTCACTTTTCATACTCTAGATTGTGCAATTAGAGCAGTGCTTTAAGAAATTCTTCTAACTCGTGCCCTGAAACCTAGAGTAGTAAGTAACATTCTCTCTCCATCAAAATTTGAACGTATCAAATGCGCGAGCGACGAGAAGGAAATTCAAGGTCCAAGTGAGGATGACTACCCATTGGGGGTATAATCGAGAAGTGCATGTTGATAATAGATGAGACTTGAGATAATATCGAAAGTGGAACGAAATTCGTAGTTACTATAGACCAGAGCATCACCTTTATAAAAAAGTGCAAAGAAAATTATCATGTTTTATGATTATCAGTTTACCTCAGTTACCATATACAATATTTCAGTTAGCAGGATTATGGGTTGTATAGTTACCACATTTCTAATTTTTAGTTTATCTAGATTCTTATGACTTGACTTGTGAGTATAAAGCAAGGCCTATGGGTGCTAAAAGAAAGTTTAAGTAACAATTACTACAGTGAGATCTTCATATTTTCAAGTTCGGGTTAAGACCCTAGACTCGCCAAATGGCGCATGATGTATTTATCAGGCGATAGTACCATTTTAAGGATAAGTTTCTGCATGATAGTATACATATGTTCTATACCTTACAAAATAACTTTATTTGGTTTTTTAGACTATGGAGCTACAAGTGTGAGGATGATATTTCAGATTTAAGACCCTATAGGGTAACATGTTATGAAGTTAGCCGCAATGGGCATAAACGGCTCATGATAGTTTTGAGCAGAAAAGAGCCTACATGCAAAATACCTAGGAGGCAAAATGACGTGATATTACAAAATGTGTTTCCGTACGACCTATGTACATAACTAAGAAGAGATGATGCACAACATGAGAACCAAGAGCATGTGATATTGGACTTCAGGGAATAGAATTTTATTTGTGCAAGTTTATTCAGATCAGAATTAGAGAGTATGACGTTAGAAAGTTACTACAAGAAGTAGATATTACTATGAGATGATAAGATGTGACATTTTCCTCTAACGTTATGTGATTAAGTGTTTACCTCATATGTGTATAGTTTTACATGATTTTAAAGTGTATAGAAAGTTTGGGTTAAATATTTTAATCTTTCATTTAAGAGAGACGTAATTGCCCTAAGTTGATCCATGTCTATAGCTCAGAAAAGATAGTATATGACTGCAGAATAGGTTCGGATGATGAGGGAAGCTAGAAATAATTTTACGCTTCACTTTAGTATTCATGACAGAACCATAGAACATGATGCTAGCATGTGGTTAGTAGAGAATAATAAGTATGTTTTGAGTAGATACATTGCATTAGCAATTTTGGCAGAGCTAGTAGAGGTACGATTTTATTTTCTTAGTTAGATTAACACTGGTGAATGAGTAGCAGTTTGAATTCACCGAATGCGTGTTAGAACCCAAAGACTTTAAGATAAACATGAAGTACAATGACAGTGGGAGAAGAAAATCAGCTAAGCAGTAAGAGGAAATTACAGAAGAATAGTCTTTAAGAGTTACCCAAAAGGGGTTGTCCCCAAGACTAACAATGTGAGCGAAGTTAAGTCGTTAAGAAAGAATATGCCAGTAAATTAAGTCCATGAAAGTAATTTAGTTCCCCGTTCATGTAAGTAATTCGGTTTTCCCTAGTAAGGAAGATCGCTCAGAAGTGAGCTGTCAGTGACATAAAGTGCAAAGAATTACAGAAGTTGAGGAAAGTTGGTTGTATCCCAACGAGAGAAGAATCCTCAAATATAAGATCTTAACCTTTGGTCCAAGAGAGAGATGTGTAAATTTTCAATGAGTGTAGTTGAATATTGAAAACCCGAAGGGTTATCATGAGATATGAAGAATCTCAGTTCAGTAATGAGGGCATAATGAGATAGTCTCCATAAGGTTGTGTCTCGTATGTACAAAAAGCACGAAGTGAGTTAGAATGATTGTCAACTGACTTGTGTCCAGATCATTTATTGTCGTTTAAGCAGTCACAGAAAAGTTATAAGATCATGTCCAGTAATGTGTCATAAGGATAGTGCCATTGCACGAGACTCTAATATTTAGGGTGTTGGTCAAAGACTTACCGCACATCTGTGCTATGAGTATTTCAAGAAGTATCTCAGAAAGAAATCAAGTATGGGTAGTTTAGCTCATGCTGAGATAGAACAAGAGAATCGTAATGAGAGAAGTTCATTATTTGGAAAACCTAGGAGTTTAACTTTTGGACCCCAGAGATGCTAGAGTTGTTGTACAAAACAGAGCCAAATCCTCATTTGTAGTTGAGCAAAAGTGGAAAACAATTTCATGATCCCTATCTATTGTCGCAGACATAAATCCATGGCTTCTAAATAAGATGAGATGATGGTACTCTAAGGTATGAAGGAAACTTTTGCGTCCTGGATGTAGACAGACGCAAAGAGAGGATTATGGAAAAGGAACACAATTTCAAATATTCTACCTACCCAAGCTCCACGAAAATGTATCATGACCTTAAGAAGGTTTATTGGTGGAATGACATGAAGAAGAATGACGCCAATTTCGTGGCTAAGTTTCCAAATTGGTAGCAAGAGAAAGCTGATTCAGTAGAATATTATGCCAAGTTATATATTTAGGAAAGTTCCAGATTCCATGTGGCTCCAATGTCCATTGGATCAGCTCAAGGTGGCCAATTCAAAGCGAAATTTTTTGAAGTCTTTTTAAAAGGGATTGGATACCATCTCAGTGCCCTTTTTTTCATCCTCAAACAGATGTCAGGCAGACCGCACCATCCAGACACTCGAAGATATGTTGAGTGCATATGTCCTAGACTTTAAAGGTAATTGAGATGATCATTTTCTTCTCATTGAGTTGTTTTTAAATATATATATATATATCATGCTAGTATCAAGATGACACTGTTTGAAATCTTGTATGGGCGAAGATGTAGATCACATATTGGTTGGTGTGAAGTTGACAAAATAGAATTGCTATGGCCATACTTGGTCCATCAGGATATGGAGAAAGTCAAGTTAATTTAGGAGCCTGTGAAAACGACTAAGGGTCACAAGAGTCCTATGCGAATGTGCGGCGTAGAGAATCAGAGTTTCATGTTAACAATTGGGTGTTTCTAGAAAGTTTTGCCTATGAAAGGTGTCATGTGATTTGAGACGAAAGAGAAGTTAGTCCCAAATATATCAGACCATACATGATCCTACGAAAGATCGTCAAGTTTGCAAGTTGAGGACTAAGGAAGTCGCTCCAGTGAAAGTGTTGTAAATGAACAAAAAATGTGAATGAGGCTACATGAGAAGACAAAGAGGACATGAAGCCCAAATATCCACACTTATTGATGGACAAGCAGGATATGTCTAAGATAACTACCTCAAGTATTCAGACCTTATGTCAGTTCAGTGTTCAAGTCCCATCTTCGCTCAACATTCAGATCTCATGTGGTAACATTTATCTTTTCGGCAATCAAATATCATGTTATGATATCCATGTGTACACGTATTCATATCTCATATTAGTTTAGAACTCATGTATCCATGTCCGCCAGTCTTCATGTATTCATGTCCCATGTCATGCTCCTCACATCTAGGTAATCATCTCATGTTCATGCTTATGTTCCAATACTCGTGTCATTCGTGCCTATGAATTCTTTTCCAAATCTCATGTATAGCATTCATGTATTCATTCAGTTAAATATCCATGTTTTCTTCCATACCAGTATTCAGGATAGTTGGTATTCACGTATTCAAGCTAGTTCAGGATTCATGTGTTACACCCCGTACTTTGTACGTCGTCTTCATCATGGGTTAACTAACATAAGCTTATTAAGGTTGAGATCCCTTCACAAGGTTAACAAAGGTTTAGATGAGTATTAAGTATGTTTCTTAAGAGCTCGGGTCAAACGAATCAAAGGAAGTGAGTTCGTTGAATTCGGGAAGCACTATGCCAAACTTTGGACAGAATTTTGCCCTAGATCTTTGGGGGTATATATTTTGGCATGTAAGGAATTATGGAGACAATAGCGTATCTAAATTTAAGTTTAGAAAGTCTACTTTCCAGCACAATAAACCATTCATCAATCGGAGCTCTATACAAAATATTATGCACGTTTTAAGCAAATGCGTTTCGGCGAATGTAGAATACGGCCGCAAACTGAGTTAGCGGCACCACATTTAGGCCGCATTTTGATCGTTTTTGAGCTTCCCACTGCCTAAATATGTGATGGACTTGCAACGCAGCATGTGGTGACTTGCGGACGTAAGTGCCACCGCAAATTCGAAGCGGTGGGGGCAGTTCTATGACTTCATAACTCGATCTAAGGCTCATTTTCCACTCCCAACACCCCAAATCACTCCTACCACCTTCCTAAAATCTTCCTACACCATTGAAGAACAACCTTAGAGGTATCTAAGGTGATTTCTCCCTCCAAAGAGCAAGAACTCCTTGGAATCATCTCTAGTTGGCTTAGCAAGGTTGTGAATTTCATGGAGATTGAATTGAAGCTTGTTGTGGAAAACTCTTGACTGGTTTGAGGTTGACGCTTATACGACGAGCGAGACGACGTAGGAGTAGTGTTTCCCTGCTAAAAAGGTATGTTAAGGCTCACCATTCTTTTTTTTGGCATGATCGACATGTAAACGACACTTGCAAGTTGCTTTCCAATATAGACTCCACTCCTAATCGTCAAAAATGTACTTGTGACTTATTTCATCGATTGGTTATTGATCTTAGCTGCTCTTTGTCAAACCTACTATCGACATCTTATTGAATTGTGCTTAATTTGATATAACAAGGTTTCATGTGGTGTTATTGAAAGTTAAATCAATTGTACGTTATAACATTCTTATTGATTCACATGAGAAGGAAAGATAATATGCAACCCTTATAAGGGAGTCGGAGGTGTAACAACCTTACGTCACTCCGACGAGTTCAAAAGAGTATTCTATATTCCTTAAGAGGTCATTAGATGCATATATACATATATCTATATTGCACACAGAGGCCTATGAAGCTATTGCACAGTTTACATAGCTATGAGATTGATGATACTGCCCACAGAGGTCTGTGGCGCTATTGCACAGTTTATACAGACATGATATAGATAATGCTTCCCACATAGGCCTATGACGTTATATACACGATTATATTTCATCATGCATATTCTGTCCCATAGAGGCACTCAGAGTACATGTTATCTTTCTATTGCTCTATCTTACATTTATACATTCAGTTACAGTTTCAGCGTATGCTTTATTTATAGTATTATACTTGTTTACTGTTTCAACCTTACATATTCAGTACATCTTTCGTACCGATGTCCCTTTTTGTGGCATTGCGTTTCATGCCCGCAGGTACAGATAGAGACTCAGAAGATACCTCATAGTAGGTGACTCGACTCAGCTGAGGATTGCCATGTTCCTTTCTTCCAGAGCTATTTAGTGAACCTATAGGTATGTCAATTGCATATATGTATTTAGTTGGGTATGGCAGGACCCTGTCCTAACCAGATGTTGTTGGTATACTACATAGAGGCTTGTAGATAAACGTTTGTGTATAGTGGTCTTGTGTGGCCTTGTCGGCTTCTTCAGTAGACATGTTATGTTCATTTTGGCCTTGTCGGCCTTGTTGTATATATATGTATATGTGTTGGGCCTTTTCTGCATGCAGGTGGTCGTGTCTTGATCAGGTCATCTTTGTTAGAGGCCTTGTCGACCTATGCTTTGTGGAAATATATTACAGATATCAGGGTTGGTACGCTCGAGCCTTCAGGCATCGGGTGTCCGCCACACCCCCAAGGTAGCAGTGTGACATCATGTTAGTCACGTTCATGCTTCAGTTACCATGTAATGTCATGTCATGCATGTTAAGATGCCATGTGAGGCTTGCGTTGTGCTCCATTTAGCTTGCAGATGTTTGAAAAATGTTGGGATAATCCTATTTACAAAGGGAACCTGTAACACCCCGAACCATGGCCTAGGCGAAATACGACACTCAGACAAAAGGGAAATATTGAGCGAACCACATGGCTTGTTGAATCAATATGGGCATAAAAAGTATGCAATAATACTGATTTAAAACATGTAAATTGAATACTGAAATATAGTTTGAAAATGTATTGCAGAAATATTTGAAACCCAATACTGACATGACATGCTAAACTAATCTAGTCTATGAAGCCTCTGAAATATGAGTCTGACTGCAAAACTATGTTAGCAGGACAAGTCCCTGGCCTACCTTTACTATAAAGCATAACATGTAAAATAACTAACTGACACCCCGAAGGAAATGGGGCTCACTAATAGCTGAAATTGTAGAAATTATAGCGAACTGATCCGTTGTCCTGAAACACCATACCTACACTGTGAAGTGTAGGCTTCGGGCGAAAGGGACATAAGTACATTTGAATTGTCCTGTATGTAAAGCAACTGAAAGAATAAGCAGGCATATGTTATAACAGAAACATGAAACTGAACATGAACATGATCTGATAGGAATAAAGCAACATGTATAAAATTTTATAAAATTATATATCTGTATATTTGCGGCGAGAGCAGTAGTATAACCGACAACATGAAATCACCATGCGGGTACGTGAATTCTAGTGCCTGGACCGACAAGTAGAGCGCTCGCATATCTTGCAGGATATGAGACATGAACATGACATGAAAGAATCCAATCAATAATCTGAAGGTATCGTCTTCTGGGCGGATAGACCCTTATCCTACATTGGCATATTTAGTTTCAGGTTGTCTAAGCCTTCTCGGTAATCTATGCAACTCCCAAAACATGTACTTGAAAATAGTTGTCTTGTAAGCCCATGAATTTTATGAAAATAACTTGTAAAACATGATTTGCAATTATAGTTTAACATGTGAAGAGATATATCATATAGCTTACATAAATCATGAAAAACATATATATAATTTCATGGAAACTGATTAATAGTAATTTTAACTTGTCTTTAAGAACTCATGAGATTCAAAGAATGTGTTCATGGATTACAGACAGGTTCATGAGAATCATAATGACCTATCATGAATACAATTGATGACTTTTAATATAGACATGATGTATAATAATATTAAATGTATTAGGGTTATCATAATAATGAAACAAAACCTTAAACTTATGAAGAATTCATGTTTCATGGAAAAACGTAGCGTGGGGAAGGACATGGATATTCTCACACGTGGATAGATGCTATACATACCTTAGTCACTCCAAAACGTGAAGAAAAGGTCTGAACTTTTGAAGAAGTAACTCAAAGCTTTGAACTTCAAACCTTGAGAAGAGTTTTCATCGATTTTCATAGCTATTGTTCATAGCTAAACCACACTGCTCAAGACCTCCAAATCAGATCTCCACCATTCATATTTAAGATATATATGTTATTACGACTCAGTTAAATTTTAGGCACGATCCAACGGTTAAATTATTATAAAATGCCAAAGAGAGCTGGATGGGCGGAGGGAAACTCTACAACAAAATTACTAGGATTTTGCGTTTGATGGAGTGCATCTAAATCAATTCTATTTCATGATTCTACCAACCATTAAATGTCTAAAATATAATATTAACTCCATATAATCCATTAATGTGTGAGGGGCTTACCTTTTTGAAGAAATCTCAAAGCTGCATTCCAAATTCGACCTTGAATGAATTTTCCAAAATCTAGCAATTTCAAATAACAATTCGGTGTTAATCTAGTGTTATCTTAATATAATTGACATGAGGATTTGAATAAGAACTCACCTTAGGTGTTTGGTGCCAGATCTGGTAGAAAACCCTCAGATAAAATATTTTAGGGTTGTATTTATAGGTTATCATAAAGGTTTGGGCTTTAAAACCTAATCCTACAAGAATCGGTATTTCCATTTTACACGTCCTCAGTAAATTGGCCATAACTTTTTGTACAGAACTCCGTTTGATGTGGGCCTTATATGGATGCAAATGTATTTCAAAGGGCTACAACATTTATGAAGGAAGCTTTCCAAAATTCTTATAGATTTATTTGTAAACCTGGTTTAAGTGAGGCCTGCTACAAACTCACTTTAAAATATGCTCCGTATAGTAGCTTCTGACTCTAATTTTTCCCAAGTCTCTTCTTATGCTTCGATTAGTTTTCAAAATACTTCCTATACTCCTCATATTGGTTCCATTATTTTACCATCGTATTATTCAAACCATATCCAAAAATTATGAGGTGTTACAATATCTCCCCCTTGGGATCATTCATCCTCGAGTGATGGTTCATGGTCAGGAGTATGACTAACTCTGAAATTTTATAAAACTTTCAACAGGATTTCCTCTGTAAATAGAACTATCCCAACGTTATCTTTGAACACCTGCCAGCTAACCAAAGCATAACACAAGCCTTACATGACATCTTAATACGCATGACATTACATTAATGGTAACTGAAGTATGGACGTGACTAACAAAATACTAAACTGGCTTGAATACGTGAATACCAAATATCATGAATACCGGTAATGGCATGAACACATGGATATTTAACTGAATAAATACATAAATACTATACATGAGATTTTAGAAAGAATTTGTAGGCATGCGTGACATGAGTACTGGAACATGACATGATTACATGGATGCGAGGAGCATGAAATGGAACATGAATACTGAACTAACATGAGCTTTGAAACATGAATATCATAATATGAAATCTAAATGCCAAAAACATGAATGTTATAGCAGGAGATCTGAATGTTTAGCGGAGGTGAGATATGAACACTGCACTGACATGAGGTCTGAATAGTTGAGGTAGTTACCCTAGACATTTTCTGCTTGTCCATCAATAAGTGCGGATATTTGGGCTTCATGTCCTCTTTGACTTCCCATGTAGTCTCCTTCATATTTTTTGTTCCTTTACAACACTTTCACTAGAGCGACTTTCTTAGTCCTCAACTTGCAAACTTGACGATCTTTCGTAGGATCCTGTATGGTCTGATATATTTGGGACTAACTTCTCTTTCTTCTCAAATCACATGACGCCTTTCATAGGCAAAACTTTCTAGAAACACCCAATTGTTAACATGAAAATCTGATTCTCTGCACCGCACATTCGCATAGGACTCTTGTGACCCTTAGTCATTTTAACACACTCCTAAATTAACTTGACTTTCTTCATAGCCTGATGGACCAATTTTGGTCCTAAAAACTCTGCTTCACCAACTTCGAACCAACCAATTGGCGATCTACACCTTCGTCCATACAAAGCTTCAAACGGTGCCATCTTGATACTAGTATGATAAATGTTATTATAAGCAAATTCAATGAGAGGCAAATACTTATCTCAATTACCTTTAAAATCTATGACACATGCTCTCAATATATCTTCGAGTGCTTGGATAGTGTGATCTGCCTGACATCTGTTTGAGGATGCAAAACGGTACTGAGATGGTATCTAATCCCTTCTAAAAAGACTTCAAAGAAATTTCACTTAGAACTGGGCACCTCGAACCGATCCAATGGACATTGGAGCCCTATGGAATCTGGAACTTTCCTGAATATATAACTTGGCATAATTTTCTGCTGAATCGACTTTCACTTGCTATTAATTTGGAAACTTAGCCATGAAACTAGCCACATTATTCTTTATGTCATTCCACCAATAAACCCCTTCGAGGTCATGATATATTTTCGTGGAGCTTGGATAGATAGAATATATGAAATTGTGTGCCTCTATCATACTTCTCTCTTTGCGTCTATCTACATCTGAGACGTAAACTTTTCCTTGGTACCTTAGAGTACCATTGTCTCCCTCTTGTTCAAAAGCTATGGATTTATGTCTGTGAATCCCTTCCTTTAGCTGCAATAAACAGGGGTCATGAAATTATTTTCCTCTTTTGCTCAACTACTAAGGAGGATTTGGATCTGTTCTGCACAACCATTCTACCATCTTCGGGGTCCAAAAGTTAAACTCCTAGGTTTGCTAAACAATGAACTTCTTTCATCATGATTCTTTTGTCTACCTTAACATGAGCTAAACTACTGCTATTTGATATCTTTCTGAGATACTTCCTGAAATACTCATAGTACTGTTGTGCGATAAGTCTTTGACATATACCCTGAAAAATAGAGTCTCGTGCAATGACACTACCTTTGTGACACATAACTGGGCATGATCTTATAGCTTTTCCGTGACCACTTAATTGATAATAATTGATCTTGACATAAGTCAATCGACGATCATTCTACTCACTTCATGTTTCTTGTACATATGAGGCACACCTTTATGGAGACTATCTCGTTATGCCCTAATTACTGAACTGAGGTTCTTTATATCTCTTGCTAACCCTTCAGGTTTTCAAATATTCAACTGCACTTCTTGAAAATTTACACATCTCTCTCTTGAACCAAAGGTTAAGATCTTATATTTGAGGATCATTCTCTCTCATTGGGATCCAACCAACTTTCCTCATCTTCTGCAATTCTGTGCTTTATGTCATTGACGACTCATCTTTTGACTCACTTTTGACCGATCTTTCTTACTAGGAAAAGCTGAATTATTTACATTAACAGAGAACTATATTACTTACATGGACTGAATTACTGGCATATTCTATCTTAATGGCTTAACTTTGCTCCTACTGCTAGTCTTAGGGAAAGCCCCCTTTTAAATAACTCTAAAAGACTGTGCTTCTATAGTTTGCTCTCTTACTGCCTAGCTGATTTCTTCTTCCACTGCCACTATACTCCATATTTATCTTAAACTCTTTGGGTTCTAACACGTATTTGGTGTATTCAAAATGCAACTCACTCACCATTGTTAACCTAACTAAGGAAATCAAATCATACCTTTACAAGCTCTGTTGAAATTACTTATTCATTGTATCTACTCAAAAATTACTTATTATTCTATACTAACTACCTACTAGCATCATGTTCTCTGATTCTGTCCTGAATACTAAAGTGAAGCGTAAGATTATTTCTAACTTCTCTCATCATCCGACTCTGTTCTGCGATCGTATACTATATTTTCTGAGCTATAAACATGGATCAAGCTTAGGGCAATTATGTCTCTCTTAAATGAAAGATTGAAATATATAATCCAAGCTTTCTATACACTTTGAAGTCATGTAAAACTATACACATATGGAGTAAACACTTAATCACATAACCTTAGAGGGAATTTCACATCTTATCATCTCATAGTAATATCTACTTCTTGTAGTAACTTACTAACGTCATACTCTTTGGTTGTGATCTGAATAAACTTAAATAGTTTAAAACTATGTCCAAAAATTTAACATCATCTGCTCATGGTTTTCCTATCATACACAATCTCTTCTTAGTTATGTGCATGGGTCATACGACAAAATATACATCTTTGAAAACTCGAGACATTCTAGAATCACAAGTGATTTGCTCTTAAGTTATTCTCTGTTCAAAACTATTGTGGGCAGTTTATGCCTACTGCGGCTTACTTCATAATGTGTTACCCTGTAAGGTCTTAAATCTGAACTACCACCCTTATACTTGTGGCTCTATGGCCCCAAAATCAAAATAAACTTATTTTGTAAGGTATAGAACATACGTATACTACCATGCATAAACTTGTCCTTCAGAGGGTACTATCGCGGGATAAATTACTTCATGCGCCATTTGACGAGCCTTGGGTCATAACCAGGACTTAAAACATGCAAAGATCTTTCTATAGTCATTGTTACTTACACTTCCTTTTAGCACCCATAGGCATTACTATATACTCACAAGTCATAATAATCTCGATACACTGAAAATTGGAAATGTATACATAACCGAACACTGGTGTACTGCATAACCATAATTCTGCTAACTAAAACACTGTATAGCTGGTAACTGAGGTAAACTGATAACCATAAAATATGATAACTGCCTTTGTACTTTCTGATAAGAGTTATGCTCTAGTCTATAGTAACTACAAATTTTTGTTCCACTTTCAATATTATCTCAAGTCTCATATGTTACCAACACGCACTTCCCGATTATACCCCCAATGGGTAGTCATCCTCACTTGGATCTTGAATTTCCTTCTCATCACTTGAGCATTAAATACGTTTGGAATTCGATGGAGAGAGAATGTTACTTACTGCTCTAGGCTTCATGGTACAAGTTAGAAGAATTCTTGGAAGTATTGCTCTAATTGCACGATCTAGAGTATGAAAGAAGTGAGACAATCCTAAATGTCTTGGTGGTCAATTGTTTATATGTATGGCCAGCACACACATATAAAAGTGACTCCACTAGACACAGTTTCATAGACTCCCTAAGACACTTGAACCTAGGCTCTAATACCAATTTTTGTATTGCCCCAAACCATGGTCTCGGCGAAACACGACACTCGATGCCTGATTGCATGTGACCGAGCAAACCACATGGCTTGTTGAATCAATATGGGCATCAAAAGCATGTAATAATATTGATTTAAAATATGTAAACTGAATACTGAAATATAGTCTAAAATTGTATTGCTGAAATATCTAAAAATCAATAATGACATTACTGACATGACATGCTAAACTAGTCTAGTCTATGAAGCCTCTGAAATGTGAGTCTCACTGCAAAATTGTTTTACCAGGACAAGGTCCTGGACTACCTTTACTATAAAGAATAACATGTAAAATAACTGACTGACATCCCGAAGGAAATAGGGCTCACCAATAACTGATACTAAGGCGAATCCTAATAAGCAGATCCCTCTTCCTAAAACTCAGTACCTGAAAGCACTGCTCTAATTGCACGATATAGAGTATGAAGGAAGTGAGACAATTCTAAATGTCTTGGTGGTAAACCATATATATGTGTGGTGTGCACACACATATAAAAGTGACCCTACTAGATACGGTTTCATAGACTCCCTAAGACACTTGAACCTAGGCTCTGATACCAAGCTTTGTCACGCCCCGAACCATGACTTGGGGGAAACACGACACTCGGTACCTGACTGCATGCGATCGAGCAAACCACATGGCTTGCTGAATCAATATGGACATAAAAAACATGCAATAGTAATGACTTAAAACATGATACTGCAATTATGATTTGCGGAAGTCTAAATACTGTACATCTGACATGACATGCTAAACTAGACTATGAAACCTTTGAACATGAGTCTGACTGCTAAAAATTGTTTATCAGGACAAGGCCCTGGCATACCTTTACTGCATGACATGGAATGTAAAATAAATAAACTAACACCCCGAATGAGATGGGGCTCACCAATAGCTGATATTGTAGAAATTCTAGCGAATTGATCCGTTGTCCTGAAACAACATACCTACATCGTGAAGTGTAGGCCTCAGGTGAAAAGGACATAAGTACATTTGAATTGTTCTGTATGTAAAGCAACTGAAAGAATAAGCAGGCATATGATATAATAAAACATGAAACTGAACATGAACATGATCTGATAGGAATAAAGCAACATGTATAAAATCTTGTAAACTTATATATCTGTATATTTGTGGTGAGAGCAGTAGTATAACTGACAACATGAAATCACCACGTGGGTACGTGGAGTCTACTACCTGGACGACCAACATAGCGTTCCCATACCTTGCCAGGATATGAAACATGAACATGACATAAAAGGATCCAATCAATAATCTGAAGGTATCATCTTCTGGGCGGAGAGACCCTTATCCTACATTGGCATATTTAGTTTCAGGTTGTTTGAGCCTTCTCAGTAATCTATGCAACTCCCAAAACATGTACTTGAAAATAGTTGCCTTGTAAGCCCATGAATTTTATGAAAATAACTTGTAAAATATGGTTTGCAATTATAGTTTAACATGTGAATGGATATATCATATATCTTACATAAATCATGAAAAACATATATATAATTTCATGGAAATTGAGTAATAGTAATTATAACTTGTCCTTAAGAACTCATGAGATTCAAAGCATGTGTTCATGGATTACGGACAGGTTCATGACAATCATAATGACCTATCATGAATACCATTGGTGACTTGTAATATAGACATGACGTATAATAATATTACATGTATTAGGGTTATCATGATAATGAAACAAAATCTTAAACTTATGCAGAATTCGTATTTCATGGAAAAACGTAGCGGGGAAGGACATGGTTATTCTCACATGTGGATAGAAGATCTACATACCTTAGTTGCTCCAATACTTGAAGAAAAGGTCTGAACTTTTGAAGAAGTAACCCAAAGCTTTGAACTTGAAACTTTGAGAAGAGTTTTCACCAATTTTCATAGATACCGTTCATAGCTCAAACCACAATGATCAAGAACTGTAAATCGGATCTCCACCATTCACATTTATTATCTATATGTTATGACCACTCAGTTAAAATTTGGGCTCGATACAACGGTTAAATTATCGTCAAACGTCAATGGGAGATGGCTGGTCGGAGGGAAAATCTATAGCAAAATTACTAGGGTTTTGCATTTGATGGAGTGCATCTAAATCAATCATATTTCATGATTCTACAAACCATTAAATGTCTAAAATATATTAATAACTCCATATAATCCATTAATAAGTGAGGGGCTTACCTTTTTGAATAAATCCCAAAGCTTCATTCCAAATTCGACCTTGAATGGATTTTCCAAAATCTAGCGATTCCAAATAATGATTCTGTGTTAATCTAGTGTTATCTTAATATAATTGATATGTGGATTTGAATAAGAACTCACCTTAGGTGTTCGGTAGTAGATCTGGTCGAAAACCCTCACATAAAATGTTTTAGGGTTGTATTTATAGGTTATCATAAAGGTTTGGGCTTTAAAACCTAATCCTACAAGAATTAGGATATTCATTTTACATGTCCTCAGTAAATAGGCCATAACCTTTCGTATAGAAATCCGTTTGATGTGGACTTATATTTATATAAAGGTATTTCAAAGAGATACAACTATGAGGGAAGTTTTCCTAAATTCCTTATATATTTATCCGTAAACTCGGTTTAAGTGAAGCCTGCTATAAACTCACTTTAAAACATGCTCCGTAGAGTAGCTTCCGACTCTAATTTTTCCAAGACTCTTCTCATGCCTCGATTAGTTTTCAAAACACTTCCTACACTCCTCATATTGGTTCCATCATTTTCCCATCATACAGTTCAAATAATATCTCAAATTTACAAAACCCTGCCAATTTGTTTTGTAAAATTCCGGAGTTGGTCATACTCCTAACCATGAACAATCATTCGAGGATGAATGATCCCAAGGGAGAGATATTGTAAGACCTCGTACCTCTAAGCTAACGTTTGACCCATACAATGGAAATATAATGGAACCAAGATGAATAGTTAGTTTAGGAAGTGTTTTGAAAAAATCAAGTTATAAGAAGAGTCTTTTGGCAAAGCATAGTCGGAAGATACTCTACGAGCCATATTTTTAAGTGAGTTTTCACAAGGCCTAACTTCAAGTGAGTATTCAGAAAATTCTATAAGGAATTTGGAAAAACGTCCTTCATGAAAGTTGTATCCCTTTGAAATACCTTTCCATCAATATATAGTGGAGCTCAACGGAACTTTGTGCTAGCAGTTATGACTATTTTACTGAGACACTATCAGTAGCATCGAAAAATGTGAAAATTTATCAAAGTGTAAAATGGATAGAGGAGCTCGCCCGACGAAGCCCAGAGCGAGACAACACCTTGCCCAGCGAGGTGGGATGTCCAAAATACACTTTTTTAATCAAAAATTCATTTAAGTGTAATATGGATAGGGGAGCTTGCCCAATGAAGCCCAAAACGATAAAACACCTCGCTATGGACCTCACTCAATGAGACAGGGGGTCTAAAATGCCCATCTTTTATATATAACACATAGTCTGAAAAATCATTCACCAACTCGTCCAACCTCGTAAAAACCATGTCAAGAGTGTTTTCTCTACTCTCGACCTCCCACAACAAGGTAAGTTCACTCCTAACGATTCCTTAGTAATTCTAGCATTAAATCATGATTAGTAACATGATTCTCTAACTAAAATATAGGATTAACAACGAAATCATTCACAAGTGATTCAAGCTAGGGTTTGGAGCAATATTCATCAAAAATCAACATAGTTCATTGCTAGGAGCGATTACAGGTATGTAGAGATTCTATCCACATGTGGGAACATCATTGTTCTTTTCCACGCCACGTTTATCCATAAAACACAAAATTCCATAAGCTTACGGTTTTTATTCTAAGTTTATGATAACCCTAAATACATGTATTATTATATATCATGTATATATATATTACCATTTCATTAATTGTATTCATAAATATCATTATGTTTGTCATGAACATGTCCGTAATCAATGTACGCTCGTGCTATCTTTTCCATGAGATCTCATATATCAGCTATGAACTCAGATTGTTTCACTCCAGGGATTTTTACATGTTTTCATGTCTCAAGAATTATATACATATACTTATACATATTTTCATGAAAATCTATGTTATGTATACATGTTATAAACTATATTTTGAAAACCATGGGTGCAGATGCCACTATTATTCATGTTCATGTTTTTGAGAGTAGCATAGGTTTACCGAGAAGGTTCAAATAATCTGAAACTATGTATGCCAGCGTAAGGTAAGGATCACTATGCCAGAGGACGATACCTTCAGACTATTGATTGGATCTTTTCATGTCATGTTTATGTCTCATATCCTAGCAAGGTATGTGATTGCTCTGCTAGTCGGGCCAGGTACCAGACTCCACATACTTACGTGGTGATTTCATATTGTCGGTTATACTCAGGCTCTCTCCTTAAAAATATTTTACTCATGTTACAGCTTGATCATGCAGATCATGATCATGTCCAGGTTTCTATTTCAGATTACAGTTTACGGCTATATAGTCTACATTTATAGTTTTAATTTCGTATTACTTCATGTATCCATGTTATTGATTTGGGTTTCCCATTCCCCGAGCCCACTTACTACTCTTTCATTCAATTGCTTTACATACAAGTATAATTCAAATGTATTGACATCCTTCTTGCCTGGGACCTGCACTTTACGGTGTAGGTACGGTGTTTCAGGACAATGGTTTAGTTCGCTAAGATTTCTACAGTATCAACTATTAGTGAGCCCCATCTCATTCGGGGTGTTAGTTAATTTATTTTACATGTCATGTCATGCAGTAAAGGTATGCCAGAGCCTTGTCCTGGTAAAGAGTTTTTAGTAGTCAGACTCATGTTCAGATTTTTCATAGAGTAGTTTAGCATGCCATGTCAGATGTCCAGTATTCAGACTTATTATATTTTTAGATTATTCCGCAAATCATATTTTTAGACTATATTTAGTATCATATTTTACATGTTTTAAATCATTTCTATTCCATACTTTTGAAGCCCATGTTGATTCAACAAGCCATGTGGTTCGCTCGGTCACATGCAGTCAGGCACCGAGTATCGTATTTCACTCTGGCCATGGTTCGGGGTGTGACATATATGGATTATAGAGGCTTGAATGAGATTACTATAAGAATAAGTACCCTATTTTCATTGTAGATTATATACTGGATAAGTTGTATGGTTCTTTGATTTTTTTTAAGATTAATTTAATAGCAGGTTATCATCAAAATAGAATGAAGCCTAAAAATGTTCACAAGACTGCCTTCAGGATTAATGTTGACCACTATGAGTTTAGTCATGCCATTTGATCTCACTAATGTCCCATCACATTCCAAGCCTTGATGAATACAATTTTTCAACCTTATCTCAGGAGGTTTGTCTTAGCATTTCTTAATGACATATTAATTTATAGCAATTCTTTTTTGAGTTTTGCTTTAAATAAAAAATAGCAATTTTTTTTGTGATCACTTACAACACTTGGATAAGTTTTGCATTACTTTAAGAGACTATGCTCTTCTGGCTAAGAAATTAAAATGCTCCTTTGACCAATCTAAGGTGGTATACTCGGGATAGTTAATCAACTCAGATGGAGTCTCAACAGATCCTAGCAAGGTATAAGCTATGATAGACTGGCCAAGACCCATGACTATCAAGGTCCTCAACGGTTTCTTGGGCCTTACAGGATATTATAGAAAGTATGTTGCCAACTATGGTCATATTTGTAAACCTTTGACTGATCTTCTCTAGAAAGATGCATTTTAGCGGATTCCAGCAGTAGAAGATGCCTTCCTGAAACTCAAACATCCCATGTCCACCACCTATGTCCTTGCCTTGTCAGATTACTCACAGGTATTCACAGAAATTAATGATAGCAACACTGGCATAAGGGTTGTGCTCATGCAGCAGGGAAGACCAATTGCCTATTTCAGTAAGATAATTACCTCCTAGGTACAAGGGTAAGTCAATCTATGAGAACGAGTATTTGGCATGGTTAAATGTCACTGATAAATAGAGGTATTACTTCTAGTACAAGCATTTTATTGTTAGGACAAATCTTCATAGCCTGAAATACCTCCTAGATCAAAAGGTCACTACATCCATTCAACAAAAATTCATTACTAAGTTGTTGGGTGGAACGCCCCGAACCATGGCTTGGGCGAAATACGACACTCGGTGCCTAACTGCATGTGACCGAGCGAATCACATGGTTTACTAGTCATCATGGGCATCAAAAACATGCAATGGTAATGAGAAGTAAACATATAAAACTGTATACTGAAAATAGTCTGAAAACATAATAGCAGAAATAGTCTGATAATCTGATAAAACGTAATGAGTCTGAAAATAATACTGACATGACTGACATGACATGCTACTAGTCTAGTCTATGAAACCACTGAACATGAGTGTGACTGCAGAACTGTTTAACAGGACAAGGCCCTGGCATACCTCTGTCGTAAAACATAATCATAAAAGTAACTAGTTACAGTAACTAGACTGACACCCTGAATGAGATGAGGCTCACCAAATAGCTGATACTGAAGCAATCCTACTGAGCAGATCCATGCACCTGAAACTCAAAGCACCTGCACCATGAAGTGCAGGCCCCCGGGAAAAGGGATATTAGTATATTTGAATTGTACTGTATGTAAAGCAACTGAAAGAATAAGCAGGCACATTATATAATAAGAACATGAAACTGAAACTGAAATGAAAACATGAACATAAACATGAGTATAATAACATATGAAAAATCTGTAAACTGTATATCTGTGGGGAGAGCATTAGTAAAACCGACATGAATCACCACACGTGAATGTGGAGTCTGATCTCTTCCCGATAAACTAACTAATGTCATACCTTGCTGGAGTACGAGACATGAACATGAACATGAACATGAACATGATGGTTCCAATAATCCCACAAGGGGTAATAAAAAGGTATCGTCCTTTGGGTGGAACGATCCTTATTATACGATTGACATACATAGTTTCAGGCTGTCTGAGCCTTCTCGGTAATCTGTGCAACTCCCAAAACATGTACTTGAAAATAGTTGTCTTGAAAGCCCATGGATTTCATGAAATAACTTGTAAACATAACTTGTAATTTGCATGTAAAGAATTACATAATATAACTTGTATAAATCATGAGAAACATATATGACTTCATGAAATTGAGTGATAATGACTATAACTTATATTTAAGAACTCATGGAAATCAAGGCATGAAGTTCATGGATTACAAACAGGTTCATGACAATCACAATGAATGACAACACACACACACACACACACACACACACACACACACACACACACACACACACACACACACACACACACACACACACATAAACTTGAGCGAAAATCCTAAGTCTGAAGAATTCTTGTTTCCTAGATTACATATGGAGTGGGGAAGAGCAATGATGTTCCCATACGTGGATAAAAGCTATAGATACCTTATTCGCTCCAAACTTGTATTTAAAAATACAAACTTTGAAGAAGAACTCCAAAGATTGAACCTTGAGCCTTAAGTTAGGTTTATCCTGAAAACCCTAGGTTAAGAACAATGAATTTCTACTTAGAATTCATGTGTGTTATGTTAGAATCACTTAGAATTGCATGAAAAGGCTTACATCGATGTAGGAGAAAGTTGGGAAGAGAGAAACTTCATTTTAGGGCTTAGGAATTGTGAAAACTGACTTTTCAAGACTAAGTTGCGTATTTATACTGTCTGCTGTCGGAGGGATTTGACGGTTGTATTCGATGGACCATCAAATTATTCTACAGTCTGGTCTTATATGGTCCATATAATCGGACCGTCGAATTAATTTACAATTTTTCAGTGACTTCAAAACTTGAGAGATTTGAGACGGTAAAAAAGGACGGGCCGTCAAATATTATATGATATGTAAAATCTACTGGGTTCCGTAAATTCCAAAATGAAATCGACAGTTCATTTTGACGGACCGTAATTAATTCTACGGTCCGTATAGTCCGGCATAAATTAATTCTGCAAGACTGAAACTGGTTTTCAACTTTGAACTCCCCGCTTTGGTTTCCTAAACCCCCGAATCATAAATAAGGCTTAGTTTGGAGGTACGAGATGTTACATTGGGATAAGACTATGAGGTTCAGTTCAAGATTTATCTAGAAAATTTGAAGACCTAACTACTGGTTCTACAACTAAAACTACAACTAAGCTCTTGGCTATCGGCATGGTTGCTCCTAGTTGGATGAAGGACATTCGCAATAGCTATACAGGAGATCAGAAACTCACAGAATTGATAACACAATATTTGAGTCAGCAATACCCAGGCTTATTAGTTATTCTTCTGGAGTATGTAAGAAAAGGAGAAGATCATGATTGGTCTTACTGAAACTCTCAGATAGCATCTTATAAAGACCTTCCATGATTCTTCTGTTGGTGTTCACTCTGGGCAACTAGGCACCTAGAAGAGATTGGTTCAATTTTTAATTGGCCAAAAATGAAAGAGATGGTGAATCTCAGTATGTTTCTAGTTGTGAAGTGTGTCAGAGGAGTAAAGAAGAGATTGTTTCCTACCCTAATCTATTACAACCCTTACCAGTTCTTGACCAAGCATGTATACACATAAGTATGAATTTCATTAAAAGACTTCTCAAATCCAAGGGCAAGGAAATCATATTTGTGGTGGTGGACATGATGATAGAGTTTTCTCATTTCTTAGCTCTCTTCCATCCTTAATTAGCTTTAAAGGTGGCTTAGAAATTCTTGAAGAGAGCACTCATGGATTTTTAGAGTCCATTGTATCTGGCAAAGATATTGTTGTTGAGCAATTTATGGCAAGAAGTTCTTAAATTGGTTGGGACTTAGTTGAGGTTCAGTACAACCTACCATCCACAGACCGATGGTCAGTAGAGAGGATCAATGGATGCATTGAAACCTATCTCAATTGTATAACTTTAGCAGACCTATTGACAAGAAGTAGTGGCTTCCCCTTGCCGAATGGTGGTACAATACAAACTACCATTCCAGTTTGCAGTGTACCCTAGTTGAGGCCCTCTATGGATATACTCCCCTTTACATCTCTATGGATCTTATGTTAGACTCAATTATTCTTGCAACTAAGTATATGGTTATGCAAAGACAACAAGTCCAATAGCTACTCAAAGACAACCTCTTACAGGTTCAAAATCGAATGAAAACGTATGAAGACCTACATAGATCAAAGAGGACATTTACTTTTGATGATCATGGATTTCTCAAGATACAACCATACATATATACTTCCTTACCATTGAGAGGAATTTGAAGCTCAATTATAAGTTCTATGGACCTTATAGATTTTTGAGGAAGATTGGCCTAGTAGCTTACAAGTTGGAACTTCCAGCATCATCGCGTAAACATCCTATGTTCCATGTGTCACTTTTAAAGATGAAAATTGATTCTAGGGTGATGGCTCAGACTGAATTGCCAGCTATCAATCCTAATGGCCAATTTGTGGTGAGGCAATTATTGTGTTCAAATGTCAAATGGTTAAACAGGATAATGTCATTGTTGTTAAGGTCTTATCCAGTGATCCAACTTTTCCCCTGAAGACGCGACAAAGAATTATGCTGATATGCAGTCGCGACTTCCTGGTTTAAATACTGATCCTTGAGGTTAAGGATTATTTGATCAAGGCGAAAATGTCATGAACTCAATAATAAGTTAAGATGTTAACTGGTAAGGTACTATTGGAATTTAAAGTCACCAAGTAGTGTGCTTTAAAGGTGAAGTATGAATTGGGAAATGGAGGAAAACAAAATTGGAGGGAAATTAAATTTTAGAAAAGTAACTTTTCCAAGTGAGCATTCTCCCACATTGGTGGTGGAAAGTGTTATGTTTGTGTTTATATGTAGAAACACATCCTCTAGCTCATAAAGAGTTGAGAAGAGGACCTTCCCTTGTGCTGTCATCGTCACTCGACTTAGCTTCAAGTTTGGATTTAGATTTGGTTAAATGAACTGATTGATTGGTAATCTTTTTGAACCAAATTTATTTTATTTCCATTTTTATTATTTAATTTTCTTATCCTAATATTAATGAATTCACGCAGAACTTAATTAATGTTTAATTAATTCACAAAATAAATTTTCCAACGGTCACAACCAACCAAACAGTCACCTTCTTCCACGAACAAGTGCCTTTGTGCCTCTTCAATGGCTATAAAATTTTCAGAGGCTTCGCCTTATTTTTTCATTCACTGAAATAAAAAATTTACTCTCTGAAAAAACAGACTTTTCATCCCTCTTCTTGCATCAGTTTTCAAAGACAGAAAATTGGTAAGTGTTGTGTGATTACATATCTTCGTTGAGTTTGCTGAAGTTCTGCAATTTCGATTGCCAGTATTGCAGAATAGAGTTTTGTTCTATCATGAGAGAAATTAATTCAAACCTTGAGCAATTGTAAGGGGATTAAATTCTCTAAGGAAACACAGTTTTCTGTGGGCTCAAAACTGTCATTTTTATTCTTAAACGATTTCTGTTTTATAGTATAAAGTCTTCAAATTTTCTACTCTGTTAAGTCACTTGATTTGAAGATATAAAAACTTCATCAAATGAATATTTTTTTTGGTTTGAAGAATATAAAAACTTCTCTAGTTGATTAATTTTGTTTGTGTTTTCCTTTCCAAACATAACTGATTGATCCAACTAATGTTGTGAATTCTACTGCTGCTACTACGAAGAATGTTACCTCATCCAGTCACACAACACCTATGCCTGCAATGACAGTGGCAGAAAAATCGGAATTTTTTTCTGACATTGACTTTAAGAGATGGCAACAAAAGATGTTTTTCTACTTGACGACTCTCAGTCTGCAAAAGTTCATTACTGAGGATGTCCCCATCCTGCCAAATGATACTCCGGACAACGAACATTTTCTCGTGACGGAGGCATGGAAGCATTCTATTTTCTGTGCATGAACTCTATTGTGAATGGCTTGAATGATGGTCTGTATAGTGTCTATAGCGTCTGTAAGTCTTTTAAAGAATTATGGAATGCTTTGGACAAGAAATATAAGACCGAAGACGCCGGTTTAAAGAAATACGTTGCTGCTAAATTCCTGAACTTTAAGATGATTGACAACAAGTCTGTCATGTCGCAGGTCTAGGAATTACTACTAATTATTCACGATCTCCTTGCGGAAGGTATAATTCGCTTCAATATGTTTATTCAAAGTATTGATTATGTTACTAATAATATTTTTGTTATTATTGAAGGAATGATGATTAATGAAGCTTTTCAAGTAGCGACTTTCATTGAAAAGTTGCCTCCTCTGTGGAGGGACTTTAAAAACTACTTGAAGCACAAACGTAAGGAGATGAAGTTGGAAGATCTAATTGTCCATCTTAGAATTGGGGAGGACAATAGATCCGCTGAAATGAAAGTTAATGACAAACAAGTAGTTATGGGGGCAAACATTGTTGAAACTGCTCCAACAAATTCAAAGAAAAGGAAAATGGCTTTTGGACTGAAAACTCTTCCAAGAAAGAAAAAGTTCAAAGAAAATTGCTATAATTGTGGCAAATTTAGACACATGTCGTCAGAATGCCATGCACCAAAAAAATATAAGGAGAAGAAAAAAGGTTAAGAAAATATGACAGAAATGAATGAAGACGTGGACAATTTATGTGTCTTGCTGTCTGAATGCAACTTGGTAGGTAATCTAAGAGAATGATGGATAGATTCTGGTGCAACCCGCCATGTGTGTGCTAACAAGGAGTTATTTATTTATTATGTTACAGTTGGACCCGACGAGATCATTTTCATGGCAAATTTCTCTACTGCAAAAATTAAAGAAATAGATAAATTTCTTTAAAGATGACATCGAACAAGATTGTGACTCTGAATAATGTCCTTCATATTCCAGAAATGCAGAAGAATATAGTCTCAGTTTCTCTTTTAGGCAAAAATGGATTCAAGTGTGTTTTTATTTCCGATAAGGTTGTAGTTAGCAAAAATGATATGTATGTTGGAAAGGGCTACCTTACAGAGGGCCTTTTCAAACTCAATGTAATTTCAATTGATATGAATAAAATTTCTGTTTCTTCTTATTTACTTGAGTCATATATTTTATGGCATGCACATTTGGTACATGTTAATTATAAAACCTTGCGGGAAATGATAAATTTGGAAGTATTGCCTAAATTTGAATGCAATAATTCAAAGTGTCAAGTATGTGTTGAATCTAAGTATGCCAAGCATCCTTATAAGTTCGTTGAAAGGAATTCCAATCCTTTGGACTTAATTCATATAGACATTTGTGACATGAAGTCAATACCATCTCGCGGTGGGAAAAAATATTCCATAACTTTTATTGACGATAGAACTCGATAGTGCTATGTTTATTTACTTAATAGTAAAGATGAAGCTATTGACGCATTCAAGCAATACAAAAATAAAGTTGAAACACAACTTAACAAGAAAATAGAAATGATTAGAAGTGATAGGGTGGCTAATATGAATCTCCTTTTGAGAAAATATGTTTGGAATATGGCATTATTCATCAAACAACTGCCCTATACACTCCACAATTCAATGGAATTGCGAAAAGGAAGAATCGAACCTTAAAAGAGATGATGAATGCCTTATTGATAAGTCCTGGTTTACCCCAAAACTTGTGGGGGAGGCTATCCTTACAGCTAGCCGAATACTCAACCGAGTATCCCATAGCAAAACAAAATCCATTCCATATGAAAAATAGAAAGGAAGAAAACTCAACTTGAAATATTTCAAAGTGTGGGGGTGTTTGGCTAAAGTGCAGGTTCCTAAACCCAAAAGGATAAAAATAGGACAATAAATCATTTACTATGTTTTCATAGGATATGCTACTAATAGTAAAGCATATCATTTTCTGGTTCATAAATCAGAAAATCCTGACATTCATGTTAATATAGTAATTGAATCAGATAATGTTAATTTTTTAAAAAATATTTACCCGTATAAAAAAGAATGTGAGTCATCTAGTGAAAGATCTAAACGACATCAGGAAGAGACAAAGGAAGTTGTGCCTAACGAGGAGAATTCAAGGCGTAGCAAACGTCAAAGAACATCTACTTCCTTTGGTCAAGATTTCTTGACATTCTTAGTAGAGAATGAGCCTCAAACTTTTAAGGAAGTGATGTCTTCCTCAGAAGCACAATATTGGAAAAGCAATCAATAGTGAAATACAATCCATTTTAGACAACCACACTTGGGAATTGGTTGATCTTTCTCCAGGAAACAAACCTTTAGGTTCCAAATGGATTTTCAAAAGACAAATGAAAGATGACGGTACGATTGACAAATATAAGGCAAGACTTGTTTTCAAGGGATTCAGATAACGAGAAGATCTTGATTATTTTGATACTTACTCACCGGTAATGAGAATTACATCCCTTCGGGTGTTAATAGCATTAGCCGTTGTCTACGGTCTTCAAATATATCAAATGGATGTGAAAATAACCTTCTTAAATGGAGATTTAGAGGAAGAAATCTACATGAATCAACCTGAAGGTTTTGTAGTTCCCGGGAAATAAAAGAAGGTGTGTTGACTTGTTATGTTACTTTATGGACTTAAACAAGCTCTCAAACAATGGCATGCAAAATTTGATCAAATAATATTGACAAATGGGTTTAAGATTAATGAATGTGATAAATGTGTTTACATTAAGAACGTGCCAAATCACACAGTCATTGTTTACTTATATGTTGATGATATGTTGATAATGAGCAAAGACATTGCTGACATAAATGCTACTAAGCGTATGCTTTCTAGCAAGTTTGATATGAAAGACTTAGGAGTTGCTGATTTGATTCTATGAATTAAAATTCACAGGACTCCTCAAGATCTAGCATTGTCTCAATCTCATTATATTAAAAATGGTACTTGAAAATTTTAAGTATTTGGAGTTCAAAGTTACAAAGACCCTGATTGATGTAAATCTTACTCTTACAAAGAACCAAGGTCAAAGTAAGTCTCAATTGGACTATGCTCGAGTGTTGGGAAGTTTGATGTACATCATGAACTGTACACGACCGAATATAGCTTGCGCTATAAGTAAATTGAGTCGTTAGACAAATATTCCCGACCAAACTCATTGGATGACAACGAAGAGTGTTTTGGGATATTTACAATACACTCAAGACTATGCTTTGCACTATAATAAATATTTCGCGGTAATTAAAGGATATAGTGATGCAAATTGAATCACCGGATCATCTGAAGTTAAATCCACAAGCGAATACGTTTTCACTTGGAGGAGGAGCAGTGTCGTAAAAATCATCCAAACAGACATGCATCGCTCGCTCTACAATAGAGTCTGAATTTATAGCTTTGAATAAAGCTAGTGAGGAAGAAGAATGGCTGAGAAATTTCTTGGACGATATTCCATTTTAGACTAAATCAGTGGCACCTATATGCAATACATTGTGATAGTCAAGCTCCAATAGAAAGGGCTAGGAGAATTATGTATAACGGAAAATATTTGTCACATACGACAAAGACATAGTACCATTAGAGAGTTACTCTCTAGTGGAATTATCACGATTGACTATGTAAGGTCTAATGATAATGTGTCGGATCCACTTACAAAAGGCCTAACTAGAGAGGCGGTTGATAAATCATTAAATGAAATGAGATTATGGCCAAGAACAAGTCATAATAATGGTAACTCCACCTAGCTGACTAGATATCCCAAGATCTAGGTTCAAGGAGATCAAACAAAGTTATGAATGACAGTTCAATATTGTCATCAAACTCAAACAATTTTCATGATAAGACAATGTTCAGGAACAAGGATGAAGCGCTGAGGCTTTTTAATGATTTCTAAATTTGACATGATATGAGCAAATGAGTGTATCTACGGGTTACACGATTAGAAATTACCTATGTGAGTATGGTGTAATCCGCTTCAAGGAGAATTAGAATAATGGCAGTTGTTTACGCACTCATGAAACCAGACGGTGTTCATGGCTAAAACGAACACAAAAATGAGAACCAAGAACGGTTAAGGGTTAATTGTATGACATATGTTGTCTAGATATATATCAAAGCTTGACGGTTCAAGGATATCAAATTGTAACACCCCGTACTTTCGGGTGATATTTCGAACTGCTAGACGTATGCGAGTAGACCTGAGTTTGGGAAGTTATGTCATATTCACGTATGCCAATAGAGAGCTTAATATATAAAAGGATGCGGTTCCAACCTAGTTTAGGACCTATCGGCTAATCGACGATAGTGGCCGGCTACTTGACAACACTGATCAGCTAAGTTGATGAATTATAGTGTCGACATCAACGATCGGCTAACGGATAAATTATAGTGGGAGGCAATTCACTTAGTTAAAGAGCAAGGTGGCAGGTGTATGTATGTGGCATCAAATTAGTACCCTCCACCGCCAATATGGCCAGGTGGGGGACTAGTATTAACTATTGTCATACGAAATGATTGTAGCAACCTTTTATTAAGGAGACAATGTTAAAGTGGGAGTTTATGTGTAGCAATCAAATTAGCCACCTAAGTGACTAAGGCAACCTAGCCAAAAGGTGGTAGTTCGTTAGGATAACAGGGCATGGGGTATTTAATATATATTGAGGAGGAAATCGTGATTCATTTCACAAAGCTCCACCAACCCCTTCGTATGAAATAACATATTTCACTTTAAGATCTATAAGTATATCATTCACCCCTTTGCTAATTATAAGAGTTAATTTATAAGAATTCGGCAGTAACGTCCCAGCCCTTACTCTTAAGAACATGAGCAACAAACCTTTTCTTCTATAGAAATTAATTCAACTTTGTTCTGGGTATAATCGAGCAGCAATATAAGTTAAATTTTGCGGTGGTAGTAATTCCTGGAATATAAGATCGAAAATGTTGTACGGTGTACACGTGGGTAGACGAGTGATCCGACTAAAGGTATGTTAAGGCAAATTCTTCTTTCTTTTGGCATATTCCATGTATTGAAACGTAAGCGTAATGTTATTCCATAAATTGTTCTACTCTTAGTGGTTAAGAATGTTCATGTTATTGATTCCTATGTTAAAAACATGTCTAAATATGTGTCTAAATCCTTATTGAGTTATATGGGAAAGATGTTGATATTCCAATATTAGCCGAAGGTACATGTTAAGGCTCACAGTGTTAGCCGAAGGTACAAAGATACTATGTCATTCGATAAGTTCAAGATGTTTCATTGTCACTCATGCATTCATGCATTTTATTCATATATTACCATGGATCCACATATGTTATATACACTACTATATGGTATGAATTATATAGATGTAGGGGATGGAGAAAAGGGAATGACGTTAAATACGCATCACCACATGCAGCTAGTATAGATTATCACGTAAAAGGAAGATGCCCACATAGGCCAATATGATAATGATTATGCCCACAGAGGCGGTTATGGGAAGGAAGATGCCCTTGTGTGGCCAATATTTATATGTATACCGCATTTGCATTGTGCGTGACATTTAGGCATATTATGACCCTCAGAGGCATTTACTATAGGTCGGCTGTTTCTATTGGTTATTTCTGTCGGCTGTTACTGTTTCAGTTTATTCTTGTATCTCTGATTATGCTATTATTCATGCCTGACATACTCAGTACATCAGTCGTACTGACGTTCCTTTTGTCTGGGGACGCTGCGTTTCATGCCCGCATGATTAGGTAGTCAGGTGATGATTCGCACTAGTAGGTGGCTGGTTCAGTTGATATTGGAGCACTCTATTTGTTCTAGAGTTACAGTCTAGTCGTGGTATGATATTTTTGGTTATGCGTTGGGGTATGGTGGGGCCCTGTCTCGACCCTTTTATGATGTTATGTACTTTTTAGAGGCTTGTAGACAGATGCCCTGTGTGTAATAGTCATGTACGACCTTGTTGGCCTTGGTATGTATATATGTATGTTTGGCTTTCTGGGTAAGATTTCATATAGTTTCTTTCCAGTATATCGTCTCTTTTGTCAACTGGATATTGAGTGACGACCTTTGTGGCCCACCCGAGTTTAACTATGATTAGATGTTAACAGTATGACTAGTGGTACCCGACAGGAAAGGTTCAGGCGCCCGTCATGACCCTCCGGTTTAGGTCGTGACAAACTTGGTATCAGAGCATGTCTGTCCTAGGGAGTCTGCAAGCCGTGTCTAGCAGAGTCTTGTTTATGGGTGTGTAGCACGCCACACTTATAAACAGGAGGTTGCAAGGCATTTAGGAATGGTTTCCATTCTTTCATATCATAGACCGTGCAGTAGAGTTGAGTCTTAAAAATTCAGGTTTAACTCGTGCCTGATACGGTTTCAGTAGTGACCGGTTATCGAAAGACTTCGGTTAGTTCATAGTCGTAGCCAGTAAATGAGTGACTTCCACCAGACGATTGACACGCCAGAAGGGCAGTAGTATGTTCAAAATTTAAGATTGTGAGGAATTGTCTCACTCATATACGGAAGAATAATGCAAGTCTAGGAAGCAAATTTTTTGCTTTGAAAAAAAAAGAGGAGTAAACAAAGGAAGTACTAAGCACCTGAACGCAGAAGATTGTGAGGATTTTCTCGGTAGACCTTATCATGTTTATGGTCACAACAATGCCTTATTTCAGTAGGGCTATGATTATCAAGGAGATTGAAGTTGGATTGAGTGTAGATACGTTAGTATTCTCTCTATTGGGACAGATCCGTCAGAGGATATAAGTTGTTTTCCCAGGTCTCGATGAATCTAGTGGTACTAGAGGAGTTGAGGGAAGCTCATGTACCATCAGTCTTACCACCGGCTCCATTTGATTAGGATGTAAGGAGACCGGTGCAAGTATTGAATCAATCAGTTGCCTCTCAGGAATGACTTCACCCTAGAGCATCTGATAGAGATAAGCCCTTGAGGGGTCAAGGAGCTTATAACCTAGAAAGTTTATTAGCTAGGGATTGCCGATATTTAAAAGGATTCAAAGATGCCAATATCTCATGGTCAAAGTTGTAAAGGTTGAGTGAGCCCGCCCGACCGTCTTGTAGTCAGTGTGGACGAGCGCATATCGGATTATGCTGCAAAGGTACAAGGGATTGGTTTAGGGTGGCAGCCATGGCCACAACGTACCGAAGTATCCCAATTTGATGCGCAAAAGTAAGGATAAGATGATTATGAGTTGTACAGATGAAAAGAAGAAGACATAATTGGAAGGATTAACAGGTTATGAAAATCTACACGTGTTACTGTGACTTTTATTGGTTAGAATGTGGAAATGTGTTATGTACGTGCAACCTCAATGGTAATGTCTTACCCATAATATATTGGGAATTGTCCAAGGATATCATTAACAAGAATTGATTTCCGTAATAGAATCATCTGAAGAGTGATCATCAGTAAATTTAAGAAGGTCACGTAAAGTGACGTACCCGAAATAGTGAGTTAAGTCATATATAAGGATCGAGTTTTCCATGGTAGTGGAAGGGAACATAAGCCTCTCGTCCGTGTGTAAATTGCCATACCGCGTAGTAATGCGAATTACATATATCAATGTAGCTAAGGCATGCCAGGGGTATTGGACTGGTAAGGTCTTCGGCCTCATTGCGCAACATGTTACAATTCTAAATAACCTCTAGATAATAATAGCTTGGTACGGGCAATTGAGGATGAGAGCTATGGAACAATCAAGGAATGGTTGTAGGAAATATGAAAACAATTAATAAGCATGAATGAAATGGTATGATCAAGTATCAAGGCAGAAATATTTTTTTCGACGAATAGAAGGAAGAATTTCGACAAGAAGGATAAAGGTGAATGAGATTATAGTTATGTAGATTTCACAAAGGTATAATTACTCCAGAACAACGTAAGGACTAAAGGTAGAGGAGGGACAATAAGAACTCTTCGGCCAAAGGTGACGAACATATGATGTTCAGGAAGATAGTATGAGAAATACTTTGAGCTAAGAGATTTCCCCCAAGACAACTTGAAATGGAAATGTAAAGGTAAGACGAATGAATACTCAGTCGATGAGAGATCTAATAATAATGAGACAAGAAATCTTGACAAGTCATGGGATCATGTTACACCGTGAAATTGGATCTAGACATACGAAGCGTCGGTTCCATAACCTATGCAGTCATACCTCAGACAGTATGTAAACGAAAGTAACAGTGAGTAAAGCTTGAAATTAGCACCTAAACCGGTGAAAAAGGGGCCAATGACGCCTATGGATACAGGGTAGACATTAAAGATATATGTCAAAGAGATAATGACATTATAATGAAGATAAAATGTTAGGCAAATACATATGTCTATGAGCATTATTGAGCTGACCAAAGATTCTACGAGATAGATAAAGTAATGGGTTTACAGTTCAACGAGATCAAGGAAATCTTTTCCCAAAAGCGCCATTGACAGAAAGTCTTAGCAATGAGGCGAGTGATGGAATTCGAATCTATGTATAGTGACCAGGGTTGGATATAGTAGGCCAACGTCATGTAATGCCAGTCTTCAGAATCTTCCCCGTACTGAATGAGGGAATAAGTAAACAACCCATCTTTTAAGAAGTAGTAAAGCCAAGGATTGGAATCAGGAGTAATGTTTGAAAGGATACATGTATACTCAAAGATTTTAGAATTAAGACGAGTACGACAAGTAAGAAAATGAGTGAACAAGTGTCAAGAGAAGTAAAGAAATGGAGTTGTTTATTATTACGAGTAATGATAAAGTACAGATTCCTTTCAAACTATGAATGAGAGTTAACTGCGATGATACGCGCACTTTAGATTCGATGATATTGTCCATAAAGTGTTCACAATTGAGATACTACAAATATAAGAGTTTCAGCACACCAATTAGTAAACAAAGCTAAGTTGGCAATAAAATCATTCACCCACAAGCGGTTTGACTAATGTAACGACTAAGGAGAGAAGTTGACCTGAGAGAACGCATAAGTTAGTTAAGTGTGAGTCCAATTGGAGGATTCAAGTAGTGATAACCCTATGACTCAGGATACAACAGGGTCATCCCTCACAGGAAAAAAAAAGAACGTCATAATGAAGATCCCACTTTTAGAGAGGATTAGGAAAGGCATTTAACAACAGAGAACCATAACCTTCGGGTATAATGGGAGCGGGACCCCCAGGTCGGAGGTCTATTTGTGTATTCCCAATGTAGCAGGATTACGAGACAAGATTATGACGGAGGTCCATTGCTTACAATATTCCATCCACCCTGGATCTACTAAGATGTATCATGATCTTAAAGGTATGTATTGAGGGAACAACACGAAGATGAACATTGGGGAGTTTGTAGCTCGGTGTCCTAATTGTCAGCAAGTAAAAAGTTGAGCACTAAACCCGGCGGTTTGACTCAAAACACTTGAAATCCCGATGTGGAAAGGGGAGATGATTAATGTGGATTTCATTACGGGTTTACCTTTCTCTTATCATAAGCTTAATTCTATTTGGGTGACTGTTGGGAGACTGACTACCCACACACCAAGGACTACATACAGTTGTACGTTAAGGAGATTGTTCGCCTCTATGGTATGCCTATTTCTATCATATCTGACTGAGGTGCACAATTTACAGCTATCTTTTGGAAATCATTTAAAAAAGGTTTAGGCACCCAAGTGAATCTTAGCACGGTTTTCCACTATGAAATAGATGGGCAGGCTGAGCGTACAATTCAAACGCTCGAGGACATGCTACGAGTTGGTGTATTGGATTTTAAGGAAAGTTAGGATGATCATTTACCTCGTATTGAATTTACGTACAATAATAGTTATCATGCTAGCATTAAAATTGCTCCATGTGAGGCGTTATATGTGCATAAATGTAGATCTCCTATCGGATGATTCGAAGTAGGCGAGACAGAACTATTTGGACCTGACTTAGTACACCAAGCCATAGATAAGGTGAAACTTATCCAAGAACGGTTGTTAACCGCTCAGAGTCGTCAGAAGTCGAATTCAGATGTGCGACAACAGGTTCCAAGTATATGATTGGGTCTTTTCGAAGATTTCTCCTATGAAGGGTGTAATGAGATTTAGGCAAAAAGGGAAAGCTCAGTTCAAAGTACATTTAACCATATTGCATAATTTGATGAATCGGCCAAATAGCTTACAAGTTAGACTTGCCTTTGAAGTTGGAGGTTGTTCATTTGGTTTCCCATGTTTTAGTGTTAAAAGCGTGAATTAGAGATTCTTTCTGAATTGTACAATTGACGATATGAAAGTTACAAAGGACCTATCATATGAAGAGGTTCCTATTACTAACTTAGATCGACAAGTTCGCAAGTTGAGAACTAAAGAAGTAGCCTCCGTGACAGTTCTATGGTGGAATAAGAATGTGGAAGGAATGACATGCGAGGCGGAAGAGGAGATGAAACACAAATATCCATACCTATTTTAAACCCACGCCAAGGAACCAAGAGAAGCATAAGGTGAGTTCTGTTTTAGATTATTATAATAAAGGCTTGGTGACCATGAAAAGTCTGATGTAGATGTAACGATGTATGTTATATTATGTGGTACGTGAAGCGGTGAATGTGTTTTGTGACCATGTGATGGGAGTTAGATATGTTACCCCAACATTCGAGGACGAATATTTCTAAGAAGGGAAGGATGTAACACCCCGTACTTTCGAGTGATGTTTCAAACTTCTAGACGTATGCAAGTAGATCCGAGTTTGGGAAGTTATGTCATATTCACGTATGCCAATAGAGAGCTTAGTATATAAAATGATGCGGTTCCAAACTAATTTAGGACCAATCGGCTAATCGACGATAGTGATCGGCTACTTGACAACGCTGATCGGCTAAGTTTATGAATTATAGTGTGGGACATCAACGATCGGCTAACCGATAAATTATAGTGGGAGGCAAGTCACTTAGTTAAAGAGCAAGGTGGCAAGTTGGTATGCATGTGGCATCAAATTAGTACTCTCCACCGCCAATATAACTAGGCGGGGGACTAGTATTATCTATAGTCATACGAAATGATTGGAGCAACCTTTTATTAAGGAGACAATGTTAAAGTGGGAGTTTACGTGTAGCAATCAAATTATCCACCTAAGTGACTAAGGCAACCTAGCCAAAAGGTGGTAGTTCGTTAGGATAACAGGGTATGTGGTATTTAATATATATTGGGGAGGAAATCGTGATTCATTTCACAAAGCTCTACCAACCCCTTTGTATGAAATAACAAATATCACTTTAAGATCTATAAGTATATCATTCACCCCTTTGCTAATTATAGGAGTTAATTTATAAGAATTTGGCAGCAACGTCCCAACCCTTACTCTTAAGAACATGAGCAACAAGCCTAATAAATCTAAAAATTAATTCAACTTTATTCTGGGTATAATCGAGCAGCAATATAAGTTAAATTTTGCGGTGGTAGTAATTCCTGGAATATAAGATCGAAAATGTTGTACGGTGTACACGTGGATAGACGAGTGATCCGACTAAAGGTATGTTAAGGCAAATTCTTCTTTCTTTTGGCATATTTCATGTATTGAAACGTAAGCGTAATGTTATTCCATAAATTGTTCTACTCTTAGTGGTTAAGAATGTTCATGTTATTGATTCCTATGTTAAAAGCATGTCTAAATATGTGTCTAAATCCTTATTGAGGTATATGGGAAAGATGTTGATATTCCAATATTAGCCGAAGGTACATGTTAGGGCTCACAGTGTTAGCCGAAGGTACAAGGATACTATGTCATTCGATAAGTTCAAGATGTTTCATTGTCACTCATGCATTCATGCATTCATGCATTTTATTCATATATTACCATGGATCCACATATGTTATATACACTACTATATGGTATGAATTATATAGATGTAGGGGATGGAGAAAAGGGAATGACGTTAAATACGCATCACCACATGCAGCTAGTATAGATTATCACGTAAAAGGAAGATGCCTACATAGGCTAATATGATAATGATTATGCCCACAGAGGCGGTTATGGGAAGGAAGATGCCCTTGTGTGGCCAATATTTATATGTATACCGCATTTGCATTGTGCGTGACATTTAGGCATATTATGACCCTCAGAGGCATTTACTATGGGTGTTTCTATCGGCTGTTACTTGTCGGCTGTTACTGTTTCGGTTTATTCTTGTATCTCTGATTATGCTATTATTCATGCCTGACATACTAAGTATATCAGCCGGACTGACATCTCTTTTGTCTGGGGACGCTGTGTTTCATGCCCGCATTATCAGGTAGACAGGTGACGGTTCACACTAGTAGGTGACTAGTTCAGCTGATATTGGAGCACTCTATTTGTTCCAGAGTTGCAGTCTAGTCGTGGTATGATATTTTTGGTTATGTGTTGGGGTATGGCGGGAACTGTCCCAACCCTTTTATGATGTTACATACTTTTTAGAGGCATGTAGACAGATGTCATGTGTGTAATAGTCATGTACGGCCTTATCGGCCTTGGTATGTATATATGTAAGTTGGGCTTTCTGGGTAAGATTTCATATAGTTTCTTTCCAGTATATCGTCTCTTTTGTCAGCTGGGTATTGAGTGACGACCCTTGTGGCACGGGTTTAACTATGATTAGATGTTAACAGTATGAGTGGCGGTACCCGACAGGAAAGGTCCGGGCGCCCGTCATGACCCTCCGGTTTGGGTCGTGACACAAATCTACTGATTGATCAAGTATATTCGATGTATGTTCATTACAGAAAGTTCAAAGAGAAACCTACTCATCCAGATGCAATTAATCCTTACTTGTAAATCACACAATTTTTTTTTGCATGCATGTTTTCATAATATAATCATTCCCCATTCATGTGGGAGATTATTGGGTTTTAAGGTCACTACGTAGTGAGCTTTAAAGGTGAAGTGTGAATTGGAAAATGGAGGGAAACAGAATTGGAGGAAACTGAAATTTTGGAAAAGTAACTTTTCTAAGTGAGTATTCTCTTACATTGGTGGTGAAAAGTGTTATGTTTGTGTTTATATGTAGAAACACATCCTCTAGCTCATAAAGAGTTGAGAAGAGGACCTCCCCTCGCGCCGTCGTCGTTGCTCGGCTTCGGATTCGGTCAAATGATTTGATTGATAATCTTTTTGGACCAAATTTATTTAATTTTCATTTTCGTTAATTAATTCACGTGGAACTTAATTAATGTGTAATTAATTCACGAAATAAATTTCCCAATGGTCACCTTCTTCCACGAATAGGTGTCTTTGTGCCTCTTCAATGGCTATAAAATTTCCAGAGGTTTTGCCTCATTTTTTCACTCACTGAAATAAAAAAAATTACTCTATGAAAAAACAGACTTTTCATCCTCTCTTCTTGCATCGGTTTTTCAAAGATAGAAAATCAGTAAGTGTCGTGTGATTACATACCTTCGTTGAGTTCGCTGAAGTTCTGCAATTTCGATTGCCAGTATTGCAGAATAAAGTTTCGTTCAACTTTGGGAGGAATTAATTCAAACCTTGGGAAATTGTGAGGAGATTAAATTCTTCAAGAAAACACAAATTTCTGTGGGCTTGAAACTGCCATTTTTATTCTTAAACGGTTTCTGTTTTATAGTATATATATTCTGAATACAGAGATAATAGGTAAGAGAGATAAGGGAAGCAAGCATATGAAACTATTACATGAGGAGGGGAGATATTCAATTCACGCTTAATGAACCTCGATGGCTCAAATTGTTGTAGATATAACCGCCTAACAGACGCTGCTACACTATTAACGAATATTCATTATGTTTTCACCTCCTTCTTTTCTCACACTCTCCTTCTTCTTCTCTCTCTCTCACAAACTGTCTTCTTCATTACAGGTTCGCAATCTATTCCATGGCGTCCCACTAGAATAGTTGTTATTTTCATTTATTTCAGTTGATTAATATAACCTTAAGTTGTCCAAAGAATTTCTTATTTTATTGAGACCATTACAAAATATGAAAAGATTATTGCTGGGAGTAAATCAGAGATTTAATTATTCAGTCTATCCACCCCATGATACATGATTTTGTAGTGCAAGTGAATTGATCGCAATTGCTCAAAACTCAGCTAGCCCAATATCTAACTTTTCTTTTCTCCACTATCAATATAAAGGGAAACTGTTGAATACGAGCTCTAGTTGCCAGGAAAAACTGAGACTTTCAAACTAATTTCTGAATGTTTAACAAGTCGAAAGCACATAACAACTGATTCAAATATACAGAAGTGGGTGAAGCATCGCAACAAATAATACTCATTGCATATGTACTTCCTAAATCATAATCTCGCCTGTGCAGCAAATTTGAATAACATCTAATTATAGGACTCAGTTTCTAGATCAAATAATATTCCTTCTTACTGCTACCATGACAGCCATTGTCAAAATCGTCTCATTCTCATAGAAACACATGGATATACCAACAACTTCCATTGAGCATCAGAATGGTGGTATCAAGTTCCTGAAAACAAGAAACAGACCCCTCGAACAATCCACTGGGGACCCTTTCTTCATATCAAACCATAGAGAAAAAAGAAAATGGAGGACAAATATCTGTACAAGAGCTTAGACTGCAGCTGCGGGAATGCCCAAAAAATAGCAAATTCTTGCTGAGTAAATAACTCCCTGTAGTACTGCTTTGAACAAAAAAATCCTACTATGATGAAGCAACTATCCAACATTACCCCACAAAATATACAAAATTTGATGGCATAAGAAACGTTGGATAGAAGTATACCAAGACAAGTCTGGGCAAATATCTTCAAATTTTCTGAACTGATATTTAAGGGATCACTTCATGTAGGCCCACTTGAGACTTCTCCTAGATTGGATTGGGATCCACTAGAAATGTCTATTGACGACGGCCACTCATCTGGCACCATCAGAAAGTATGTAGACATTGCTTTCCTGAATCTCGTTTTGTATTGCTTTGGAGAAATCACAGTTGGGGATGCATTCTTCGGCCCACCTAGAATCCCTGAAGCCTTTACCCAAGTCTCAAGATGCTTGTCCCATGTATACTGTCTCATGAAATCAATAATACCAAGCACCAGTTCATGCTTTTCCTCATCCACCCCGACCAGTAATGAGTAATCCATCACATCTATTGACTGCAAAATCACAACTCTGTATTAATATAGAACACCAGGGACCAAACAAACTTTGCCTTTAATACTTGCGTTTGAAGACATGAAGTCACACTTTGGACACTTCACATATACTTGATGCTGGTTCACATCGACCAACGGAAAAGTTTGGAGAATCTACTAACAAATGAGAGAACTAGTGCAGTGACAAGGTCAAGTGCATCTTGCAAAAGAAGGGAGAAACTATAAGAAAACAAAGAAAGATATGGGGTATGACGAAGGAAGAAAACGGAGAGGGGTACCAGCAATCATCTAGTTTGATCTTTATTGAAGAGAGGAAATGATAAACTAGTAACCCCAGATGGAACTAAGAAATGTAGAACTCCTTATAGAACACAATTTAACAAAGATACTAGTAATATAGGATACTGTTTCAAAGCTTACAGCTAGAAATGAAGTATCATTCCACACAGCTCTCTGCAGCAGCCGCTTAGCCTTCGTTCCCACAAAAATCGGAGAAGTTGGCATTGCTTCAATCAAGTTCTGATCAAGTAAAACTTTGTTACTTCCACTTGAATCTGGATTATAGCGTGATCGAGACGACCCTTTAAGATCATACAGTCTAGTGATGTTGCGCTTGAAAAGAAGATTTTCCATAACAAGCACATCCATTCTTGATTCTTTCCCGCCTTTGAGATGCTTTGATGTAACCTAACAATTAATCAAAGATAAATGACGTGAGCATCATGGAAAGAAGTATTAAGGGAAAAAGAAATGAGTACGTATAACTACCAAAAAACTGTTAAAGATTGGGGAGCAAATAAATTTCAGGGAGTCATTTTCTTTGTTAGGAAAATTTCAGAGAATCATTTAAGGGCAGACCAAAGAGCAGAAGTAGGATCTGTCTTGTGAATCAATTTAAATGACTTCTTTGGGGACCCTTTAATTTCTTTCAGGGTACAGGCAGGAGAACCTCTTAAGTACAGGATTGACTGTTGGAAAATTAGCTCTATCAAGAAAAATAGGTCCACATAAACTTTAAAACGGGAGACTTAACAAAGATAATTTTACACCAATTCTTCAAATATTTTGACAGTAAGAAGTTTATTTCAGGAGGTCAGGTGGAGAAATAATAAACCACAGATACAACCTTAGTTACAAACCCGGACCGGTTCACCAAAATGAAAGTGCTCCACAACACACAGATATTAGAGCTGAAAACACTGATTATAACAGTGACTTTGGTTAAATAAAAATGAAGTACAGCAAATGATACCTGGTAGATCCCCAAAATCTTTGCCAGGCAAGTTGGGCTCCCACTAGCTATTGAGTCAGATAAATACTTAAAGTAAGCTGGTGCAAACTTGACAAATGACTCCAACTCTGTCTTTGTTACCTGCTTGATAATAAGTCGGTCGTCCAAGGTTTTGGCAAAGAAAACATTGCTCTTGCCACCCTGAGCACCCCATTTTTTGCATCGGCTAAGGGAACGTATGAAGTCTGATTCATCGGGGCAACAAGACTTTCTTAAGGTCTCAAATTGCTTCGCATAATAACAGGTGACTGTGTACTTAACCTTTTCCAGAGGGCCATCATCTGAGAAAGATATTCGGGCATGCAAAGCATTAATACATGCAGGTGGATCCATGTTTGAGTTGCGAGAACTAAAACCCGATGACATACTTTCATTGGTAGATCCAAAACTTCTTGAATAGTCCGAAATTACTTCATCCACAGAGTGGAGCGAAAGTAAATTTAATGCATCCAGAAACGGCAAAGAAGCTGAAGATTTGTTATTTTCTTTCAGTTTTTGAGATTCAACTGACATTTGATTGTGGTAATCTGGTGAGACAAGTGCATATGAGATAATACTTGTCGGCTCATCATCATAAACTGGAACAACAATGTCATCAACACCAACAGCCATCAGAAGCCTGGCACCACCTTGATGTTGCAATTCGCTAAACAACAAGACATAAGCAGGATTATGCTCATTCAGTTTACCAACAAATTTTGGATTTGCTGTGATATTCTTGTTGAAGGAACGATAGAAATTTTCCCAGGTCAGGTAGTCCCCATTGTCAGACTTTGCAGATAAATGAGGTGTTTCATCCCCATTTTTGTGACACATAGACCTTTCGACATCTGAATTCGCTGCAGCTCCAGTCAAAGCAGAAGAATCTACAATGAACAAACCTGGAAATCCACTGTTATGCTCCTTAATAGCCACGTGGCTTTCACCAGTCCATGCAGCATCAAGAGTGTCGGATAAACTTTCCACAGAAGGGAACTTTGCATCTGAAAGAACCCGTCTGACATTTTTTCCAGGTTCCAGTACATTACCATCTCCAGTACTTCTTATAGAACAAAATACCTCGGAGTCTTTTCCGTGAGTTCGGATCTCATCAGTATTCAATCTTTCGTGAACCCCATCAGGAACCTGACTGTGTCTTCCTTCATTAGATGTTATTTCAGTCTTAACATTCTGAAGAACTGAATCATAGCTCCCCAAGCTTTTGTCAAGTCTCGAAATTGCATTCCTTTCACAAAGTTCCTCACTAGAGCTGAGGGGTTTCTCCTTCAGTTGTGTCAGACTGTCCTGAGTTTGGGAATTTTTACCATGAGAACTGAAAAGATGTATCAAGCGTATGTCCCATAGATAAGCATGAAAAACCAACTGCCTTCTCAGTCGATTTATCTCAAGGATGTCAGCTGCAGGCTGACCAACTTTGACCTCCCTGCTAAGTGCCTTGCGTAACAATCCCTAGAACAATAGGGACACCAGTAAGAAATAATTCATTAAGTCATTTGGAGCAACATTGCTGCCTTATCCAAAAGAAAATGAAAAGGGTAAACAGAAGAAATAAAAGAGCCCCTTGTTGTTCAGAAGGGAAGGGAACTCGAGGTCTGATGCCACGAAAGAGTTTCGAGATATGCTTCCCTATACACTAAAGTTCCCAACAGCTGTACATCTACAAAGGGAATCAACAGCAATGATTGTAACGCAGCCCTGAGGAACAGTCCTCCAGGTGAGAGTTTTCCTAATCAAGGCCGGCCAGAGGGCCAAGCGACTGAAGCGAGGGCTTTAGGCCCCAAATTTTTTCATCCGGTGTTCGGTATCTATATTTGGATTTTCCGATTAATTTGATTTTGAGATACGCAAGGCCGATTAAAGAGAACACTCTCTAGCAAGATCTTTTTCATTCCGAGGCTTGAACGGGAGGTGCTTATCAAGTGGTTCGGTTCGGTTTTGAATGTTATCAGTTCGGCTTATTGGTTATCCGTCTGAAGATATACTAAACTATTACAGAACGGTTTCAAATCAAAATATATATGTTTTTTATATAAAAAAAATAAAGCCTCCCGTTATAGTTTGGCTTTTGGCCACCGATCTTGTTGAGCCACCCCTGTTCCTAATTGCCCCACAGGAAGGGGGTTAAGGTCAAGGACCGAGCCCCAACAGTTGTATGGTGTATGGTCTCAGCGACTCAAGATGAAGAGGCATTCTTCCTGAGGAAACCTATCAAAAGGGACGTTTCTATATTACAAATTTATAATGGATGGTTTTCTCCCAACTTCTGGGTTGACCACCTAGTCAAACCAAAGTCCCTCTCAGTTGGAACTAAAGAACCTAGGGACACATGTTCATCTTGGGACTGATGTCTCTCTTCAATCAGTACACCCTGTTTCCCTCTCTTGACTCCTCTCATATTGTTTTTCTACTGCTATTTCTCTTATTAGAGAACCCTGATCATTTCTTTCCTCTCCAACTCGTTGCTGCATTAATTTTCTCACATATCTTAAGAGTGAGGGGACACGCCTCTTAATTTTCTCACATACTATACTGAAATTCTCAGTCTTGAAAAAGTTAAAATGTTTGAAACATGTTATCCACACCAACATACCCAGTGTAATCCCACAAAGTTTGGTCTTGGGGGGGGGGGGGGGGGGGGGGGAATAGTGTGTACCCAGATCTTACTTTGGCATTCCTCTTTCAAAACAGTTGAACTTCAAGCAGGTCACCAATAGCTACCTTTTCAATCGGCCGGATTGACAAATTTGTTTGCACATCACCGACAATGCAGATGATATAGCTTAGCATCTAAACAACAGGAGGGAAAAACAAGTAAGAAATCACCTCAAACTCAGTTTTCTCTTTCTCTAATATTTCTTCCATCTCTGCGATCTGCTCACTTATCTTGGGTGCTTTCAAGCTGCTATCAACAGAGAATTTTTCCAACTTTACATGAAGAGCTTTGGACACCTCAGAAAACAAAGCATTCGCCCTGCTGCGCACCTTCTCATGCATAAAACAAAGTACATCAGGAAAAGAATAAAACATAGAAGTATGGAAACTGAGGCAAGAATTCAACCCAACTGTACCTCATCACCTTCTTTCTGAATCCACTCCTGATTATCATAGTTAAATTCAAGTTTTGGAGGTGGGAGAAAGACAGAATAAACATGAACAGGAGCATATCGAAAACAAGCTACCATTTTCCCAAACCTGAGGCAACAACCAAAGATGAGGTGAAGAACTAAGCATTGTTGGGCAACAAGAAAGGGAAAATAAATACTCTGCGGTGCCATCACACAAATAAATCTAAAAAAAGATTGGACCTGTAACACCTGTTAATTATACATGCACCATAACCAGAATCGAGCACAAGATAACACAACACCGACTGAGAATGTCAACCGAGAAAATGGAAAAGTCACCATTGAAGAACTGCAAGAGGGACAATAGTAAAACTGACAAGAAAACCATACACATGTAAGATTTCCCTCACATAGGCCCCTTCGCGAAGTGATGTAACTTATCCATTTGTCAAGTTTTTTAGAAGCATCCTCTTGCTGTATTGTTCTCTCTTATTAACAGAAGTTTTCTTTTTCTGTCAGAGACTCCATATCTATAATGATGTAATTCAACAAAGGGCAAGCAGAAGTAGCATCGAATGCTCCCTCTAGAGCAATACAAGAAGTCCACAATGTGAAATCTAGGTCACAGAAACATTAGGAAACGAGCAAAAATAAGTCAGTGAACCCAAATCTGAAACAGTCAGGATAGCTGATGCATGCTGATGAGCTACATCATCAGAGTATTCATGCAAACAACTAAAAACACCCATGCAATATTAAGAACCTCAGCCAGACCAAAAAATGGTAAGAACAATGATCACACCTCACGGCAAAAGGAACGTTGTCATCAGTAGTTGTTGCAGCAAGTCTTAGTAGTCAATTCAAGTTAGAAAATTTTCACATAAAGTGGGATTAGGCGCTGACCTTAATGTAGAAAGTAATGTTTCCACTACTTTATGTGAGACTGTCTATCTGAAAAAACGTACTTGCTTACAGATACCAACTTTAACCACTATACAGGAAATGCATCTGAGGCGACTTTATGATAATTTTACCGATGCATCAGGTTTCTATCTCTCTACATGCTTTACATGATATTCGGTAGTTGATTAAAGAAAATAAACATTCACCCAAATAGGTGAAAGCATTACAGTCCCAGTGTAGAAAGCTAATGCGTAAACATGCCTTACAGGAAACAGCATACCCATAGAACCGGAGACAGTCTCGGTGAAGAAAATGACCACAACTTGCAACCCTGCTCGCTGCTGCATGATTTGAAAAACTGAGTTCCAAAAATTTCCCAAATGACAATCCCCAAGCAGCATTAGACATCACTACCCTCTTGGTTGGAGAAGGGAAACCATTGGTCCGAGGACATCGCAGACATCTGTGCCACATCCATATCTTTCCTTCCCGTTCTCCTGGCAAGATACGTTCAGGTAGCTTCTTTACAGAAATTGTGAGGCTGCCTTGCCGATGAGTATAGCAACGAACATGTGCTTCTGGCGGCATTTCACATGAGGGACACCTAAAATTCTGGTAAATGTATTACATATATCAGAAAAGGAAGACCAGAATAAACCATGCATGCATAGAATGTATCCGGTGCAACTTTAAAAGAGGAAGAGAGACATTACCTCATCAAACAGCCGGTCCCGTAAAAACCTCCCAAAGGCATATCAGTGATTCCATAGTATTTTATTCGAGAAATATGAGGGGGCTCACAAACAGTTCCTTTCCAAACACAGCGTGTTGAAAGACACACTACAATAATCTGCTGGTCAGAAGGTGAGGAAGGATACTCTTGTTTCAGTGACCCTAACTCCTCGATGTAACTATTATCAAATTCTGGTAGCACCAATGCTGAAGTTAAGTGAGCAGTGCGTAAACTTTCCACAACATGAGAAACGCTACCAGCATCCTTCAAAGCATTTCTAGGAAAATTAAGTATATAATCATTTCCTGCAACTTCACCTCTGTCTAGTGGAGATGCTTCATGAGGGTCATTTGGAGCCATTTCATTCCTCCCACCAGCTTGATCTGAGAACTGAAGCCTTGAATGATGCGAGGAATTAGGACAATCAGTAAAGTCTACATTATTTGATGCAGTTGTAGCACTAGCTAATGAGTTAGAACCTTCAGGAAAACTTGACTGTTCGACAAGCATTGGAGCATTGTTGGATGGTGATGTAACACCAGATAACAGTTTGGTTGAGGAATGAGATGGTGTGCCAGGGCAATGGTGATCGAGCGGTCTCTGGGATGCCGGTACAGAGAAACCAGGAATCATAGAAATGGATCTTTGAAACATTGATGGTTTATCAGGCAATGCAACTTTAATTGGGGACTTCAAAGGGAGCTCTGGCAAGGAAGCACCTTCATCTGCGAGAAAAGATGTCTCCACAGCCAGGTGATAAGCAGCAAAAACTCCATATTGGATAACACGTTTTATTTTCTTCAAATCATCCCCGTTGGCACCCTTGAGCAAAATCTGAGAACCCACACAAACAAACAGAGGTCAACTTTCCACACTTTCGACATTTGCACCAGGAGACTGGTCTAGAACAGAATGATAAGTGCACCATTCTCGTTTCACATTTTCTAGCATCATATGCATAAACATTACCTATAAGCAATAGCGGACATGTGTAAAGTCGAAGTTGAATAATTTACATACTACTTCATTATCAAGAAGTACAAATCATACTCATAGCAAGTTTGTATAAATGTTGAGACGAAAGGTCAACTGTAATACCATATCCTACCAATGAGTATGTTCTGCCAAAGTATTAGTCTTTCTTCTTTTATTAAATTTTCAACTACGGTTAGTTTTGGTTACTCATTGTTAAAGCAACAAAGCAACAAAGCAACAAAGACAGATATAACCATGTCCACCTTAAACAAATGAGTGTACAACCAAACCTATAGAATGTAGTTATCCACACAATTCAGACTTATTTCATGCTCCAGCTAACATACGACTGAACAAGCCATTAAACATGTTACTTACAGTACAGCCAAACGGCTTTGGGCATCCCTCGAAAAACATCAAGGTCTTTGTCATTTTCTTTCCAGCTTGCCCAGCACTACCATGCTCTTCCACACACTTATCAACATGGAATGAATCACAGTACCCTAACTTTGGCGTTGTGAGGTTATCAATTGAAGGGACTACTTGTGCACCTGTACAACGGGCAATACGCTCTAAAAGCGGCCGCTTCACATTGAGAACCAGAGATATGTCTTTCGCAAGCAGGTATTCCTGCGCAAATCGAGATACTGATTTCTCTACTAACAAAATGTTCGGATGATGAGCATCAATCTTCGCAACAGCCATCTTCAGATGGTCCATTTCCTAGAAGAAAGATTGATCCAAGTAAAAGTGATGAACCAAACATGTTAAATCCGAATAGAAGTGATGAACCAAATAATGCAATGTTGCCTCTTTAAGATGACTTCTCTCAGCAGTCAACACCAAGATAACAAGAAATTAGAGCATTCTAGCAAATCTGAATGGTGTCGAGAATGAGAAACCAAAGACATACATCCAATAAGAGTGAAGGGCACAGTAGCCCTAACTATCATTTCAGTTAATACCTTGAAAAAAATATTTTCTCCCTACAGTCTCTATTGTATTATCCAGTTAATACTTAGAAAGTACATTGTAAAAGTCATCAAAAAAACCGGTCTAGTATTCTGATGAAGGACAAACAAAACCAGAATAAACTGATAACACAATAAAAAAACTTGTAATAACAGATATTTAAAGAACAACGTGAAGTACATACATAAACACTTGCACGTAAAAAGATACCTCCTCCTTGAGCCTACCTCATTTGCTTCACTATCACAGACTGACTGACCAGCTTTCCCCTGACCTACATCCTCTTATTTAGGTACCTTCCTCATTCCCCAACTTCCCAATCCTTATTACCCCTCCACTGTGCCCCCATCCAAGATCTTCCATCAGCACAGATCATGTTTATTTATGTTACAGCAGGTACAATTGCAACATCTCATCAAAGATAGATTAAGCTGATTGCACGTATTGGCCAACAAGTTCAAATTTTAGGACTTACACTATGTTTAACTCGAACAAGGGATGTATCTCATAGCCCCCTTTACTTGTTCCGTACTAGCTGGAAAGGAACTAGTACATATATTCATCTTCCTTACTCTCCAATTTGCAAGGATTAAAAAGTTGATGAACAATGAAGTATAACCCTCCACTTTTACCTTTACTTCCCGTTTACTTGCTAATCGAACAAGTGAAATACCTCTTACCTTTCCACTCTTTCTCCCCCTCAACCAACTGTTCGTCCTTCCAGCCCAACAAAGCAAAAGACTAACGGAATCTCAGAATTTCCCAAATCAAAGTACTGCCCAGCATATAAATGTACAGGAAATGGATCCTTAGAAACTCAAGAAGCTCTCCAAAGCAATAGCAATGATAGTGTTCATATTAGCTTTGCCCAGCCTTTTTAAAATAGTTCAGTTCAGAATCTTAAAGGAAACGATTTCGTATCATGGTTCAGCCATTATCTTAGCCATGCATTTCAGTTGTTAATTTTGTTATCATGGTCTATATATGATATAAAACCAATTCAAGGCTTTTCTATGAGGAAAAGGCTTCTATAATTTTATTAAGTAGATATGGTGTCAGTTGATGTGAAGGAAAAAGAAGAAAAAAGCAGGTGCATTAAGCATTGTTTCATCTCTACACGAACTTAAAAAATATCTAGTGAAGGACAAAGACTGATAAGGAGGTATATCTAAGAGACAAAACGACAACCACATGTTCAAAGTCCCAAAGATTCTGAAGTCGGGGGCCAGAATTGCATTTCCTCATTCTATCAAGTAAATAAAAATATCAACAAAAAATTGGATTGAGTGAAAACCTGCTGCAATAAAGTGTCAAAACTTGACAAGTGGTTAGCCACCCTTTGATATTCCAGTGCTCCTCCAAGGATTAGGAGTCTAGGCTTTTCTAATTTTGAGGTCATTCGCCGGTGCGCCACATTTTTCTTACAAACAACGCCTTTAACCACCGTACTAGTAAATAGCATAAAGGAGAACTTCATCAGCAGAAGGAAAATAAACTTAACAATACTTGCATAGTATGACCAATGATTTAAAAGTAAAATGAAGCACAACAATGGCAAAACAAAGTGAAAGAATCATTCAACAGGATTGCAAATTCCTGATGGAAAAATTAACATTTGGCTCCAATTTAAACACCTCACTTAGAATCTATGCAAGCATAAAAGTAAACAACTTGAAAATTTGATTCCTACATCACAAAGCCTGCAATTATTTGGTTGATAATGGCAGGCAATTGCAGCACAGAATAGGAGTCTATCGAAGACAAATAGGAAGTCCATAACTAAAATAAACAAGTATCAAGTTTGAATGCAGGGAGAACAATAAATTAAGCTGAAATGTTACATATGAGGTGTTGAAAGTTAGGTTTTCTGCAATTCTTTTATAGAGAAGATGAAAAGAAGGTATATGAGAGTTGGGTTTAGGTCACGAGAGAGCCATATAGTCAGATGTAGAAAACCTTTCTCTACGATGTCCACTGGCAATGCATTTAATCTTCACATATCCACAGGGATCCATTCCTCCATTCTGACTCATGTCAGGCTTTAGGAGTGTAGCAGCTTCCCAGGATAAACATGTGATTATCTCAGACCAACTCTCTTTATTATTCTCCTCAGCTGGAGGAATATGCTCAACTTGCAAAAGCTGCACAATCAAAGATTTAAAATGTCCACCAACTACATTTTTCATGGCCTTTCTATGCTCCTCGGTTGACCTATACTTGTTATGGTACTCTCCACCAGATAAGTTGCATGATGAGTCCATGTAACCCCATTCCCCTGGCGCTTCTTCACTGCCATCATCATCCTCATCAAATAAAAGAGATTCTCTATCATCCTCTTCTGTTTCTGGCTCTGGTGGCAACCAGAGTAAATAACTATTCTCAAAATCAACAGGTGCATTATCTGTATCATTCACATCATGAGAAGGAGGTTCTTCACGCTCGACACCATTGATACAAGTGTCTGTTTCTTTTACAAGTTCTTTCATCCCTTCTGAGTTCTGCCATTCCCTGTTCTCTGTCAATGATGAGGAATTTACACTGCTTGATTCAATCTCAGCAGGTTGATCATTGTTTGGTCCACAAATATTATTCATCTCCTTGTAGTTGCAAGCACCATAATAGACATCTGGTGTAGTGAAGTGTCTTGGCTCAGAATGTGATCCACAAACACCATAATCATCATCCTCATCATCGCTCCTGCCATACCAATGCTAAGTAAGATAGCTAATTGAAACACACACTGGAATAGAAGATATTAGCCTAATAATACATGAAAGCAAGTGAGGTAAAGGTCTGATTCAAGTGTCACATGTATCTGTCATGGCAACACTATACATGCTTGCCCATTCAAATAATCCAATCTACAACTCAGAGGGTGCACCACAAATAGTAGAGCTCTCCTCTCCCGGAAATCCTTAGACTTTCTAGTAGGCAGAGCCGCAGAATTAAATAAACAATAAAAAACTTGGTCAGGATTCAAATATGATGTTAGTTATGGGTCGTTCGCACTTGGATAGGATTAGGCAGGGTTGTTATACCTTTGTATTATAGTATTGGAGCTAAGTGTGGCCTTGAGTTTCTATATTATAGGCTTGTAGATATGCTAAACCCAGTTTAAACCTTCAAAGATGGTTTGATTCAGCTAGTATCCAGCTCTTAGTTTCTTATCCTTGTTCAGTTTACCAGATCACGGCCAGTATTGCATTTACCAATAGGGGTTCAATTTGTCTAGCAGGAAAATACCTTTGATCTAGTATACCAATCAACTTTTATTCAAGAAATTATTTGCATAGCAACAATCAGCGACTAAATACTGAAGTTACTCTAAGGCAGTAAGGCTTTATAAATAGAAATTACTCACACATGAGCAGACAACAAAATCAAACCACTGAATAGCAGAGCCAAAGTCATAAAACTAAAAGATGTTAAAGACCTTGAAAAAATATCTTTTGTTAATTGAAGTACTAATAAAGTTGGTTTATTAACCATAATCACATCTAAAGATCAGCTAAAATATAGTGTCTGCTGTCCCATATGCTAGCAACATGCAAATTAAGCTTTTGACCATATATTAAATAAGATTGCAGAGAAATTGCAATTTAAATGTGTCAGCTAACTAGCAAGACGGGCATAAAGGAAATGAAATCCTGCTTATACATCTATGGAAGTAATAATAGATACCTGTAGCAAGAGACAAAATGACCAAAGTCTGGATTCCCCAGAGATGTTGCTTGATCTTGCTTGAGAGCTGCAGGACCCATCTGAGCTGATTGAGAAGCGCTTTGACAAGAGCTGCATGGTACATGTTGATATGGTCCTATAGGGTAAACAGTTGAACTACCACTGCTACCACTGTTACAAGTACAGCCAGACTGGTTGCTAGCTAAACTAGTGGTAGAAGGAGACGGACTGAGACCTGGACTAGACAGGTTCATCCTACTATCAACTGTAGCTAACCCCAGCTGCCATTGCTTAAAACAGAAGTTACATACTCGTATCCTCTCTCCATCTGCCTTGGGCTCCTCATTTGGGATAGGAACAGTGTTTGATGCACATTTGGCACAGAAAACTCGGCCACAGAGACGGCAATGATGTCTGCGGTTAAATACAGTAAACTGAGAGTCACACTCATAGCATACCCTACAGCTCTGATCGGGCATCCAGAAATCTCTGGACATATTCACCTGATCTGTCCTTCTCGGCATCCATGATTTTACTCTGTCAACTATCTCAGAAAGCTTCTTATTTTCAGGCGTGTCCATGAACGCAACTTCCAGGCTATTATGCTCATCATTACCTAATAATCATCTGCCACAGCTCGTGTAACTACCAGTATGTCTGTGTCTCCAATATATACTGCATACAGAAAAGGAACTCAGCCTTCAACCGAATATTTACTAATCATCTGCTACAGATTCTACAACTGCCAATTCATATATTCTCCAAAAAGTAAGAATTGGTAGTCAAGTTTTAGTTAGAATATCTCACAGCACTGTTCTATTAGCTTAGATTATTTTTCTTCGGGCATTAGTAAAGACTGTTAACATGAAACAAAGCCGTCACAACCGAAAAAGGCAAAATATTATAAAGTTCCAAAATCACAGAAGAATATCAATCAATAAGCTACGCCACAATCCCAAACTAATTATGTTTGGCTACATGAATTCCACACCCTTTCCACTCTATTTGGGCCTCTTTCATTCTAATACTAACAAATTTTCCTTTCAAAGGCAAAATCACAAAACAAAAAACCAATACCAATTCTATTTTCTCCATCCCAATCCTCACCGTATGAGTTAAAAGAAGTGATTTTAACTCAAACCCTTATCAAGATTTAGCTAATTTTCCCCACTGCGATTGCTATTTTACCATAATAGAAGATTCTTCTCATTTATTTTTGTTGTAACTTTCTCTTTAGTATATAGAGTTAAATGACAGCCCGGTACACAAAGCATCCGAGGGCCGCACCGACGTAGACAGCCTACCCCCAATGCCAGTATTAATGGGCGCTTTCACGGCTCAAACCCTTGTAGGTCACACAGAAGAAAACTTTATCGCTGCTCCAAGGCAACCCTTCCTTTATCATATTAGAGTGAAAAATCAAATTACTGCAAATGAAATCAAACAAAACAAATTCCACTCCTTCCATATATTACATCACCGTTATATCTGAAAATTACTACAAACTTGAAGAGTGAGGGTCGTTTTGTAGCTGGTTATAAGGTAAGTTATTCATGTATAAAATTAATACGGAATTTGGTGTGCAAATTAGAACCCGAACTAATACATGTATACGTTATATAAATTATTAGAGAATTTAGTTATTATTTTATGTAAAAGTTGAAATAACAAATACATAAATAATTAAATCATACAAAATAACATAACTGATATTTATATTACTAATACCTTTATAATTCTAACCAACGACCCTGAAGAATACATTAGTTCGAGAAATCAAACAAGTGAAAATTGCTCTACTTATCAACAGTTCACATAACAAAATAATAGTAACTAATTTCAGATCTTTATACCTAGCGGAACTCACCACCGGCCACCGCCCACCGCCTTCTTCTTCGAATTTGTTCTTTCAGTTACAAATTATTTTATAATATTTTTGTTGTTGTTGTTATAGAGAAAACTACAAAAATGAGGGAATTTGTAGTTGTGGCTGAGAAATTGGAGAGAGTGATTAGAATTAAATTAGTTTATAGTAATCATTTTGATTTTTGCAATTAAATAATTGAGGAAAAAAGAGAAAGAGAGTCACGAAAATAATGTATGGCGATAAGACAAAGACAGTCTTTTGTGTGCGTGCATGCATTGTTTGGACTATGCCTTTCAGTTTCTTGCCACGTGTTTACTTAAATTATAAATATTATTTTAAGTTTTATATATTTTTTTCTATTACATGGGAAAGGGGAGGAGATATATATATATATAATATTAAATTAGTTTTTGGTATGAGAAGATGTTAACTTGTCTGTCATTGTAAAATATATATTGATGATTCATAAAACAGAATATCTTTTTTTTTTTTTTTTTTGGTTTCAAACAGAATATCTTTCAATTCACTTAGGTGGTCCTGAAACTACTATGTATTAAATTTTTATGCTACAAACATTTTAAGTGAAGCATTATTTTACAAAGTTTTGTTTTTTCAAAACTAATAAGAGCCATGCATTATTCAAATAAGAGATTTTGTTTACAAAAGTCCTTTTTTATCTGCTCAAGAATAAAATAATTATGAGGACTGATATCTTTGATTCTTGTATTTTAAGAATTATTTTTACATATTTATAAACGCAAGAATTATATTTTAAAAATTATATATATCTGAATGACAAAAAAAATCTTATAATTTGAACAAATGGAAAATACTTCATTGAATATAAATCCACATGACTTGGCAAATGTAGTATTTGAATCATAAAATACTAATTTAGGAGACTTACGGATTTTTTCCTTGCGTAAGCAGATCGTCTGTAATTACAATTTGTGTCACCGATCGTCGGGAATCCTCACAAAGCAGATGAACTCCCTTGTCCACAACCTAGATATCTCTCTATCAGATGATGCAAACCTAGCTGTCGTATTAATGTAGAAATCATCCTTTTCCAATATTTATAATGGTGTATTTATATGCTAATGGTTAGAGTTTAAGTAGATCATAAGAAGTATGCACAATGCTCTAGATCATTTGAATCACATTGATCTCATGTATCATAGTTTTTGTGTTCACAATTATGACTCTTAAGTCATTACCAGTACCAGCAAACACAAACTAAATAAGATTTCGTTAATGATCTTCCTCTTCACATGAGTCCCTCAACTTGTATCTCACTCGCTTTTCTAGTTATGCTCCGTCAAACTGAATCTCTCATGGTCATTTGGTAGCATACTAAGATAGTGAACATCGAAGAAGCATTGAACCACAAATAGAAGTCGTGAGGATACTCAATTTAGGGTCTCACACAACAATAAATCGAGATAAAACTTATGTTAACACTTTTGATCGTCATTTGCACACATGGTATGAAACATGTGCTTAGTATTTTCTCCTTTCCCATGGAACATATGTCTTTATCTTATGAGATAATGTTGTACATATGATATTCAGATACCATATGCATCTGAACTGAGTTCCTTGATCTATTCAATAAAGATGAACTCACAACCGGCCTCTCGAATTAGATTAGGTGAAACTTATTTCTACCATCAAAATATTATAATAACCTTTTGTCATTACTTGTATGATGCCAAAGATCTTTAAGCCACGTGCTCTCTAATTATCCTTATGATAATTCGCTTAAGGTCTCGTCTCATTTTCCACCAAAACTAAATTTATGGAGGTGGTCACCTGTGTGAGAAAACTGACCTCTGTCTACCCGACATACTTTTTAATAATATCAAAGAACACCAGAAGCATTCCATAATATGAATGTACAATAAACATTTATAGTAAGAATGTACACAAACATTCAAAACTGTATGCAAATCAAATTTATTTTGATTTTTAAGAAAACAATAAACATAAATGTGGGAAAAATAAATCAAAAATCAATGACTCTGTATTAAATCCCACACAGTCCTTGAGATTTTGCATGAATAAAAGCACACATCTCTAGGATCTGGCTGAGTCAATGAATCTGCAACTGTTTGTGCAGATATACTTTATTTTCAGTTTTTTGTGTGCAATCTTGTCATCATAGAGTAAAGTTTAATGTCAATGTGTTTGGCTTTATGATGATATTTAGGATTCTTGGTGCTCACATAGCAGTTTGGCTGTCACAAAAACTGTTATTAGCTAGTTCAACACTAACTGCAACATCAACACATGATACAAGAACCTTTTCAACCAAACAACCGATTGCTTTACAGATGAGAGACCCATAAGCTCAACTCCCATCATGGATAAATCTACAAGTCATTATTTTTCATTATCTATGATATGTCATAATTATACAACACAAAACATATTCAGATGTGTACCTACTCTTGTCCATATCTCCTCTACAATCAGCATCAATATATCCCCTCAGTTCCATGGCATGCCCATCTGGCAAAGCGCATAACTGAAGTTCTCATATGGTACCTCATGATTCTTTTTAACTGTATTTACAATGTGTTAGATTTAAGTTAGTTTCATATTTGTTTACAAACCAATTGCAAAATAAATATCAAGTCTAGAAAACATATCTTGCGTTGACTACCAACGTACTTGGTATAAGGAACTTTACTTATCTGTTCATCTTATGTTTTACTCTTAGAACACAATCTAGCATACATGACATTGTATTTGTTCATTGAAGTTTTGATAGGGTCAAAATTTAGCAAGTTTAATCATTTAGAGAATAATTTATTTAAATATTTTTCTCAAAATCTTTATTTCGAGAATATATGCATATTTACCCATATCTTTCATCTCCAAGTGAGATGATAACAAGGTCTTTACCTTGTTATATACTCCAAATTATTATTCAATTATCAATATATCATCAACATATAATGAAATAAGTATAAAGTTGCTTTTTGATCTTTTAATATAAATGCAATGATCCCTTGTGAAGTCAATAAAATTGAACACACTAAGAAAACATATACACCACTGTCTTGAAGAATATTTATGGCCATAACAAAACTACAAAACATAAATCATATGATTGTGGCCCGGATGAATTTTTTAAAATTATTTCACATCAATTCTTCACTTAGTTCTCCATCGAGAAAGACAATCTTTAACGTTTGATGCAATAAAAATCCAAGCTAGCAACAATTGTAAAAATTAAATAAGTAAAGGTGATTTCGCATAACAGGTGAGAAAGTCACGTCATAGTCAATCACTCCTGTTATGTATACACCTTAGCAACAAGTTTAGTCGTTTATCTGTGCTACAATCTTGTGCTTAACTTTGGGAACTCATTTGGTTTCAATAGTTTTACATTTTTTAGGGAGATCAACTAGTTCCTAAACTTGGTTGATTCTCCTAGAGTACTCCATGTATTCTTCCATTGCATTTGATTATTTTATCTTTTGAAGGGAATAAAAGAGTTAATTCTTGGCTCATTTTCATTTTGTTGGAGCACTATATTTTAAATGAGATCCATATAATCTCATATTGTTTCCATTTGGATTAATTTTATTCCTACTTGGATTAGAATTATTCATCTCGCTCCCACTTGAAACAAGATTCATCTCACTCCCATTTGAAATAAGAAGATTATTATCGCTTCCACTTGGAGCAAGATCACTTTCACTCGCATTCGGTGATGAAGCTTGATCTAGATGAAAAGTTATATCATCGTCACTTAAAAAAAAATCACTCGAATGAAGGGACCCTGTTTGATCTAGGTCCTCAATTTCATAAGGAGACAACTCTTAACTTATCTCGCCCTTCTTGGGTTATTCATTCTCTAAAAATGTGACATTTCATTAGTCAAATTCAGTTACCCTTGCACTGTGATGTAGCTCCATAAATACTAATTTATACTATCTTATATAGACATTTTTGCTTCCTCTTAGCCCCAATATGTCATGAGAAAAAACATTATATACATAAATTGTGCATCAAATATGTCTCACAAAATACTTGAGATTTCTATTAGTCCATAACTCATATGATATAGATGTAACTGATTCCGCTGGCACACGATTAAGAACGTAGGCAACAAGTTAGTGCTACACATCTTCCAATAGGAAACATGTAAATTTACTTGCGTCATCATTGATCTAATCGTTTCAAGGAGCATTATATTTATGTTTTTCACAACACCCTTTATTGTGAAATATTGGAATAGTGAACTCCTCAACAACACTTTCATCACCAAAAAACTCGCTTAATGGGGTCAAGACGTATTCATGGCCTCAGTCGACTGGTTCTCAATACGTTCATTGATTTGTCCAATGCATTTTCAATCTTTTCGACATACTTCTTAAAATAACTTATTGCCTTAGATTTTGTGATATCAAATGGACATTATCAAAATGAGTAATTTTAGCAATTAACATGATGAAATTAGAAGTTGTTTGCCACGTTTTCACATTCATAGAAATACAACTTCTGAATGAGTCTATGCAATGAAAATTTAGTTCTTGTGGTGTTCTTATATGATTTTCTATTAGCTTTTTCAAACTAGATAATATTTACAAGTGGACTTATTCACATGTCATAGGTCCATATGACCAAGTCTAGCATGCCAAATTTTATATCAGCGTTGAGATTATGTGATAAGGTAATTGAGGAAGCTAAAGATTGAATTGAAGGAACTAATTTCCAAAATTCAGTAAAGATAAAATCATTTTTGATAAAATCAGAACCAAAATAAGTTGTTCCTATGCCTTAATGACATGAAAAATTCAATAGAGACCTAAATTTAATTACCAAAACAAAGTAGTATCCTTGGAATTTTAAGAAGCAATTAAAGTATTTTATCGGATAAAGTCTCGATTTTCACGTATAACTAATTCACATGATACAATTCTTTTAATAACCTTAATGTCATTTCCTACATATATTCACATTACACATGTGAGACCCATTGCAAGTTCAGAAATACTTCATTTCCCTCACAATATGGTACATGTCTCCTACGTCAATTACGATGAAAGACTAGTTTTAAAAAAAATACAGCTAGCAACACATATACAACCAGCGTAAGGAATACGAAGTGCCTTTTTAGACTCGTTATGAAGTGCTTTATTACGCTTAGCGCAATCACTAGCATGGTGACCCTTTTGATCACAATTGAAGTAATTCACTTTACTCATAATATTTTTTCACTTTCGATCGTCTTGTTGGTTATCACTTAGGGTTCTTGTTTAGTTGAGCCTTAACTTTGCAGTTTCCTCTAATTTTACGTTTAAAATAATTTTTTGAGATATAAATTATTTTGTGCACTTTTGCACCTTATTTGACAGCCTCATGCAGCTTCTCTTCTAACTTTATGTGTTATCTCACATGATAAATTGTGCTATTACTTTTATTCGAGTCAGATGCATCTTCACATGCTCCTAAATTTGAGGCGAAAAACAGAAAATCACTTGAACTTGATTCTCATTAGTCAACCTATGACCTTATGTCTGGTAACCCGTAGTGCTACCACACTTAAATTCAAGATTATCCCACAGAGTTTTGATAATCTTGTGAGTAAAATTTCCTGTGACATCTTCACAGCTCAACAACATAATGCGAGCTAGATTTTTTTTGGACATCACAGTCTTCATTCATGACATCATTTACAATCAAGAAAAAAGTTCTTCCAACACATATTACAGTTTAATATTTTATAATTGTTACCGTTGAGCTTTTCACTTTTGATAAGCTCTACAACAATATTCTGTAGACCAGTAGAAAGCTCTATATATTTGTAAAACACAAAAGTTATACATATTTGTAAAACACAAAATTTCACAATTAGCATAAAAGCACGCATGTTTAATAATTTCCATACACATAAATGTAACTTTAGCAAATTGACAGGGCAAATAAACATAAACATAAATTCCGGTGTTGAAAGTTCACTATGATCCCAATCATCGTCTAAGGATAGATGTTAAATGTAAAATAACCAAATCAAGTCAAGCTAAGTCACCAAATATTTCAATAAATATTTTTATCTCTTGATTAAATAAGTGATATATACACACCAAATAAAAATATCAGATCTTTATTTAGATACACTTATGTATGAATAGAATAATTTAATTAGATCTGAAAATTTAATTTTTATGCTTTTTCAAAAACAAATCAAGAGAAAATCAATATTTATATCTTATTTCACTTAGAAAATAGATTTTTTTTTCATAGATTTTTAGGGAAAGTGAGTTACACAGACATGTTCTATGTATCATATAATAATTTTTATATTTTTTATTTTAGAAAAATACTAGTGAAAATAATTAATACATAATTAACATTTTCAGAATGATATTAATTATGGAATATTTTTTTACCGTGTATAAAAATAATTTCAAAAATATTTAAAAACTCATAAATTTAATTTTGAGCAAAAAAAAAAATCATCAAAATCATAGTCCAGGGTGAACCGCACTCTCCAGAAACATGTTTCAGTCGAGATTGGGCTTCACGTCAGATGATGTCCAACAACTTCTTCTCCACCCATGCCGGCTACCCCGTGAACCATGTGCATGCAAATAGATTTTCCGTGACCCGACTCTATTTTCTTCATCATTTTACTAATTTGATTTAATTAAAAACAAAGTTTTGTCAGAAACGTGTTTTAGGATTTATTTCAAGCATCAATTGCTCAAAACACATCAAGAAAATGCCAAAATTCAAAAATAAAATGTGGTTAATTTTTTTTTTATCGATGGGTCAGCAGGTCTTCCGGCCAAAATCATATTTTTTTACCAACTTTCTTTGATTAAATCACTGATTTACATCCCAAACGTATTTTAAGATTGATTTAAACCGTCAAATCAAAGTAAAATCATCCAAAGATCGATCCATATGATCAAGAATTGATGAATTTTATAACAAACCCTAACGGGTTTCTTTAAAACCCGATCGAATTTTTCGGTGAAAATCATAATTGATTATATGATTTTGCTCAAAAACATATGGGTAACAGATTACCAAACTTTTTTTTTTTAAATCGCATGAAACACAAATTACTGAATTTTTGGGGTTAAAGTCATGATAATAAAACCATAAAATTATAAAATTCAATATCGCACAAGTTACTTGGCAAAACATTACAATCCACATATCATCGGAAAGTTCTCAACGAGATCTTTAAAAACCCTAAGGTTTCATGCAAAAACTAGGAATTTATAGATGTAAAATAATGCAATTAAATTATAAATTTAATATTAAAACCTAAAAATACGTTTTGCATACTAATCATGTCAACCATCGGAACACGAGCCTATAACTCTGATACCAATGCAGTACGTATTTGAATCATAAAATACTAGTTTAGGAGACTTATGATTTTTCTTGCGGATCGTCTACAACCACGACTCGTGTCACCGGTAATCGGAAATTCTCACAAAGAGGATGAATTCTCTTTGTCCACGGCCTAGACATACAAGTGCATTTCAAATTGGAAATCCTCACAAAGCGGATCGTCAGGCCCAAATATGCATAAAGCATTAACTACGGCCTCGGGCCCAAATACATGTGTTTAACATTTAGGGATATAAAATAAGGAACTGAGAATCATACTAAAATACTGAATCATACTGAAGTACATGTGTCACGACCCAAACCGGAGGGCCGCGACGGGCACCCGAACCCTACCCGTCGGGCACCACATTTACACTCCACCCTTAATCATATTTAACACAGACTGAACCGTGAAAGATTAAATAGAGTTTTAACCCAAAAGCCCACTTACACATTTTTATACTAGGGCCGGCAAGGCCATACATGACAACTAACCACAGGACACCTATCTACAAGCCTCTAAAGAGTAAAAATACCACGACCAGACCGCGACTCCGAAATGAATAGAGCGCTCCCAATATCAGCTGAAACAGCAACCCACTAGGGCGAACTGTCACTCTCGCAATATAAACATGCGGGCATAAAACGCAGTGTCCCCGACAAAAGGGACGTCAGTACGACTGATGTACTGAGTATGTCAGGCATAAGAAATAACATAGCAGAAACATATCATAGTCTAAAACAGAAACAACTGAACATCAGAAAATGCCTCTGAGGGCCCTAATACACATGCCTAAATGTTATGCATAATGCAGTATACATATATATCAGCCTCTTCAGGCATTTTCCTTACCATAATAGACTATGTGGGCATCATACCATATAATGATTAATGAATGTATGCACAATGCAAATGCGGTATGCTAATATCCACACATGAATCCTCTCATAACCGCCTCCGTGGGCATCAGGTTATATCACCACACAAGGGCATCACATCATCACATCATATTGGCCTCTTCGGGCTCTTTTTGTGATAATCTGTACCAGATGCATGTGGTGTGCGTATATAACGCATTTTTCCCTTTCCCCAACTCCCATACATATATATATAATATTTATCATATAGTAATGTGCATAGAACAAGTGGTCCGGGGTAATATATGAATTCAATGCCAATGAAATGCATGAATAATAATAAACATCCGGAGCGACATAATATCCTTTACACATTTGGTTAACATTGGGATAAGGTCTTAGAAACATATTTGGACATTCTTTCAACATATGAGTCAATAACTTGATCATTCATAACTACTAAGAGTAGAGTACTTTATGTAGCAACACGATAGTTATGTTTCGCACATAGAATTATGCCAAAAGAACGAAAGAGCCTTGCATACCTTGTTGTCAAAATCATCTAAGTTTCGCGGGTCCTTGTAAGCTCTATGATCGATTGTCTACATCATACGGATGATTTAAATCATAATCGACTCAAAATATTAGAAACAGATTCTTAGGGACATTCTAACGAATACCTTGAACGCGTAGAACCTATATTCGCTCTATATTGAAGCCTATGTAAGTAGCAAAACACCCAACCCTCTTAATCCTTCTTTTTACTGCTACAATCCCAAAAATAGTACAACGATTTCATATGCAATCCCAATAACTTACAATTACGGCAGTTCCGACAACACCCAACCCAAATTTAGCATTTTCGATAATCGTCTTAGAACTAGTAGCAAGAATCAAATTCTGAAATTGTACGAAGTTTAGGAACAAAAAGATTACCTCTGTTAAACACGGCGACGAGAATCGCCGGAACCCTTTCGCTCGTATCGGACTCCGACCGACAGAACCAGAAACACTGGAATCGTTTTGCTTTAGCCTTGCCGAGACTCAAAGTCTCGGCTTGGTTTCTGAACCTTCAACCTTACTTCAAGGTTTAAATTCCACAGGAACTAAGGTCTAGAACACCACGAATTTCTCCCCTTTTTGGTTATATGAAAGTTCAAGGAAATCCCCAATTTCGACCGAGAATTTCAGGGCGTTTTATGAATGAAAATTTTACCCCAAAATGATTTCTACAGAGCCTAAGGAATGGAGGTCTTTAGAAATAGAGAAGATTGGAGAAGATGGAGGCTTTAATATAGAGAAGGAGGTGAACGACTTGGAGACTTGGGGGTCTGCCACCGATCGAGTATAAGGCGTAGTCACTTGAGCCAAGTGTTATAACTTTCCACGTAATGTCCCACTATGTTTTGTCCCCAAGTATAATTAATTAATCCCATAATTAATTAATTATACACACAATTAAATCCCCGATCTCAAATTATTTAAATCCCGGCGATTTATAAAATCCTCTTATACCTAAAGTCATAATTCCTGTAATATAATACTAGTCTATAACCTCTTCGGGGATACACAATTATTATTAATGCTCCCCGTCATTGCACTTATTAAATCCAAAATTATTTCAGGATTATGTCCTTTTACATACTAATTTCCTTTTCAGCAACGTGAGTGCAACATAAACTTCCTGGAGTCCAGTCTACTTGCCTACGTTTATGTGTTCAACCGTTACCCAAAAATATGGGGTGTTACATCCTCTCCCCCTTAGAAATATTCATCCTCGAATGTCGGTATGACATATCTAACTCTTGTCACAATAAAAATGAACACACAGTTGACCAAGTTCGGTAAAAGCTAGAGGGGAAATATCAAATTTGTCATTCTCATTCATCAAAAAATAGGGGATACGACATTCATGGATTAATTCAGATTATCATTTAGACTGTGAGAAGATACATATCAATCTATGACTACCTCTAAAGAATAGACTCAAGTTTCATATACACACTAAAATAAACACATAGTTATTATACCTTCCAACTTTAGTAATCTTGTGTGAAGCAATCTTTATCTAGCTAATTGCTTATATAGAAAGTTAATAGGGTGATGGATTCTTGCCTAGGTCTGTAGCATATCTTATACATTCTTTAAATTCAAACAATAGGTAAAGAAGGTAGAGGGTCCTAACATCTAGTTTAGAGTCATATATGCAACATAGTTATTTAAAATAGTTCACAAATTAGTGCAATTAATCATGCTTCAACTATTTTATCATCCCATGACTAATTCAGATCAAGTTCCCAAGTTCCTTCTAACTTCACAGTCTCCCTGCTAGTGTTTAAACTAGTTCAGTTGATCATTTTTTTTGGCACTGGTTTAAGCTAGAGTGCAGCAAACACAACTGTTTATTTTCAACTCTGCCCCTGCCCAGGATTTACAGCAACATCTGCCTCAAAATAAAGGCAGCAACATGTGTTTGAACATAACACAATTCTTACCAAAGTGCAGCAGTGATAACAGTAGCAAGTAACAGCAAAACAACAGCAACAAGTAACCTCAAACAACAGCCAGAACATGGTAGCTAAATGCATCAGAAAATAATAGGTATACACATCAACCAGCTTAATATAATAGTGTCAATAACCAATGTAGCAGCTAATGGAAACCAGTTATCAGTATTCAGAAAATGGAACACAAACAACAACAACCAGCCCCCCTCACCAGCAGTAGCCACTTCCCTTTTTGAAACAACAACCACATAGCCTTAAAGCATAACTAAACAGCCTTAACAACAACCATAAATGAGCCAAAAATATAGCAATTATTTGTACTAAAGCACAATAGATTAGCAGCCTATTTAACACAACAGGGCAGCTCAACAAGTGCAACAGCTGCAGCAAAACCACAGTAGTAAATAGCAACCATTTATCTCAAGTTACAGCAACTCAGGGAAACATAGCAGCATATGGCAGGAATTAGTAGTAAAACAGCATCCATAACTCAAAGGGTATAAGATCATTTCTCAAAGTGCAATATTTTAAGGATCTCACAAGTGTATTTTTGCATAGCATGGATAGCATGTCTTAAAGAAGGAGCTGAAATACTCAACCTAGACAAAGTAGCATTTCAACATATAAAAGCATGTTCTTATCAGTTCCAACATGATAAAATATGAAATTGAGCATTCTTGATAGAGCTAAAATTTGTATATTTTAACTAAGTCCATAAGAGTTTGAGTATATGTATGACTATATGAGCATACTTATAAAGGCAAGACTAAAATAAAGTTGAAGCAATAGGCAAACAATAAACGTGGCCAAATAAGTAGGTTATGCTAACCACCATATTGTTTTAGCAGTAAAAATAAAATGACCAATTTGTGCAGGATAAGGGACAAAACTAGTGTAAACTAGCACCTGAACAACTAATCAGTTTTATCCTCTTATTTTATCATAGAGAAAAGAAACATTTAATCCATATATTAAGCTAAACTGGACATACAAACTTAACAAATGAAATTTTTTTAAAGCTTGGAACGACATTCTTAACTTGTAAGGATACTTGAATGGTCAACTCCAATTATGAACACATATCTAAGCAGCAGACAACTAGATAAATGAAGAAACATTCATAGGGGATACTCACAAACACAAGGCCTTAGTATCCCATGATTTAAAATCTAGAATGAACCAGTTATACATCTTTAAGATTTCAGAACATACAACAGTATAATGGCCAGACTTCAATTCAGTTTTTTTTTTGGATTCTTAGAGCAAAGTCATGGCATGATTATGTGTGACAATGAGATAAACACATATGATCTATATATGAAACAAAGCATATATATGCATGGCAGAGCTACCAGCAGGGTACAGATATGACCACTTAGCATAGACATTCAACAAAGGCTATAAGATAGCTATGAATGGCTTCCACATACACAACACACATGACTTATGTAAGATTTAGATAGGCTTCATGCTACATCAACTTGGGCTCAAATGTCAACAAGACAATTACTAGGGTCCAAATCATCAAGCTAGAACAATGCCAAAGGACTTAAGCTAGATCCATACTAAGTTTAAATACCAGAGATGGGAATAATACTTAAGCAAGCAGATTAACTGAATACCCAACCAAGTACAAATCTCATGGATTAATAGATACATTTCCTAAGAAAACAAATCATGCACTAAACTTCCTTTTGGACATATAACAAACCTCTTGGGCTAGTGTTAAGCTCATTAAGTCCAACAATAAACTAAAATAAGTCCTCTGGTTTCAAAAAAAAAATCCTAGGCAGTTTATATCACAGTATGCATCCATAGATCCATGAAGTAACAAAGTAGTAATAGCAAGGACAGGACATCATGTAGTCACATTTGAAGCTAAACTTGTCATTGGAAAACCACATGTAGGCTATATTACTTCAAATCATTGGATACCACATGGAAAGACAATAAATAGTAAGCCAACATACTCCCTTTAGGCATATACTAAGCAAATGTTATTGTGGTAATTATGTGAAAAAGATAATAGGAGCTACACAAGTCTTTTCACTATAACCCATAAGTTATAGACTACTCCTAGCCTTAGGTTAGATCCATATCAAGTCGAAATTATCTCTAACAAATATTAATTACTCCAAAATCAGTTCAATCAAGGTTATTGTTGCCTAAAAAGCATACAAACAGTTTTAAAGCCATTTCATGACTCAACTAAAATTACACCAAACTTATACAACAACCTTATCAATCCACATACAAAATCCACATATTCCTTTGATTAATCCAAACATATAACCATGTACCGATTACACACAATACATCATTTATTTAAAAGCAACTAATTTAAAGATCTTAAGGATTTATCGGGATAGGTACTAGGACAGCCTTATGCTCTTGTTGGTGAATCTGCACTATCCTACCTTGGTCCTATATATGAGTCTCGATCTGATACACTTCGAAGTGGAACCCTCTTATCCTTACTACCCACTCGCCTTCTCCTTGCATGTCTCTTGTCTTCCCCTGGCGTGTATCCCACAACATAGACCGGCGAGCCCTGATTAACGGATCTCCAAGATTGAGGACTATCTGGAATCTCGAAGGGTCGGGGTCATTGAGTGACATGCATACCCGATCATGGCGTGATATCTGAGGAAAATCCGATTGTACCCGTCCCTATGTTGTTCCCCCTATCCCATGGTCAGTGGAGCCCGACACTGACACTAAAGTCCTTGGTGAAGTCGGGACTTCCCCCACTCCACTTCCCGCTGGAGGAACCGAGGGTGTTCGAGCGGGTGACTCATATGGATCTGAGTCCATGGTATAACTCACCTCTCTTCTTTCAATTTCTGTAACCCTTCGACCCGTGCCAGCGGGTGGTATCTGTCTAACATCTTGTCTTGTGACAGTACCCGCATTCTTATTATCCGAGGTGCTTCTCATTGTGGACGTTACTGCAGTTCAAATGAGAAAATTTGATTAGGAGCCAATACTCTCATGACTCAGCTCTATCGAACGATCTATATTATGAAAGAATGGAAACAACTCTAAATGCCCTGTAGCTTTCTGCTTATAAGTGTGGCGCGCAACACACCCATAACCAAGACTCTACTAGACACGGCTTGTAGACTTTTTAGGACAGACATGCTCTGATACCAAGTTTGTCACGACCCAAACAGGAGGGCCGCGACGGGCACCCGGACCCTACCCGCCGGGCACCACATTTACACTTCACCCTTAATCATATTTAACACGGACTGAACCGTGATAGATTAAATAAAGTTTACACATTTATATACTAGGGCTGGCAAGGCCATACATGACAACTAACCACAGGACACCTATCTACAAGCCTCTAAAGAGTAAAAATACCACGACCAGATCGCGACTCCGAAATGAATAGAGCGCTCCCAATATACCATTGTACGACAACCCACTAGGGCGAATCGTCACTCTCGCAATATAAACTGCGGGCATAAAACATAGTGTCCCCCGACAAAAGGGACGTCGCACGACCGATGTACTGAGTATGTCAGGCATAAGAAATAACATAGCAGAAACATATCATAGTCTAAAACAGAAACAACTGAACATCAGTAAATGCCTCTGAGTGCCCTAATACACATGCCTAAATTTATGCACAATGCAGTATACATATATATCAGCCTCTTCGGGTATTTTCCTTACCATAATATCCTCTATGGGCATCATACCATATAATGATTAATGAATGTATGCACAATGCAAATGCGGTATGCTAATGTCCACACAAGAATCTTCTCATAACCGCCTCCGTGGGCATCATGTTATATCGCCACACAAGGGCATCACATCATCACATCATATTGGCCTCTTCGGGCTCTTTTTATGATAGTTTGTACCAGCTACAGGTGGTGTGCATATATAACGCCTTTTTCCCTTTCCCCAACTCCCATACATATATATATATATAATATTTATCATATAGTAATGTGCACAGCACAAGTGTTCCGGGGTAATATATGAATGCAATGCCAATGAAATGCATGAATAATAATAAACATCCGGAGCGACATAATATCCTTTACAACTTTGGTTAACATTAGGAAACGTCAACATCTTTTCCGGTGTGCCTTAATAAGGTCTTAGAAATATATTTGGACATTCTTTCAACATATGAGTCAATAACTTGATCATTCCTAACTACTAAGAGTAGAGTACTTTATGTAGCAACACGATAGTTATGTTTCGCACATAGAATTATGCCAAAAGAACGAAAGAGCCTTGCATTCCTTGTTGTCAAAATCATCTAAGTTTCGCGGATCCTTGTAAGCTCTATGATCGATTGTCTACATCATACGGATGATTTAAATCATAATCGACTCAAAATATTAGAAACAGATTCTTAGGGACATTCTAACGAATACCTTGAACGCGTAGAACCTATATTCGCTCTATATTGAAACCTATGTAAGTAGCGAAACACCCAACCCTCTTAATCCTTCTTTTTACTGCTACAATCCCCAAAATAGTACAACGATTTCGTATGCAATCCCAGTAACTTACAATTACGCTAGTTCCGACAACACCCAACCCAAATTTAGCATTTTCGATAACGTCTTAGAACAAGTGGCAAGAATCAAATTCTGAAATTGTACAAAGTTTAGGAACAAGAAGATTACCTCTGTTAAACACGGCGATGAGAATCGACGGAACCCTTTCACTCGTATCGGACTCCGACCGACAGAACCAGAAACACTGGAATCGTTTTGCTTGAGCCTTGCTGAGACTCAAAGTCTCGGCTTGGTTTCTGAACCTTCAACCTTACTTCAAGGTTTAAATTCCACAGGAACTAAGGTCTAGAACACCACGAATTTCTCCCCTTTTTGGTTATATGAAAGTTCAAGGAAATTCCCAATTTCGACCGAGAATTTCAGGGAGTTTTATCAATGAAAATTTTACCCCAAAACGATTTCTACAGAGCCTAAGGAATGGAGGTCTTTAGAAATGGAGAAGATTAGAGAAGATTGGAGAAGATGGAGGTTTTAATACAGAGAAGGAGGTGAACGTCTTGGTGATTTGGGGGTCTGCCACCGATCGAGTATAAGTCGTAGTCACTAGTGCCAAGTGTTATAACACTCCACGTAATGTCCCACTATGTTTTGTCCCCAAGTATAATTAATTAATCCCACAATTAATTAATTATACACAAAATTAAATCCCCGATCTCAAATTATTTAAATCCCGGCGATTTACAAAATCCTCTTATACCTAAAGTCATAATTCTTGTAATATAATACTAGTCTATAACCTCTTCGGGGATACACAATTATTATTAATGCTCCCCGTCATCGCACTTATTAAATCCAAAATTATTTCTGGATCACATCCTTTTACATACTAATTTCCTTTTCAGCAACGTGAGTGCAACATAAACTTCCTGGAGTCCAGTCTACTTGCCTACTTTTATGTGTTCAACCGTTACCCAAAAATACGGGGTGTTACAACATGATACTGAAAATACTGAATAGAACTAGACTGAGACTTGTACTCATAAACTGATTATGAAGTTTGAAGCATTAATTGCTCATAGTAAAATGAATTATCTTAACTAAGACTCGTGGGATATCGAACACGAGTCTATACTGATTACATAATAAGTTCACAATATTCTGAGTGATAATTATAAACAAGTACAAAGTTATAATCTTAAAAGCTAGAAGTTATAGACTTTTCATGAACTAGGGCATAATCTCTAATTCTGAAGTAATTAGTAGTGATTCTGATGAACGAGTCATGGGGATGATTAATAATGCTCTCACACGTAGAGAGTTCACCTCGCATACCTTAATTCTCTGCTCTTGAGAGTAATACAATGTCCGTCGCTTTCTTTTGACTTTAATCTATATCAATAGAATAACATTAGCAACAATTCTCATGTTTTGGTCATCTAGGAATTTTATCACACCTGGTGGGAATAAAGCTTCATAGCCCTTATTAATGGTGTTTCTACACCCAATTTCTCATCCCCTTGTTGCTAGGTGGTTCTAAAATCCCAAATAGATAAATAAACATCCTTTTTCATCGCCCATATGATTACAACAACCCTAAGTCAACAATTCATCCTATACAATAGTTCATACTATTTTCTTCATCAAATCCATTAGTTTATATCAATAATATATGGTTTATAATCATTAATCCAATACTATAATCAACTAAGAGATGAAGATAATACCTTTTTGATGTTCAAGAAGATTGAATTCGAAATCTAGGGCTCCTTATCCAATAATAACGTTTCAATCACAATTCTATGGATTAGAAAGGTTTTAATCAAATTAGAAGGGTACTAAGAACTTGAATTCATCCTAGAATCATTGAGGAACTTACCTTGGAGGGTTTTTGCATCCTAGAATCATTAAGGCAATATTTTGTGATTAGGGATATTATGGAAATAAACCCCAAGCTTAAATATAGGAAAAATGCAAAAATCTAAAGTTTTCACCCGAAACCCGACCTATTCGCAATGGGCCCATGACGTAGGTCCACCACGGGACCCCCTGTAGGTCAAACTTTCAGAGATGACATTTTTTTGTGACCAGCCCACGATGCGGGGCCATCGCACGCGCCCTCACGTGTGGCACGTGGCCATCGCGGGTGGCCATGTTGGCTTCATTGTAGTGTTTCATAAAATAGATATATCTTCTAGCACACAGCTCCATTTGGGCTCCACAATATATCGTTGGAAAGGCATTTCAAAGATATACAACTTTCATATTGAAGCTATCCCGAAATCACAACTTAAAATGGTGTTATGCTCACTTGAAATGAAGCCTCGTGAAACCTCACTTGTAAACATGCTTCGTAGGGTAGCTTCAGACTATACTTTGCCCAAAGACTATTCTTATACCTTGATTAGTTTTCAAAAATACTTTTGAAACTCCTCATCTTATTTCCATTATGATTCCATCATATGAGTCAAACTTTAGTCCGAAGGTACGAAGTGTTACAATATCTATTTCTTGGGATCATTCGTCATCGAATGATCGGTCATGGTTTAAAGTAAGACTAACTATGGAATTTTACTAAAATTTTGGCAGAGTTTCATTTGTAAATATAACTATCACAATATCTCTCAAACACATGTCAACTAACCAGAGTATCAACACAAGCCTCACAGGCATCATAAAACGCACAACAGGGTAACTGATCATGAACGTGACTGATGGAAACATGTGTGTACTAAACTGTTATGAACACATGAATACTAAACTGAATGAATGTATGAATATTGATTGAAGGGATACTAAATTGACATCAATATCTGAGTACTGAACAGACATGAATATCTGAGTACTGAACAGATATGAATGTCTGAAAGTTGGAAACGTGAATGTTATAACATAATACTAAGTGTACGGCGGCCAACTCTGGTGGTAATTCAAGCTCATAAGCCACTTGAATGATCCTTTGTAGGATCTTGTATGGTCTAATATATATAAGACTAAGCTTCTCTTTCTTCTCAAATCGCATGACGCCTTTCATAGGGAAAACTTTCAAGAATACCTTATCATTAACACGAAACTCTGAATCTCTGCGTCACACATCCGAATAGGACTTCGGATGACTCGTAGTTGTTTTCAAACACTTCTGACTCAATTTAACTTATTACATAGCCTGATGGATCAAGTCTGGCCTTAGTAATTCTATTTTTCTAACTTCAGACCAATCAATAGGTGATCTACACCTTCACCCGCACAAGGCTTTAAACGGTGGCATCTTGATATTGGAATGATATCTATAACTTCACACAAACTTAATGAGAGTAAAATGATCATCCCAATCACCTTTAAAGTCTAGGACACATGCTCCCAACATATCTTCGAGCATCTAGACAGTGTGCCCTGCCTGACAATCTGTCTAAGTATGAAAAGTGGTTCTGAGACTTACCTTACTACCCAATCTTTTATTAAAGGACTTCTAAAAGTTTTTTTTTTGAATTGGACACCTCGATCTGAAACAATTGACATTTGAGTCCCATGAAATCTGACAATTTCCTAAGTATGCTACTTGGCGTAGTCTTCTATTGAATCTTTGGTCCTCACTGGCAAGGGTGTGCTGTCTTAGTATGTCTCTCTGCAATCCCCATATCGAAAAATGAGCGAGGTGCCCTGGTATATATAAAGTCCATATTTATCATCTTCACTCAAGACTATCTGCATTCGGTGTTAAACTATCAGGCTTCTGGTGCTCGACTTTCACCTGCGGACAATTCAAACACTTTTCCACGAAATATGCTACGTTGTTTTTCATGTCGTTCTACCAACAAATCTCCTTAAGATCATGTTACATCTTTGTGGAACCTAGGTGAATGAAATACCTGGAATTGTGGACTTTGGACATAATCGGCTCTCTGAGCCCATCTACGTCTGGAATGCATAGTATGCCTTTGTAACTCAAAGTATCATCATCTCCTCCCTTGTTCAAAAGTCATTGTCTTGTGTTTGTTAATCCCCTATTTTAGCTGCAATAAGTAGGGATCACCAAACCATTTCTCATTCGCTTCTACTACTAAGGAGGATTTATTCCTACTTTCAACAACGACTACACCATTTTCAGAGTCTAAGACTCGGACTCCTAGGTTTGCCATAAAATGAACTTCTCTCCCTATGATTCTCCTAGCTATCTCAACATGAGCTAAACTCCTAGTACATGATTTCTTTCTGAGAGGTTACTTGAAATACCCCTAGTACTGTTGTGCACTAGGTCTTTGACCTGCACCCTAAAAATTAGAGTCTCGTGCAATGACACCACCCTTGTTAGACATATTCGGCATGATCTTATAGCTTTTCTATGATTTCTTTACCAACAATAACTAAGATCGACGATCATTTAACTCATTTCGTGAATTGAGTTTCTTCATATCCCATGCTAATTATTTGGGTTTCAAACGTCCAACTAGACTTACTGACGATTTACACATCTCCCCCTTAGACAAAAGGTTAAGGTCTTATACTTGCGGATACTAATCTTTTCTTGGGATCTGAACAACTTTCCTTATCTTCTGCAATTCCCTATACTTTACGTCACTGACTACTCATCTTTTGACTGACTTCCGAGCAATCTTTCTTACTAGGAAAATTGAATTACTTACATAAACGGAAAGCTAATGTATTCACAACTATCATACATAATCTTAATGACTTAACTCTACTCACACTGCCAATCTTGGGGAAACCCCTTTTCGATAACTCTTAAAGGCAATTCTTCTGTAGTTTTCTCTCTTATGGCTTAGCTGATTTCTTCTTCCGCTAATCACTATACCTCAAATTTAACCTAAATCCTGGGGTTCTAACACACATTCGGATGTATTCAAACTATCATCCACTTACTAGTGTTCATCTGACTAAGTAAATAAAATCTTACCTATACTAATTGTGCTAAAATTGCTAATGCATTGTATCTACTCATAACTTACTATTCGTTTGTTAACCACCTGCTAGCATCATGTTCTCTTATTCTGCTCTGAATACTATAGTGATGCATAAGGTTATTCTAACTCCCTCATCATCCGACACTATTCTATGATCGTATACTATCTTTTTTAAACTATAGACATGGATCACACTTAGGAAAATGTCATCTGTATTAAAAAAAAATTGGAACAACTAACCCCAAACTTTCTATACACTTCAAAATTGTATCATACTATACAATTCGGGATAAACACTTAATCACATAACCTAAGAAGGAATTATCATATCTTTTATCTCATAGTAATATCAGCTTCTTGTAGTAACTTACTAACGTAGTACTTTTAGTTCTAATCTGAATGAACTTGAACAATTAAAATTATTCCATGAATTTCATTATCGTCTGTCCTTTGTTCTCATTTTGTACATCACATCCTCTTAGCCATGTACATGAGTCGTATAAAAACATATCTTTTGTAATATCGTACGTATTGACTCATATTCAAGTTTTTTTTTCCTTAAGCTCTTTTCTGTTCAAAACCATAGTGGTCGATTTTTATGCCCGATGTAGCTAAATTATTAACATGTTACCCCGTGGGGTCCGACATATGATCTATCATCATCAGTCATATGGCTCCACGTCCAAAAATCAAAACTAAAACTATTTTGTGAAAGATAGAACATATGTATATACAATCATCCACCAACTTGTCCTTCAGAGTGTACCACCATTTGATAATTTACTTCCTGCGCCATTCGGCGAGTCTTTGGCCTTAACCCAAACATAGAACATACGAAGATTTTGCTATAGTCACTGTTAGTTACACTTTCTTTCAACACCTAATGGCATCACTATATATACTTACAAGTCACAAAAATTTAGATATACTGAAAATTGGAAATCTGATAACTAAATAACTAAATACTAACTCACTGAATAACTATAGCCCTACTAACTGAAAGACTGCATAACTAAAACATGATACCTGCTTTTGTACTTTTTGACAGCACCTAATGGCATGCAGTTTGTCCCACTTTCCATATCACTTCAAGTTTCATCTGTTAATGACATGCACTCCACAATTATAACTCAATGGGTAATCACCCTCACTTAGGACTGTGAATTATCTGCTATTCACTTGCGCGTTCGATAAGTCTAAAATTCGATAAGAATAGAAGGTTACTTATTGCTCTAAGCTTCATGGCACGATCTAGAGTAGAAAGAAGGGTAACTTTCCCTAAATTCCATGTAGCCACCCAATTATAAGTGTGGCGCACTTCACACCCATAAGTAGGACTCTACTATACACGCTTCATAGATTCTCTAGGACACTTGAACCTAGTGCTCTGATACCAAGTTTTTCATGTCCTAAACCATGGCCTGGACGTAACACGACACTCGGTGCCTAACTACATGTGAGTGAGTGAACCAACTGCATAGCTAAATCAACATATGATATCAAAACATACTGAAAGAGGAATTAAACTATCATATGTTGAGGTACTAAAAGTATGACTGAATAATCATTAAGTGCGGGAAATAGTGAACAAGTCTGAACATAGTAAAAGTGCCAATATGGCAAACATGAAAATCTGATAAACTCTGTCTAACCATTACCCCAGTCTATGAAGCCACTGAAGAGTACTAAGATGCTAATTGTTGTTGAGATAAGGCCCTCGACATAAATGACTGTCTATAATAGACTATAAGGACTGCAAAATAAATTATAAGGCCCCGAAAGACTGGGGCTCACCAACTGAGCAGATACTAGGGAACCTAGCGTGCATAGGTGTCGTACTGAAAGTCGCTACCTGTAACGTGAAGTGTAGTGTAACACCTAGTACCTTTCAACTAAGCCATGATCATTATTAAGAAGTGTAGGTAACCAAGATGGGAAGTTAAAGTTAAAAATTCGTTCAGTTCATTGACACAAAAAAATTTATGCCGGAGTTATACGGACCGTAGAAAGTAACCGTACAAATAACTATCAAAATTTACATTGTAAGGTAGGATTATAAGGACCTCATAAAATTCCCCTCAACTTTGGGAGTCACTGGTTAATGGTACTTGGGTGACGGTCGATTTTGACAGACCATACAATATTATACGACCCATACCCCTCAGCGTAAATAATTATACGGTCCATACCCGGACCGTAAAATTTGGCCTTAAAACCCCAGATAGACTAAACTGTGTAAATACACAGACTTAGTTCTAAAAATCAGTTTTATTATTTTTCCAAGCCCTAGAATGAAGTTCTCTCTTTCCAACCTTCGACTACATCAAGGTAAGCCTATTTCATGCAATTTCAAGTGATACTAACATCATTCTTATGAATTTTCAGTGAAATTATTTATTCTTAACCTAGGGTTTTCAAGAAAACCCAACCCAAGAGATTAAAGTTCAAGCTTTGGTTTCATCTTCAAAGTTTAGATTTTTATTATATGTTTTGGAGCAATTAAGGTATGTAGAGCTTCTATCCACGTGTGAGAATGTCCATGTTCTTCCACACACCATGTTTTTCCATGAAACATGAATTCTTCATGAGTTTAGGGTTTTATTCTATTATCATGATAACCCTAATACATGTAATACCATATGTTATGTCTATATTACGATTCGTCAATTGTATTCATGATAGGTCATTATGATTGTCATGAACCTATTCGTAATCCATGAATGCATGCTTTTATTCCACGAGTTTTTAAATAAAAGTTATAATCATTATTACTCAGTTCCATGAAGTTATACAGGTTTCCATGATTTACACAGATTATATTATATATATATATATATATATATATATATATATATATATATATTCATGATAGGTCATTATGATTGTCATGAACCTATTCGTAATCCATGAATGCATGCTTTTATTCCATGAGTTTTTAAATAAAAGTTATAATCATTATTACTCAGTTCCATGAAGTTATACAGGTTTCCATGATTTACACAGATTATATTATATATATATATATTCATATGCTAAATTATGATTACAAACCATGTTTTATAAGTTATTTCATGAAAATTCATGGGCTTAAAAGCCAACTATAATCATGTTCATGTTTTGGGAGTTACATAGATTACCAAGAAGGCTCAGACAGCTTAAAACTATGTTTGCCAACGTAGGATAAGGATCATTCTTCCCAGAGGATGATACCTTCATGTTACCCCTTTGTGGGATTATTGGATCCATCATGTCATGTTCATGTATCGTACCCCGACAAAGTACGATATGGCTTACCTGATTGGGCAGAGATCAGATGCCACATTCACACGTGGTGGTTACACGTCGGTTTTGTTATTTCTCTCCCACAGATATACAGTTTTACAGATTTTATACACGTTATGATATTCATGTCAGTTCATGTTCATGTTCATTGTTCAACTTCAGTTTCATGTTCCTATTATTTCATGTGCATGCTTATTCATTTAGTTGTTTTACATACAGTACAATTTAAATATACTTATCTCCCTTTTGTCCTGGGGCTTGCACTTCAAGGTGCTAGTATTGAATTTCAGGATCGACTGATCTGCTCATTAGAATTTTCCTCGGTATCAGCTATTGGTGAGCCCTATTTCATTTGGAGTGTTAGTCATTTATTTTATATGTCATGCTATACAATAAAGTTAGGCCAGGGCCTTGTTCTAGTAAAATAATTTTGCAGTCAGACTCATGTTCAGAGGTTTCATAGACTAGACTAGTTTAGCATGTCATGTCATATGTTCAATATTCAGACTTATTATATTTTTAGACTATTTCCGCAATATACTTTCAGACTATATTTTCAGTATTATGTTTTACATGTTTTAAATCATTATTATAACATATTTTGATGCACATGTTGATTTAGCAAGTCATGTGGTTCACTCGGTCACATGCAGTCAGGCACCGAGTGTCATATTTCGCCCATGCCATGGTTCGGGGCATGAAAAAACTTGGTATCAAAGTACTAGGTTCAAGTGTCTTAAGGAGTCTATGAAACTGTGTCCAGTGGGGTCACTTTTATATGTGTGTGTGTGTGTGCCACACATATAATCGGTTGACCGCCAAAACATTTAGGATTGTCTCACTTCTTTCATACTCTAGATCGTGCAATTAAAGCAGTACTTTCAGGAATTCTTCTAACTCGTGCCATGAAGCTTAGAGCCGTAAATAACATTCTCTTTCCATCGAATTCCGAACGTATCAAATACGTAAGCGACGATAAGGAAATTCAAGGTCCAAGTGAGGATGACTACCCATTAGGGGTATAATTGGGAAGTGCATGTTGGTAACAGATGAGACTTGAGATAATATTGAAAGTGGAACAAAATTCGTAGTTACTATAGACCAGAGCAAAAAATCCTTATCAGAAAGTACAAAGGTGATTATCATGTTTTATAGTTATCAGTTTACCTCAGTTACCAGCTATATAGTTATTTAGTTAGCAAGATTATGGTTATCGCTTGGTAACAAGCAGTCATGCATCGAGTACCGTGTTTCACTCAGACCATGGTTCGAGGCGTGACATGTAGGCCCCGAGAAAAAGGGACGTTAGTATATTTGAATTGCACTAGTATATAAAACCAACTGAAATAACAAATTGTTGTGGGCTGCTAGGAAAATGGCAGCCCCAAATCAATAAACAGATAATGTACTAAACTGAACTGATAACTGATAACTGAACTGAACAAAATAAGTAAGAAATATGAATACTTCCTATTCTGAAATGGAAAATCACATGTTTAAATGAACAAATAAGCTACGGCCTTTGGCTCAATATAAGTGCACAAGCTACGACCTCGAGTCCAAGTACATGTATATATAACTACGGCCTCAGGCTCAAAGATGCATAAAGCATAAACTACGGCCTCGGGCCCAAATATATGTGTTCAACATTTAGAAATGTAAAATAAGGAACTGAGAATCATACTGAATTACTGAATCATACTAAAGTACATGATACTAGAAATACTGAATAGAACTAGACTGAGACTTGTACTCATAAACTGATTATTAAGTTTGAAACATTAACTGTTCATAGTAAACTGAATTATCTTAACTGAGACTCATGGGATATCGAACAGGAGTATATATTGATTACGTAATGAGTTCAAAATATTCGGAGTGATAATTATGAATAAGTAAGAAGTTATAATCTTAAAAGATAGAAGTATTAGACTTTTCATGAACTAGGGCATAATATCTAATTCTAAAGTAATTAGTAGTGATTTTGATGAACGATGCGTGAGAATGATTAATAATGTTCCCACACGTAGAGAATTAGCCTCACATACCTTAATTCCCTGCTCCTGAGCATAATACAATGTTCGTCGCTTCCTTTCGACTTTAATCTATATCAATATATCTCAATAGAATAACATTAGCAACAATTCTCATAATTTGGTCATCTAGGAATTTTATCACACCTGGTGGGAATAAAGCTTAATAGCCCTTATTAATGGTATTTCTACACCCAATTTCTCAACCCCTTGGTTCTAGGTGGTTCTAAAATCCCAAATAGATAAATAAACATCCTTTTTCATCGCCCATATGATTACAACAACCCTAAGTCAACAATTCATCCTATACAATAGTTCATACGATTTTCTTCATCAAATCCATTAGTTTATATCAACAATATATGGTTTATAATCATTAATACAATACTATAATCAACTAAGAGATGAAGATAATACCTTTTTGATGTTCAAGAAGATTGAATTCGAAATTTAGGGCTCCTCGTCTGACAATAACATTTCAATCGCATTTAGGGATGGCAACGGATCGGATCTGGACCGGATCCTACTAGATCCAGATCCGTTTTTCATACCTGAATCCAGATCCGTCGGGTCCATAAAAATCAGATCCAAATCCGGATCCACCGGGTCCACGGATCGGATCTGGATCCACATGTAAAAAAATTGGCTTGCTAATAATTTTTTTTTGAACTGACAAATGATTTTTACTTAGCTAACAGTTTACCGTGTTTCGATTTTGACAAATGAAGTGAATATAATTATAACTACTTGTCTATGGAGAAGTTAGTCATTCACTAATATAACATTGATTTTATTATCGAAGTTACCTCTTTATTTTTTGGTTTTTGAGTTAACGCGGGGATAAATTAAACTTGTTTTGAGAATTAAACTTGCAAGGACGTGCTTAGCAATTTTAAGAAAATACTTATAAAATTACATTCTAGGTTATGAATATATTTAATAAAAACGGATCCACGGGTCGGATCTAGACCGGATACGGATCTCAAATACAAGATCCAGATCCATATCCGATCCGGATCCGTCGGGTCCAAATTTTGAAGATCCATATCCTATAAAACGGATCTGGATCCACCGGATTCGGACCGGGTCCAGGATCCACTGCCATCTCTAATCGCAATTCTATGAATTAGAAAGATTTTAATCAAGTTAGAAGGGTACTAAGAACTTGAATTCACGCTAGAATCATTGGGGAACTTACCTTGGAGTGTTCATGAGGCTTGAGACTTGTTCTCTCTGACTTTAGGGTGATATTTTGTGATTAGGGATGTTAGGGAAATAAACCCCAAGCTTAAATATAAGAAAATCGCAAAAATCTAAAGTTTTGACTCGAAACTCGGCCCATTCGCGATGGGCCAGCGATGCAGGGCCACTGCGGGACCCCCTATAGGTCAAAAGTTTAGAGATGGCATTTTTGTGTGACCAACCTTGTCACGTCCCAAATCGGGGAACGCACGAGCACCTACCCTTTTCCCACCTGGTAGGCAAATTCGTCCCTTACAGATTAATCCAACTACATAAATAAATAATAAGAGCAATAGAAGTCCAAAAACATAGATATATGATAATGCATAATACAACACTACCCAAGAAATCTGGTCTGAATAGTACAAGAGCTTCTAAGCATACAGCTAGAATACGAATTACAACCACAACATGAATACAACTTCTATTTAAAATGAGAATTAAACATAGAAGTCTAGATGAACTCCATGAGATCCTTGAAGGCTAATCGAACCTCGCTCATGTATCTGCAAAAACTCTACACCTTGAAAAGGGTAAAGCAAGAGTAGTATCAGTACAAACACTATGTACTGGTAGGTATCATAGGCCAACAACAGTTAGCTAACATATATAAATTAAGAGACTGAAAAATAAATATGCTCTCAATCAAGTACAACACAACACAGTCCAACTCTAACCACTTAAGTACAGAAAGATCAATAGTTGAATCATAGCCTATGGTGAAGCACCTAAACCCAAGTCTACCAAGTTTCCATGATTTCTTACAATAATTACAAACACAAGTACAATTAACCACTCCAATTCATAGATGTAAATGAGATGATGAGAATGAATGCATATGCAATGCAATGCAATTGCGATATGAAATCTTCGTACACGCATGCTTGTGTGCTCCAGGAAAAATATCTCTACATCTAGGCAGTCATGACCCATGGGAGACCTGCGAAGTCCATGTACTAGCCACTCTGTATGACACAGACTGGAGATGACTCTACTACCGACCACACCGCTAGCCATTCCACACACAACTCAGATTTGGCTATGCATTCAATATGTCATAAGAATCATTGTTGTTTTCTTCTCACTTACCACCATCTCATCAATCACAGATAATATCAATGTATCAAGGAAATGAGGATGAATGCAATGCAATGGAAATATCAAGTGTATCATATAAATTCTCAATCGTGCCACACATGGACACATATCACAATATCATTATCAAGTTAAGTCGTTTCCTCTATCCATGATAATATCAAGATAAGTGAGATACAACTATATCACAAGGATGATATGACAACCAAGTGCAATCCATTATCCAACACTAGACAACAACTAATAAATCACAAGAGGCAACAACCACAAATCAATCAACAATACTAAACCTAGTAATCCATCCCAACTTTATACCTGAAGGCGTACAAGCTTTGTCCGACAGTGACTAACTATATATACGTTTCACTAACCGAAGTCTAACCAGAAGATTAGTTGTTACCTATCTGGAAGCCCGAACAGACATCACGAGGTATCCAACTCAAGCTTTCGTCTTTCAAAACTTCTTTGAATAAGCAAAGTCTAGCAATTATGACTTTTACATTAAACAAAGATTCAAAGGATACCCATAAAAGTCTTAGGAGAATTTCGGGTTGAAAAGTTAGTTCGAAAACCCATTCCCCGCCTTAAAGGGCAAAATAGTCATTTTGTAGGAAATTCTGATTCGATACGTTCAAAATATTATTCTAGAAAGTCATACGAACCCAATGATACCCATATTGATATACTTTAAATCCGAACCCAAATCACCCAAAATAGGATTCCGATCCACGAAGGAAAAATAGGAAATTTAGTGCAAAATCAGTTCACCCATCACTTATAGAGTTTACATACCAAAAATAGTTGAAATCCATCCACTAATTGTATCCCAAATCGAGGAAAAGCTTATTTCATTTTTATATCAAAAACCCTCATTTTCCCCAACCCAAATCATGGATAAAAACCACAACCAACGGAACTAATCATGAGAAAACAACAAATAAAAGTTAGATACTTATCCATTATTGATACGAGAACAACGCCGCAAAAATCACCTCTAATGGAGCTCTAGAACTCAAGATATACTCAAAATAAGAAAGGAACACAGTGTGATTTTTTTATAGCCCAGAAGCCCGCCCCAGTTGCCAGAGGATCGCCCTAGTGACCACACCAGGTACAACAACAATTGTCCGCGCAAAAAAACCATAACTTCCTCATACGAAGGCGAAATCCGAGGATTCTTTTGCTATGGATTTATAATTACGATACCCATCTATTCCAATAATTAAAACGCAATTCCAACATCAAATGAATATAATGGTATATTGGAACGTCAAAGGGGAGCGACTTAAGCCAACAACTCAAACACCCTAGCTTGACCAAATGAAATCCAAATCCAATTCCGAAAGTTTCTACATGTCACAAATGATCATACGAAGCTGCTCGAAATCTCAAAATACCCAAATGGATTCGTATTGACCCGATGTTGACTTTGGTCAACTCCAAACCATCTCAAAAACTAGTTTCTCATCCAACCACCTTAATCACATCCGAGCCTCGCAGGAACTGAACCAACGACTCCACTAGGTCATAAATCACATCTCAAACCTAACGGAAACAACAAATTTCGAATCCGGGTCTTATTTCTTCCGTGATTGTCTTTTCACCATAATTAGGCATATATAATTCTAAAACCGATTTAATTATCAAACACCAACCAAAACCTCCGTCAATTTTTACACGCCATAAATAATATTTCAAATCTAACAGGATCATTATCCAAATAAATAATTTATCCAAATAATTGAATGCCAAAATTCCTATAGTGAAACCTTCTCACAAAGTGAACCAAATGACATTCGTTTGACTTCAAATTTTGCAAGTAGGTCAAAATAATTACTACAGAGCTTCTGGAATAGACAATACGTCAAAAAGAGATTCGGTTCTCAAAATGACCGATCGGGTCATGACATCAGATACTAATTAAATAATCATTTGAGGAGATAAAGAAGAGTAAGAACGGTGACGGCAACCAAGGAACCTCTATTATAAACCTCATGAAAGCCTCCACGGGCAAGAAATACGCCGATAGCACTACTTGTTTATGTTATCAATCACCACTTCCTCTAACTTAACTCAATGACTCAAATTTCCAGCTTTCCTTATCCAAATTTTCTTCAACCGATGATTCTCATATATTTGAAGTGGCTCCGCTCAAATTCCCTGATTTGATCACCATTGTACCTCTTTACGCGTCTGATTGAACCAACATACCAATGCATATACGACTTTCACACTCACCCAATACTAAACAACTGTGAAATACTCAAAAATAAACAATCTCTTGGTTTCAACAATCCCCTATCATCACTAACCTAAAAAATACCAAGTGAACCTACGAACACACTTTTTGGTTGAAGAAAGGCGATTGTCTATCCCACTAAGATTCACTTATCACAAGAAACACTGTCACCTCATTTCGATCAGAAAACCATTCCCTAAAAGAACTCACAACCACTAATTCCACTTTGCTATCACAATACTTTCAAATCGAAGCCAACTCAACAATTCGTAGACTATACGTCATCCGCCCGTGTACACCTTGCAACTTATCCCAAGGATCACATCAGATACCAATTGTTCCCTTCCTATAGCGGAGATTGATCCATCCAAATTCTCTTTCTTACGCCTCCGTCCCATAGGAAAAATAGGTACTCCTACCATCTGACCCTAATAAGTCTTACTTTCTCACACCTTATCACTAAGAGGTTGCCCTTCAAGTCCATATTCCCAACTTCTCTTTGCAGTATTAGCACGATGTCCTCTTTGTCAAATCAATTGATCTTTCCCAAGTTTACACTTGTCTTCAGTTATCGACATCTATACCCTTCCATTGCTGAATTGTTGACTTGCCATTGATACGCTTGTGCCACAAAACTATCATACTAAACCTTAATGATGCTAAAACTTTCCCACTTCAAGCATATCTCCAGCAACCCTTCTTGTTAAGCCATAATTACACTTCCCCCACTTCTGAGAAACCAACCGTTGAAGACATACCGATCATGAAATTGCCCCCATTAAGGACCGAAAAGGTGAAGAAGTTTCAGATACCAATTAGAATCGACCAGATCCCAATTTGAATGAAGTAGCATGAAAGGAATGAAAGAATAGAAATTTCCTAGATGTCATATAGCCTCTCAATTATAAGTGTGGTGCGCAACACACCCATATGTAGGACTCTACTAGACATTGTTCTTGTACTTATAGACCGGGTAATCTAGGGCTCTGATACCAACTTGTCACGTCGTAAATCGAGGAACGCGCGGGCTCCTACCTTTTTCCCACCTAGTAGGCGAATCTGTCCCTTACAGATTCATCCAACAACATAAATAAATAAAAAGAGAAATAGAAGTCCAAAAACATAGATATATGATAATGTGGAATACAAAACTACCCAAGGAATCTGGTCTGAATAGTACAAGAACTTCTAAGTATACAACTGGAATAATAATTACAACCACAACCTGAATACAACTTTTGTTTAGAATGAGAATTAAACAGAGAAGTCTAGATGAAAATCACGAGATCCTTGAAGTCTAATAGAACCTTACTCATGTATCTGCAACTCTATACCCTGAAAAGGGTGTAGCAAGAGTAGTATCAGTACAAATACTATGTACTGGTAGGTATCATAGGCTGACACCAATTAGCTAACATATATAAAGTAAGAGACTGAATAATAGACGTGCTCGCAATCGAGTACAACACAACACAGTCCAACAATAACCACTGATATAGAAAAAGATCAATAACTGAATCATAGCCTATGGGGAAGAACATAAACCCAAGTCTGCCAAGTTTCCACTATTTTTCAGAATTATCACAAACCCAAGTACAATTAACAAATCTGATTCATAGATGTAAAATGAGATGATGAGAATGAATGCATATGCAATGTAATACAATGGCCACATGTAATCTCCATGCACACATGCTTCGAGTGGAATATCTCTATGTCCCGGTAGTCATGACCCATAGGTGACCCACGAAGTCCATGTACCAGTCACTTCGTTTCACACAGCCTGGAGATGACTTTACCACTGACCACACCGCTAGCCATTTTGCACACAACTCAGAGATGGCTACTCAATCAATATGTCATAAGAATCACTGTTTTTTCCTTCTCACTTATCACCATCACGCCAATCAAAGATAATATAAATGTATCATGGAAATGAGGATGACTGCAATGCAATGAAAAAATCAAGTGTAGCATATAAATTCTCCATTGTGCCACACATGGACACATATCACAATATCAGTATTAAGTTAAGGTCATTCCTCTATCCATGATAATATCAAGATAAGTGAGATACAACTATATCACAAGAACGGTATGGCAACCAAGTTCAATCCAATATCCAACACTAGGCAGCAACTAACAAATCACAAAAGGCAACAACCACAAATCAATCAACAGTATCAAACCAAGTACTCCATCCCAACTTCATACCCGAAGGCGTACATGCTTTCTCCGATAGTAACTAACTATATATACACTTCGCTAACCAAAGTCTAACAAGAAGGTAAGCCGTAACCTACCTTGAAGGCCAAACATGCGCCACAAACTATCCAACTCAAGCTTTCTTCTTCTGAAATGTCTCAGAATAAGCAAAGTTTAGCAAATATGAAGTTTACATTAAAACAAGATTCAAAGGATACCCATAAAAGTCTTATGAGAATTTTGGGTTGAAAAGTTAGTTCAAAAATCCACTCCCTACCTCGTAGGGCAAAATAGTCATTTCGGATGAAATTCGTGTTCGATACGGTCAAAATAATATTCTAGAAAGTCATACAAACGTCAATGGTACCCATATTGACATATTTTAAATCTGAACCCAAAAGTCACCCAAAATAGGATTTTGAGCCACGAAGAGCAAAATAGAAAATTTAGTGCAAAATCAGTTTACCCATGACTTATAGAGTCTACATACCAAAAATAACTGAAATCCATCCACTAATTATATCTCAAATCGCGGAAAAGGTTATTTCATTTTTATGTCAAAACCCTCATTTTCCCTAATCCAAATCGTGGATAAAACCACAACCAATGGAAATAATCATGGGAAAAGAACAAAATGAAGGTTAGATACTTATCCCCCCCCCCCCCCTTTCATACAAGAACAACGCCATGAAAATTACCTCAAACAGAGCTCTAGAACTCAAGATATGCTCAAAATAAGAAAGGAACTGTCAAAATATTATTCTAGAAAGTCATACAAATGTCAATGGTACCCATATTGACATATTTTAAATCTGAACTCAAAAGTCACCCAAAATAGGATTTTGAGCCACGAAGGGCAAAATAGCAAATTTAGTGCAAAATCAGTTAACCCATGACTTATAGAGTCTACATACCAAAAATAATTAAAATCCATCCACTAATTGTATCTCAAATCGAGGAAAAGTTTATTTCATTTTTATGTCAAAACCCTCATTTTCCCTAACCCAAATCGTGGATAAAACCACAACCAATGGAAATAATCAAGGAAAAAGAACAAAACGAAGGTTAGATACTTACCCCCCCCCCTTGTTGATACGAGAACAACGCCATGAACATTACCTCAAACGGAGCTCTAGAACTCAAGATATGCTCAAAATAAGAAAGGAACGCAATCTGATTTTTTTATAGCCCAGAAGCCCGCCCCAGAGAACACACTAGGTACAACAACAGTTGTCCGCGCTAAAATAACCATAACTTCCTCATACGAAGGCGAAATGCGATGATTATTTTTGCTATGGCTTTTTAATTACGATACGCATCTATTCCAACAATCAAAACTCAATTCCAACATCGGGTGAATATAATTGTATATTGAAACGTCGAAGGGGAGCGACTTAAGCCAACGACTCAAACACCCTAGCTTGACCAAATGAAATCCAAATCCGAAAGTTTCTACAAGTCACAAATGATCATACGAAGCTGCTCGAAATTTCAAAATACCCAAATGGATTCGTATTGACCCGATGTTGACTTTGGTCAACTCCAAACCATCTCAAAAACTAGTTTCTCATCCAACCACCTAAATCACATCCGAACCTCGCGAAAACCGAACCAACGACTCCACTAGGTCATAAATCACATCTCGGACCTAACAGAAACAACAAATATCCAGGTCTTATTTCTTTCGTGACCGTCTTTTCACCATAATTATGCATAAATAATTCTAAAACCGATTTAATTATCAAATACCAACCAAATAAACTCTAAAATTAGCTCCATTAATTTTTACATGCCATAAATAATATTTCAAATCAAACAGGATCTTTAGATTGCCGATCAGAGCACATTTTCCCAGAATAAATAATTTATCTAAATAATTGAATGCCAAAATTCCCATAGTGAAACCTTCTCACAAAGTGAACCAAATGGCATTCGTTTGACTCTTCCTTATGCCTCCGTCCCATAGGAAAAATAGGTACTCCTACCATCCGACCCTAAGAAGTCTTACTTTCTCATACCTTATCACTAAGAGGTCGCCCTTCAAGTCCATATTCCCAACTTCTTTTTGCAGTCTTAGTACGATCACTGTCCTCTTTGTCAAATCAATTGATCTTTCCCAAGTTTACACTTGTCTTCATATATCGACATCTATACCCTTCCATTGTTGAATTGTTGACTTGCCATTGATACGTTTGTTCCACAAAACTATCATATTAAACCTTAATAATGCTTAAACTTTCCCACTCCAAGTACACCTCGAGCAACCCTTCTTGTTTAAATTAGATATTAGGACCTTCTACCTCATTTACCTATTGTTTGAATTTAAAGAATGTAGTCACCATGTGTTTATTTTGGTTCGCATATGAAACTTGAGTCTATTTCTTTAGAAGTAGTTATAAATTGATATGTACCGCCTCACAGTTTAAAAGATAGTCTGAATTAATCTCTGAATGTCGTACCCCTTGTTTTTGATGAATTGGAATAATAATTGATGTATTCTTTTTGTATGGTGTCAAAGGTTAGAAATGTCGTACCGACATTCGAGGACGAATGTTTCTAAGGGGGGAAGGATGTAACGCCCCGTATTTTCGGGTAGCGGTTGAACTCGTAACGTAGGTGAGTAGACCCGGACCCGGAAATATTTTCGTTGTACTTGTGTATATTAATAAGAGGATTAGTAAATAAAAGGGCGTGATCCCGAAATAATTTTGGGATTTAGTAAGTGTGACGATGGAGTTAAATAATTGTGTGTCCCCGAAGTGAGTATAGACTGATATTTTTATTACGGGAAGTATGATATTGTCATATGAGGATTTTAGTAATCGTCGGGATTTAAATAATTGGAGATCGGAGGTTTAATTGTGTGTATAATTAATTAATTGTGGGATTAATTAATTAGGAAGGGGACAAATTATAGTGGGAGTTGGTAAGAGGGAGTTTAATAAACGATTTGGGGGGGACCAAGCCCCAAACCAAATCGACCGGCCGATGCCTTCTCTTCTTCATTTTTTTTTCTTTCTCTTTTCATTTCTCCAACTCCTCTCTTCTCTATAATGAACAACAATGGATCCTTCAGAGTTCTCTTCATCACTACCAAACTCCTTCACCAAATTCATTTCTAGCAACAAGAGTAAGCTCAGTCGATGGTTTTCTGAAATTTCGACCAAAAATTGGGGATTTTCGGGAGCTTCCGTATAACCAAAACGAGGGAGAATTCAAGGTGTTCTAGGCTTTGATTCCAGTAGAATCGAAGCTAAGAACAGGCTTAGAAACTCAGGAGCTTTACAAGAACCTTGAATGCGAAAGGATTCTGGCGCAAATCGATTTTTGGTTCTATTTCTGGTTGTCGGAATCCGGCGAAAGCGCAAGGCTTTCCGGCGATTCTCGTCACTGCGTCTAACAGAGAGGTAATCTTCTTTATTCTCTAAGTTGGTACAAGTTTTGGACTTGATTCTTGCTATTAGTTCTTAAGACGATTGTCGACAAATGCGAATTTGGGTCGGGTATCGTTAGGATTTCGCTTTAATTGGGAGTTCTTTGGGTTTGCATGTGAAATTGTGGTACTTGTTTTGGAGATTGTAGTAGTATAAGAAGGAGGATTAAGAGAGTTGGATGTTTCACTACTTAGATTTCGAAATAGGAGGAATATAGGTTCTACGCTTTCAAAGTGTTCGTTAGAATATCCCTAAGAATCTGTTTTTAGTATGTTGAGTCGTTTATGATTTAAATCATCCATATGATGTAGATAAGCATTCATAGGGGCTTACAAGGACCCGCGGAACTTAGATAAATTCGACAACAAGGTTGAAGTTCTAAAACGAGGCGTACGCTAATATTGAGTCGATTAATTCGTCTAAGAGGTATGTGAAACCCTTACTTCTTTCTTTTGGCATGCTTTAATGAAAGTACGGCGGACGTACTTAATTCTTATATAGTTTAATTCCTAAAGAGGATTGTTATGAGAAGTGCCTATGATTTTTCAGCAAAGAGTTTAGTATGACATTATTGTAATGATTTTATTGAGAGTCAAATGATGATTTTTACTTGCATGGCACTCATGATATCTACTCGTGCTAAGTGTTACTACTTCACCTCACCGAGTCCCGGGCCGGGTTACGACTCGTGCACAGCCTTGCATTGTTCACCGAGACCCTCACTAGAGGGCCGGGTTACGTAGGATGGATCCATAGATGAGAGATGATTTACCGAGTCCCGGCGCAGGCCGGGTTATGATATGATTCACCGAGTCCCGCATTAGTGGGCCGGGTTACGTTACAGGTATATATATGTATATGGACAGGCATACATGTTTTCTTGACTTGCCTCTCATTTTTATAAGGCAACTAACTTTTATTGTTTATGGCACAGTTGGATTTGAATCCTGATTTTTATACTGATCTCATGTTTCTGTTGGCTACTTATGATTTATTTTACCGCTTCATGTTTTACATACTCAGTACATCATTTCGTACTGACCCCCCTTTCCTCCGGGGGCTGCGTTTCATGCCCGCAGGTACATGCTCTCAGTTTGGTGAACCTCAGGCCTAGGTTCCTACTTAGCAGGTTGGAAAGCTCCTTTGATCCAGAGTTTTGTCATGTTGGTACCGAATCTCTTTAGAGCTTCTGTTGTATTTAGGGGCACGACGGGGCCCTATCGCGTCATATGTCGTTCTTCTTCTTATAGAGGTCTGTAGACAGTGGTGGGTTGTACGTATGTAAGGGTTATGACTCTGTTTGGGTCAGTCATGTTATTGTATTCTGTGTTGGGGTGTTCCCATGTTTATACGTTACTATCATACGTTTGTTCCACAAAACTATCATATTAAACCTTAATAATGCTTAAACTTTCCCACTCCAAGTACACCTCGAGCAACCCTTCTTGTTTAGCCATAATTACACTTCTCGTACTTCTGAGAAACCAACTGTTGAAGACATACCGATCATGTAATCGCCCCCATTAAGGACCAAAAAGGTGAAGAAGTTTCAGATACTAACTGGAATCAACCAGATCTCAATTTGAATGAAGTAGCACGAAAGAAATGAAAGAATAGAAATTTCCTAGATGACATATAGCCTCCAAATTATAAGTGTGGCGCGCAACACACCCATAAGTAGTACTCTACCAGACATTGCTATTGTACTTATAGATCGGGTAACCTAGGGCTCTGATACCAACTTGTCACGTCGCAAATCGGGGAACCCGCGGGCACCTACCCTTTTCCCACTTGGTAGGCGAACCCGTCTCTTACAGATTCATCCAACAACATAAATAAATAAATAAAAAGAGCAATAGAAGTCCAAAAACATAGATATATAATAATGTGGAAAACAACGCTACCCAAGGAATCTAGTCTGAATAGTACAAGAGCTTCTAAGTATACAACAGGAATAAGAATTACAACCATAACATGAATACAACTTTTGTTTAGAATGAGAATTAAATAAAGAAGTCTAGATGAAAATCATGAGATCCTTGAAGTCTAATCGAACCTCGCTCATGTATTTTCAATAACTCTACATCCCGAAAAGGGTTTAGCAAGAGTAGTATCAGTACAAACAGTATGTACTGGTAGGTATCATATGCCGATAATAGTTAGATAACATATATAAAGTAAGAGACTGGAGAATAAACATGTTCACAATCAAGTACCGGCAGTCATAACCCATGGGGGAGCCGCGAAGCCCATGTACCAGCCACTCTGTATCACACAGCCTAGAGATGACCCTACCAGCGACCACACCGCTAGCCATTTCGCACACAGCTCAGAGATGGCTATGCAATCAATATGTCATAAGAATCACTGTTGTTTCCTTCTCACTTATCAACACCACGCCAATCACATATAATATCAATGTATCATGGAAATGAGGATAAATGCAATGCAATGACAATATCAAGTATATCATATAAATTCTCAATTGTGTCACACATGGACACATATCACAATATCAGTATCAAGTTAAGTCCCTTTCTCTATCCATAATAATATCAAGATAAGTGAGATACAAATATATCACAAGGATGATATGGAAACCAAGTGCAATCCACTATCCAACTCTAGGCAGCAACTATTAAATCACAAGAGGCAGCAACCACAAATCAATCAACATTACCAAACCTAGTAATCCATCACAACTTCATACCCGAAGGCGTACATGTTTTTTCCGATAATAACTAATTATATATACGCTTCGCTAACCGAAGTCTAACCAGAATGTAAGTTGTAACCTACCTGGAAGGCCAAACATGCACCACGAACTATCCAACTCAAGCTTTCTTCTTCCAAAACATCTCAAAAATAGCAAAGTCTAGCAATTATAAATTTTACATTAAAACAAGATTCGAAGGATACCCATAAAAGTCTTAGGAGAATTTCGGGTTGAAAAGCTAGTTCGAAAATCCTTTCCCCGCCTCAAATTGCGAAATAGTCATTTCATAGAAAATTCAGGTTTGAAACGGTCAAAATATTATTCTAGAAAGTCATACGAACCCAATGGTACCCATATTGACATACTTTAAATCCGAACTCAAAAGTCACCCAAATAGGATTCCGGGCCACGAAGGGCAAAATAGGAATTTTAGTGCAAAATTAGTTTACCCATGACTTATAGAGTCTACATACCAAAAATAGTTGAAATCCATCCACTAATTGTATCTCAAATTGAGGAAAAGCTTATTTAATTTTTATGCAAAACCCCTCATTTTCCCAACCCAAATCGTGGATAAAACCACAACTAATGGAAATAATCATGGAAAAATAACAAAATGAAGGTTAGATACTTACCCTCAGTTGATACGAGAATAACGCCACAAAAATCACCTCAAACGCAGCTCTAGAACTCAAGATATGCTCAAAATAAGAAAGTAACGTAGTCTAATTTTTTTATAGCCCAGAAGCCCGCCCCAGCGGCCTAGAGTCCGTCCCAACGTACACACTAGGTACAACAACAGTTGTCCGCGCTAAAATGACCATAACTTCATCATACGAAGGCGAAATGCGATGATTCATTTTGCTATGGCTTCGTAATTACGATACGCATCTATTCCAACATCAAATGAATATAATGGTTTATTGAAACGTCGAAGGGGAGCCACTTAAGCCAACGACTCAAACACTCTAGCTTGACCAAACGAAATCCAAATCCAATTCCGAAAGTTGCTACAAGTTACAAATGATCATATGAAGCTGTTCAAACTCTCAAAACACTCAAATGGATCCGTCTTGACCCGATGTTAACTTTGATCAACTCCAAACCATCTCAAAATTATCAACAAATATCATTGGATGGGGTTCATTTTATCCTTCTTTTGAGATGAATCTTCAAAAGTCTTTGTGATCTTAAGCATTGTTAAACTAGGTTTACCTGATTAATAGGGATGCTTTAAATCCTAGTAGGAAAGGGAGGGAAACAGAAGAGTAAACAGAATTTTATACTCGATGATATTAGGTGATTTATTAGTATTCTAAATCTTAGTTGGTATTCAAAATATCCGATTCAATTCTTGTGACAACAATGTTCTGTTTTCGGTTTACACAATTAAATTCTTTTTGTAAGGTCATTTGTAATTTTTCGATTCCACGCGGTCGACTTTCTATTAATAATTTTGGGAATTCAATAAAGATTATGAACTGGATCAGATCGATTCTTTTTTGAATCTCTATACGTGCAATTCCCTCAACGTCCAGTTTCTCGCCTAACCACCTTAATCTCATTCGAACCTCGCGGGAACCGAACCAACGACTCCACTAGGTCATAAATCACATCCCAGACCTAACGGAAACAACAAATTTCAAATTCGAGTCTTATTTCTTCTGTGACCGTCTTTTCACCATAATTAGGCATATATAATTCTAAAATTGATTTAATTGTCAAAAACCAACCAAACAAACTATAAAATTAGCTCCGTCAATTTCTACATGCCATAAATAATATTTCAAATCTAACATGATCTTCAGATCACCAATCATAGTACATTTTCCCAAAATAAATAATTTATCCAAAAAATTGAATGTTAGAATTGCCATAGTGAAACCTTCTCCCAAAGTGAACCAAATGACATCCGTTTGACTTCAAATTTTGCAAGCAGGTAAAAATAATTACTATGGAGCTTCTGAAATAGACGATAAGCCATAAAGAGAATCGGTGTTCAAAAACAACTGATCAGGTCGTTGCAAGCCCGCGATGTGGGGACATCACACGCGGGTGGTCGTCTCGGCTTCTCTGCAGTGTTCGGTAAAATTGTCATAAATTCAAACACACAGCTCTGTTTGGGGTTCATAATATATCGTTGGATAGTCATTTCAAAGATCTACAACTTTCATGTTTTATAGTTTTCCAAACTCACAATTTATAATGGTGTTATGCTCGCTTGAAGTGAGGCCTCGTGAAAACTCACTTCAAAACATGCTTCGTAGGGTAGCTTCCGACTATACTTTACCCAAAGACTCTTCTTATACCTTGATTAGTTTTCAAAACACTTCTTACACTCCTCATCTTAGTTTCATTATGATTCCATCATACGGGTCAAACCTTAGCCCGAAGGTACGAAGTGTTATAGAAGCAAAGGCCGTAGCAAAGCCTATTGATTGCCCACTTTGCTAACCTATTGTCGGCTACCCGCAACCACCCCCCATTCCACACCCACCCACCCCACAATCCCACCCTCAACACTCCCCTACCCCATAGTATTTGTTTAGATTATATACAAATGTTTTTAGAATAATATTTTTGCTTACATACCAAACACAAGAAAATAAGTAAAAAAAACTCACATATTTTCCTAAAAAACATGTTCCTTCATACAGAACACACCCTTATTGGTATTTCCAGTTTATACCTAGCTACTACACAATGCTAGTTATAAAATTAATCAATTTGCTAGAACTTTTAGAGTGGCTGATATCTTTCCGCTCTTGTATTTATATGCTCCATATAATTCAAATTCTAGAGCATAAAAAATAATATATTTCCTATCCTTTTTTCTCTTGAATATTTGTGATTCACGTCTCTTATCCGTCAAGTTAATCTTGCTCTTAAATTTGTTTTGTTGTGACTATTCATCTAACTAAAATAATGTGGGCCAATATGACCAAAATTTCAATCATGCAAATTTAGCCAATTTGGCTAGTCCTGGATTGTTCACTTCTCTCTAGAGCAATCTAACTATCTTCCCCTATCTTTTATGTTTTTTTCGATTAAGTGCAATAAGATTTCTTAATTAGCATGTAGTCCCTCAATTATTATCACCTCTTTTCAACAACAGAAATAAAAAAAAAGTTTATGCACATTCTTACTCAGACTTTAACTATCTTAAGTTGTCTACCTGTATAATTTCAGCAGCATGATGTTCATATTATAGTAAGAACCATACACAAACTGAAGGGATTCAGAATTTAACTTAATACCTATGGGTTCAATATTTAAGTTTTTTAACACTAAACTTATTATATGACGAAAGTTATGAGTTCATATCCACTTTTTATCATAATTAATAGATTTTCACTCATAAAATTATACTCTGTATCGAAAATAATGTGTTCATAAGAACCCGGTATCTTAGAGCTACATACGCACCTGCACAGCTGCTGCATTTTCATATTTTTCTATCGTTGTGTAACAGTTACCTCAAGCAGCACGCAAAATTAGCCACATTTTGAAGATCATCTTTCCATCCCCCCCCCCCCCCCCCCCCCCCAAAATCATCTACGGCTTCAAACAACCAATTTTAGCACTTACAGGTGCTGAAATACCATTATCTGACAAATATCCACCCTGAAAATTAACCCCAAATAATCCAGAATTACAAAGTATATCACAAACGCTATTTATGTACAGGTATAAATGTTTATAGCCAAGGGAAATAAGCTATTATCCTGTTTCAGAAGCAGATTCATCTACCCTATTAAACCGATAATGTACATTTCTCCTTGTATGAAGTGGACTGTGCCAGAGCTAAAACATCCCACCATCTTGATCGCTGACTCCTCCCTTCAATCGTAGTGGAAAGCTTTCGTATAGGTCTTTGAGGGCTGCATAAAAGGGTTCTCCAGCCTTGGGTCTTTCTACCGTTCCAAGAAGAATGTCAGCTGTAGTGAGGTAAGGATCCCCATAGAATTGGAGATTAGTATCCATTCGTGTTGTGACGATATTCCCCTCAAGTGAGACTCCCACAAATGCACCTGAAACATACAAATCAAACACAAAGGGATTTAAGCAGGGGGGCCGCTCGGCGAAAATATTTACAACCGCTAGACAATATACATATATTATACATTTGCCAGCTACTTTTTGGGCGAGCGGTTATTTAAGTTAATTTTCCGTTAAGAAGCAATGACAGCACTGCTGATAACATCCACTTTTGCAAGAGCTAGCCATCAAAGAGAGCAAAGGCTACATTACCTTTACTACAACTGTAAGTATAGCATATGCCAGAACCTTTCTCTCCAGCTCGAAGATCTGCCTCCACAACTCTCCCAACTGGACCAGCTGCAGCACTGCAACCAGCACCAAGAGAAAAATGTATGCGGCTGCAAAATGTCTTCACGGCCTTAGTGTCATGTAGTACAATAATGAAGTCCGTCAACTCGCCTCCAATCTAAAAAAAGACAAAAAACAACATTTGGGGTAAGGACGAGGACAAATTCAAGAGAAAGCCCAAAAATACAATCCAATATATATGTGCTTAACTATTCAGTTAATTAGGAGAATAAGTTCCATTCATTTTAATCAGACTGAAATGGATCAAATTCTTAATTTAGGAAGAACAAAACAATGTTTGTCAATTAAGATAAAACAAAATGCTGATGATATGCCCATGGACCTTTTTGCTCCCCTTCGACATAAAAGATCTTCAGACCCAAGCTTTGCGGAAAACGGAAAATGAATCTGATTAAAGACAGAATGTAATCACCCAATTCGACTGAATTCCTAGCATAATTGTTGTATATTATCTGAACAGGCCACATTCTCAAAACTGAAGGAGACTGTCATTAGCAAAGACCATTAATTTAGATTATACCTGTGCACCCCATCCCAAACCGGCTGATAGTATAGCAGATGGTGCAGACCATGAGCCATCAGACCTTCGTGCAACCACCAGGCCAGAACCAAGTTTATAAGTGAGAAGCATCCCAGCTTTAGCGACCGTTAGTATTGCCAGACCTTTAGCTCCTTTTAAAACTGCACCAGGTATGGACCTCTCAGGATTCAACCGAGCAACCTGTGCATTACAAGATTTAATAAGCAATTCAGCATTACAAGGTAGAAGTTGCATGGTGGGGACAGCAAGTCAATCACAGAAGAATCCGAAGATTCTGATTGTAGAAGCATCTTCTAGCACTACCATTCTTGTTCAAACCTTAAAGGAAGACGGACAATGGAACGTCATGATGAGTTCTGTGTGTGAGTGAGTGAAGAGAGAGCAAGTTTACAATGAAACTAAAAAGATTGTCAATATTCACCTCAATAGTAACAATAGGCACAGAGCTGATTCTTGAGGTTAAAGCCAACAGAATCAAAAAATAAAAAGCCATTGTAGTAAAGAGAATAGACCTGTGCGTACGTCCTCAATGTGTTTGATGACTTGTATATCTCATACTCCATCGATAAACCCACTGGAAGGTTCAACCAACCTCTTGTACAAGTCCAGTCCATAACATCATGCTTTGCAACCTGCACGGCATTGCTGATGGTGTTGATGAGCACGCCTTGCACTGGGTCAAGCCTATCATAGCAGGTATCACACACACTCTGGGGGTTCTTCTCCCGAAATTTCATTGGCAACAGGCACCTCCCTTTTGTACATGTCCTACAAAAAACCCCTCCACAAAACCGACAATGATGTCTTCCACGAGTGAATGCTGTGAAAGGCGCAGTGCATTGCATACAAACAGTTGTTGAACTGTCTGGAAGCCACTCTGGAGGCTCAGATTCCAACACATCCTTGTAAGCACTGTAGTGAAATGCGCTTGGCTCAACTAGTGGTGGAGCACTTGGTGTGTAAACTGACGAATGCAAGAAAGTATCTCCATTCGTACCAGATCCAAGAAACGAAACATCAGAACTAGGAAACAGTGAAGTTGCATTTGAAACCTGACCTTTATTCTGCCCTGTAACAATAGCAACTAGCCCACCCAAGACATTTCTTAAATTCACCTTAGGAGGACCACTTTGTGGCACAAAGTTATATGGGTCATTACCAGAATCATAGCCCCTATCCAATACATCATCAGATTTGATCGGTGGGTACCCATATGGATAATTTTTACCTGCAGAATGGGAATCTTCTGGGAGTCTGCCCCATGAATCCTCATCAACTTCGTCTTCAACAAAATGAAATTTCGCATTGTCCTTTTCCAAATTAGCAAGCGAAGAATACACAACTTTGCCTTCAAATTTCACCATGATTCCAGTATAATCAGTATAACATATCAACAACAGATGGGCTGCAAATAGGTAACATGACATCAGTCAAAAGAAAATTTAACAAGAAAATTCAGGAAGAACCATCAAAATTTGAAAACTCTGTAATCTCACGAGATGCTCATAGCAACCACTTTAAAAATCGTCCATTAGTCCTAAAATGCTTATCCTCCTTTACATGGCGTAAAGAAATGGATATTGGGCCTAACTCAACCCCAAAAACTAGCTCAAGAGGTGACGATTGCCCAAGCCATATAAATAGACCACCCACCCCATAAATCCTCGATGTGGGACTCTTCAACACTCACCTCATGCCCAGGCCTGCACATCTAAAGCGTGGACAATTTTTAATATGGGGACCCATTATCGAGTAACAAGAATTGGGATGGATCCTGCTCTTATACCATATAAAGAAATGGATCGTGGACCTAACTCAAGCTAGCTCAAGAGATGAAGATTATCCAAGCCATATAAATAGACCACCCGTCCCATAAATACTCTCTGTGTGACTTTACAACACATGGAAGGTTTTAATTTTTTTAAATACCATAAAAAGTTTTATTAGACCCACTTTAGCTCATTTCTTGAATTTTTTATCTCTTCTCACAATTATCCTCTATTCTATTCTTTATACACTTTTACGAAAAAATCTATAGCCGGGCGTGTTTCTACAAATTCTCTTAATAATTGTGGCAGGCCAAAAGCCTACAAGAAAATATGGAGGAAAGTTGTCCAATTAACAATCAAACCAATTAAGCCTCAACCTAGAGGTGACAAAATTAGCTCATAAAATCATAACCCACCCAAGTTTGTGTTGGTTATTGATCCGCCCGTTTATTATCTCAGCCCATCAAGATCTGGGCTAATATTTACCCCAAATTGATCCATGAGAAATCTTGTCAAAATATTTTCAAAATAGACATTTTTTTATTTGTTATATTATATATAGCCATAATAAATAAAAATACTTAATTTGATTAGGTACTAAAAAATTATAAAAGAACAAATAAAGCAATTAAAACTTAGTAAGAATTGAATGGGTTGGGTTTTGACCCGCTTATTAGCCTATTTTAGCCCAAACTAGTTCGAGTCTGCCCTAATTCCGATACATGTATACAAATGAACTTATTCACAAAAAGAGAATTCCTTCCATCCAGAAATGAGAACTCAAGCATTTTTGAGAACATAAAAAATTAAGACAGAACCGAAGTAGCAAAAAGCATGCAATTTTATATAGAAAAACAGCACAATTAAAGTTACAAAGACACCCAAATAGCAAACCGCAATAAAAAAAAAATTCAGAAAACAAAATGTAGGGTTTTAAAATTAGAGTTTACTAGCTAGGCTACAAAACTTATATAATCCAATGAAACTCTAGTATTCCAATTTCAATTTTGTCCATACCTAGGGTTATCTCCTATGACAAAAATAATCAATTATGGTGGAAAATTACCAGATTTTGTTGTGTGTTTGGTGGGTTTTCTGTTTGCTTGGGAAACCGGTCACCTGTTTGTTTGGGGGCTATTTTAAAAATATTTCACTATTTGTAGTTTCCTCAGTTACATTTTGAGGAGTTTTTTAACCGGAAACGTCCCTATTGTTTTTTTAAAGTTGACTAAGAATCATCCCTCTGCTATGTTTTTCATCCATTTCTTATGGGAGTTCCTTTCAATACTATCGGGTGGTTCCGTTGGATTTGAATGTTATCGATTCGACTTATCAATTATTAATTTATAGTTATACTAAATCGTTAAGATATCAATTATTTATTAGTCATTAACAGTTTAATTATCTGTTTAACCGTTATGAGTGAAATCATCAATAAATATATATAGTAAAATTAGGAATAGACAATGTGACGTGACACATCTCTATGATCATCATTCCTAAAAAAAAAATCTCCTTTTTTTGGCCTTATTCTTATTTTTTCTATTTATGTAAAAAACTTCAAAATCACTCATTAAACTCTCTTTATTATGTTATTAAGGGGTGGATACCTTGGCCGTTTGCATTCTCTAATTGAAAGCTCAAATTGGCTGAACAAATTCTTCAGTTACAATATTTATTTCTGCAAATATGAGTGATCTTCAAAGCTTAAGACATACCATAACTTAATCGCAGGACTAGTTCTTTAACGAACATTGATCACAATACTATATATACACCTACGCACCATGCACCATATGATCATATCTAGCAAGATTTCGTGATACATGCATCTTCATCATTTAGTCCGACGTTTATGTTACTTACGTATGATACTATGGTGGCCGGTGATCTTTTTGGGCAATTAAGAGATATGTTAACTTTTCTGATTATAATTGTCTTCAGATGCGGTTTGTTAACTTCTATTCCTGATCTTATATGGTGGACATAATAATTTTATTTATCCTATTTTAATTTTGGTGATTAATTAAACTGTGTTTTTGGTTGATAATTATGATTTTCAATTGATCTTATTATTTGTTTCTTCTTGACGCATAGTGACAATAATTCTACTGCCGGGGTTTGATCAAGTCTTTAGAAATCAAACTACATAATTTATACGTTCGATGATCCAATTTACATTTTGTTCACAATTTCAAACAAATCTAAGGACTTTCTTGGTTATTATCGCAGTTAGCTTTGTCAATAACCAGTTAATTCTGCCAACGATTATGTAGTTTTTTTTGTTTGCTATTTTAGTGCAAAGATTATTTATGTCCGCATCTTGTTTTAAACTAACTTCCTCTCTTTCGTAGTTCTAAGCTAGTCAATCAACTATATCCACTATTGAGATTAGTTTTCGCACTTCAGAAACTAGAAATTGTGTGTTCTTTGATATAACTAATTAAAAGTAGTACAAATTTTAAAAGTTTTTCTTGGTTTGACGTCGTTTAGTACATAAATTATTATTGTTCATATTTTATAATTTATTTTCATTTGGATGATCTAAAACAGAGATGCGAAAAGCATTTGATGAATTAAAAAGACAAATGGGAAAAGCATTTGGATGATTAAAAATAAAGTGGAAAAAGGTGTAAAAATTTATATACAGTATTATTCACATGCTTTGCTGCTTTAGTATATTCTTATATATTTGACTTGGTCTTTTTAATATTTTTTTATATGTATGCCTTTTGTTGTATGCTATTTTTAGAAAATTCAATAACATATTTTTTATCCCTTTATATCAAAAAATTTACAAAAAGAAAAATCCTAACCACGCGAAGAGCGGAAAAATTAACTAGTACTCTATTAAATGACACAAAGTTCAAATTCATTTTTATCAAATATGTTATCAAAGGTAAATGTCACTACCCCTGCAATCTAGCGTTGGCCTAACGAATAAGGAAATTTTGGTTTCTTTATCTTTTCTTCTCTATATTGTCACCTCACGCGAGACTCAAACAAATGCACACATTTCATACTCTTAATAGTGGCTCATGCAGTCCATTGAGATGTTTACTTGTGCACAAAATTAAAAGACATATTTGTCAGCTGAGATCAAGTTTAAGGATCTGTTTTATGTATTATGTCTAAAGCTAAAATGAGATAGTACATAAAAGTTCGATCTTTTCACAAAAGGACAAGCCAAGGTAACCAAGTATATTCCTCATCCCTTACATTCTTTTCACTTGACTTTTAATCTAATCCTTCAAAGAAAATATATTTTTTGAATTTTTTTTCTCATATTGGATTCCCAAGAAAAGAATTGTGAACTTGAAAAAGTAATAATTCCGGTCTTCGCTGAAAGACGAGTTGTTAACTTATTGCTACTCGAAGCTTAGCGTAGCATTAAGGGATCATAATGAAATCATTTATTGGTCATTTTGCATGTACTAGGACTCCAGGTTCTGAAGTTAAAATCCAACATTAGATTTCAGCATTTGCTTGTTTTAGAAGAAGAAGAAGAAGCTCAATACCGCCACAACCCGTGATGAAAGATTTACCAGATGGAGTAGCTTTAACATCAGAGATAATACAGACATGGGGAAGGGAAATCAAGACCAGCTATTTCTGAACATGAGTACCATTTCAAATTCAAGATATTCTGAACACCAAGTGTGGAAGATCTAAAAGCCAAAAATTTAAAAAGATCAAAGTTTTCTCTGTTCATACACGCATCTTCTTTCCAGGTTGTATTTCACCATCCTCAAGCATTTCACCTTTATCTTTCTCTGCCTTCTTTCTGGTGAGTATTTTGTTTATCTTATGCAGCTCATTGGTAAGCTTCTGGTCTCTGTTTTGTTTCCTTGTCTTCCTACCATCCTGCATCTTCACTCCAAACTGGAATGCAGCTTTGGGCATTGCTTCCTTCTGCTCATTGTACGTTGCCCACTCCTCTTCTGTCTCAAAGTCCCATCGATGGAGCCGACCCTTTGCCTGTAGAAAAATATTTTTCTATCAAATACCATGCATTGCAACATGGCTCTAACGACAACACCATTATTATTCATCAAGTATAATTAAAGAAATGCAAACGATGTTCAGTCTTGAGAGGCAGCATGTAGGTCCAAAAGGACGGAGGAAGGGGTAAACCAAGGTATGGCATGTGCAAAAGTGAACTTAATCTTCAGCGAGAACAGAATATCACTTACGCGTCCACCCATGTCCATTTTTGATAAATCAGCTTCATCATCACTGTCGACAATCTCACGATTGTACTCTTGGTAACCAGGATAGCACTCCGAATAGCTTTCAGAAATAAAGTTTGGATCCTTCTCTCTGGCATCTCTCTCTCTCAGTTGTAGAAGCCTCTGATCATCCCTCTTGAATACTGACCCTAGCCCTCTATCCTTTTCTTCTTGAGTCATAATGCTTGGATCCTGAAGAACGTTAACACCAGCTTGCATATCAAAATTCTGCTGGAGATATTGCTCAGGGTAAGCCAGCTGCTCAGAATACTGATAATCTTGCCACTCTGGTTGGTAAACACCAGCTACCGCTTGTGCTTGCACTGCGTCATATCCATTCTGGACAGAGCAAACATGTTCAACAATAAAAAAACAATCAAAAGATGAATACCAGTTGCAACACATAGAAAAATCTAATTAAGGTAGTAAATATAGTAAAGTCAGATACTGGACAAATATGATTAGAGCATTCAACTTCATCTTTCTTCGAAAAATGTAGGACAGAGAATGAAGTTGGCAAATTTTGTTATAAAATATTTTTTTTGGTGAAGTAATTAATTGTATTAGAAAGGCATCAAGAAGATGCAGAACTACAAGGAAAATAAAGAGCTGCTTCAAAACAAAACAAACATGAAGCTAGCTGAGCAAAAATCTGTAAACAGCCAAAAGAAGATATCCCCAAAACCCTACTATGCTAGAGTTACGGAACTAACAAAATCCAAAAAGTTATCCACACTGTTTATAGGGGAAAGAAAGTGCCAACTGAAGAGAGTAGTTAGATATCTAGCCTTTAGGGTGCTAGTGGGAGGTCATAACCATTGTTATAAATATTATTAAGCTTTTTTAACAGGAACGATCTAATCATGCCTTAAGACTCAAAACTGACTTACCGCATGTTGCCAATCATGAGAAGGCTCAGATGGAGGTACAGGGCCATAGGCAGGTTCACTGAAATATGAGGTCCTCTCTTTGTTTCGAGGAGATTCTTCCATGTCCTCCGACAAAGGGCTTTGACCCATATCTCCAGCAGGAATGGAGTAGTCAACGCCTTCCCCTATGAAGATATCTTCATCTTCAGGTCTAGCAACAGTAGGTCCCTGATTCTCTCTTCTTTCTGAATGGTTCTTTTTAGGAAGTTGTGCAGATGGAGGCACAGTTTGTTTATCATTTTGGTTCTTTGATGCATCCAACTTCGATACTTCATCGTAACCATTGGATATAACTTCCTTCCCTGCACAATATTAAAAACTATTGTCAGAACTCAGAACAAGGGAACTAGAAGGCAAAAGGAAAAAAAACAGCTCTTTATTAATGATTAGTAGACAAAATCCAAAAGCCCCAAGAAAAGGAAAAAGAAGCAAACTATAGTTTGCACGGGAAACAATAATAAGGCTACAGAGAACCAAAATGCTTTTGTTTAGTCTCCGTGGCAATGCAGAATGATATTACATATTACCTATATATCTAGTCATCAACTACCTTCAGACCCCACGTGACATTACTGTAAGTTTCACCCTGCACCCCCATATCAAAGAAGAAAAAACCCACATTCTATCCCACCTACAAACATTCTACTTCTTAAGAAAACCAGGCCCCAATTCACCTCCGTAATCAAGAACATTAATAGGTATACCAAAAGCATGCAGCGATACCAATCAGAAATTAGAGAAAAGATTTCCATAAAATAACTTGGATATATAAGAATCCACATCACATTCAGACTCTGAGTAATTACTTTCAAAAAATACAAGTAAAGATTTAGAAGGCATGAAGCCTATGCACCTTTGCCATCTTTTTCCTTCTTCTTCTTCTTGAGAACTTTTCCTGATGATCCAAGGCGGAGATAGGACATGATTTTAGCTATTCGGTCTAGAACAGAACCGTCAACACTCACTGTAACCATTTCCTGGAGAACATAGGTGAGGTAACCCATTTAGATGGACAATTCAGGAAGAAATTGCATGACAGTGGTGGAATATGGAATAAAATTAAATACCTCAAGGACTGGACAGTCATCTTTGCTTCTGTGTAGAGTGGTAGGAATATCATTGGAGTATCCACTCTCCTGCCATACACACATCAACCATATGCGTGAAGAAAAAAAAAGAGACCATGAAAGAAAAGATACTCATAGTAAATGCAAGTGAACAAAACTGTTCACGTCTTTTTCACTATGCAGATGACATATCTGATCACCAAGTGTTTTGGTATTAAAATAATGCTAGCATCTAACTCCCATCAACACCCTTTCCCCCTCCCCCCAGAAAAAGAAAGGCCTTCAGAATATACTTGACAAGGACAAGACTATTAATCCCGGCCATACAAGATAAACTCTAATTTTCCCTCGGCATTTTCTTTTCTTTTACTTGGAAAAGTGGGGTGGGGTAAGATAGGAGTTGTATGGATACAATGATTCCCCCCTTGGGAACATCAACAGTTAACTGCAATTTTGCAAAACAAAAACTATGATTCGTTAATAGAAAGTAAAAGCTTCTCAGCTACCTACAGGATACCACAGTCCACAAGTACAAAATTTCTTTTACTATTACATCTTAGGTAAGAGCACTATAAGGAAACTCAACCGATGGTCTGTGAAATAAATTCCTTTTCGGGCAAGTAGAAGCCTAGAATCATTAACATAAGAGGAGAAGAAGTATAAAAGGAAAACATACCATATTAAAAATAAAAGCCATCCGTCCAGGAAGAAACATTTCATTGGTCTTTATAACAGTCTGAGGCTTGATTATCCATTGGTACACTGACTGCAACACAAAGCTTACTAGTCACTCTATTGAAACATAATAACACCAAGCAACAACTGTAGATATTTGAGACTGGAAAAACTGAAAGAGCTAATGCACCTTGGCTGTTGCAGTGCGGAATGACAATTGATGATCTTCCTTTGAACCTCTATTAGCAAAAGAGATGAAATAGAATAATTAAATGAACAATCATCCAGCACCATTGCTTCTCAGACATGGTGTTTAAAGAACAATTCACTAAAAACACTCATTACTTCGTAAATACACAAAAAGATTTTAGCAGAGTCACACACGCAACTCATGATAGTGGTCATATATCAAGGGTAGTCTATGGAATATCTATAGGAGCATCTACAAAAGAACCCCCTATCTGAAGCTACTGTCTTATGCGTGGAAGCTACACATGAATCAACTTTATTAGCTAAAAATTACATCAACGATTCCAGAAAAGTTGACAGGCTCTTGGAGTGTCAATGACGTATGCCTTGGCTTTGAAGTCAAGCAGCCATGCAGTTAAGCAATAAAGCAACTAGTACTTACCTAGGTTTTCCTTCAAACTCATCTCCACCATCTGGCGTCTTATCTATTTCACTTCTCACTTTCTGAAGTAAAGCATAATCTAACCCTTTAACCAAATGCGTGTGTTCCACATCACCTGATACACAATTAACCGGAAAAGCAATTGGTTAGCTGAAGAGAACAGCTAAATCAAATAGAATGTATATCACGAAAGCTACTGAACTGAAATTAGCTACTCAATCTGGGTATAAAAGAGGCTAAAAAACTTTTAAAAAATTCTTCTACAACCATACGTAAAGCTGTCTTCCTTAAGATTAGCTGTTCTATAATCTATTTTCTCTTTAATTCCAAAAACAAGCTGGAAAATAGAAATACTCGATGTTTTGCATAGAAACATCGGTTAGCAGAGCAAACTAACCTCCAAGATACTTGCTCTTCTCAATAGATAATTTCTGAGCATCAGCAGACCTGTTAACACAGGTTTAAAACAAGAAATTTAGAACAAAATTACACCTTCTGGTCCACTTTATAGACAGTACTTTTACGAGGAAGAGGCAGGAGCTAGTCTCCTCTTCTCATCTTCTCCTTATTTAGTAGTCTTACCTAGTATTCACATAGTATCTTATTCTTCAATTTTACTACTATATGTTGCTTCGAGTGCTTTGTTTGTCTAGCTATTTTGATATCGTAATTTTCCTTTCTATCCATCTTTGATTACACTTCTTTTGAGCCGAGGGTCTATAAGAAATGACCTCTCTACCCAACAAAGGTAGGGGTAAGGTCTGTGTACATCCTACCCTCCCCGGACCTCACTTGTGTAATTACACTATGTTGTTGTTGTTGTTGTTGTTGTTGTTGTTGTTGTTGTTGTTGTTGTTGGTCCACTTTATAGACAGCTCCCGAGGCAAGACCTAGCAACCATAAAAATTGCTACTTTGGTGACCTAGGTCATAAATTCAAGAGATGGAAACAACTTCTTTGCAAAAAGCGAGGACAAGGGCAAGGTTGCGAACCATAACCCCACTCTACCCCCCAACCCGCACTACCCTGGAAGCACTTCGTGCTGGGAAAGCCCCCTATATAGATAGTTCTCCCAATTGAGGACGGAAGGAAAAAGAAAATACAAAAAAGACATGAAAAAAAAGGTAGAAGGTTAGTAAGTAGTCAAGTATTGTGTAGTTTCCCTTATCAGTATTGTTAGCATTACCCACATACTATCTTGTTCTTCGATTCTATTATTACTTGTTGTTTCCTTTGCTTCGTTTATCGTCTTATGTTGCTAATGTTCTCCTTTCCATTATGTATACTGTATTTTCCATTCCATACTTGATTTTATTATGCTTTACTTGAGCCGAGAGTCTATCGAAAACTAGGGGTGGGCAAAAAACCCGGAGAACCGTTTCTCGGTTTTTTTAAAAAAAAAAATGATTTTTTAAAAAATCGAACCGAATCAGGATTTAGTGATTCGGTTCGGTTTTTAAATTTTGGATACGAACCGAACCGAATTAAATATATTTATTTTTTATTTTTTATTTTAGACTACTGCTATCTCTTGAATCATAGCCATTGAAGCTAATCTATGAAGTTTTTATGGAAGTCGCATGCGGCATGAACTTGATTAACATATCACGGAAGCATTGACATAAAATTTAAGGAGAAAAAGTAGTTGTAAATTGATAAAACTTTAAATGGTCATAACTCTGCGCTCAGATGTCCGTTTTACCCAAATTGTTTTTTGATTTTGCGTATTTTTTCGAGACGGGGCCGGTGCGCAGCCAATTTTTAGAAAACGTCTGTTTTCCCAATCAATTTGTGTTTTCCCCCAAATAGATTTCTAATTTTCCTTTTTCTTTAGTAAACATCTCACGATACACAATAGATTTCAACGTATAAATTTCATGATAGTGTAGTTGTGAATGTCAATTTCAGTTTTGGAAATTCAATTTAAAAAAATAAATAAAAATTCCCCGACCCGACCCGGCCCACTAGAAAAAACCGATATAATCCTAAACGTTCGGCATATAAACCGAACATATCAGTTTTTTTAAAAAAAAAAAATTGTATTAGGTTTTTAAAAAAAAAAACGATTTTTATTCGATTCATATTTTTCGGATACAAAACTGAACCGAGCCGATATGCGTTCACCCCTATCGAAAACAACCTCTCTACCGCACAAAGGTAGGGTAAGGCGGTGTACACACCATCCTCCCAAAACCCACTTATGAACTCAATTCAATAATTTAATATGCAATCTAAGCCAAAGTCAATCAAAAATCAACCCCGAGCCCACGTGGTCAAACCTCGACAAAAAAATATATTCAAGTTACTCCAAACCCCACAAGCCGCTCGTCCAAATCTATAATTAGATTTTCGTTTTGAGTTCATTTAAGTAGGACAAAATTTCACTTATAAATTCATGTTTAAATGCTAAAATTCACCGTCTTCCCCAGACCCCACATATGAAATTACAATTACAATGGGTACGTTGTTGTTGTTGTTGTTGTTGTAAAAAAAGGGTGTTGAGATTTCTTACAGAAGATCAACATTGCCGGGAGGAGCGACAGCATGAAAAGCGCCCAATTCAGTGGGTTCATAATCTGGATTTTGATCTTCTCTTCTTTCTTTTGCTCTGTCTCTGTACTTCGGTAGTTCCGGTTCTTCAGCCTTCTCTTCTCTGTAACAAAATTACGGAGCTACTATTAAAATTCCACAGTTCCAAATTCAGTTGCACATAATACAAGAAATGAAGAAAACAAACTTGTTGCGACGAACAATCTTTTCCTTGTGATTTCTCTTGGAGGAAGACATGGTTTGAGAGCGACGAGGAAGACGATGGAGTGGAGCCTATAGATCCATAAAGATCCCAAAAGACAAAAACAACCTTCACTTTATTCCATAATATCTCTAGTTTAATACTTAGCAATAAACTTATTTAATTCATTAAACCCATTTAATTAAATTCACATATTATAAAATTTATATCGCTATTTAAAAGCGACAAAGAAATGAATTTTTTTTCTATTACTTTAACACTTGTTTAGCTTGCTTATTGTGAAATTAAAGGAGAGAAAACGTGATTACTCTAGAATTTTAAGGCAAGTTCAATATATACTTTTTAAAAAATAAAAAAAAGAATGAATGAATTTCTCCAATTTTTCGAGGAATAAATTAATGGATTTGCACAAGGAATTGTTGTGGTACTCAACTTTTTAGTGAAAACTCAGGTGAACAGTACTTCAGGTGCCGATGAACATTATCTGTGACCAGTGATTTTCGCCGGCAAATAGGTTCGATTCAACTGAAGTTGGTACCTCCGATTGCATGTATCCATTCCTTGTCCTTGTCCTTGTCCTTATCCTTATTGTTAAATTTTGTTGCTTCGTTGTATTGATTCGTGACTTTACATATTTGCATTTACCCTTCTTGCCTTTAGTTATAGCATTCTTGGCGTAGTGGTTTTACTTGCCTCTAGATTCTTGTTAACTTGTGCTTTCAATTGGATCTCTTCATGTGTTAGGGTAAACGTTTGAGTAATCTAGTATTTTATATTTGCATTAGTGGCTCTGGTAATTGATGGTAGACTAGGGTCATGTTCTCGGTCGGGGACGGAGGCGAGGGTTAGGGGGTAAGTGGGGTAAGGGAGATGCTAGGCTGAGAATAGGATCCTGGAACATTGAGACTTTAACGGAGAAGTCCATAGAGCTAGTTAAGATTCTTAAGAAGAGGAGGATTAATATAGCATGTGTTCAGGAGATCAAATGGGTAGGACCTAAGGCTAAGGATGTGGACGGGTATAAGTTATGGTTCTCGGGTAGGTCGAGGTATAGGAATGGGGTAGGCATTTTAGTAGACAGCGAGCTAAGGGATAGGTGGTAGAGGTTAGGAGGGTCAATGACAGGATGATGATGATTAAGTTGGTAGTTGGAGGGTTCACTATGAACATTATTAGTGCTTACGTGACGCAGACGGGCTTGGACGATGAGGAGAAGAGACATTTTTAGAGGATTTGGACGGGATGGTGGGAGGTATACCACGCACTGAGAAGTTATTTGTATGAGGGGATTTCAATGGACATATCAAGTCACTTCCGGGGGATTATGACGACGTGCATGGATGCTTTGGACTCGGGGACAGAAACAGGTGAGGCATCTCACTCTTGGAGTTCGCTAGAGCTTGTGGGATGGTGATAGCCAATTCAAGGTTCCTGAAGAAGGAAGAGCACTTGGTGACTTTCCGTAGTTCGATGGCTAAGACTCAAATAGACTTTTTGCTCCTTAGGGAGGTTGACAAAAGTCTTTCTAAAGACTGCAACATAAGCTTTTGGTGATGGATTTGGAGATCAAGATGGAGAAGAAGAAGATGGTTGTGGATGACAGGTTAAGAATCAAATGGGAGAGTTTGACCATAGCCAGTGCAAAGGAGATGGGGGAAAGGTTGATGGCCAATAGGGCTTAGGGGAGTAGTGGGGATGCGATCAGTATGTGGGACAGGAGTACAGGACGGCCAGTTGCATTCGGGAGGTAGCTAGAGAAAGTGTTAGGGGCCTCGCGGGGTAACTGTGGTAGGCATCGAGGGGATTGGTGGTGGAATGGTAAAGTTCAAGAGAAGGTGGAAGCCAAGAAAGCGGTGTATGCGAAATTGGTAGAAAGCAAGGATAAGGTGGAGAAATAGACAAATAGGGCAAAGCTTGCGGTTACGGCGGCAAAAATAATGGATTTTGAAAAGCACGTATGTGGAATTAGACGAAAAAGACGGGGATAAGTTGTACATACTAGCCAAGGTGAGGGAGAGGAGAGTCCATGACTTGTATCACGTGAGGTGCATCAAGGACGAGAACAAAAAAGTACTAGTGGAGGACGCGTACATTAGGTGGAGATGACAGTCGTACTTCCATAAACTCTTGAATGAAAAAAGGAGATGGAGATATTGTGCGGGGAGATCTAAATCAATCTGGTAGGTATCGGGAATTTGGGTATTGTAGAAGTATTAAGGTTGAGTAGGTTAAGGGTGTTGTTCGCAAGATGCGCAGGGGACGAGCGACCGGACCTGATGAGATCCCGTTGAATTTTGGAAGAGCGCAGGCAGGGCAGGTTTGGAGTGGCTGATTGAGTTGTTTAACGTCATTTTTAAGACGGCAAGAATGTCCGAAGAATGGAGGTCTAGTACAATGATTCACTTGTACAAAAACAAATATGATATCAAGAGTTGCAACAACTATAGGGGTATCAAGCTGCTGAGCCACACTATGAAAGTTTGGGAAAGGGTCGTAGAGATGAGGGTGATGAGAGGAGTGTCTATTTCTGAGAATCAGTTTGGATTCATGCCGGAGCGTTCGACTACTGAAGTCATTCATTTTATTAGGAGGTTGGTGAAGCAGTATAGGGAGAGGAAGAGAGACTTACATATGGTTTTCATCAACCTCGAGAAGGCATATGACAAAGTCCTTAGAGAGATTTTATATAGATGTTTGGAGATTAGAGGTGTACCCGTGGTGTACTCGGAGCACTTTCCAGTGATGATGGGGCTGCACCAGGGATCAGCTCTTAGCCCATTTCTATTTACCTTGGTAATGGAGTGAACTGACGTGATAAATCCAATGGGAGGTGTCATGGTGTATGTTATTCGCAAACGACATAATCCTGATTGATGAGACTCACAATGGAGTGAATGTCAGGCCGGAGGTTTGGAGACAGACTCTGGAGTCTAAAGGGTTCACATTGAGTAGGACTAAGACATAATATTTGGAGTGCAAGTTCAGCAACGAGAGCGATCCTGAGACAGGCGTGGAGGTGAGGCTTTGAACTCAGGTCATTCCAAAGAAAGGAAGCTTCAAGTACCTCGGGTCTATTATCCAAGGGAATGGAAAGATTGATGACGATATCACACATCGTATTAGGGTAGGGTGGATGAAATTGAGGCTCGCATCTGGAGTCTTGTGCGATAAAAAGGTGTCACCAAAACTTAAAGGCAAGTTCTATAAGGTGGTGGTTAGATCGACTTTATTGTATGGGGCGAAGTATTGGCCAGTCAAGACTTCACACATCCAAAAGATGAAAGTTGCGGAGATGAGGATGATGATATGGATGTGTGGGCATACAAGGAGAGATAAGATTAGAAATAATGATATCAATGACAGAGTGGGAGTGGCCTCGGTGGAGGATAAGATGCAAGAAGTGAGGTTAAGATGGTTCGGGCATGTGCAGAGAAGAGACGCATATGCCCCAGTGAAGAGGTGTGAGAGGTTGGCTATGGACAGTTTTAGGAGGGGTAGAGGTAGGCCGAAAAGTATTGGGGAGAGGTGATTAGAAGGGATATGGCGCAGGTGCAATTTACTGAGGTTATGACTTTAGATAGGGGGTTGTGGAGGACACGAATTAGGGTAGAAGAGTAGTAGGTAGTCGAGCGTAGTCCTACTTACGCTAACAAAATAATAGTTGTAGTGTTATTATTGTAGGCCCGATTAGCCTATCATACTTATATGCGCAGTATTGTTTTATATTCCCCTGTAGTTTGATTTCTGCTGTTATGTGTTCCTTAGTGTACTTTGTTTATCTTTTATATATGTATTAGCTTCTGGTTCCTTTTGTCAGAATGCGCTACCATGACGTATTCGATTTTGTTATCAGCATGTTCATACTACTTTAATTTCTTGTTTGCGTCTAACTGATTCTCTTACTTTGCTTGTGATTATGCTTTGTCTTGAGCCGAGGGTCTCCCGAAAATAGCCGCTCTACCTAATAAGGTAGAGGTAAGATCTACATACACTCTATCATCCCCAAACTCCATATTGTGGGATTTCACTAGGTATGTTGTTGTTGTTGTTGAACAAGGAATTGTTGTCCCAGCCGCTACATACCTTTGATGTCAACCAAGGGGATCACCACAAGGTAAAATTTAATTTGTTTTCTGTTTTTTTGTCTTTGAAGTATAGAAGATGAAATAATTTCAAATATTCAACATGGTATTAGAATATTTTCTTAAAACTTAGGATATGCTGTTAGTTTGTGTTTCGATTGAATATTTATGTTGTTTGCGTCTGAATCATATTTTTCCTTTTGTTTTATAGTTTGTGTAGTTGTGTCGACAATTTAATCTCTTTTTGTATGTATTTTCTGTATATTTTCTCTATTTGTTTCTGCATTTGTAAAACGACAATTCCAAGCGAAAACCTCAACTCCTTGTTATGTTGCTGGTTATTTTTGTGGCTGTTTTTGCGGTGGCTGATGTATTTTGGATAGCAAACAGAGGTTTCTGTGAGGTTGCTATATGAAAAAGTGTGAAATAGAGAAAATCTGGTGATGTACAAGAGACGTCTATGGAATTCTCAATGACTTAGCGAAGATGGTTTTCGCTCATGAATTCCTCTACTTTACAATGTGTCTATGTGAATATCCCCCATCCCATGTTCCCTTTTTATTTCACAATGTATATCTTTATCTGGGGAGTATATTTTAAGTGTAAAGTGAGTAATGTGAGAGTGGCAGTGGAGATAACCTTTTTTGTGATACCGTGTTCTTGGTAATTTTTCAAATAACTTTCAGTTCAAACTTTATGGAAGAAAACGTTTTCTTTAGAAACTTTTTCGATGACTACTTAAAATAAGAAGCAACTTATCTGAAAATTAATAAACGAATGCTGATATAAAAGATTTTCATCTCTATGATTTAATGTTTATGTATATATTTTTGTCAATGTCATCTGTTTATGTAGGGGTATTCAAATGTACCAGTGTTGCAATTTAATTTTTTTTTGAGTTATATTAATAGTAGAGAGTGTTGGGTATTCTATTGTAAAGCAGTACGGGAAGTAAATAAATATTACAAATGTTCGAAAGGATAAACAAATAGTCAATCTTCAAAACTGCCACAAAGTTGTTGAGTCTTGAATCTTGATAACCTGAAATCAAGATACACTAAATCTGAATGGTTACAACTGTGTGTTGAGTCGAGTGATTGCACTCTGTCCTTAATGCAAGATTGCCCCGTGTATATGCTTTTACGTTAGCGAGCAATACACTCCCAAGATAAAACAATACTTTAATCTCAACACTACAAAGCAAATAGGTTGAGCCTGACGAAGAAAATAAATACGAATCGACTTGCTGAAGATATGGAAAAGGAAGGAAGAGTTTCTTTCTTCGTCCAACGTTTGGACTGACTTTCTCTTCTGTTTTGTCTCTGTGTATATAGTGTGTCTCTGTAGTGTATATCTTGTGTATATGTGAGTGTTTGCTCACTGTTTTTCGTCATTGTTTTGTGCTGCTATTTTCGTGTGTTTTGCTATTTTTTATGTGCAACACAATTGAGCCAAAAGACAACAATATATTGCATGGAGGATGGACTCCTCAACTGCCACAAACATGGCTGATAATAGTCATTAGGAGGGTTGTTAATGGCCATTAGGGAGGTTGATAATGGCAGGTTTAATGCCAATTAGTGAGGTTGTTATGATTAAAGGAATGAGGGTTGTTTATGGAGGGGTTAACAGCCAAGTAATGGCTAAATAGCCCAAACGGTAGGCAGAAAGTTTCTGCCTTCCGTCATTCCCAAAATCAACTTTCCATAAACTTTAGAGACCAAACTGTAAATATTAAGATTTTTGGGGTCCAAAAAGATAATATCATAAAGTCCCCACAGTCCATAGTCCACAGCCCACGACCCGACCCGAGACCCGAGATCCGAGACCCGAGCCCGGACCAGACGGGACGGGTGGGCGGCGGCGGCGCGCGTGTGGGCTTAGCCTTGAACCCAAGCATATCTAGGTCCTCCCTCCTTTAAACACATGGGATACCCCTTGGGGTCCCAAACCCTTTATCACTTTAGAGACTTATAAAGAGAGCTATTCTTCATTTTCCCACTGATGTGGTAGATTTGTCTCACACCATATTTCCATGCCTCAAACACCTTACTTCGTGGATCAATATCTCTTTCATTTCTCAATGAAATTTGACGATTCTTGGCCCTACGGTCATCTACTCACTTAGTAGATTATGCATGTGTGAAGAGACAATGCCTCCAACATGCGAAATACTAGTGTTTAATTCATTAAATATGGGTGGACGCATCTCTCCGCCAAAAGCAAATTTCCAACAATCCCCTCTATGAAAGAGAGATTTTGGCGCACACACAAGGTGCCTACTTTCAGCAATCTTTCAGCGAAAAGATATTGCATCAGGAGAGGTAGCTTCCGCTTTGAACCTTCCCTAGTTGAATACCACCGGACTTACTTACTGCGCAGTGAACGTGATGTCTTGAACCGTCAGTGTTTAGTGTAAGCCAAGACAATGATACCAACACAATAACTCTCCTTATTCATTTTCATTCTTACGTTTTTGTCCGTTGTGGTCGTGGACACACTTGGATTCTTAAGTGCGTTCATTTGAGATGGCCTTCCTCGCACTTAAATAGGTGATCTCCTACAAGGTATCTTGTTGTACCCCACTTCACGAGTGTTAGAAATCATTAAAAGTTTCCCCAACCTTAACCTCAACCGTTTGAGGATCGTTTAAAGGTTTGGAAGCTTAACCTTTACCCACCATGAAAGTAGCACTTTAATGTCTATCGTGGGAACAACTTTGGATTCATGTTTTCGTACATAAATCATCATCCGAAGTGCTTCTTGCTTCCACCGAAGCGCTCAACTGAACCTTTTGCAGCTTAGTTTTCCCATTGAACCAAATTCTTGGGATCTCCAATCAGTATGGTTGGGTTACCACCGCAATGGTTCGTATTATTTGGGTTTGAAGCCCATTCCCCTAGACATGCAGAACACTTGATCTCCGGGTAGTCCCTTAGTTAGTAAACAAGGATGTGACACCCGTGATGATCAACTTCCATACGGTCTTATGTCTCCGACAGATCCTGACAGATATGTCCAGACGCCGTCATCCGTGTCCTTTCTGAAGCCGACCGGCTAGCCACAGTTTATAACTGCTGAAGCACGGGTTTCTCCCAATAAGGGACATCCTTTGAGGAGTCGTGAAGTTACTCAACTTCTTTCATGCTTTGTATAAAGCGATAAACTCCGATTGCATCATGAATCGGCCGATGCAAGTTTGCTTAGAGGTTTTTCTAAGACCCACCATACACATTTACTTGTGGCTTTGGTGTTCTTCAGATCTGATGTCCAGTTTGCATCACCCAGAACTGCTGGACATCCAGAATACCATGATCCGTAGATAAACGAATATTTCATATATCATCATATCCGACTTAACGCCTTCTATTGATCATTTATTAAGATCATCAGTGAACCTTAGTTCAACTGATCTGTTTGTAGGCCGATACCAGGTCGGTTATAGTGTGTACAATACATTGAACTACACGTGACCTGTGCATATCGCTCCTTGTCTATGGGTGCACCATGATTTCAATCAGTTATATGATTCATATCCATTGGTGGCTTCAACGAGACTGTGAACTATCTCACAACTGAGTTTGGAGTTAGACCAGTCCGTTAGACGTCTTAGAAATCCAATTCCTAAGATGTCATATGTGATACCCATATCTTTCATATCGAGACTTTGTTTCAATATGACTTTCACTCTCAGACTGTTGGTTTTCCAACTGTTGGCTTTCCAACTGTTGGCTTTCTAACTTCAGAGTCAATGTTTATGTGGTCAGATTCATTGTTTTTGTTTTATCTGAAACTTCCAGGACCAAAATGTAAACATTTCAGGGTCCAAAATGAAAGTTCAGAAAGAAGCCCAACAGTTCAGCAAACCAACTCTGATCTTCTTCTTCCAACTCTCCGGTTGGGAAGGTTGTTTCAACATCCATGCCATGTAAGACTACAATGGCCCTGGATGTTAAGCTACTCACAGGGGAGCACATTTTACAACCCAAAGGTTCTTTTTCCGGAGGAAGATCAACCATTACACAAGTATGGTTCTATATGATGGAATCTATTTCTCTCTTTAGCTTCTTTCCAAAGCAGCGCTTTTGAAGATGACAATTCTTTGTTAATTGTCCATGGTTCGTTCTCAACCATACAAGCTAGAAGGACTGGAACAAGTCTTTGTCCCCTTCTCTGCTCCGTCTCAGTTCAACATCTAGAATCCCTGAGTTCTGCAGATCTGGAATATTAAGTTTCGGATAGTCAGCAACTTCAGAGTCTTATAGATACGGAATGTCTAGTTTCGGACAGTCATGCCCTCGCGGTTTCTTGTTAACCTTGAGCAATTACTCTTTTTTCCTTTTTTTCAAGGAAAGTTATCTTCAAAGAATTCAGCATTCTTTGACGCCAAGAGGTGATAAGCACTACTGTTATTTACAGATCCAGTGGATATGCAATCTACAGTCTTAGGTATGAAACCACCTCACACCACAACATTTGTATGTGAGATCCTTTCCATGTCTCACACGGAGTGTTACCCTTATCCTTATGCGTATTTCTGTTGAGAATCGCATTAGCGGTAAGGATCGTCTTGCCCCACATAATTTGGGCGTACCGCTTTGCGCTTGGCTAACACCGTTAGACTGAGGTGAGTAATGAGCAGTCATTTGATGAACGATGCTTCACATTCTCCCCCTCTATCACTACGAATTCCTCAATCCGTAGGCTTAGTTAATTTTCAACTTCTGCTTTGTAGCGCTTATCCGCTTCAACAACTTCATCTTTGCTTTTCAACAAACAAAGGATGCAATACATTGTACCATCATCAATGAAGGTCACAAAGTACTTGTCTCCCCCCTCTATTTTGTATAAACTTCAAATCACCCAAGTAGGTGTGACTAAGTTCTAGAGGAGCGATGCTTCTTTCGCTATTCCTTTGATGGAATTTGGAAAGGTGATTTTGCCTCTTCGCCTACCTCACATTTATTTTGAGGGTTTATGTCGACAGAAGGCAACAATCTCAACATCGTTAGCTTTTGAATGACTTGCTATTTAACGTGTCTTAATCTATGTTGGCATAGATGCACGGATTACAAATATATCATTCATTTGGCTACAGACATACTGTACCATTCTTAGTTATTACAGACCTGTTGGACTAGTCTCAAACCAGCTTGACCAACAGCGTCCCTTAAACCAAGTTTGGGACATGTATCACCTCATCTTAGAGTGATCACATTCCCTGAAGTCCTATTAAGGACAACCTCTCCAACCCCTTCTACTTTAGATGTGGCGTTGCTTCACATGAACAACCTCTTGCTTGTGGTTAGGGCGTAACCGGATCATCTGTGATCTAGATATTCTGGCCCATTCCAATTGCTTTGGCAGACTTAGCGTCCAATTTCTTTTCTGCCTTTCTTTAGGACTTCAGATCATTTAAGACCTGGAAACTCTGGCCCACCTTACTAGGTGTCCATTCCTTTTCCTATGAAATGAATCCTGGCCCCACTCCAGTCGCCCGTAGGCTTTGTATGACTGAGTGTCCAATATCATCATATCAAAGGAATTTTGGCCCACTCCAGTCGCTCGAAGGCTTTGTATGACTGAGTGTCCAATATCATCCTATGAAGGATCTTCTGCCAAATAGTGTGACAGGCTCAACGTCTTTAGCTTTTAAACTTCTTCCGTTATGATTGGTGCCCAGACAATTCTTGGCGCTTACTTAAGAGTGGTAACAGTTTTCGCACAGTTAGTGGATCTTTCTCCATCATATGTGCGAACATACTTTATACACTTTTAATAATTACACTTAAAAGAACGAATCTTTTTAAGTCGTTTACAAAGTCCAATCTTTAAACGGGAAAGAAGAAGAGATTAAACTTCTGATTTTAAAGCGTAAGGAATATAAATTATTTTGTGAAAACATTTTCATATTCCTTCTTACTTTAAGCCCTTTTTTAATCAGACATCATTTAATCTTTATTCTTGATAAGGAAGAAAATAACTTAACCCAATTTCGGATTCTGGCCCACTTTAGTCACTTCATCGGACTGAGTGTCCATTTCCTCCTTACCATAATTAGGATCCTTTGTCTGGGACAAATATAGGCCTTCTGCTGCAAGATAGAACCACATCTTCAGCCTTTTCCTCTTGTCCCAGTTGACATCCTCAGCCTATCGTGGGCGCTTGTTCCTACCACTCTTAGGAGCGGTGACACCATGAACATGTTGACCTTCAACAACATAATCATCACTATCTTCTACCAGAAAACCACAGCCATATCCAGATTTGGTCACACAACTTTCGACCGACATCTTTCGAACACTAATACGATCTTGTCTTAAGTTGTTGGGTACTCTATTGTAAAGCAGTACGGAAAGTAAATAAATATTACAAGTGTTCGAAAGGATAAACAAATAGTCAATCTTCAAAACTGCCACAAAGTTGTTGAGTCTTGAATCTTGATAACCTGAAATCAAGAAACACTAAATCTGGATGGTTACAACTGTGTGTTGAGTCGAGTGATTGCACTCTGTCCTTAAGACAAGATTGCCCCGTGTATATGCTTTTACGTTAGCGGGCAATACCCTCCCAAGATAAAACAACACTTTAATCTCAACACTACAAAGAAAATAGGTTGAGCCTGACGAAGAAAACAAATACGAATCGACTTGCTGAAGATATGGAAAAGGAAGGAAAAGTTTCTTTCTTCGTCCAACGTTTGGACTGACTTTCTCTTCTGTTTTGTCCTTGTGTATATAGTGTGTCTCTGTAGTGTATATCTTGTGTATATGTGAGTGTTTGCTCACTGTTTTTGTCATTGTTTTGTGCTACAATTTTCGTGTGTTTTGCTATTTTTTATGTGCAACACAATTGAGCCAAAAGGCATCAATATATAGCATGGAGGATGGACTCCTCAACTGCCACAAACATGGCTGATAATAGTCATTAGGAGGGTTGTTAATAGCCATTAGGGAGGTTGATAATGACAGGTTTAATGCCAATTAGTGAGGCTGTTATGATTAAAGGAATGAGGGTTGTTTATAGAGGGGTTAACAGCCAAGTAATGGATAAACAACCCAAATGGTAGGCAGAAAGTTTATGTCTTCCGTCATTCCCAAAATCAACTTTCCATAAACTTTAGAGACCAAACTGTAAATATTATGAAATTTGGGGTCCAAAAAGATAATATCAGAAAGTCTCCACAGTCCACAGCCCACAGACCACGACCCGAGACCCGAGCCCGGACCGGACGAGTGGGCGGCGGCGGCGCGCGTGTGGGCTTAGCCTTGAACCCAAGCACATCTAGGTCCTCCCTCCTTTAAACACATGGGATACCCCTTGGGGTCCCAAACCCTTTACCACTTTAGAGACTTATAAAGAGAGCAATTCTTCTTTTTCCTACCGATGTGGTAGATTTGTCCCACACCATATTTTCATGCCTCAAACACCTTACTTCGTGGACCAATATCTCTTTCATTTCTCAACGAAATTTGATGATTCTTGGCCCTACGGTCATCTACTCACTTAGTAGATTATGCATGTGCAAAGAGACAAAGCCTCCAATATGCGAAATACTAGTGTTTAATTCATTAAAGATGGGTGGACACATCTCCCCGCCAAAGGCAAATTTCCAACAGAGAGGTAGATATGAATGAGCAAGGGCTAATGATGTTGTAGATGAGAAAGAATTTAATGATCCAAATTGTAACCTTTCTGACGAAGATGATGACTAAAAAAGAGATTATAGTTGGAAGAAAATATAATGGAAAGGTTACGACATAGATATGCTTTAGACGCTATAAATGTACCATTCAGTTATGCGATTGTAGTACTACCTCAAACTGTTGATGTTGGATCTGATTATGCATATTCGAATGAATTATAGGAGGAGGTTTGTTTGAAATAGAAGAAGATTAGATTCAGGAGGAGTCTGCCTGTGGAAGAGTATAATGAATCTAAACATAAAGATAAGTCAATTTGAAACTAGGAATAAAATCTGAAAGATTTAGCTAATTTAAACAGGTTTATATGGAATGAGGTATCAAAAATAAAAAAATGGTTAAAAATTTCTCCAAATAATATAGAGAGGGTGGTATGCTATTGCAAGCGAGATAGCTCTCCATTTAGGGTTTATGCTAGTAGGTTGAGTCCAGATGACCTACTGTTCAAATTAAGTCTAACATTCTGACTCATAAGAATGGCAATGTGTTTGATAATTTTTATATGACACCACAGTATATTACTAAACGGTATTTTGAAAATTTTAAATTTGATTCAAATTGAACTGTAAATAAAATCATATTAGATTAATTCTTAATCCAATTCTACAAGGAACATAACATCAAAGACATGGAAACATTATCATAATTGAATACATAAAATTAGTTTGGGATTAGGAGAAGTAGAAAATACACGTGAGTCCAAACCAAGTCAACCAAGAATTGATTTCTTGAATTATTGAATCAAGTCTTGGTTGAATTTGGAAAGCTATAAGCGGCTATTTTACTCCCATATAAGGCACAATATTGATGCTTTGAAGATCGAGCACCGCCAAACAGAGGGACTACAGAGTTAGAGTAAAGCCTACACGAGAGAGTTTTATAGAAGAATCAACTACAAATTTTTGTCCCTCGCTCTATGAGGATGCGCGCCTATCCAGAACTTGCAAAGTAAAATAGTGGTAGATCAACTCGGTATTAGCCTATCTTACTCCCCCTATGCAAAATAGAAGTTCGTCCAGCCGTCTTCTAGCTTCGACCAACCAAGAGGATTCCTTATATAAATATAAAGGAAGAAAGTTTCAGGAGTGATCCTGCACACTCCAACCATTCAAGCTTATGGCCATAGAGAGCTTTTTCCCACGTTGTCTTGCTTACCGGCTCGGAATTTTTTTTAACAACGAGAAGAACATGTTCCTATCAAGTGTTATTCATACTATTCTTGAGTTGTAATAGTTAGATTTTTGTGGTCCATAATTGTACACTTATTTACGTTCATATTGATTTGTATTAGGTGTTGGTTTTGAGTTGTAAATGGCTTCAAAGATTGTATAGAGTATTTAAAGGAGTTGGAGAAGGTACCAACAATTAGGGAGAATTATTGAGGATTGATATAGGGACTGTTAGAGTTAGTTCCTTATGTGTACAATGTTGTAACCTTGCTCAATTTATAGTAGAGAGTTTGGGAAAATCCTATTGATAATAGGTTGTGGTTTTTACCTCCCTTGAGCAAGGAGTTTTCACGTGAAAATACTTGTGTTGATTTATCAATTCACACTTTACCTTCTTGCATATTTGCTGAAAAAACCCTGATTCTTTCAAAATATAAGTGGCAGCAAAATAATAACTAATATCAGAGCAGGTTCCTTCAAAAGAGGCTAACACCTTGAAAGACTAGAAATGATTTCACATCCAAGAGTTCATGATAAACAATCAATAACAAAGCCACCATGCTTCATTAACAAATATCATGACTGGTGGAAAGCAAGGATGTAAGATTTCATAATTGGGGAGATACTAGAGCTATAGGTATTATACAAGTGTCACGCCTCGAACCATAGCCTGGACGTAACACGACACCTGGTGTCTGGTTGCATGTGATCGAGCGAACCAACTGGTTGGCTGGATTAACATGTGGTATAATTGAAATCAGAATATAAATACACAACATGCTGATCTAATAAAAAGTCTGTTGAGATATCATAAATGCGAAAATACTGAATAAGTCTGAATGTATAAATAAGTAGCCGACAAGGATAACACCCAAAGGCATGCTAAACATCTGACTGACTGCGACTATAGTCTACGAAGCCTCTAAAGAGTACTGAAATACCGTATATTCACCGGGACAAGGCTGGGGCATACCTCACTTACTAAAATATTATAAAGACTAAAAATATGATAATGCCCCCGAAAGAATTGCGGCTCACCAAGTAGCTGATACTGGAACCTAGCGAGATGAGTCGTCAACCTATAAATCGTTACCTGCATCGCAAGATCCATGCCCCGGGCAAAGGGATGTTAGTACATTTGAATTGCACTAGTAAGTAAAGCAACTGACAGAAAGAACTATAAATGCTAAAACTGAAACTGAACTGATAACTAATAATTGAAGTGAACAAATAAGTAAAGAATATGAATACTTCCTGTTATGAAAAGGAAAATAACATGTTTGACTAAGATAATAAACCATGGCCTTAGGCCCAATATATATGCACAAATATGTGGCCTCGTGCCCAAATATACGTATACATAACTATGGCCTCAGGCCCAAATATATATGTGGCATCAGGCCTAAAATATATGTGATCAACATTAAACAATATATATATATATATATATATATATATATATGAAAGAACTTTGAAACATGCTGAAAGGTACAACATTGACATACTGCACAATGATTCACTGAGACAGACATGTATTCATGAACTAATTATGAGAATTGAAGCTTTAAATAGTTTACAAACATGCTGAGTATTCTAGACTGAGACTCATGCGTATCAAACACAAGTCTATATTGATTACGTACTGAGCTCACAACGTTCGTAATAAAAGTCATGAACAAATTATGAAACTAGAGAATAGAAGTTCTGCAACTATTCAAAGAGCTAAGCTTAACTATATTTCTGAGGCAATTCATAACGTTGTAAAAGAATGTGGTGGATGGAGAATTATTAACATTCCCAAACGTAGAAAGTTAGCCTCACATACCTTAACTTCATGCTCTTGAGAGTAATACAACGTTCGTCACCTTTCTCAACGGTAATCTATAGCAATATATATCCAGGGGAGCCAATATTAGCACTATTACTCATATTTTGATCACTTAGGTATTTTATCAAATACTTTATGGGCATAAAACTTCATAGCCCTTATTAATGGTGTTCTACACCTAATAATCCTCCCTCTTGCTTCTAGGTGACTCTACGATCTCCAATAGGTATAATTAACAACATTCTCTATCACTCATATGAATACAACAATTCTAAGGCAACAATCTAAAACCCTACCATAGTCCATATGATTCTCTTTATCAAACTCATCAACTAATGTCTCAAGAACCTATGGTTTATAATCATTAATCCAATGTTATGATTAATTAAAGAGTAAAGATGATACATTTTTTATGTTCAAGCTGCTTGAATTTGAATACTAGGGCTTTCTCTCCAACGAACAAGATTCATTCAATATCTCGGGATTTAGAAGGGTTAAATCATGTTAATAAGGAATTAGGGACTTGAATTCATCCTAAAATCATCATAGAACTTACCTTGGAGGGTTCTTGGGACTTGTTCTTGGGACTTGTTCTCTCTACTGTTAAGGTAATTTTCGAGTTTTAAGGAGTTAGGGAAATAAACTCCAAGCTTAAATATAACTTAAAAACGCGAAGTATGAAAATAGGCTAAAATTTACAAAACATGCGTTGGGCCCGCGTCGCACATGGAGCGCGCAACCCTCTGCAGACCAAAATTCAGAGCATCATTTTCCCGCTCTGGCCCACGATGCATGGCCAACACGGACGCGCCCCATGTATGACGCGTGGCTAAGCGGGGTGACCTGCTTTCTTTCGTGTTTTTGTAATACGCATAACTTCTTGTACAGACCTCAGTTTGGCATGGTCCTTATATAGATGGAACGGTATATAAGGCTAGCTCCAAATCATGAGTCGGACAGTTCTTCTCAAGAGGTTTAAGCTGCCTACACACATAAGCTATCACATTGTCATGCTGCATTAGGACACACCCAATACCAACTCCTAAAGCGTCACAGTAAAAAATGAACCCCTCAGTTCCCTCTGGTAGCATCAAAACTATAGTAGAAGTCAACCTCTTTTTCAACTCTTTGAAACTTTTCTCACAAGCATCTAACCATTGGAACTTGACTTACTTCTGAGTCAATTTAGTCAACGGAGCTGAGATGGAGGAAAAACCTTCCACAAAATGCCTATAATAGTATGCTAAACCCAAGAAACTTCTTATGTCAGACACTGAGGTGGGTTTGGGCCAATTCTTTACTACTTCCATTTTCTGAAAATCCACCTTCACACCCTCGCCTGAAATGACATGGCCTAGAAATGCTACCGATTTCAGCCAAAATTCACACTTTAAAATTTTCGCATAAAGCTTGCGGTTCTGAAGTGTCATCAACACTATCCTGAGAAATTCTACATGTCTGCCTCACTATGAGAATATATCAGGATATCATAAATAAACACACTGACAAATAAATCAAGATAATGCCTGAAAACCCTGTTCATAAGATCAATAAAATCTACTGGTGCATTCGTCAACCCAAACGACATCACCAAAAATTTGAAATGCCCATAGCGAGTCCTGAAAGCAGTTTTAGGAATATCAACTTCCTTAACCTTTAACTGATGGTACCCTGATCTGAGGTCAATCTAGGAATAACACTGGGCATCCTGAAGTTGATCGAATAAGTCATCGATTTTTGGAAGATGATATTTGTTCTTGACGGTAACCTTGTTTAGCTTACGGCAATTAATGCACATACGCAAAGATCCATCTTTCTTTCAGACAAACAAGATTGGTGTGGCTCATGGTAAGACATTTGGCCTTACAAATCCCTTATCAACAAGATCTTTCAACGGGGCCTTTAACTCTTTCAACTCTGCCGAAGCTATTGTATATGGCAGAAGATATTGGCTTAGTACTAGGAAGATCTTCAGGGAACACCTATGGAAACACATTAACAATTGGCATTGACTGGAGAGTTGGGATTTGAGCGTTTGCATCCCTGACTCGAACTAGGTGATAAATGTACCCCATAGATATCATCTTTTTGGCCTTAAGATAGGAAATAAACCTACCCATAGGCTCCACTGCATCACCCTTCCATTCTAGAACTGGTTCATTAGGAAATTCAAAACTCATTATTTTGGTTCTACAAACTATTATGGCATAACATGATGACAACCAATCCATGCCCATAATTACATCGAACTCCGTCATCTCTAACTCTACAAAATTTGCTACAATAATACGGTGATAGACTTTAACTGGACAACCCCTATACACACGCTTGGCTATAACTGACTCTCAATGTAATGCCCCAAACCATGGCCTGGCCAAAACATGGCACTCAGTGCCTGACTGCATGTGATCGAGCAAATCACATGGATTGCTAACCAACACGGGCATCAACACGTGATATAGTAATGATTTAAAACATGTAAAACATAATACTATATTTATAGTCTGAAATAATCATAGCGGAATAATCTGAAAATATAATAAGTCTGAAAACCAATGCTGACATGACATACTAAACTAGTCTAGTCTATGAAACCTCTGACACATGAGTCAAACTGCAACTGTTTACGAGGACAAGGCCCTGACATACCTCTGCTAATAATCATGACATGTAAATAAATAAAGTTGACACCCCGAATGAGATGGGGCTCACCAAAAGTTGATATTGAGGCAGATCCTAGCGAACAGATTTGTCGTTCTGAAACTCAGTACATGCACCGTGAAGTGCAGGCCCCATGCAAAGGGACGTTAGTACATTCGAATTGTACTATATGTAAAGTAACTGAAAGAATAAGCATGCACATGATATAATAGGAACATGAAACTGAAACTAAACATGAGCATGAACATGATTTGGCATGAATATAATATGTGTGAAGTCTGTAAAACTGTATATATGTATATCTGTGGGGAGAGCAGTTGCATAACCGACATGTAACCACCACGAGTAAATGTGGTGTCTGATCTCTGCCCGATCAGCTAAGTTATCTCATACCTTGTCAGGATACAAGACATGAACATGAACATGATGGATCTAATAATCTCATAAAGGGTAACATGAAGGTATCATCCTCTAGGCGGAGCGACCCTTATCCTATGTTGGCAAACGTAGTTCCATATAACTAAAAATTTATTAATTTATCAAGAAAAAAATTAAGTATTAATTATATATTGACCATTAAAAAAATGACATGTGTATTATTATATCAGTTTTTAATTTTTTTTTTTCCTTCTTACGTGCTTTCAGGAATGTGAGTACACTTTCTCTACTTAGGGGGATATTTAATATACTATCGACAACAATATGGGGTAAATAATTGTGTGTAAAGTTTAATTGCTAAAGAAAGTTTTGGGTGAAAGTTTAGGGGTGAAAAGATTTATTTTCTCAATAAAATTTTATATGTCATTTCAATTATTTTATGACAGTTTATTAACTGAAGAATGCTATATCAACCACTATTGACGTGGAACGATATTCTTTTTGGTTAAAATATAAATTGATTTCATTTCAATTAATCTATAATTATACACAATCTAATATTAGGATTATTCCTTTTTAAACTAATAATAATTACTAATGGAATTAGGGATTTGGTTAGTTAAGTGTACATGTTGTTTTCCTAATTTTAAATATAAATTTATAATTCTTTGTAAAAAGTAATTCAGAATATTTTCTAATCAAGTTTTTTCTCATGGTAACATCCCAATTTTAAATATAATATAAAAATATTTAATTATTTTAAATTTAAAAGTAATAACTAATAACTAGTTATTAACTAATTAACTATTTTTTGTCCTAAAACTGACATGTGTCTTTATCCTGTGATGTCACTTGTCACAATCCTAGGCTAAACTATCCTCTTTTTAATAATATATAAATTTCTGAGGCAATTCGTAACGTTGTAAAAGAACATGGCGTAGGGAGAATTATTAACATTCCCAAACGTAGAGAGTTAGTCTCACATACCTTAACTTCTTGCTCTTGAGCGTAATACAACGTTCGTCAACTTTCTCAACGGCAATCTATAGCAATATATATCAAGGGGAATCAATATTAGTACTACTACTCATATTTTGGTCAGTTAGCCATTTTATCAAATACTTGGTGGGCACAAAGCTTCATAGCCCTTATTAATGGTGTTTCTACACCCAATACCCCTCTATCTTGCTTCTAGGTGACTCTGCGATCTCCAATAGGTATAATTAACAACATTCTTCATCACCCATATGAATACAACAATTCTAAGGCAACAATCCAAAATCCTACCATAGCCATATGATTCTCTTAATCAAATTCATCAACTAATGTCTCAAGAACCTATGGTTTATAATCATTAATTTAATGCTATAATTAAATAAAGAGTGAAGATGATACCTTTTTGATGTTCAAGCTGCTTGAATTTGAATACTAGGGCTTTCTCTCCAACGGATAAGACTTAATCAATATCTACAGATTTAGAAGGATTAAATCATGTTAATAATGAATTAGGGACATGAATTCATCCTAAAATCATCATAGAACTTACTTTGGAGGGTTCTTGAGGCATGGGACTTGTTCTCTCTGCCTTTAGGGTAATTTTTGAGCTTTAGGGAGTTAAGAAAATAAATCCCAAGCTTAAATATAACTTAAAAATGAGAAGTCTGGAAACTAGGCTAAAAATCCTGAAATGTGTGTTGGGCCCACATCGCACATGCAGCGCGTGACCCTTTGCAGACCAAAATTCAGAGCATTTGTTTCCTGATCTAGGCCCGCGACGTGTGACCAACGCAGACACGCCTGCTTCCTTCAGTATTTTTGTAACGCGCATAACGTCGTGTACAGACCTCCGTTTGGCCTGGTCCTTATATAGATGGAAAGGTATTGCAACGTACTACAACTTTTATTAAGGAAGCTTTTCCAAATTCACATTTAATCATGGGGTTATGGTTGCTTGAAGTAGGCCCCTCAGCCACTTTGACTCATAGTTGACTTTTGGGGAAACATTCTCTTTTCGTAGTTTCGTCGGTTCCATTAGCTCCGAAACGACGTTTATAACTTAATCGAGCGTTTGGTTTGGTTCTCAAGGCAGCCGGGCGTGTTTTGTGGGTTTATTTATAAAATTGTGAAATAAGAACTTAAGAGTTGACTTTAGTCAAACCAGAGCCTTAGAGACCTTTTTTCGGGAAATTCGAGTGCACGAGCATATCTGGAATGTATTTTTTAATAGGAATGCATGTTTGGTTTGTGTTCGGGAGATCCCATGAGTGTTTCGGTCTTTCGGATGGTTGACGGGGGATTTGGTGTTCTTGATAAAGGAATATGTTCCTTGATTGTATTCATTAATAATGTACAATATATGTAGTAAAAAAAGGCAGCCCAGTGCACTAAGCTCCCGCTATGTGCGGGGTACGGGGAAGGGTCGGACCACATATATTCTTGTACAATATATGTAGTAGTACAAGAATATTTAAACTAGGTAACTAATCAACCTAATTACAATAGGAAATATAATTCTACCTAAAATAGGAGACCTAATTGCAATAGGAATACAATTCTACCTAAAATAAGAGATATACAATTAATAAATAAGAGATATACAATTAATGAAAGAATATTCGAAAAATATTATATTACTTGGATTGATGATGGTTACTGGTGTTCGCCCCAGCGACCATGTGTCCGCTTCCACGAGTCCACCTCTGTGGAGGTCAAGCTCGACGAAGCGAGACTGGGCTAGTATTGAGAGTCCGCCTCTACGGATAGGTGTTACGGTTCACTTTTACGCGGGGATGCATAAAAGCTACTATGAATTTGAGATGGTGCTCTAAGTTGGATAATTATTTTAGAGTCACCACCTAATTTATAGGTAAATTAGAAAAATCAAGTGAAAGGATTTATTCAAAAACATTTGAAAAAATCCTATCTAAACCAGAGTCGAGGTAAAGGTCCTGGTGATCCACGGGGAAAGTGTTAGACACCCCGGTATTAAGAATTTGTAGAATACGATTGACCTTCGTGTTTCATAGCATGTTTTATTGTGATTAATTACTTAAAAGAGTGCTCAAATTCTTGCAAAAAGTCACAGCATATCATTTTTTGTTTTGAAATCTTTTTTATACTGTTTTTTAGAAGGTCAACCATATCCTTAGAACTCTTCCCAAACTTGGGCTTGAGTTTTCATTTGTTTAGATTTATTCAAGTGGGCCTGTCCCAAAATAAGCTTTGTATAAGAAAATATTTTCACTTTTTATTTATATTTTACAATAAAATGTAATCCTTATTTTTCGGCTAAAGTTCGGGTTTCAATATAACAACAAATATTACAATTTACTATGTCATAAAAAATAAATAAAGAGAGGGATAGAGGGAAGGGAGAAAGGCTAGTAACGCTAGACTTATTTCCTAGCCTTCTTGGACCTTTAATTGCAATCCCGCTCTTTCTAATTCTTCATCCAAAGCTCCAACGCTCCAAGTCCCGATTTAGAGTTTACTTCATCTTCAAGCTTTGCTAGATATATGGACCCACTTTACGTATACCTCGCACAAAGAAAAGACATAATTTGTAAGAAAATACGCCACCCTATGGTGTGACGTTTGTAAACATAACAATAATCTACTTCGGATTCGTATCAAAACATTCAAGGCTTGGATTTATGTTTTTTGATTTAGACTAGAGATTGAGTCGAGTCGTGGTTACGAATACTAGTTTGCTTGTTAGCCATACTAGTTCGTGATCACAAATACTAGTTTCTTGCTAGCCATACTAGTTCATAGTCATAAGCTCGTCAATTTCTACCTTGCGATTTTATTGTAAATATCATCACCCTTAACCGAAGTGCCTATCCGAGGGGCAACCTTTTTCTAAGGGGTGTGGCCTCAAAATCATTCTCATCGGCCAAGTGTAGTATCATATTGAATCAGTAAGATTTTTCACCAAAGTATAGCATCTGTTCGTTTGACATTTAGCAGCAACACAAGTGGAGTATCAGTTTCTATTTTTTGCAAATGTAGCAGCTGTTCTAAAACAGCAACTCAAGTGCAGTACCTGTTTCTTTTTAACAAAATAAGGCAGCAATTAATTCAGCCAAAGTGCAGCTATTAACACGATGCCACAGCTGCAAGTATCAACAACAAGCAGCAGCAAAGCAGCAGCGCATAAGAGGCATCGTATTGGCTTAACCCAAAGAGTAGCCACTATTTTAAATGATGAAGTGTAGCATCTGAAAAATGCAGCAACTCTCTTCAAAATATAAGACTTTGAACCAGTACCTCAAAGTATAATGCTTTGAACCAGCAGCTCAAAATGAACATCAAAAAATGCCCATAAATTGTTCACATCACTATAGTAATAACTGTATTGCAAAGATAACCTTTTTTTTCTTATCCAAAACCAGTGGCTTTCCATTAGCCATAGCAGCCCAAAAGTACAACAGCCAAGTAAAGTATCCAAGTGCAACAACAGTTTAAAGTGACCAACATAAGGCAACATTTAGCCAATATTGCAGCAACTCACGTAACAACAAAACAGCAGCTGTTTGCTTCATCAAGTGTAGCATCTGTTATGCTATCATGAAGTACCAAAATGTCACATAATGCAGCCTAATAAATAGCATCTGTTCTCATTAGAATACAACAAACTATTCTAAACTCAACAGCAAATAAAGAATGCAGCAAACATTCCTCAAGGTGGCACTATAAGTATAACAAAAAGGTTTCAAACCCACTGTTGGCCTTAGAGATATGGCATCAACTTAACAACACTTTGGACTCAGAGGACAGCATCTGCTTGCCTGAAAGTGCAACAACACTTTGGCTCAGAATGCAGCTCCCTCTGCAATCAAACCTCAAATTGTAGTAACACATGAGCAGTTAGCAGCAGGCTCATAAAAATGATGTAGCAACAGCCTTCCCAAATGCAGCCAGTTGACTCCAAAGATTCTCAGAGACATTTGGGATTTGAAACTCCCCCAAATCATGCAAAGAATGAGGGGAAAAGGATGAGTATGCAGAACAGAAAGAATTTTAACAAGATAGCATTAAAAGGTACTTGTTTTGTTAAGTAATTAACACAACTTCAGCTTAAATTTCAAAATGTGTTGAGATGGTAAGAGAATCAAATCTCAAGATCCTAATAGTAAGTGAACTCATCAGAACAGGTTCATGAAGTGACCTAGAGTACTCAGATGTCATAAACTAAGGAAGACAGGTATCAATCCCAAACATTAGAACCTGAAACCTACTTACTTGAAGGAACATTTGGTGATTACTTGGTGTAGTTTCCAGAAAAGCAAAGTATCAACTCAACATATCATAACTTAAAAGGGAGCATCACAACATTAAACTTGAAAGACAAGGCAACAAAGGGGGGCTACCACCATCCATGCTCCGATGCCGCAACAAGATCAAAAGGTTTCTAGAAACTTAGGCATGGCAAGCTATCGGGAGGCTAAACCAAACCCAAAGATTGTCTTGGTTCTCAACTGATGGATCCCAAGTTGTCAAGAAAGAGCACTTATGCAGGTAAAGACCATTTGAACAACAACATTTCACAACAGAAACAAATCCAAGACTAAGTATGATAGGCAGAGAGCTATTATATCAACAAGAAACTAATTTTTAGATCTTCAGAACTTTATGAACAACATACAACAGGAAACACTTAACATAATATAGCGTTATATTATCATTTAGAGCTTTCAGTAAAACCAGCAATTGGAGCAGATCTACTCATGACTTGAAACCAATTTTTTTCCAAACTCAAGTAATACACATAATGGTTTAGCAAGACAAATGGAGTTAACTAAAGGCAGATTCAAATTAAGTGAAGATAATGGATATCTCTTTAAACCTTCATTAAATCATGTAGCTGTTCCTCAAGTAGGGACAGATTCTAAACAAAAGTAGTTGCAACATTCTTTAAGGATTAGCTAAGTTCAAAAGGAGAAAGAACTATTACAAACTTGAAGACAGGTTCTGTAGAACATACAACACATTAAGGATAAGACATGGTTTAAAAATTTACTTGATCATTCAAAACCATTAGCCTAAAACAGAAACAGGCAAGGCATAACAGGTGTTGAAAGTAATGAAACAGCTCTTCATGTTCAAACCAAAGTTAAGGGCATGCTGCTATACTTGTTCTAATTAAACTATCAGATCAGCCCAGTAATCTCCATTCAGACACATAATTGTTGACAAACTCAATCATAGTAAAGGCTGAAACACATGTATTCAGAAGACAGAACAGGCTAAGGGAGGGATCTGATTTTCCACTAACTAGATGGTCTCTTCAAAATAGATTTGAGTTCGACACAACCTAATCTCATTCATTTGGGCTTAACAGAGAGATGATAGTCACAGGTTTAGCAAGGATCCTATTAACAGTCTTTTGAACTTGAAATAAAGAATACATATTGATCTTAACATAACATCTAATCAGACTCAACGAAATTAGATGTGGTGTTCAACTAATATCTAATCTCAACCAAAATTCAATCTTAAAGCAGAATTAGTCCTCATGATCAAACTAGAACAGGTTAAACTACATGACTGAATTAACCTAATCATGTTAAGCCTATACAAAAACAGAAAAAAACTTAATAACAGAGATTAAAAGAGGGGTTTAAGGATTAAAAGAGACGAACAACCATTCACCCAAACGGAAACAAGACCCAAGAATTAAACTCTAAGTCTTAGGCACTTCTGAATGAGAAGAGGGGTTCTGTATTTATAGAACCCAAAATCTAGGGTTCGACACTCACAAATCAATGTGGGACTGCCCCAATTTTGCACTTCGTTTGAAATTTGAATTCCAAACATGACCAGCTGTTGAAAGCTAAGTACTTCCTTTAGCAGAGAAGGACGCATCTTTGCCCAAAATACCACTCTACTTCCATGAAAGCAAGCTGAAACATGAGCCAAAAATGGCTTTGAAGAGTGCTTGATTCAAGAGGGCTGAATTTGCATGAATAACCAATTTGATCAATCTATTTAATCAATTAAACTTTTTATTTAACGGAGTAAAATATTCGCCAATTCATCACCATTTAGTTTGTTTCCACTATTTTGACTTTAAATTATGATAAATATGCTTAAAATTGTATAATTAGTAAAAATATGCAAGTTATATACAATGATATACTTAATGATATTTTGCCAAATGAAATGGCAAAATGTCACCCAAAATAATTTTGTAAAATCCCTTTTGAATTTGAAATGTGCATATTTCACTCCCTTTGTAATTCAAGAACTCCGATTAATTAAATAAATTTATGGAGGGAAAAATTGGGTGTCAATAATGAGTTCCTCGCCGGGGCGTGTGCGCCACTGAGGAGGTAGTTTCCGCCCCAGCAAGAGATGTGATTTTAAGTGAACACGCCCCAGCGGATAGGATTTTCGCTGGAGCGAAAACGTTGTTTAGAATATAAAATTTGATGACCTAGAATTCGCTTTACCTTCCCCAAAAAATTCCTCTTGGTTTTAGAGCTTGTCCATTAAATTTCTTGAAGATTCAAGGGGAAATCATCATTAAGGTAACCTTTCACCCTTTTATTAATGTGTTATGTCCTAAGCATGATTTTTAAATGGGAAGAAATAAGAGGAGAATCTTGTTGAAAATAATAGAGTTATAATTGGAGATTGTATATGGGATTGTTGTTGTTAATATTGTAAACTAGTGACATATTAGACTAGTGAATGATGTTTAATTTACCAATTGTATGTTATAAACCCTTTTGGGAATTAAGAAATTTCTAGGGTTAAAATTGGGATTTTTGCCAATTCATGAAATTAAGGATCCAATTGGAATTTGTTATTAAATTAACTTGAAATTATGACTATCTAGCATGTTATTGTACAATTTGGGTAATAAAGTTCAAGTCTTGATAATGTAGGCTCGCAGTTCCTTTGTAGTATAACTTGGGGATTCTAGTTTCACCTATGGATATGGATACCGTTAGACTCATAATCTCATATAATTGATATGATTGATCGGAGTGGGCTCGCAAGGAGACTCAGAGGAAAGGCAAGGCTATTGTGTGGGTTCACCGGCTTCGATTCAGGCAAGTTGAGACTTACTAGACTCTAGTATAACATTATGTGTAAGTATGCTAATAATGAACTAATGGGAGTAATTGGGGAGTTGGGGTCCCGTATTAGTGAAGTGACGAGCACTAATATGGGTACAAGTGAACTTAACTTGGGTAATTAATGAGCATGTTGGATATACTTGACTGAGATTATGTGTTTAGCCTTTGGGTCGTGAGCGTGGTTCATAAATCTGCTTAGGTTTGGTATGATTGCTGATTATTTGGCTTCGTAGCCATGTCTGATACTTATATTCTTAATTTGACTTGTCATGCATTCACCACTCTATATCTCGTCTGATACATAAAAAGAAACTTATAACATTTATTGTACTGTTTATAATGAGTGCATGGTGTACGCATATCCATCTCATTCATACATATTATATTGGCATTTAAATTGTTGAGTTACTGCTAAAAGAGGCTTGGAAAGCCGATTGTTGGATATGGTACATGACACGAGAGTGATGACTGATGATGGCACTTCAGCCACAGAGCTAGTATTCGATGAGACATTCTGGATGGATATATGGACCTCATGAGTCCCCCATGGGTCACGTGACATCTACTGCAGCAGCGTGTGTATACCGAGTACATATGGACATTGCATACATACATATCATCTGCATTGCATTCATTCTTATTTTGCTATGTATTTGATGTTGTGTGTATTCAGTGTTGATTTTTGATAATTATATGATCTTATGACTTGATGAAGAAAATATTGATACTTGAGACTTATAATTATTGTGAGGTTCAGTTGTGAGACTTGATGGGACTAGATGCCCGGTTAAGGGTTTATGCTGGTTTGCTAATGATATTGATAATTGTGATAAGACTTGTGAACCTGAATAATACTTGTACATTGTTGAACTGTAGCACTATTGATAGGTTAGTTAATTGACTCTTATTATTGCTTAATTAACTAACTAGTAGAGAGGTATCGGATAGTACCAACCCTCACCACAATTATAGCTAGGGTCGGTCAATGATATTGCTGAGTACACGTGTTTCCCGTACTCACTCTATGTTTGATGCACTCTATGTGCAGGTACTGAGCCAGACGGAGGAGCAGGTGGAGCTTAGCTTGTTGGAGATTGCTCGGAGAGTCCAAGGTGAACCGTTGATGCATTCCCGGTACTAAAACTCTTCTTTATACTTATACTTCTGTCATTTTACTTTCAGACAGTATTGTTATTTCACTATTCAAACTTGTATTCAGTATTAGAGCTTGTACTCATGACTACCGGATCATTGGGGGTTTTCTTCAGATTATGTATTCATTATAAGACTTGTTAATTACTTCCCTTTTAATTCTTTACTTTCCGTATTTACTTTCGCATTTCTTATGACTTGTATTGATGCAAGTAAGGAGGGGTGTTGGATAGTAAGTGGGTCGGGTCTTGGATATATTCAGGTCGACCCAAAAATGGACACCAAGATTAGGGTTCTCGGGTTCTTGTCTTAGCTGGGCAGGGTGGTGTTATGGGGTTATTTCGGGTAGTTGTGGGTAGAGTTGGACTTAGGAATTTTATGAGGATGTTTCGGGTATGTTGAGGGTAGTCTTGATGATCAGGGTTTGGTGGTTTGGTGGAGGATGCCGAAAGTTTACTGAAATAATAAGGTATCGGTGAGGGTTATTTTAGTGGACTGTTTGGTGTTGTCAGGTTTGGATGGGGAAATATCCATGGTCTCGGGTGTTGGCCTTTGTTGTGGGTGTTTATGAAGTATTGTGGGATGTGGTGGTGGTAGGAATGAAGTAGTTTGGATAAGAAATGAACACGAGTTGCGAGATGCAATCTCTGGTACAAACCAAGTATTTGGACGGTCGATATGAACAAGGATAATGACACGAGGGTTTTAATGCTCGAGTCGACACCAAGATGAGGGTGGCCAATTGGATAAAGACTTGATTTTCGGGGTTGCTAAATACAAGCCCGAATACAAACCAAGTGAGGGTGGTCGGTAACCTTAAGATAGACCTTTGACTTGGGTTTGATTGGATCACACAAGCTCCAACATCAACTTGCACCGAGGGGGTTCTTCAAGTTTGGGCTTAGCTAAGTCACACAAGTCTTAACCAAGCTTACACTGAAGGGAGGGTGGTTTACACAAGAACCAAGGTCCACACAAGGACCAACTAATGTATATAACACATAAGTTGAATACCTTAGTTTTTAAGTAAAACTCAATTTTATATTTCAATCACAACAACCTCTCGACCAAATGAGAACAAATGGGGAAGGGTTTAGGTTTTTTTTGTTGGCCAATGAGGTTCTCGACCATTGTGAGAACAATGGGAAAGGTCTTGGCTTTTCTTGGAGGCAAGGATGAACTCAACATCTTTCACACCCCTTTGTGGCTTCCAAGTAGAAGAGTGCATGAATCTGGTTCTCCAAAAATCTCATCTTCTTGGGATGTGGTTGGAAGCTTCCATTCCTTGCACACGTGAGTTGTTTCAGCCAACTCCTCTTCTCTCCTAGGCCAACCTTGTCATCTTCTAGGCAACCAAGTCCATGAACTAGTTGGTTCATGAATTGTCTTTTTGGAAGTTTCTTGTCTTTGCCACCTTGTCGGCCAAGTCATCAATTATCCTTGCTATTTTGTCACTCTCGGCTAAGTCACCCTTCTCGGCCTAATCACCCCTTACAAAACATTGATTGTGTCCTAAGGGAAACTAGGGGTTATTACATAGTTTTAATATGTCCTAAGAATACTAGTAATTAATCTAGGAATTTAAAGACAAAAAATAAAAGCATGATCTAGGCCAAGACCAACACAAAGGTCGAATAAAGGTTGTCTCCTTAAGACAATCAAGTGATGTTTCCTAATCCGCTCCATATCCCATTCCATTCTCGGCCCTTAGCTGTGGGTCGATGATCAACCTTGACACCTTCAGTTCTTCATTTAACCACTTTAGTTGAGAAGCTAAGTTCGGAGCCTTTCTTGCATCATGTATGATTGGGGTTCGCCTACGAGTTAGGGTAATAACCACTTTTGGGTCATGATAAATTATTATGAGAGCACTAGGTTAATGGTCTCATATATATATATATATATGTGATGTATAGTAGAGTCTTGCGGATCGGTACGAAGAGCTCCGAACATATCTTCTAAAGGCTATAAGACATTTAAGAAATTTTAATTATTTTATTCTTTTGTGTGTTTCTACTATGATTGAATTCTAAATCTCTATGTTTCACTCTTTCTCACAGATGGTGAGGACACGTTCGGCAGCTGGAGGAGATCAGGATCCTGCACTTATACCCGCACTCATTATCAGATGTGGTGCACGGAGAAGGGGGAGAGGTAAAGGTAGAGCTAGACCTCGAGTTGTAGCATGAGGCCGAGCGCCGATAGTTGCTCGGACTCGTGATGGAGCAGAGTCTCCGACGCTAAGAGCTAATTCAGAGGATGATATGGTTCCGCTAGATGATGAAAAGCAGGGTCAGGCTGATGGGGCAGGAATAGATCAGATGCCCCTGGGTTTCATTGCCATACCGGTATTGCAGGATACTTTGGTTCGCATGATGAGCTTCGTGGAGACTATAGCTCATGGTATTCATCCATCCACTTCTGATGGTTCTCATACTAGTGTTGTAGGACAGACTCCTGACCGTGCTGCTATACCAAGATTTCGGACACCAGGGGTTCATCCAGCACTTGCTGAGTTCTTCAGTATTATGTGTGACTATACTTGGTCTTGTTACGCCTCCAGCTGCACAACCTGTTATGTCTATTGAGGAGCAGCAGATGTTTGAGAGGTTTAGGAAGTTGGATCCGCCTAGATATGACGGGGATTCTAAGGATGACGCGTATGAGTTATTGATTAGTTTCCATGAAAGGTTGTACAACCTCAAAGTAGTAGAGTCTCGAGATGTTGATTACACTACATTTCAGATGGTCGGACCGGCCAAGTAGTGGTGGCGGTCTTATCTTAAGTCTAGACCAGCAGGGTCCCCTCCTCTCACTTGAGTTTTATTTACCCAGATTTTCTTAGAGAAGTTCATGCCTCACAGTGTCATAACGAAGAGACAAGCTCAGTTCAAGAGGTTACGATAGTTGCGTATGTCTATGACTAAGTATGAGACATATTTACATGCACTGTCTTGCCATGCCTAGATAATTTTGACTAATAAAGATGAGAGGGTAAAAAGGTTCACCAATAGGTTAGTGTGTCTCTTCGATTGATTACAGCACAGATGGCTGCAACAGGTTCCACCTTCCAGCACATTGTTGATGTCGTGAGAGATGCTGAGTTTATTTGGATAGAGGATTATGAGGAGAGAGTAATTAAGAGGCCACGATTCAGCACTCAATTAGTTGCCTTATCTGGAGGTCGGGGTTATTACAGTAGAGGTCATCACCATTCAAGTACTAGGCCAATTGTTACTTTTATGCCTACATAAGAGGGGAGCTTGTCTTCTCGTACTTCATATGGTTCGAGGCAGTTGACCTCGAGTTCTTATGGCCCTCTAGCCATGGTGGTCATGGTGGTGCTAGTTCTTTTTCTCAACCGATAATAGCATAGAGAGAGTGTTATGAGTGTGGCGACCTAGGGCATTTCAAGAGGGATTGCACTAGACTCAAGCGTGGTCGACAACACCATAGGTAGCCGACTAGAGGCGGGTCCTAGGATGTTAGGGGTGGTTCTCAGGGCGGTAGAGGTGGCTCATAAATAAGTCAAGGTGGTGTTTCATAAGGCCGAGTTGGAGGACGTAGGGGTGATCAAACTGTGGGTAATCGTGGCCATTTCTATGCATTTCCTGGCAGATCCGAGGCAGAGGCCTCCGATGTTGTGATCACAAGTACTCTTTCAGTTTGCCATCGACCTGCTACAATTTTGTTTGATCCAAGATCTACATATTCTTATGTGTCTGCCTACTTTTGAGTTTGGACTTGATGTGTGAGTCTCTTTCTATGCCTATTCATATTTCTATACCCATTAGGGATTCGGTAGTGGTAAATCGGGCTTATTTGGGTTGTGTAGTTACATTGATAGGGTATGATACTCAGGTAGACTTGAAAGTTTTTTGCATATGGTAGATTTTGATTCTATTTTAGGTATGGATTGGTTAGCTCTGTATCATGTTAACTTGGATTGTTATGCCAAGACCGTTACCTTAGCCATGTTGGGTATTCCTCAGCTAGTTTAGAAGAGTACTCTTAGTCAGTATCCGAAAAGGGTGACCTTATTTCTGAAGGCCCAGAAGATGGTAGAGAATGTGCGTCTTTCTTATTTGGCCTATGTTCCTTCGTTAGAGTCAGTTCCAGTAGTTTGGGAGTATCCAAAGGTGTTTCCTACAGACTTTCCGGTGTTCTGCTGGATCGTGATATCGACTTCTGTATTAACCTAGAGGCGGGAACTAAACCCATTTCTATGGCTCCATATTGGATGGCACCGACCGAGTTGAGGGAATTGAAGGAGCAATTGCAGGATCTTTTGAGTAAGGGGTTTATTCGGCCCAGTGTTTCGCCTTGGGGTGCTCCAATATTATTCATAAAGAAGAAAGATGGGTTCATGCACATGTGTATTGATTATAGGCAGCTAAATAAGGTGACCATAAAAAACAAGTATCAGTCCCGTGTATTGATGACTTATTTAATCAGCTATAAGGTGCTTCGGTCTTTTCTAAGATTGACTTGTGTTCTGGTTATCATCACTTGAAGATAAGGGCTGAGGATGTTCCTAAGACAGTTTTTTAGACCAGATATGGGCAATATGAGTTTCTAGTGATGTCATTCGGGTTGACGAATGCACCTATAGCCTTTATGGAGTTGATGAATGAGGTATTTAGACCCTACTTGGATTCGTTCGTGATTGTGTTTATTGATGATATCTTGATATACTCGTATAACGAGGAGGAACATGGACAACATTTGAGGATTGTGCTTGGTATTATAAAGGAGGAGCAACTCTATGTAAAGTTTTCAAAGTGTGAATTCTACCTGAGTTCAGTAGCCTTCTTGGGTCATGTGGTGACCAAGGACGTATTATGGTATATCCTAAGAAGATCGAGGCAGTTTGGGATTGGATTTGGCCTGTTCAGTCACTGAGGTTTGGAGTTTTATTGGCATCGCAGGGTATTATCTATGATTCATAGAGGGATTTTTATCCATTGACCAGGTTATGTGAGGCGAGCTTTTAAAAGCTAAAGGCCTTATTGAGTACCGCTCATATTTTGACCTTGCCAATTGAGGGAGAAAGCTTTACCGTGTATTGTGATGCTCTGGGAGTAGGTCTTAAGTGTGTGTTGATGCAGAAATAGAAGGTGACAGCCTATGTTTCAACGCAATTGAAGGTTTATGAAAAGAATTATCTCATCCATGACTTAGAGTTGGCGGCGATCATGTTTGCCTTAAAGATTTTGATGCATTATCTCTATGGGGTGCATTATGAGGTCTACACCAACCATCATAATCTTCAGTAATTATTCAATCAGAAGGGTCTTTATTTGAGACAACATAGGTGGTTGGAGCTTCTGAAAGATTATGACATGACTATCTTGTATCAATCAGGCAAAGTAAATGTGGTAGCGGATGCCTTGAGTCGTAAGGTGGTGAGTATGGGTAGTTTGGTTATGTTGCATATGGGAGAGCATTCTATGACTATGGATGTTCAGTCTTTGGAAAATTGGTTTGTTAGGCTTGATATTTCAGATCCTGGTAGAGTTATAGCCTGTGTGGAGACGTAGTCTTCTTTATTAGAGCAGATTAGATCCTAACAGTTCGATGATGCTCATTTGTGCAAGATCCGTGACAAGGTGTTGCGGGGAGAGTCAAAAAAGGTTTTTATTGATAGTGATGGTATTTTGAGGATCAAGGGTCGAGTTTGTGTTCCTAGGGTAGGTGACTTAACTAGATTAATTATGAATGAGGCTCATAGTTCGAGGTACTCTATTAATCCAGGGGCTACAAAGATGTACCGTGACTTGAAAAAACATTATTGGTGGTACAAAATGATGAGGGATATAGTGGAGTTAGTGTCAAGGTATTTGAATTGCCAACAAGTGAAGTATGAGCACCAGAGGCCTGGTGGTGTCTTCAGAAGATGCCCATTCCCGAGTGGAAGTGGGAGCCGATTTCCATGGACTTCGTTGTGGGATTGCCCCGTACCTTGGGTGTCTTCAGAGGATGCCCATTCCCGAGTGGAAGTGGGAGCCGATTTCCATGGACTTCGTTGTGGGATTGCCCCGTACCTTGGGCAAGTTTGATGCTAAATGGGTCATTGTAGATAGATTGACCAAATCTGCCCATTTCATTCTAGTTCAGACTACTTATAATTTAGAGAAGTTGGCCAAGATCTACATTCGAGAGATAGTCCGATTGCACGGGGTGCCCATTTCTATCATTTTTTATCGCGGTACGCAGTTTACTTCTCACTTTTGGTAGTCTTTGCATATGGAGTTGGGTACTAGAGTGGATCTTAGTACAACCTTTCACCCTCGTATGTCTGCTGCTAGGTCCAAAAATGGCACCGCCAAAGAGAAGAGTTTATTGTTTAGGTCCTACTCTGTGTCTGTAGCTGACAGCGACAGTGATTTTCTTACCGATTATTGTAGGAGTCTTCTATACATTTAGAAACTTTCTATTTATTCCCGAATGCACAAGAAAAGGTAGAACCGATGGCCAGTTTGAGCTGATTATTCAAGTTCTCGAGGACATGTTGCAAGACTTTTAGCCCTTTCAAGAATGAAGGCCCACGTGACACTTGACGTTAACACTCCCTAATCTGGAAATCCTAACCACAATTTTCATGATAACGGGCGGCGAAAGCATACAAAGATAGTAAGGCTTCCATCGCTTAGATTTAGGGTGATAGGGCACACCACAAATATAATAAGAAGCATCCCTCAATCGATAGGTCAAAGACAGAAACATAGTACCAGTGACATCTCTAATCTTTGAGAAAATCAGGGTCTTTCCACATACATAATAGCGTCAACCAAAGACCGGAGCATCTTAGCAAACACTGGAGATCTAAGAAGAAAAAAATCACGCTTTGTTGGATTTGAACCTATGATATCGGGTTTTGTGTGATTGAATTTGGGAGTCATTTGGACCAGTTTCTACCCTTGATAGAGTTCGCATACAACAATAGCTACCATTCAAGTATTAATATGGCACCATTTGAGGCTCTGTACGGTAGAAAGTGTCGTTCTCCAGTCGGGTGGTTTGATGCTTTTGAGGTTTGACCTTGGGGTACTGATTTTTTGAAAGATTCATTGGATAAGGTTAACTTGATCCAGGATCAACTTCTTACAGCCTAAAGCAGACATAGGAGTTATGTAGATCGGAGGGTTCGTCCCTTAGAGTTTATAGTTGGTGAGTGAGTTTTTCTAAAGGTCTCACCCATGAAGGGTGTGATGAGGTTCGGAAAGAAAGGCTAGCTTAGCCCGAGGTTTATTGGTCCTTTTGAGATTATGGACAGAGTTAGTGAGGTAACCTATGAGTTGGCTTTACCTCCTTGGTTATCCGGTGTGCACCCTATGTTTCATGTTTCGATGCTGAAGAAGTATCTTGTTGATGGTCCTCATGTGATTATACGGGATTCAGTTATGCTTGATTAGAACCTAGCTTATGTGGAAGGGCCTGTAGCTATTCTAGACAGACAGGTTCAAAAGTTGAGGTCCAAGGAGAAAACTTCAATGAAAAATCAGTGGAGAAATCTCCCGATTGAGGAAGCTACATAGGGGTATGACTCTGATATGCGGGCTAACTACCTCGAGCTATTTAAGAGTCTAGGTACTTCTTTTTATTTATCGTTCGAGGAAGAACGTTTATTTAAGTGGTACCTAATGTAACGACTCAAAAAGTTGTTTTGCTTATTTTACCTTGAAATCCTAAATTACCCTTCTCGGGTCTTTATGTGCTTGCTTGTGACTTGCGGGGATGGGTGGTAAGGCTCCCGGGGAGTTCGGATAGGTTTTGGATCCTTTTTGGTAGGTTTGAGAAATCCTAAGTTAAGAGAATAGAGAAGTTTGACTCATAGTTAACTTTTTAGTAAATGCGCTCTTTTCGTAGTTTTCATTGGTTCTATTAGCTACGGAATGATGTTTATGACTTAGTCAAGCCTTTGGTTCGATTCTCGAGGCAGCCGAGTGTATTTTGAGGGTTTATTTGTAAAATTGTGGAATCAGAACTTAAGAGTTGACTTTAGTCAAACCCAAGCTTTAGAAACTTTTTTGGGAAATTCGAGTGCACGAGCAAGTCTGGAATGTGTTTTTTGTTAGGAATGCGTATTTGGTTTGTGTTCGGCAGGTCCCAAGAGTGTTTTGGATGGTTGATGAGGGATTTGGTGTTCTTTGACTATTGTTGGTTACTGGTGTTCGCGCTAGCGACCATGCATCCGCTTTTGTGGGTCCGTATCTGCGGAGTTCAAGCTCGCTAAAGCTAGACTAGGCTAGTATTGAGAGTCTTCCTCTGCGGATGGGTTTCTCATTGGGGTATGTGTGCCTCAGTGGAGGTAGTTTCCGCCCCAGTGAGAGACAGGATTTTAAGTGAACACGCCCCAGCGGATAGGGTTTCCGCTGAAGTGCGTACGCTCAAGCAGAAACACTGTTCAGACTATAAGATTTTATGACCTAGAATTCTCTTCACGTTTCCCAAAATATTCCTCTTAGTTCTAGAGCTTGGGCAGTAAGTTTCTTAAGATCCAAGGGAAAATTATCATTAAGGTAACCTTTCACCCTTCTATTAATGTGTTCTAGTTAAATTATGTCCAAAGCGTGATTCTTAAATGAGAGGAAATAAGTGGAGAACCTTGTTGAGAATAAGAGAGTTATAATTGGGGATTGGTTATTGGATTGTTATTGTTGATATTGTAAACTACTGATGTATTAGACTAGTGGATGATGTTTAATTGACCAATTGCATGTTATAAACTCTTTTGGGAATTGGGGAAATTTCTAAGGTTAGAATTGAGGCTTTTTGCCAATTCAAGAAACTAAGGATCCAATTGGGATTTGTTATTAAATTAACTTGAGATTATGACTATCTAGCATGTTATGATATTATTTGGGTAATAATGTTTGAGTCTTGACAATGTGGGCTCGGGGCTCCTTTGTAGTTTAACTTGCGGATTCTTGTTGTGCCAATAGATATGGATACCGTTAGACTCGTAATCTCATATAATTGATATGATTGACCAGAGTGGGCTCGCGAGGAGACTCAGAGAAAGGAAAAGATATTGCATGAGTTCGTCGGCTTCGATTCAGGCAAGTTTATACTTACTAGACTCTATTATAGCGTCATGTGAGTATGCTAATAATCAATTAATGGGAGTAATAGGGAGTTGGGGGTCCCGTATTAGTGAGGTGACGAGCACTGATATGGGTACTGGTGAACTTAACTTGGGTAATTAATGAACATGTTCGATGTACTTGACAGAGATTGTGTGTTTACCCTTCGGGCCGTGAGCGCGATGCATAAATTCACTTAGATTTGGTATGATTGCTGATTATTTAGGCTCATAGCCATGTCTGATACTTATATTCTTGATTTGACTTGTCATGCATTCATCACTCTATATCTCGTCTGATACTTAAAAAGAAACTTATAATATTGATTGTATTGTTTATGTTGATTGCATGGTGTACGCATATCCATCTCATTCATACATATTTTATTGGCATTTAAATTGTCGAGTTATTGTTGAAAGAGGCTTGGAAAGCCGATTGTTGGATATATAGTACATGACACGAGAGTGATGACTGATGATGGCTCTTCATCCACTGAGTTGGTATTCGATGGGATATTTCGAATGGGTATATGGACCTCATGGGTCACGTGACAGCTACAGCAGCAACGTGTGTATACCAGGTACATATGGACATTGCATACATACATATCATCTGCATTACATTCATTCTAAATTTTGATATGTATTTGATGTTGTGTGTACTCGGTGTTGATTTCTGATAATTATATGATCTTATGACTTGATGAAGGAAATATTGATACTTGAGACTTATAATTGTTGTGAGGTTGAGTTGTGAGACTTGATGGGACTAGACGCCCGGTTAGGGGTTTAGGTGGGTTTGCTAATGATATTGAGAACTGTAATAGGACTTGTGAACCTGGATAATACTTTTACATTGTTGAACTATAGCACTATTGATAGGTTGGTTAATTGACTCTTATTATTGCTTAACTAACTAACTAGTATAGAGTTATCGGATAGTACCAACCCTCGCCACCATTTTACCTAGGGTCGATCGATGCTGTTGTTAAGTACATGTGTTTTCCATACTTACTACGCTTGCTGCACTCTATGTGCAGGTACTGAGCCGGACGGAGGAGCAGGTGGAGCTTAGCTTGTTGGAGATCGCTCGGAGAGTCCAGAGTGAGCTGTTGATTCATTCCCGGCACTAGAACTCTTTTCTATACTTATACTTCTATCATCTTACTTTCAGACAATATTGTTGTTTCACTATTCATACGTGTATTCAGTATTAGAGCTTATACACATGACTACCGGATCATTGGGAATTTTCTTCAGATTATGTATTCATTATAAGACTTGTTAATTACTTCCCTTCTAATTCTTTACTTTCCGCATTTTCTTTCATATTTCTTATGACTTGTATTATTAGGGTTCGCCTACGAGTTAGGGTAGGTACCCTCAAGGCACAATGGAATTTTGGATCGTGACAGTATTGCACACTTCAATTCTATTCTTTCATCTATTTTGCATCAAAACGTCATATTTTTCATCAAATCACCTCCTACACATACGAAACGTAAATATCAATCGTAAAGTGAACGAAATTAATTTAAACACAAGAAAAGAGCACAAAATATGTGACAAAATGTAGCTAAAAACATGTACCTTTAGTCGTTGATCATAACCCCACACTTGAACCTTTGCATGTTCTTAAATAATTCCCTACACTCTAAACTCACAATCACTCAGGCTAGCATTATAAATCATCCTAACACCATGACAGAGGTTTAGGCCAACAAGTAGTCTCTATATCAAATCAAACCATCAAATATACACTTCTTGATCATTATTTAGGATATACAAGTTAACTCAAGCAAACAATAAACTCCTAACCTCCTTACCTAATGGACGAACTCTAACTCATCAAATTTAAGCTCGTTGACATACTTTGTCAAAGAAAGCTCATAACATCACATATCTATCATGAAACACATACTCAAATAAAAGGATTGAATGTAAACTAAGGACCGAAAAACATGACATATGATTTGACTCTTCACACCTTGCTAAAGTGTCACACCGTCAAACTGAATGAGATGTAATTGAAATCCAACCTATACTACTTATTTAGTGAACCACATTCTAACTATCTCAAGGATATTAAGAAAATTAGCTCATTAATAAATGTTATTCAAGCATGTAATTAATATAGTTTGAAAATTGAATTATGAACATAACATAAAAATACATTTGAAAGCTAACCTACTGACAAGTCATGAACCTCTAAGGACTTAATTCTAAATACAAAGCCTTCGAGGTATTCTCTGGGAATAACATAACATCTGAAATAAAAAAAAAGTAAGGGAAGAATCTGCTACCACTGAGAAGAAATCAACGAAACATGTCACTAAACCTAGAAATGTTTGCCCCTAACCACATGTTTTGTCACCTGCACACTTAACATCTACTACACAATGTGGCATATCCAAATGTACTAAGTACATATAATGAATACACAATAAATGTCGTTGATAAATACGGAGAACAAGACTAGTCTAGGCTATATATGAGAATTGAGTTGAAACGATGATTAAAACTAAAGTTGAAAACTAGAAACTAATACAGAAGCTGAAAATTGTGGTACTTTTAAAGAAATAACATTTATGAAAAAGATTTACACGTAGTGGCCTGTGTACATGAGAATATGAAAGCATGCACGTAGGAGTGACGATTTATCTCCCGCCTCAACCAATTAGCACCTGCAAGCATGAGGTAGCTAACCCTGGTCGGTATGATACTCATGTTTGGGGAGATTGATTACTTCCCCTTTCTGAATGTGACCATATTAATATAAATCTGAACTGAAAATCTGGGCAATATAAATATATTTACATAAACAAGTAAATTCAACATATCATAGAAGTTATTTATTTTCTGATTCTTAGTAATTAGCAAGCATATTCGCACTACTTTACTCTATATGTAACTTATTATGAGAACGTAACACAAGGAATCAAGCAATTTAGTACACAGATTCTAATCTAGCCCTTGACTTAGGGAAGGAAGCTCAACTTACCTCAAAATTCTTCTTTTCTAGTAAGGTTAGTGTAACACTCTGTAAATTCGGGCTACATTTTAACCACGTGAAGTGCTATCGGGATCAGTTTGGGTGGAAATAGTTATTTCAGAATCAAGACGAATAGTAAGGAACTTCCAGAAAATTTACGTGAAAATCATTTGCGAATTTGAGAAAATTAAAACATAAATGTTGTAGCCTATTGAAATACCTTTCCAATCATATATGGTGTAAGCCAAATAGAGCTCTGTACAAAAAGTTATGCCTATTTTACTAGACATTGTGCAGTATGTGCGACCAGCTATGCGAAGAACCTTCAGGTGCGCAACCGCACACCAAAGGCAATGTTACTGCCGTTGTTGCACGGTCAGCTGCATGAAGAGGACTTTCGGTGCACGACCGCGCACAAAAAAAATATAAATATATTTTAAAAGCTCTACATACTTCCCTAACACCCCTAGCCTCGAAATATCACCCAAAAGTCAGTGAGAACAACTCCCAAGCCTCAAGAAACCTTCAAGGTAAGCTCCCCAATGATTCTAGCATGAATTCAAGTTCTTAGTACCCTTATAACTCGATTAAATCTTTTCTAATCCATAAAATTGCAATTGAAATGTTACTGTTGGACGAGGAGCCCTAGATTTTGAATTCAATCTTCTTGAACATCAAAAAGGTATTATCTTCATCCCCTAGTTAATTATAATATTAGATTAATGATTATAAACTATATATTTTTTATATAAGCTAATGGGTTTGATGAAGAAAATCGTATGAGCTATATGGGGTGAATTATTGACTTAGGGTTATAGTAATCATATGGGTGATGAAGAATGATGTTGATTATATCTATTTGGGATTGTAGAATCACCTAGAAACAAGAGGATGTGAAATTGGTATAGAAACACCATTAATAAGGGCTATGAATCTTTATGCCCACCAAGTATTTGATAAATGCCTAGATAGTCAAAACATGAGAATTGTTGCTAATATTGATTATATTGACATATATTGATATAGATTAAAATCGAAAGAAAGCGATAAACATTGTATTACACTCAAGAGCATGAAGTTAAGGTATGTGAGGCTACCTCTCTACGTGTGGGAGCCTTATTAATCATCCCCACACCCTGTTCATAGATATAGAGATTATGCCATAGTTCATGAAAAGTCTAGAACTTCTATATTTTGAGAATATAACTTCATAATTGTTCATAATTATCACTTTGAATATTGTGAACTCATTACGTAATCAGTATAGACTCGTGTTCAATATTCCACGAGTCTCAGTTATGACAATTCAGTTTATTATCAAAAGATAATGCTTCAAACTTCATAATAAGTTTATAAACACATGACTCAGTCTAGCTCTATTAAGTATTCCAGTATCATGTCTCAGTATAATTCAGTATTTCAGTATCATACATTACAATATAATTTTCAATTTTTTTTATCTAAATGTTAAATGTTGAACAACTATAACTTTGCCCAAGGGCACAGTCTCATGTATATGTATACTTGGCCAAGGCCATTAATAGACGGACTTATCTGGCCAAGGCAATGGATTCGTGCAATTATTATTGGGCCAAGGCCCTGGATTTACTTTCAGTTATCAGATAATTTCGCATTCAACATAAAGAATATCATGATTGTAGTTTCAATTATAGTTTCAACTTCTATTTCTTCATGCAAACATGTTTATTGATTTGGGTTTGGCACACCCCCTAGTTTGGAGTGTGACAAACATGGTATCAGAACAGGTCAATCCTAGGTAATCTATGAGTCGTGTCTACTAGATTCTTTTTTATGAGTGTCTTGTGCACCACATTTATAATATAACGACCCGTTCGGTCATTTTTAGCTAAAGACCCTTATTTACCTATTTTACTCTTCTTGTGGTCTCTATGTAGGGTTTGTGATGCGCAGGGATGGGTGGTACGAATTCCGAGGTCCATTTTCGTGGGTTTGACTCGAAGTTAACTTTTGGCTAGATGGGTTAGTTTCTGGGTTCCGTCACTTTCGGTAGATTCGGAGGGTTATTTATTACTTAGTCGAGTCATTGGTTCGCTTCCTCAAGCAATCGAATGTATTTTGTGGCCTTATTTATAAAGTTTAGATTTTTGGTTTATCTCGGGCGATTCTTTAGAAAAGTATGCCTTAGCTCGGTTATTTATGAAATGTGAGGATACGAGCTAGTTCGTAGCATTATTTACCATAAATGAGCATATCTGGTTTGTGTCCGGGGGGGGGGGGGGTTTCGGGAGCATTTCGGTGTTGGCTGATTTTTCATTTGTTGATATCTGGTGTCTGCCGCTATGGAGAGAGGTTGGCTTGTTGAAGCGAAATCTAGGTGATGGGTAGTTTCTGCTGCAATGAAGTTGTGTCTATCGCGGCAAGGTATGAGGTGTCAAGTGACCTTCGCTTCGGTAAAAGCTTTTCCACCGCAGCGGGTCCGCTCCAATGAGCCTTAAGAGCAATTTCCTTCCCAAATTAGGTCAGAATTTTCTTTCCCAAATTAGTCCATCTCGATACCAACGTCGTTTGAGAGTATAACTAGAGTCTTAAGAGCAATTTCCACCCTTGGGTCAGAGTTTCCTTCATTAGTTAGTTTAAGTTTATGATTCTAAGTTTATTAATGGTGGTTTAGCATATTATTTGAGTTGGGGAAGATGAGTTGTGCATTTTGTGAGAATAAGAGAGCTATATGGGTGATTTTAATTGAGATTTATGAATCAAATGGTGTTAATATCATGAATTAGGATTGGATTAATGATAGATTATCATGTTATGAGTCTTAATTTGATTGTAGAAGCATGTTTTCAATTGAGGGAAATTTCTACGATTTTAATTGGGGCTTTTGATTATTGTTCAATTAAGGTATCAAATGTGAATAGATTTTCAATTAGCTCTAGGATATGACTACCTAGTATGTAATAATGGTTTTTATGTAATAATGTTCGGGTCTTGGTAGCGTGGACCCGGAATGGGTATTTAAAGTCTTGTTTTGTTGTGTTAGCTTTATATTAATGATGTAATATGCGTGAATATACTTCAATTATCACGAGGCACAAAAGAAGGGCAAGGCTATCACCAAGGATTGATTTTAAAGCGCACCTACTTGGTTTTGAGGTAGGCTACATTTTAGTTTTTTAGACTCCGATAGAAGTACGTAGTAGTTATAAATGTTAAAGGGTATTGGACGTGTTTTGGGGTCCCACTCAAATGGTTGTGATGAACAATTGAGTGAGTACTTGTATTAAACTGTGATGATTAGTGATTTGGGGGATCAACCTTATGTTATTCTGACTGCTGTTATTTGGGCTTGTCGTCATTATGTGGGCTCCTCGCCATATTTGATATTGTTGTGTTTATTCATCACACGTGCTTTGATATGATATCACGTGTATTGGATTATATGTATGTTATTGAACTTTTAAAATCATGTGATATTTCATCTCCTTACTTGGTTGCATCTCATTATATCATGATATCTTGCCTTATATTATCATTTTTATTAATACACTCATGGTTCTGTGATATTAATATGAGAGTGGTATGGATATGATGTGGGCCCAAGAGGCCAAAAAGGTAAGAACACTTATGAGATTATGGCAACATTGAGATGATGATAATATGGATGGCTCGGGTTGCACGCCGCAACAGATATGGATACACAGGGAACGGAGTTACACGCATACAACATGATATTATTTAGACAAATGAGTCTGGGCTCTAGCTAGATTCGTGTGTGGAATTTCGGCTGACTAGGAGTGGTATATGGACTTCGAAGGTCCCCTATGGGTTAACAGATCATAATTAAACCTTGACGTACTGTATACCAGGTTGAGAAAGGTACATTGCATATGTATTGCATTCATATCATATACACATCTATACATTGATTAATTGTGGTTTGATAATGTGATATGGTTAGTTATTGGAACTTGGGTGAAACTATGATTTACATGAATTGAATTGATTGTATTAGATCGAAATGGTCGCTATGATTGTGCTTGTCTCTGTGAATACTTGGAAATAATGATTATGCTGGTCTCTATGAACACTTGGATAAATGGTTGAGGATGTTGAATTGATTTGGTTATCGTGGATGGCTTGCTTTCTTATGTATAGGTTTTTGGGGTTTAATAATTGTAAGTATATGTGTGTGATGTCAACTACTAATGTGGTCGGAAATATATATTATGCCATGACTTTTGTCGAGGTCCAGGGAATTATGTGCATTTGTGTGTTGTCTGGTAATTGATCGTGTAATTGGGTAACAAGTCTAGTAAGGAATATGTGATAAGTGTCACTAGTGGAAAGGTAGATGTAGAACGATCTATGTGTGTCAGATCATAACTGTATCGAGACTTAACTAAGTGTAAATGATAAGGTTAATAAAGGAGTTAACGTCATCATGTTTAGCTAGGTGTAACACTCTTGGAAGCGTTCTAAAATAGTTGTTGTAATGTAAGTCTGACTCATTTATTTCGTATGATAAGTTGGGCAAGTGGGGTTAAGCTTGAGTATGACTAGAATAAGAGAGTACTAGTCGGTGGGTACTATGATAATAAGGTCCCTGTATATGTGAATAGATTGATTGTACTTGACTGTGATTGGTACCTTATGTGAACAATGTGACTTGATGAATCAGTTAATTGATATGTGTACAACATGACTTATATGGACTATTGAACTGTTTAGCATAGGTTTATCTGGTGTCAACTTGATATTTATCTTTGTTACGTATCTTTCATCATTGTCAGTATTTGATGTCTATGGAAGTAAGTTGTGTACTCATGCTATACTTGTAGCATCTTTTCTGATGCAAATACATGTCCCTCTGCCAGTTCGTGATCTCGAATTTGAGTTTGAGTAGGTCGACTTCCAGTATTCAGGGTGAGGATATTAACTTTCAGCATACATTGGATGTTTGTTCTCTTTACTCTATCTTTACCTTGATTCGAGAGACACGATTCAGATTTTCAGACTATATAGTTCAGTTTTTGGCTTATGTGGTCTTTTATTCAGACTTGTATCCGTATTAGCTCTCTTGTGTTATTGACCAGATCTTGGAGGGTTATATTTGATGTTTCAGACTTATAATTCTTCCAGTCAAGACTTCGCACACCCAAAAGATGAAAGTTGCGGAGATAAGGATACTAAGATGGATGTGTGAGCATACAAAGAGGGATAAAATTAGAAATTATGATATCAGAGATAGAGTAGGAGTGGCCTCGGTGGAGGATAATATGTGAGAAGCTAGGCTGAGAAGGTTCAGACACGTGCAGATGAGAGACACAAATGCCCAGTGCGGAGATGTGAAAGGTTGGCTATGGATGAGTACATGAGGGGTAGAGGAAGGCCGAGAAAGTATTGGGGAGAGGTGATTAGATGGGATATGGCGCAGGTGCAACTCACTGAGGACATGACCTTATATATGGGGTTATAGAGGACACATATTAGGGTAGAAGGATAGTAGGTAGTCCAGCGTAGTCCTACCTACGCTTACAAACTGGTAGTTATAGTATTATTATTGTAGGCTCGATTAGCCTATAATATTGCCTTATAGTCCCTTGTCGTTTGATTTATATTGCTATGTGTATTTTGTTTGTCTTATTTACTTGTATTAGTTATTGCTTTTTTTTGTTTCTTTCTTTTTCAGAATGCGCTGTCATGTTGTGTGTCTTACTTTGCTTGGGATTGGGCTTTGTCTTGAGCCGAGGGTCTCTTGGAAACAGCCACTCTACCTACCAAGATAGAGGTAAGGTCTGTGTACACTCTACCCTGCCCAGACCCCACATTGTAGGATTGGACTGGGTATGTTGTTGTTGTTGTTGTATATGTAGTATTTGTATTTCTTCCGCTTTTACTTACGTCATATCATGTGAACGATTGAAAGTGGTTCGCCTACCGATGAGATTTTATTGGTGCCACCACGATCTCTGAAAATTGGTCGTGGCATATAAATAAGAGGTTATCAGGCATCTAGGGATGGTTACTATTCTTTCACTTCATAGATCATGCTATAGAGTTGAGTTACATGATTTTGAGTCTAATTCGTGCTCTATTCCTTTTTCAGTCATGCCAGTTACTACGAGAGCTACTGCTAGTCATCGAGCTGATGTTAATAGGGGTGAAGGTACTAGTAATGCCCCACTCATCCAAGTTGATAGACTTAAGGCCCATGGAGAGTCGCACACCCATGTAACATATGTTCCACCTCTACAGAAGGAGATTAGAGGAGGTGCAATACCTTCGGCTCCACAGGATACATTACCCCCAACTCCACCGAATCTGGTTCCCCCAGTTCCTCTGCCCGAGTCTTCTAAGCAGGGCATGTCAAGTGTTGTGTAGTTATTGTCATAAATAGTGGCTTTTCAGTAGTGGAAGATACAGGCTTCCACATGCGTTGGGTCTTCTGATAGTTTAGGGAGCTCCAGGACCCGAGAGTTCTTGGCATTGAGCCCTAGTGTTTATCGGTACTGATCCAGGTGCAGACCCATATGATTTTATTGATCATATGCAGAGGGTATTAAGGGTTATGCATGCTTCGGATATAGAGGTGGTTGAGTTGGCCTCTTTTAAACTGTGAGATATGGCTTGAGAGCGGTCCCGAGGCCCAAATGCATCTCCCACAGTATGGGAGCATTTGTGGATGGTTTTCTTGATTATTACTTCCCATTAAAGGTACGAGAGGTCATGGTAGAGCGCTTCTTAAACCTCAAGCAGAGGGGCCAGAGCATTCGGGATTACAACTTGCAGTTTGATTATTTGGCTAAGAATGTCCTAAATATCGTGGATACGATGAGTGCTAGAGTTCATCGATTTGTATCAGGTTTGGATATGCATCTGATTGGCGAATGTATGATAACCTCCCTAAATAGGGACATGGATATTTCCAGGATACATGCATACACTTAGAGTGTCGAGGACCATAAGCGTCAGCTTCGAGATGATAGAGATGCGAGAGAGGAGTTGACTAAGAGGGCCAGATTAGCTGGGTCTTTCGGGGAAACATCATATAGCTCCAGGCAGCGGTTCCCTAGGCATCCACCATGATTTGCCAATAGTTCTCCATCTCAGTTTTAGTAGGAGACTCCAGTTCAGGCGGTTCCCAGAACCGCATCTATGCCTTATCAGGTCGTTAGGATTTGGAGTCATCTCCGGATGTTGTTACAGGTATATTAGTTTCTTTCAGTTATGATGTTTATCAATTGATAGATCCATGCTCCAATTTGTCCTATTTTACGCCCTATGTTGCTAGCAAGTTTGGGTTTGAACTAGAGTTGTTGTCTAAGTCGTATGAAGTGGCTACACCTGTTAGTGACAGTTTATATAAATTGTACCATGACAGTTTGTAATCATCCTACTTTGGTTGATTGAGCCAAACTACCTATGGTTGAGTTTGATGTGATTATGGGTATGGATTGGTTGGCTTCTTGTTACGCGAATGTTGATTGCCGAACGAAGATTGTTAAATTCAATTTTCTAGGCGAGCCAACCCTTGAATGGAAAGGTAATTCTGCTATGCCTAAAGACAGGTTTATTTCCTACCTGAAGGCAAGAAAGATAATTTCCAAGGGTTATATTTATCATTTGGTTCGGGTTAGGGAAGCAGATATAGAGCCTCTGACCCTTCAGTCGGTCCCTGTAGTTAATGAGTTTCTCAATGTATTTCTGAATGAGCTTTTGGGCATCCTTCCAGAGCGGGAGATCGAGTTTACCATTGATGTACTTTCAGATACGCAACTGATATATATCCCTCCTTATTGAATGGTTCCTGCTGAGCTGAGGGAATTGAAGGATCAATTGAGGGATTTGTTAGAAAAAAGCTTTATCAGGCCTAGCACGTCCCCATGGGGCGCACCAGTATTGTTTGTTCATAAAAATGACGGTTTCCTAATGATGTGTACTGATTACAGACACTTGAATAAAGTCACCATCAAGAATAAATACCCGCTTCCGAGGATCGATGATTTATTCGACCAATTATAGGGTGCCAAGTACTTCTCAAAGATTGATTTAAGATTCGGGTACCACCAGTTAAGGGTATAAAAGAAAGATATCTTGAAGATGGCCTTTCGGAAAAGGTATGGTCATTTTGAGTTTCGAGTGATGTCTTTTGGACTCACTAATGCACCAGCGGCCTTCATGGATTTGATGTATCGGGTCTTCAAGCCATTTTTGGATATCTTCGTGATCATATTTATTGATGATACCTTGGTATACTCGTGGACCGAGGTAGATCATGAAAATTATCTCTGAGCAGTGTTACAAATGCTCCAAGATCGTAAGTTGTACACTAAATTTTCCAAATGTGAGTTCTAGTTGAACTTTGTTGCCTTTTTGGGCCATGTTTTCTCTTTAGAGGGTATCAATGTGGATAATTAGAAGATTGAGGCCGTAAAGAATCGATAGAGGCCCACAACCCCTACCGAACTACGTAGCTTCTTGGACTTAGCAAATATTATCGGAGATTCGTGGAGGGTTTTTCTTCTATCTCCGCATCTATGCCAAGCTTACTTATAAGGCAGCTAAGTTTCAGTGGTCAGATGCGTGTGAGCGCAGTTTTCATGAATTAAAGAACATGCTGGCATCCGTACCTGTGTTAGCTCTTTCCGAGGTACCGATGGGTACATGGTCTATTGTGATGCCTCCCGAATTGGCCTAGGTTGTGTCCTGATGCAGCATGGAAATGTTATAGCATACACTTTGAGGCAGTTAAGAAAGCATGAGTTAAATTACCCAACTCATGATCTTGAGTTGGCGACAATGATCTTTACCCTAAATATATGGCGTCATTACCTAGATGGAGTTCATGTTGACATATTACGAACCATAAGAGTTTACAGTATATATTTTGGTAAAAGGAGTTGAATTTGAGACAAAGAAGGTGGTTTGAACTATTAAAAGATTATGACGTTGATATTTTATACCCACCCAGCAAGGCGAATGTCGTAGCTGATGCCTTAAGCCGCAAGTCAATGGGGATTTTGGATGGTATTGAAGTTAACAAGTTGGAGATAACTACGGAATTACGTCGCCTAACTAGCTTAAATGTGCGACTAGTGGATATGGATGACACATGTGCAGTGGTTTAGAATACGCAACATCATCCCTGATAGCAGAGGTAAAGGCAAGATAGTTTGATGACCCCGATTTGGTCTAAATGAAATAGGGGATTCCCCCGCAAAAGAAGTCGGTATTGGAGCTTACATGAGACGAAATCCGTAGATACCAGGGTTGACTATGTGTGTCAGGCGTATAAGGGCTCCGAGAATAAATTATGGACTAGATCCACCAGTCCAAGTATTCCATTCATCCTGGTTCGACAAAGATGTACCATTATCTCTAACATGTTTACTAGTAGAATGATATGAAGAAAGATATCATAGTATTTATAGCTGAATGCCCGAATTGTCAGTAAGTTAAGATCGAGCATCAGAAACCTAGGGGCTTGATTCAAAATATTGAAATCCCGACTTGGAAGTGGGAAATAATCAATATGGATTTTATCACATGTTTGCCCCGTTCTTATCGAAAATTTGATTCCATTTGGATTATCGTCGACATGCTTACGAAATCAGCCCATTTCCTACATGTTCGCACTACTTTCTCGATTGAGGATTATGTCAAGCTATATATTAAGAAAATAGTTCGATTGCATGGCGTTATGGTTTCCATCATATCCGATAGGGGTGCTCAGTTTATGGCTCACTTTTGGAGGTCGTTTCAGAAAAGGATTAGACACGCAAGGAAACCTTAGCACAACCTTCCATCTGCAGACTAATGGTCAATCCAAGCTTACAATCCAAATGCTCGAGGACAGGTTACAAGTTTGTGTATTGGATTTCAAAGGTAGTTGGATGATCATTTTCCCCTTATCGAGTTCGCTTACAATAACAACTATCATTCCAACATTAAGATAGTCCAGTATGAGGCTTTGTATGGACGAAAATATAGATCCTCGATTGGCTGGTTTGAAGTGAGTGAGGCCAGATTACTAGGTCCCGATTTGGTCCGGCAAGTTGTGGAAAAGGTAAATCTAATCCAAGAGCGCTTATTGACTACCCAGAGTTGACAGAAATCTTATTCAGATGTTCGACGCCGCGATTTGGAATTCACAGTTGATGATTGGGTATTCCTAAAGGTTTCCCTAATGAAAAAGGTTGTGAGGTTTGGCAATAAAGTGAAGCTTAGTCCCAGATACGTCGGGTCATATAAAATTATCTGCAGGATATGCCGAGTGGCTTATGAACTTAAACTACCCTTGGAGTTGGAAGCGGTTCACTCGGTATTCTATGTATCAATATTGCTCAAGTGTATAGGATATCCCTCCCGCATTACCCCCGTGGAGGATGTGTAGATCACCGAGAATTTATCTTATGAAGAGACACATGTAGCCATTATAGATCGTCAAGTTCGGAAGCTTAGAACTAAGGAAGTTGCCTTCGTTAAGGTAATATGGAGGAATAACAATATAGAAGAAATGACTTGGGAGGCCGAAAAGGATATGAAAACTAAGTATCCTTACCTCATCCAAACCGCAGGTTCAAATTAACGCCACATGATATGATTTTCCTTACTTTTGCGATATAGTAGCCTTACTTTGTATTCTATATACCTTGTTCAGGCGATCACAACAACCAAAGCGGAACCAAAGCAATACAAACTTAAATATGAAGATGTATAAGGTGCGTTATAGCTAACTCTTACATTTATTGATATAGTGATAGTCGTATAAAGCCAATGATATAGTATATGGCCCTGTGTGGCCTTTGTGTGGGTTCTAGATGCTTGGTAGGTTTGGGATAGTCCTATTTATAGAGGAAACTCTACCAAAACTCTATCGAAACCCAAGAGTTAAAGACTCTCAGTCACGTTCCTCAACATCCGAGAACGAATGTTCTTAAGGGGGAAGGATGTTACACCCCCCAATTCTTCGTGCAATCAAACGTATAGTTAGTACTTTTGAGCTCCGGCAACCCAAGACCCTTCCCAACGGTCACATCTGAATTATATGAGTATTACAGGGGTATATAGAAGGGTGGAAGTCAATTGGATCAAAGGAAGTGCATCTCGGCAAAGATTAACGAAAATAGGGTGATACGCTAAGAATTTCGCCTCACAGAAGCCGATCCGCTTTGCAGATCAGGACATGGATTGAGGCTCTTATTTCCCCTCCTCACTGCCCCAATATGGGTTGGGTTCTATGCACGCGGATGGAGTTCTGCGACATATAACCAGCTACACATCAGTGGCGGTGAGAGGTTCTATAAATAGCCAAGGACTATGGTTTTTCTATTTTATTCCAAATTCGACCCCAACACTTACAAAACTCTCTCAAACCTTTCCTTATGGTTCTTAGGTAATTAAGGACTAATCCCATATCAATTTGAAGGCAAATATTCCATAGATCATGATTTAGAACTTGGAAATCTTCATAGAAGCAAGATGGAGTGAAGAAACTTCTCAATGCTTGGAAAGAAGTTCATAGTACAAGCTTTCTTGGTTGAGTTAAGGTGAGTTATTCATGTCCTTAATGATCTCTAAACATCTCATAGCTTTGTTGAATTTGTTGATAAAGGTAAAATATAATAGTTGAGCTAAAACTCCATGAAAGATTTGTTACGCACCTTGGATTGTTATTGATCAAGTTTTTATATGATCATAGCTTAAAATTGAAAGATATAGTGTTAGAGGTTATGGATTATGTATGGTGTCTTTTGGTTGTTGATGTTGTTGTGTTGCTGTTGCTGTTGCTAATGATGTTATGTTGAAATGAAGTTGATAGCATGGTTGGTTGACATAAACACATAACTAGAGGAGGATGCACTCTAAGTGATCATCGAATTGTTCTAATGAATCAATTCTTAGTTTGTCGATTGTATCTTAATCTAAAACTTCTATATTGTGTAGATAATTGTTCGTAAAGCATTTGGGGGTGAAATATTGTAAACTAAGTGACACATGTATGTAAGGCTATCCCCTTCTTTCAAAAGCATGAAATCCAAAGTATTTATCATTTTAAAAAAGAAACGTCCATAGAACTATTCTATTCGTATATCGATGTCCCTTGTCGGGAGTAGTTTCTTGTTATTGTTGTACTCATAGTCATTGTTGGTTGGATGCTTGTCTATAATATCACAAACCTCTGAGAGGTAGTATTCTAATGAGTTAGTCGTCAAGTCGACCAAGAGTCGTTCTAAAGTAAAGTCGAAGGGTTCGGAGTTCCAAATAGGTCATAAGTGTCATTGTTATCACAGTACAATATCCACACTACCGAACTTATATCGATAGGTAGTTATATACATACATATATATTATTTACACCACTATTGCAATCAGCCGGTGGGAAGTTGTACATGTACATTATACACATCGCACCGCACTATAGTCGATCAAGTAGGCACTTATATATGCATCTATACATACACCTCAGAGCATCACCTAAGGGAAGTGACATATTATACCTCGTGATATAAGCTGAGGCTAGATTATATAACAAAACTGTTATACTAATAGTTTAGTACGGTTTTAGAGTTTCATTGTTCGCCCTATGTGGCACGCAGGTTATCATATTACTTTTATGTTATCCTTTACAGCTTATATTTCATATTGCTATTTACATTTTACATACCAGTACATTTCTTTCATACTGACATCTCTTTTATTGGGGGCGCTGTGTGTTCATGTCGCAGGTTCTGATAGGGGCCCTAATAGACCACCTCAGTAGGAACTGTTAAGTTCAACAATTAGTGAGTAAGCTTCGTCCTTCCCAAAGCTTTTTGCTCAGATGTTGAGTATTTTTTGTTTAGACATGTACATAGTGGGTAGGCCAGGGCCCTGTCCCGACCATATGACAGTACAAGTACTCGTAGAGGCTTATAGACTTGTCTAACATGTACAATTGTGATGTATAGCCTTGTCAGCTAGGTTACCTTTTATTGACTTATGTTATTGCCACGTCGGTCTTATTTATATACATATGTTGGGTTGATTCCTCTTTGTTCACCCTTAGAGGTTGTACTACAGTTTGTCTTACAGATTGTGGTCTTGTCAGCCCTCTCGTAGTGTTGTTGTTTGGGGTGTGATAGGGTTGCCCCTATTCCGAGCACCACACAACTATTTATTTCCTTCAGTTGATTTTACATACTAGTGGAATTCAAATGTACTAACGTCCATTTTGCCCGAGGCCTGCACTTTATGGTGCAGGTAACGATTTTTAGGACGTCACATTTGTATGCTAAGATATCTGGTATCAGCTGAGTTGGTGAGTCCCAGTATTTCGGGGCCTTATAATTTATTTTTCAGTCTTTATAGTTTATTACAGACAGTTAGGTATGTCGGGGACCTTGTCCTGACAAACAGTTAGCATTTTTGTACTCTTCAGACTCTTCATAGACTAGAGTAGTAGTTAGACAGAGTTTATTAGATTTTCATGTTTGTCGTGTTGGCACTTTTACTATATTCAGACTTAGTTCAGTATTTTCTGCACTTAATGATTATTCAATCAGACTTTCAGTAGATCAGCATGTATTAGATTTATTTCCACATTTAGTATGTTTTAATATCACATGTTGATTCAGTCAGCCAATTGGTTCACTCGCTCACATGTAGTCAGGCACCGGGTGTCGTGTTACGTCCATGCCCGGGTTCCTAGCGTGACAGTTAGCTTCCATGCATGCCAACTACAATCAATCACCACAATCTACCTCAAACAACTCAATTAAAGTATGTTTTATCTCAAGGAAATTAATTTCCCTTAATTCGCTAAAAGTTCCTAACTCCAAAGTTTAATTTTCTAGGTTTTTGTATGAAATCCCATTCATTTGGCTTTTCCATAAAGTACACATCACTTTATTTATAAATGTATTTTGAAGTAACATAAAAAAGAAGGGTGAGATATTATTACCTTATAATTCTAAATCCTAGTTTTTTCTCCTTGTTGAATGTTATTAAACCTTTGGATGAATTTCCTATTGATTGAACCCACATGGGTATTAATTTCAATTGTTATAGTGTGAAATCCTTCTTAGTTTAGCTACGAATTGATTCAAAGAACTCGCCTTGAAAGTGTCCATCAATGTTTCCCCCCTTTAGGCCCGAATGCGATGAAGAGAGCTCGCTGCTTCCACCTCTTGAGTTCTATTTCGTTCTTAGGTTCACTCCCATTATCCCCAAACCTTATTCAACTTGCACAACAAATATGTAATCACTTAGCTTCTCTGTGATCTTCCACCCTCATGTGAGTCCATATACTCCTTGAAGTCTCTTTAACTATCAATTAAGCACATAAAATATTAATTATGATTAAAAAAAGTTCACAGGTCCTTACATGAAGGAATCATAATCAATTTGTTAAGGCTCTACAGAAAGGACCATCTCTATATGCTGGAGCTACAATCTTAAAAAAGAAGGAAGGAGAAGGTAACAAATACATAGAGTTAATATAGTAAAATAAGAAATTAAAAGACTTCATTAAAATAATTTGTTTGGAATTTTTTGAAAAGCTGATCATATGTTCTCTCCAGCGGAATAATAGAGAGGCTATACTCATTTCTATACTTGTTGAAGAGATAAAATATAACTAAGATATATCTTTTTTACTAGAGGTTGAATCAATCACCAAAAATAGAGTTAGATAATAAATTAAGATACATTTTGGGAAGATCAAATGTCTATCGAAGAAAAACAAATGAAAAACTTTCATAAAAAATCAAAAGTTGAATCTACATTAAATCTCACCCTTATTCGTCTAATACTATTTCTTTGTTATGAAATATTCTACATTCTATACTTAAGCGACCTTATCTATGCACACATTTAGACATTAATTGGTAACTTTGTTCAAAATTGTTATACATAATTATCATTTAAATTTAAATAGGGACTATGTCATAAATATGTTATTGAAGAGTATATTTTTATTTTAGTTTATAATTAATCATTATAAATTAGTATGATTTGATGTAACCATAGAAGACGAATATGTTTTTAGCACTAAAGAATATGAGTACAAAAGTCGTCTACTTTTTTTTTTTTTTTTTTTTTGACGAAGGAACCCGCAGCCGCTACTCTCTCGAGTGCGCACAGGGTAAACCCCGGACTGACGCAATAGCCTTCAAACCACGTCAGCCGATTAACCACACTTGGCAAGCCATGTGTGACAGGCTCAACCAAGAAGGTTTATGCAGGGGATCGAACTCGTGACCTTGCGGTCCCGTGCTCTACTGCTACACCAACTTGGCTACCCTTGCGGGTTACTTTTATTGCTCTTTGAATGAGAGGTTTGTAATTTTGTATCAGATGTCTAGACTTAATATTAATTCTATTGAGTCATGAGATGTGGGATAAAGTAGGTCGGATATTTGGATTATCTCTTAAACAATGATAGTTTTGTTTAACTATCTCTCCACCCCCTACATAATCTCGTCATCTTAAAACTCTTTTTTCACTCCATAGCAAGTACGTTGATTTTTAATGTTTTTGGTAATATTGTAGAGTCCAACCTGAAAAAAAGAAGTGACATTGTTTTGGTTTTATTTGCTCATATGACAATAAGAAGAAAAAAAACAGCTGTGCACATCTCTTTATTAATCTAGAGTATAGTTTTATACCACCAAATAATTGATGCGACGTGTATAAGTAACTTTAAATATATGCTTTGTAGAACAACCTTTTTTATCTAATTTTACCAAAATTAGATCTTTCAAAGATTTCTACATGTAGCAATAGAGAATCTTGTATGCCAGATATGAAGCACTAAGCCAACTTTGAGATCTCTTGTCTTGTCCAATGAAAAGCTCTAAGGACAAATGTGTTGATAGATCATTTCATTGATATTCTCAGTAGGAAAAGGGATAATTCTCCAACATTATTTGAAAGAATGGCCTCCTCTCTTTCTAAATAGTACTACTTTGACCTATAATCCAAAAATTTTGCTTTGTTTTCGGGAAAAGAGCCAAATATGCTTTTAAAGTAAGTGAAGTTGAGCAAATATGATCTTCGTTAATAGTTTAGCTCACTCATGTTCTTATCGTTTAATAATAGGTTTAAATATGTTCTTAATTTAGTTAGAGCCCCTAATTAATCTTATTAGATGATTAATAAGTGAAATCCTTAAAGTATGCGGAATTGAGTTGATATACCTTTCGTTAATAATTCCATGAATGTACTCAACCAAATCTGTTTTCCTCAAATTTAACCAAATTAAATAATTAGTTTTTTGGCTGACAATCCCCTTCCAACCCCACTATTTTTTTGTAACAATATTTCTCTGCTGAGAAACTCGATTCTTGAGGATTGTTACTATGGCAAGAAACTATTGATTTAGACACTATAATTAAACGTTTAATGCAAGCTCCGTTATTTTTTATTTTTATAATAACAAGATGAAAATTATCTCGTTCTTAATGAGGATACAATTGTAGTGTGGAGAATATGTGAATCGATTGCAAAATACTCAGGAAATTGAAAAGCAAAAATATATTTATAAATTATAATTTTCATCATGGAATATATGAACGTCCGTTACCTCAATATATTGTTTAAATCGTTAGTACGTAAAAAATAATAATATTAACTTTGCTAAACTATTTATATTCTGAATTAGAATTAATGCTTGACTTTGGTTGTTACATAAATACGAGTAGACAAAAAAGATAATTATTTAAAAATGTTAAACTATTAATGAAGAAAATATCTATTAAATTTCGCATACCACATATTTGGCCCTTTTTATTTTCCTATTCTTTGGAGGGTGCTTTGTTGATTCCCTAAAACCGACAAGTTAAAGTTGTTAGAAATTTGCCTTTGGCGGGAGTTGCGTCCGACCAACTTTAACGGCTTAAACACTAGTGTTCCGCATGTTGGAGAATCCGGTTCTTCACACGTGCATAATCTACTAAGTAAGTAGATAACTGTAGGGCCAAGGATCGTCAAATTTCGTTGAGAAATGAAAGAGATATTGGTCCAAAAAGTGAGGTGTTTGAAGCATGGAAAAGTGTGGTATTGAGATCAATTCTCCCTCATCAGTGGAGGAAGAAAGAATTATTTTGTTTATAAGTCTCAAAGTTGGCTTGGGGTTTGGGACCCCAAGAGGTATCCCATGTGTTTAAAGGAGGGAGGACCTAGATGTGCTTCGGTTTGAGGAAAGCCCACACGCGGGTCGCCCGTCCGTCCCATCCGGTCCGGGTCGTGGGTATCTTTTTGGACCAAAATTCTTTCATATGTACAGTTTGGTCCCTGAAGTTTTAATATGTACAGTTTGGTCCCTGGAGTTTCAAGAAAGTCAGATTGGGCAGAGAACAGAACGTCAACTAGCACTCAATTCAGCCATTTATTTTGGCTGAATTACTCTTCCTAAATGTCATCCGTTGCACATCAAATTCATCATTTATTTTGGTGAATTACTACCTCCATAATTGCCATTACTTGGCCAGTAATGGCACTTATGTGGGCAGTTGGTAAGCCTCTCCTTCAACTATATAAAGGACCCTTTATCACCATTGTTGAGCTACGAAAAAAAACACAAACAGACACACATAAACATAAAAGAAATCAGTCTTTCTACTACTTTCCAGCATAATTTCATTACTCAAAATTCTTCACGGTAACACTTGAGTTTCCTTTGCTCATTTGTTCATTTGCTGTTTTATCTTGGAAGACAATTGTCCAGGACGTAGAAAGGATACATACGAGGCAATATTGTCTTAAAGACAGAGTGCAAACACTCGACTCAGCATACCAAAAATTATTCCATTTTATTCTTCAAGTTCTTTGTAATTTCAGTTTATTGTTCAATTGTAATTTCAGTTCTTGTAATACTTAGCAGTTACTTATAATTTCCGTTTCCTGCATCTTTGTAACCAACAAAAGTCTAGCTACTAAAACATAAGCTAAGTTACCACCAATATTTGTGTTGGGGTGGTTAGTATTGCCACATTCTTAATAAGAGGTCTCAGATTTAAACCACGAGAATGGAATCGCCTTTGGTACAAAGTGTTTAACCCCCTAAAGAAGGACTTTCCAGCACAAACCAAATTAATTCGACCACAAAACAAGTACCAAACATTGAGTGATTTATTTTTTTTTATATAAAAAAAAAACTCCCCTCTGTTTAGATGGTTGTTTCTCGTGGTTCATTAATGTACAATATGGTATGTATAGTATGGTGTTGTGTTGTATTGTATTGTATTAATGAACATAATGTTTGGATAGACTGTATCGTTTGTTGTGGTTTCATGATATTTTTATTATTTGGTTTGACTGTATGTTATTGTATAATAACATGTAAGTTTACTAAAATACCCTTAACCCTTAATTACAAACTAGTTTTTATATATTAACAAGATTAAGGTAAAGGATAAAATGAGAACTTTAAAAAATAAGTAGGTGGCGGGAATGGTGGGGGGTAGGTGGTATGGGGGTGGTGGTGGTGGTGAGAGGGTAATGGGTGGTGGTGGGTTGGTGAGGTGGAGGGGGTGGTGGTGAGGGGGTGGGTGGTGAGGGGTCATGGGTGGTGGTGGGGTGGGTGGTTGGTAGAGGGTGGTGGTGGTGATGTGTCGTGGATGGTGAGTAGTAGTGTGGGGGTTGGTGGTTTTGGTGTGATGAAGGGGTGGGTGGTTGTGTGTGGGGGTGGGTGGGTGGGTGGTAGGGTGGTGGTGGGGTGGGGTTGGATGGGGTGGGTGGATTTGGGTGTGATAAAGGTGGATGGGGTATAATGGGAAAATAAAATACATAATTTCGCAAAAATCATTAAATTCGTAGTTATAAACAACTCTACTTTTTCATGGTTATTTAACCACGGGATTACAACGAGTTTACAACACTATATAACATAATTTCAAGAATAATGAAAACAAACATGGTTTCATAAAAAATAATACAATAATGAACCACGGAAACAACCATCCAAATAGGGGGTAAGTTTCAAAGGCAATGGTTTTAAAATGACTTTCGGTTATATGATTAAAGCGTTTAACTGTTATTGATACTTAATCGATATTTACTTTATGTACTATCAATGTTGTTGAAAAATATTAATTTGAATCGTTAAGGTAAACACAAGTACTTGAAGACTTGAACCAAACAAAATGTGAACTGTCAAGGAACCACAAAAAGAGTTATGAATTATTGATTAGTCGTGGACTCAAGTCTTCCCATTGACAAGTGACAACTACTAAATTAGAATAGCAAATATCATTAATAAAATAGGAAGGTTGAAAGATTTGGTAGTTTGAGTTCCATGTAGTGTTGTTGTGGTTAACATCTCTTCTCTTGGTCCGCTTTTAAAATGGAGAAATTACTAATAGAAAGTGTTTTTTTTTTCAAAAAAAATTATGTGACATAAATGTGAATTCAGTAAGTAATTTAAAGATAAAAATAAACTACTCTTCAGATGGTGCACCAACAAAGAAGAGAGAGAAAGGACTAGCAAAGATTTATAGTGGGATAGATAAAAAATTTCATCCTTAATGATAAATCTCTGGTTTAAACTTTGTGCATGAAAAAATCATATCAGGAAACATTTTCCCCTTAAATGAACTTTATGCAGACACGAATTAAAATTTGTCCGGAGCTTCAATACTGAAAGACTATACATGATAGTCCTTTATATCGGCCGTATATGGCCCATGTAAATTTGTATATTTACTTATCATAATTATTAAAATTCTTGTACATGTATAATTATGGTAGTAATCTTGTATTAGAAAAATGTAGTAGTCTTGTATAAGGAAAAGGTAGATTTATTTTCCATAATTACATATTGTATATCATGTATATAAATCTTTTCATTAATGAAAATAATCAAGTGGATTATTCTCTTTCATGGTATCAGCAGTATAGGGGAAAATTTTCCTTCTCAAAATATCCTCTCTTCCACCGCCCTCTTGGCTTCCGAACCTCGGCCACCGGCCGACCACTCATCCCTTCACATTTTTTTTCGAATCCCTAATTATCCTCTTGTTCTTTCATTATGTCTACCTCAAAGAATACATTTCATCCTGCCCTTGCAGTCTCCAATATCAAGAACAACATCCCTATCGTTCTAGAAATGGAAAACGTCCAATACGCGACGTGGGCAAAATTATTTAAAATTCACACAAAGTCTAATAGGGTCCTCCATCACATCATCACACCGGAGAAAGGCAAGGAGAATGTGCCTACCATCGATGATGAAATAGAGTTGTGGAAAACTCTTGATGTTACGGTGCTCCAATGAATTTATTCCACCATCTCTACAGATCTCTTACAGACTATTATCGAGCCCAACGCCACGGTAGTGGATGCTTGGAACAGGCTGCGTGATATCTTCCAAGACAACAAAAATTCTCGTGTCGTGACCCTCGAGCAGGAATTCTCCCACATTAATAGGGAGGACTTTCCGAACGTCTCAACCTATTGTCAACGGCTCAAAGAATTGTCGCATCAACTCAAAAACGTTGGCGCGCCCGTCACTAATGATCGTCTCATTATTTAAATGGTTGCAGGCCTCTCCGAGACGTATAATGGTGTTGGAACTCTTCTTTGTCAAAGCAATCCTCTCCCACCGTTCTACCAGGCACATTCCATGCTCACCTTAGAAAAAGCAGAATTGGCTAAAAAGGCAGCTAACAGAGCAAATTCTACTATAATGGTGGCCACATCCCGTGAAACTAATGACTTTCAATCATACTCCAAAAATTATGATCAAAATCGTAATAACGGGGGTGGCAAAAATGGTCAAAACCGTGGAAACAATCGCGGTGGTGGATGTGGCGGTGGCAAAGATGGTGGTCACGACGGCAATAACGAACGGACCGGCGGCAGTGGCGGTCAGCAGGGGACCGGGCCACTGAACCCTTGGCAGGCTTGGGTCGTTGGGCAGTGGCCCATGTCGGCCCCCTGCCTAGTTCCTTCATCAGCTTGGGCCGTCGGCCAGGAGAGGCTCAATGGTCAAAACAGGCAGCAACCAACTGGGCTATGGCAGCAGGCTGGCCTTCTTTGGCTTCAACCTCAGCAGGCCTTCGTTGCTGTGGGCCCAGTAGTAGTCCCGACCCACACAGATATCGAGGTAGTAATGCATGCACTTGGATTAAATCCCCCGGATGCAAATTAGTACATGGACATTGGTGCTACCTCTCATATGACGTCCACACCAGGTAATCTCCCGTTTTATTTCAATTTGAGTAAAAATCGTGGCATAATTGTTGGTAATGGTAATTCAATTCCATTTCGTGGTTATGGTCACATAAATTTATCTCCCCCGAACCCGCCTTTTGCCTTGAAACATGTCATTCATTCTCCTCACTTAATTAAAAATTTGGTGTCTGTTCGAAAATTTACAACTAATAATTGAGTTTTTGTTGACTTTGACTCTTTTGGATTTTTTGTGAAGATTTCACAAAGGGAATACCTCTAATAAGTTGTAATAGTCGGGTGAGCTCTATCATATCACTACCACCACCACCACTATCACTAATCAAGCCACACCGTCAACGTTTGCCGCTTTAGCACCTTCCTTGTGGCATGCGTGTTTGGGCCATTCGGGAGTGTCTGTTTTTTCCTCTTTTAAAAATAATAATTTTATTGATTGTAATATTACACGTAGTACTAATGTTTGTCCTTCTTGTCCGCTTGGGAAACATGCTAGATTACCGTTTGTAGCATCTACTTCTAGTACTTTGATGCCATTTGATATTATTCATAGTAATTTGTGGACATCTCCCATTTTGAGCTCTTTGGGCCATCGTTATTATGTGTTATTTTTGGATGATTATTCTAATTTTTTGTGGACTTTTCCGTTGTCTAAAAATTTCAAGTTTTTCCACATTTTTATCGTTTAGTGCATTCATCCGTACCCAATTTGAATGGAAAATTAAAAGCATTCAATGTGATAATGGAATGGAATTTGATAATAGACCGTTTCAGAAATTTTGTAACGCTAATGACATATCTTTTCGATTTTCTTGTCCTTATACGTCCTCACAAAATGGAAAACTGAAAGAAAAATTCATACCATAAATAATATTGTTCGGACTTTAGTATCCCATGCTTCATTACCACCTTCCTTTTGCATCATGCATTACAAATGGCTACTTACTTTCTTAACATACTCCCTAGCAAAGGATTAGCAGACCAATCTCCACTAAAAATTCTTTATCATAAAGATCCTTCGTATTCCCATCTTAGGGTGTTTGGGTGTTTGTGCTATCCTCTACAATTAACAAACTTCAAGCCCGATCTACCGCTTGTGTCTTTTTGGGTTATCCATCTAATCATCGTGGTTACAAATATTTTGATTTATCCTCTAATAAAATCATAATTAGTCGTCATGTTATTTTATTATGAAACCCAATTTTGGTTTGCTAAATTGTGTAATTCGTGTCTAATTCTTATAATTTTTTTGGATGATGGGCTCTCACCATATGTTGTCCACCATTTAGTCCAACAAACCCGCGACCCAAATCGGCCAGCAGACCCACTACATGCTGGCCCAATTGATTAGTCTCCAGATTATGTTTCTCAGCCAGCAGGCCCATTAAATGTCCCTCCGGGTCCAGTGTCTCGGCTAGCAGGCCTCACTACATGGTGGCCCAATTTCAACATCTTTGGCCCAGTCCTCATTCAATCCAGTCTGTCAGCCAGCAGGCTCACTGTCTGCTGGCCAATCTCGTGACATCCCTACACCGACCCACCTCTAGCCCACTTCTATTCTGAGTTAAGGGCCCGTCACTCGTATCCAACATGATATTTTTAAACCAAAACAATATTTTAATCTCAATTTTAATGTCACTAAATCACCCTACCACGTAACCCAGTGTCTGCCCTTCACGATCCGAATTGAAAACTGGTCATGGATGATGAATATAATGCTCTTATTGAAAATAAGACGTGGGAGTTAGTGCCCCGTCTGCCTAGTGTCAATGTTATTCATTATATGTAGACTTTTACTCATAAGGAAAAAATTGATGGATGTTTTGAGAGGCATAAGGCCTGTTTTGTAGATGATGACAAAACTCAACAGGTTGGCGTGGATTGTGGAGAGACATTTAGTCCAGTGGTCAAACTGACAACTATTCGCACTGTTCTCAGTCTGGCTCTCTCGAAATCATGACCCATTCATCAGTTGGATGTGAAAAATGTTTTCTTACATAGTGATCTCAAAGAAACAGTTTACATGCATCAGTCCTTGGGTTTCAGAGACCCCGATCATCCTAACCATGTCTGTTTGCTGAAAAAGTCCTTGTATGGACTAAAACAAGCCCATCGGGCTTGGTATAATTTGCAGATTATGTGTCTACTATTGGGTTTCCTCACTGCATGTCTGATCATTCTCTGTTCATCTATCGTCGTAGTACTTCTCTGGCAATTATTCTGTTATATGTGAATGATATTATATTGACTGCCTCTTATGATAAACTGCACAAGTTTATCATGCCTCTTCTCAGGTCCGAATTTGCTATGAAAGACTTGGGGGCGTTGAGTTATTTTTTGGGTATAACTGTAACTCGTCATGCAGGTGGTCTATTCCTATCCTAGAGGAAGTATGCAGATGAGATTATTGAACGGGCTGGCATGTCATTCTGTAAGTCATCTCCTACTCCGGTTGATACCAAACCGAAGCTGAGTGCTAAGCACACCTTACGAGGATCCCTCCCACTATCGCAGTCTTACAGGGGCTCTTCAGTATCTTACTTTCATGAGGCCCGATATTACTTATGCAATGCAGCAGATGTGTTTATTTATGCATGATCCGATGGACGAGCACATGCATACTCTTAAACGCATTGTGTGTTACATTCAGGGCACTATTGATTATGGTTTGCACTTATATCCATCCTCCGTATCTACTCTCGTATCTTATACATATGCTGATTGGGGTGGATGTCCAGATACTAGACGTTCGACATCTGGTTATTGTATGTTTCTTGTTGATAACTTGGTCTTTTGATCGGCTAAACGTCAGGCTACTTTATCGCGATCCAGTGCGGAGGCCGAGTATCGAGGGGTAGCCAATGTAGTGTCTGAGTCATGTTGGCTGCGTAATCTCTTATTAGAACTTTACTTTCCTATTCAGAAAGCTACATTGGTCTACTGCGATAATGTTAGTGCGGTCTATCTCTCTGGAAATCTGGTCCAACATCAACGCACTAAACATATCGAGATGGATATTCACTTTGTTCGCGAAAAGGTAGCTAGTGGACAAGTACATGTCTTGCATGTCCCTTCACGGTACCAAATTACTGACATTTTTACTAATGGTCTTCCCTTAGTTCTGTTTGAAGATTTTAGGTACAGTCTCAGCGTACGACAACCGCCCGCTATGACTGCGGGGGTGTGAAAGACTATACACGACAGTCTTGTATATCGGTTGTATATGGCCCATGTAAATTTGTATATTTACTTACCATAATTATTAGAATTCTTGTACATGTATAATTATGGTAGTAATCTTGTATTAGGAAAAGGTAGATTTATTTTTCATAATTACATATTGTATATCATGTATATGAACCTTTTCATTAATGAAAATAATGAAGAGTATTATTTTCTTTCAAATACGGATATTAGACAATGAATGAAAAAAAAAGGAAGGGGAAAATGATGATGAGAAGTGGTCAAATAATCACAACCAACTGAAATAGGATTTTTTAAAATCATTAACTACAAAAAATCTGTATTTTAAATGTTATTAGAATTATATAATTGATTTTAGAAGATATAGTTGATTTTAGAAGAATTCTATTCTGAATACTTAATAATCAAGTAAAACAAAATGTCAACATTTCATCTCCTTTTTGTTTAAGGATAAGTATGCCTTTCTGATTACACAAAAGTATTTAGAGAAAATATTACATCTTGACTGAGGTTTGAACAAATGGCTAGCTATATTAAAACATTATGATATCTGTGTGCATGAAATATAGGATTATATGGCTATTTGGAAATTCAACTCATCCAAGGCACATATAATACAAGGTTATGTCAAAAAGATCAATTTTCACTTATTAAATTGAACATTAGAAACATTTGACGTTGGATGTGATATCCTGATTTATAAATTAATTTTCATATTATTTATTCTAATATCTAATACAGATCACGAGGATAAATTAATTTGACATTTAATAAGTTCTTTTCCTAAATTTTTCGGCGGTACATGCACGTAATATGTATTAAAAATGAACTCAAATAAATGTATACTTATTTCTCTACATACATGATACAACTAATGAAATTGCCAAGCGGCTGAATTATTTGAGTGATGCATGTGGAATTTGTATTTGGGGGTTTAGTTTGTAGAACATATGTTATTTTAATAATTTTGTTTTCAATCAGTGTGAAAAATGCGTCGTCTTAGTTGGTTAGATTTTGCAAGAAATTAATGATGTTTATATTTGATGGCATTAATAGATTTTAAATTCTAACAATATTCTGAATTTGCACACTTATTTAAACAAAGCTTTAGTGTTATGTGTCATATTTGAAAAGTTACGAATATTTGGTATTTTAATCAAGAAAAATCTTGAATCAACACAAATTGTTTCTAAGTCATTATTTGATTATGATGGATTTAAATATCATAAAACATCTTGTTCTTCCTTTGTGATCACTTTGATTAATATTCATGTGTTAATGTAATTCATTTTCAATATGAAATTTTATTATTTATGCATGTTGGTTTACAAATTAACTCGATAATGAGAAAGACAATATGATTGAAAAAGTTTTTTTGTGCTCATATAAAGATTGTAATAGTTATGAATAACTGTGAAAGATTGTATCACACTTATGAATTTTTAGTTTAATATTGAAAGAAATAATCCCCTTCCTTATTTTCATTAATTGAAAGACTATTTATACAAGTTACATATTTTCATAATAGGAGAATTCTATTCATATTCTACTCCTAAAACCTTATTCTACTTGAATACTAACTATACATTTATGGTAATACAATTATTATGGTAAGTGTACAATACTAATTACATTACAATATTACCTAAACTAGGAGACTAAATATTACCTAAATATATCTCTATATACGGTAATTGCAAGGGAGAATCCGAGATCACTATACACAATATACACATGTATATTGTGTATATTTAACAAATATACTGGGAAAGCCATAATTGTTGAAGTTTTAACAATAAAAAACCTCTATAACAAGTGGTTCAAAAGAAATGATTGAAAGTTTGTAATTGATGCTATTTTTCAAAATACTATTACGTCTTAAAAATGCACATGATTATAAAGATATTTAAAATATGCCTTTTCCTTTGATCACGTTGATTTTATATATAATTCTTAAAGGTGCAATATAATTGCACATATTTTAGCTAGATTATGTACTTTTTTGTTTTAACTTCATCAAGTGAAATTAATCCTTTGGATGTTTATCTTGTCCTTCAACAATAGTAGGGGAAAAATCAATTATTTTATAAAATAAAACATATTCCAATATTTATATGGTTTTCACAGTCCACAATATTGTGATACGCTAAAAAAATTGTGGTGTCCATCAATTTGGCCATTGCTAGATCTATTCTATACTCTTAATTTTTTTAAAAAAAGAGAAAATACGCAACTCCATCATACATATAAGACAGATATAGGTCTTTAAACATCCCACATTTCCCATATTCCAATGTTTATTTCATCAAGATTTGACCTTTTTGATCCATGATCATTCCCTAAATTTGGGATTAAAGTCAAAGGGTGTATTATTATTATTATTGTTGCTGAGCTGGTAGAGAAGAAGATGCTATATTTGGAGCAACTAAAGTGTGTTGTTGCTTTCTGCTCCATAATTTGGATTTGAATGCAGGAATAGTTGATTATATATTGTGGGTATTGATTGTATATATAGGTTCAATTACAAAATGGCAGGTTGTGATATGGAGCAACAACAAGACCTGTCACCAATTCAACAAGGGTTTATGCAGAAATTCAGGCTCTATCAAACACAGTCGGTAATAATGCTTAACTTATTTTAGGCTTAATTAAGAAAATGAGGTATATAGATTGATGATCAGAAGTAGTGAAAGACAGTCCAAAAGTTGAAATTCCCATTGCATTACACTAGTTTGAATCTTAGTGGACGATTGATCACTTGATTTAGCTAATTGGATCAACATCTTGTGATATACTTCCCTCTAAGATAATACTAATAGTAATTCAGTTTATAGAGTGCCACTTTGCTTTATATTTGATTATGGTAATTAGTATTGATTCATAGGATATTTCCTTAAGCTAACTATTATATGGAGTTCATTTGCCGAATTTGAAATGCCTCCACAAGCTGGCATGTATTGTTTTGTTAGTACCTTCTTCCTCGACAAACACTTTTAATTACTTTCTATAACCTGTTAACTAATTTGTTTTGGCTGCTGAGGCAACCTTTAACTTGCGTACTCAATCTTTCCCTTACCAATTAAAAAGAACTTAATATTTCTTATTTAAGATCAGCCTGAGTGTAAATGCTGCTAAGCAGCGATAGGACGCTTTTCCATCCTATGCGGTCATCAAGTTCGCAGATATTTGACTATTCGATGGCAATTTTTTTTTGATAAGGTAAGATTTTATTAATAAAGTATCAAGCTGGTACAAAAGGAAACAGGGCTCATACAAAGATCAAGCAGACAAGCGATCACTCTTTCTGTCCTAACAAATCCATGTATTGGTCCATACTAACTAACAGATTCCTATTACACCAGAAAAACAGATTATGCAAACACTTATTCTTGACTCTAGAGATGTGAGTTTTACGTCCTTCAAAACATGCTTTGTTCCTCTCCAGCCATAGGGTCCAAAATATGCAAAGTGGGATGGTCTTCCAAATTTGCTTCAGCCTTATGGGAACCTTTAGAAATTTCCAACTATCTAATAAACTCCTTACATCTCTGGGCATTACCCATAAGATGCCCGAAGGTTTAGAAATAGTTCTCAGCACTGTTTAGAGAACCTGCAGTGAAGAAATAGGTGATCTACTGATTCCAAGTCATCTTCACATAAGTAACATCTGTTGCATTCTATATGTGCACATATCAATGTTTATTGACAAGATAGATCACATTGTATTGGTGCACAGTTCGATAAAATATATGCGGGTGTATCTGGCAGAAAGTAGTTTCCTGATGACCTGATCAAAGAGCAATGAGTATTATCGAAGGATCGCACGTGTGTGTATAGTGTGGTTGGGGTCCATTGCCGTAGTCCTCTTTGTTTTGTATTATTTCCATTTTCTCTCATTAAAGTTATTGACATACTTTTCTTCTCTGGTGAAAAACTTTGTCGCAGAAATTTTACATGATAGGAAGGGACAAGAGTAGAGCATACTGGAGAGTGTTGAAAATTGACAGGACGGAGCCTTCTGAGCTTAACATACGTGAAGATTCAACCACCTATACTGAACGTGAGTGCTCTGACTTGTTGAGAAGGATACATGAGGGGAACAAGTCTACAGGGGGTCTGAAATTTGTCACTACCTGTTACGGCATTGTTGGTATGTGAATTCTTGAGTATAACTTTTCTGATGCGAGAGGCTCCATTCTTCTGATTTCATTTATCTCTATGCTCTTTGTTAGGGTTCATCAAATTTCTGGGGCCTTATTATATGCTGCTTATCACTAAAAGGAGGCAAATTGGTGCTATTTGTGGTCATACTGTGTATGCAATCACTAAGAGTGAAATGATCCCACTTCCAAATGCCGAAACAAGGTCAAAGATGGTTAATTATAGGAGTGAAAAAAGGTTTGTCTTTTTCTATGTTTGGTTTCTCTTTCTCTGATATGGATGTTGTATATGGTCCATGACTTTTAAACTTTTTGAGTCATCTATATATTTTGATTCTTTTTGTTTGATTTACTGGTGGAAATTGACATTTTTTACTCAAATGTAGAAGATTGGGCTGCAAAATATTAGAATATTGAAATGAGTTTGAAAGCTTTCACTTCCTGCAAGTGTAGCAGGAGGTTAGGCACCATCTACCTCTCTCAGTTCCCCTGCATTGGTGGTACACCCTGGTTAATTGCTTTCAAACCAGTTTGCTGCACATCACACATTCTCTCGATGTTTCTTACCTTGTCTACTGCACAATTATGAGATTCAGGTCCATATTGAACCATAATCAATGTCATTGGTTCATCTGTCAATGCAATATCATGTTTATTGTCTTGAAATGAGCTAGGCATGGTCTGCATTAAAAGGCATAACTTTTTCTTAGCCTTAGGTGTTAACATCTCTAGCTATTCTTGCTTATTTGACAGCTAGAATGTGGTGTTTCTGTTGAGTGTGTCTGAGTAATTATGCCATTTTCAGTTTGGGAAGAGTTCATGCATTAAGGGATTATTTGGTTATTGGGATTAGAAAAATAATGTCATATAAAATTTGGTAGTCTGTATTGGGTTTGGTTGATGCTTCGTTTCTGGTATAAGCAATACTGGTATAATTTTATACTGCAATTCTGGCATCTTTTTATGATTGAGTAATTTGTCTGGAGCCAACTCTTTGGGCCAACCGTAGCTTTCGAAACTTGGGGATGACCCATGGGGCAATTTCGGCATTATTTTATATATACCGAATTAAACACGGTTAACTTATATGAGGATTAGCTTTACGAGGATAAAGAACCTAAAAGACCAAAATAACATTGGTTTCATCTTCTTACTTTTGATTTACTTTAAAACTGAGGATAAAATTTTAAATTTTTGTGTTCTGCGCCATACATCCATTTTTAATGCAATGAACCAAACGTCCACCAAAAAGCATGCGCACTGTGATTATTAATCTTTATAGTACAATCTCTACATAGTAATCGCCATATAACTTTGTCCGTGAACCAAACAAACTTTAAAGGTCTGTTTGGGAACTTAGATGTTGGACTGGATCTAATTTGATCTTATAGTCTAATCTAGTCAAATTGAAGTTGATCTGGATCTACTCCAATTTGTCTTTAATCTTTAATATAAGCTGGATGTTAATATTAATGTGGGGAGGTGGCAGGTACCAATGGAATAATTGAAGTGCGCGCAATAGCCCGTACTCCATCATCATAAAAAAAATGGCCGTGATGCTCTACTAGCATGTGGGCTGTATAGAAAGAGAAAAATGGGAGTGCTTTCGAAGGGACACAGAATGATTTTGTATATTTTTGAGTTTTACCTCTTATCCCTTTTTTCTTTGGGTGTACTAATGGTTCCAATTTATATAAAAGACTGGGTGTCTTTCCTAGAGAATCATATTTCTTTGTAGGTTCTCTACTTCTTGGTATACCGCTTATAGACAAGAGTTTTTCTTTCCATTAGCAGTAAAATTATTTTTCTATTTCAAGAAAAAAGTTAATTAGGAAATTCTCAATCCTGTATACAAATTATGTTTTCTGATTTATTTTTTCAAGGTTTGCAATTTGTTAATCTGGTATGTGGTACTAAACTATTTTAGGATATGACGGAGACAATATATGCATGCACATCCGATGTCTTCTAATTATATAGGCATGTGAAGTAACGGAACATCAAAACTGAATAAAATAAGACTCTTATTTTGGGAAGACTTGATCTGGATTTAAGGTCCTTTGGATTGAGATTCCCCTCTTACCCCAGAAAAAGAAAAGGGAAGGAAAAAGCAGATTTACAAAATTAACTGATGTTTACTTTTGCTTAATTTAGTTTGGGAGGTTCCTAGTCATCTAGTTTTCTTTAGGCCTTCCTTTGTTTACTATTTGTTTGATAAGGTAAAACTGAACTGTAATCCTTTGTTTACTATTTGACTGTTAATTTTGGGTCTATGGAGGGAAAACATTGATGATGACTAAGAAAGTATCGTGCTGGTTTGAACAAAAAAAAGAAAAGAAAAAGAGTACCTCTCTCTCTCTCTCTAAGATGAGGGCAGGTTTGATGGGTTTCCACAAGATTATAGGCCTTTGTACGTTTCTGTTCATTTCAACCTGTATTAGTTTTATGATTGGTTCGTCTTGATCTGCTCATGGTATAGGTACAGGAAACTCCTTTGCATGGTGGACCTTACAAAGGACTTCTTCTTCAGTTACTCATACCATGTTATGAGAAGTCTACAGAAGAACATGTGCAATAATGAGACTGGACCAGACCTGTATGACACCATGTTTGTCTGGAATGAATATCTGACAGGTGGAATACGAAATCTCCTTCACAACACTATTTGGACAGTGGCAATGGTTTATGGATTCTTCAAGCAGGTGAATCGTCTGGTATTTAAGATTAATTTACATTGATTCTCACTCTTGTGGAATATATAGCAGAGAACCAAGAAAAGGCCTACTGATCTAGCCCATGGAGTGCAAGGAGAACCATATGATTCCACAAGAATTCTTTCTCTTTTCTGTTCAGCTGGGGGTTGATATTAAGGATACGATCATGAAATAGCATCTCCCGCTGTTGAATTATCATGTTAATAGTGCTCCTGTAATTCAGGCAAGCCTGGGTGTCTTTTTCGCGCGAACATATCTGAAGATGCTATTTCATGATTTTGGCTTATGGGGCTTAATATTGCAACAAAAATAGAAGGGAAATTCAGGGTTCGCGATGGTGGTTTTGGAATAGCCATGGCGTTGAGTAGTAGCATAGACAATAACAGGCAGCAGTAGCAGAAGGCTGTTCTCTCCTGTTGAATAGTGAGGGGAATTGGTTCACGGATATGAAAAAGGGAAAAATTTAAAAAGAAGTCTAGGAATTTCATGCCGAACTCCATGGGGCCGATATTCAAAGAACATAAGTACCTGACCTTATGACCCGTTGCATAACCTGCCTACCTGCCACATAAATTGCTATTTAAGGATGTTTATGGGATTGAAATGTGAGGCTGCTTTGTTTAAAGCATAATACATTCTTTCTCTTTTTTTTGTTAAGTTATTCTTACTATTACTTTTATGCTTTGATACTTGCTTCCAAAGAGAAGCCCTGCCAAACTACATTGTCCGACTTACTTTGCAAACTTTAAGATGTACCATTAATGTAGTTATTCTGATGAATCCAGGATACTCTGTCTCTCTGTGGCCGGGACTTCAAGTTGACTCTGATAGCAAGACGTTCACGTCATTATGCTGGTACCAGGTAGACAGTTGAATATAGTAACGATGAATGTAACTTGTTATTATTATTGTTGTTGTTCTTGTTATTGACGTTCACGTCATTATGCTGGTACCAGGTAGACAGTTGAATATAGTAACGATGAATGTAACTTGTTATTATTATTGTTGTTGTTGTTCATGATGTCGTCGTCGTAGGTATGCTACTGCTCTTCTTACAAGTCTATACAACTGTCTATACAAAGTGATATTCTTTCTTTGAACCAAAAGTATAAATGAATTCATAAATCTTTCAGTCATCTTAAATTTTCTTTCATGTGAAACATCCTCCCAGTCCTTTCATTCTAATTGTGTCCACACAGAAGGTTAGCTTTTCATGCTGCTTTCCTCGCAGGAATGAACTTCCTTATCCAAACTATCACCTCTAACACTATTTTAGGAAAAACACAATTGATACCGAAAAGGGTTAGTACTTGGTCCATAGTTGTGATCCACTGAATAATGCAACATCAAGTGATTTATATCTTTTTTTGATGAAGCAAGTGATTTTAATAAAAGGCATCAAGAAGATGCAAGAATTACAAGATATGGCATTTGAGCTTACGGAAAATGACTGGCTGACTGTATAAAAACTATCTAAGCCAGAACTAGTGAGCTAATAAAGTCCAAAAGATGTTTTGCATTAATAACAGGATACAAATTGGACTGACTCAACAGATTGGCAAAACACCTTGCCTTCAAAAGACCTATAGGAGTTGACTCCCCATTTAAACATCTCCTATTTCTCTCTAACCATATACACCAAAAATGCAAGCAGGGACCATGTTCCAGATTTTCTTGATGGCTTTGTCAACTCTCCATAGACTCCAGCTCTCATAAGCATCCTTAACTGAGGGGTGTGGTCCATTTGAGACCAAAAAGGAAAAAAACATATTCCAGATATCTGAGGCCACCTCACAGTGAAGAAGAAGGTGACTGATGTTGCAGCCTCCTTTTTACACATTTAACATCTATTTGGGAGCTGGATTTTCCTGTTCTTCAGGTTGTCTTGAATAAGACATACCTCATATAGAGCTGTCCATGTAAAACATATAACCTTAGGAGGTAGTTTGGTCCTCCAAATGAGCTTCCAAGGCCAATTGTGTAGCATGGGGTTGCTACAGCCTACATAGCTGATGGTAACCTTCCTTGACTGTGTAGTTTCCCCCTCTGTTATACCTCCATTTAAGTTTGTCAACTGCCGGGGGGTGATGTGACGATGCTGAAGTCTTGCAAAAAGATCTAACAGTTCATTCACTTCCCAATCATGCATCAACAACAACAACAACATAACCAGTGTATTCCCACACGGTGAGATCTGGAGAGGGTAGAATGTACACAGACTTTACCCCTACCCTAAGAGGTAGGGAGGTTATTTCCGAAAGACCCTCGGCTCAAGAGAAGACATAACAACGAATGTTAGATAAGGTTTGAATTAAAGTATAGTGAAGTGAAGTGAAGTGAAGTGAAGTGAAGTAAAGTAAAGTAAAGTAAAGCAAAGTAAAGTAAAGAAAAGTAAGTAAAATATGATCATGTCACAACAGATAACAGATAATACCAGTAATCAAAGGACAAGAAACGACACGACTAATACGAAGCGTGACATGCTCAATTACCTACTAGCCTTCTACCCTGATCTGTGTCCTCCATACCCTCCTATCTAAGGTCATGTTTTTGGTGAGCTGAAACTGCGCTATGTCCTCTCTAATCACCTCTCCCCAATAGTTCTTCGGCCTACCTCTACCCCTCCTGAGACCATCCATAGCCATCCTCTCACACCTCCGCACTGGGGCATTCGCGCCTCTCTTCTGCACATGTCCGAACCATCGCAACCTCGCTTCCCTCATCTTGTCCTCCACCGAGGCTACCCCTACCTTATCCCGAATATCTTCATTCCTAATCTATCTCTCCTCGTGTGCCCACACATCTACCGCAACATCCTCATTTCCGCTACCTTCATCTTCTGAACGTGAGAGTTCTTGACTGGCTAACACTCCCGCCCATACAACATAGTTGGTCTAACTACCACTCTGTAGAACTTGCCTTTAAGTTTTGGTGGCGCCTTCTTGTCACACAAAACCCCGGATGCAAGCCTCCATTTCATTCACCCTACACTAATATGATGTGTGTCATCATCGTCAATCTCTTCATTACCTTGGATAATCGACCCAAGGTATTTGAAACTTCCTTTCGTTTGAATTGCCCGAGTACCAAGCTTCATTTACACGCCAACCTCATGCGATACGCTATTGAACTTGCACTTTAAGTACTCTGTCTTGGTCCTACTCAACCTAAACCCTTTAGACTCCAGAGTATGTCTCCAAACCTCCAACTTAGCATTTACTCCGCTGCGAGTCTCGTCAATCAGAACTATGTCATCCATGAATAACATACACCATGACACCTCACCTTGGATTTGCCACGTCAGACCATCCATCACCAAGGAAAATAAAAATGGGCTAAGAACCGATCCCTGGTGCAACCCCATCATCACAGGGAAGTGTTCCGAGTCCACTCCTACCGTCCTTACCCTTGTCTTGGCTCCATCATACATATCCTTGATCGCCCTAATGTACGCCATAGGTACGCCTCTAGCCTCCAAGCATCGGGACTTTGTCGTATGCCTTTTCTAGGTCGATAAAAACCATGTACAAGTCCCTCTTCTTCTCCCTATACTGCTCTACCATTCTCCTCATAAGATGGATGGACTTCAGTAGTTGAACGACCCGACATGAAACCGAACTGGTTCTCTGAAATAGACACGCCTCTCCTAACCGTCATCTCCACCACCCTTTCCCACACTTTCATAGTGTGGCTTAGCAGCTTAATACTTCTATAGTTGTTGCAACTCTATATGTCCCCCTTGTTCTTGTACGTTTCTTCTTAATTTCAGATCCCAGTTGGTCTTTTCTCTGTAGGTAGCAATTACAGAGTTGGGATCTTGTGCTATTCTGAACAAATTTGGAAAGTCATCCTGAAGAATGGCATTGCCTAGCCATTCGTCTTTCCAGAATCTTAAGAGTGATCCATTACCCACTTCAAAATGACCATGCTGAACAAAGGTGTCCCACAAATTTCTAATTCCTTTCCATAGTCCCACTCCATGAGGAAATCTAGAAGTCTTTGTGCACCATTGATTTAACACTCATGCTTAACTATGATTACATCTTTCTAGAATCCAGCATCCTCCAAGTTGAATTTCCAAAGTCACTTCATCATTATACTTTGTTATGGGATGCAAGATCCTTTGATTCCAAGACCTCCTTGAAATTTTGGTTGAGTGACCCCCATTTGATGAGGTGAAATTTGTGCCCCTGATTGTTGCCTTCCCACAGAAAGTCTCTTCTTAACTTGTCAATCAGCTTGAAAACCTTAGTTGGCTTTGGAAAAAGAGCCATGTAGTAGGTAGGTAAGCTGTCTAGGACACTGTTGATAAGTGTTAGTCTGCCGTCAAAGGAAAGATATTCCATTTGCCGTGTTGCCACCTCTTTTCAAAGTTTTCAATGATCCCAGTCCAGATTTCAGTGGATCTGTATTTGGCACCCAAAGAAAGGCCAGGGAAGGGAATGAACCAATCTTGCAACCCATGATGTCAGCCAGTTCTTCCAGATTTGAAACTTCATTAAGAGGATAGATAGTGCTTTTTAGCGTGTTCATATGCAAACCTGAAATTGCTTCAAAAATAACTGAAGTTAGGTTAAGCTGTATCACGTGTGATCTCTCAGAACCACAGACTTGCATAAAGCAGGTTAGAGACAGCAGCTTGAGATCCCAGGCTCCTTCCTATTTTAAATGGCTCAATCCATTGCAAATAACTAGCTTTCTGTATCATTTTGCTAAGTCATTCCATTGCCAAGATGAAAAGGTGAGATAGGATCATCCTTGTCTGGTGCTTCTGTGTGGAGAAAAGAAGCCCACAGCCCCTGTTAACCAAAATGGAATATCTGACTGTGGAGATGTTGTATTTGCTCCATCTTATCCATCTGTCTCCAAAGCCCACATGCCTCAGGATGGTGAGCAAGTATGACCAACTCACTTTGTCAAAAGCCTTCTCAATGTCCAGCTTGATTAACAACCCTGGTTCTCCACCCTTTAGTTTCCAATCTAGAGCCTCATTAGCAATGAGAGCAGCATCTGTGTTTTGTTTCTCTTACAAAAGCATTAGCATAGTCTAAGTGGCTACAGATGAGCTATTGTAGCTTATGTTTACAGGAAAATAGACAACCTGCAGCATAACTTTATACGTTATTGTAGAAAGAGGTCCATGCTTGCGATATTTGTTACTGTACCTTTAAATGAGTGGTTGTGTAGTACTTTCTTAGCATGGTTTATTAAGCAATGTAGGTTTCAGGTTTCTGTTCTACTAATTGGGTATTTCCATTAGTCGTCTTTAATTATGTCTCATCTGGACATCATATCTTTCTTCTTAATGCATACTCTTCAATTCTGGTGCTAACTGTTTTTTTTTGCCTTTCTAGATATCTGAAGCGTGGTGTGAATGAAAACGGTAGAGTTGCGAATGATGTTGAGACTGAACAGATTCTATTTGAGGATGTCCCTGAAGGTTACCCAGTGCAAATTAGTTCTGTTGTTCAAAACCGTGGGTCAATCCCGGTCTTTTGGTTTCAAGAAACTTCACGACTGAATCTTAAGCCTGATATTATATGTATGTTTAAGCTAGCTCATGCTACCTTTGTAAGAATTAAATATTTGATTTTCGGTTGACTTAGTTTTTGTTATTTAGTGTCAAAGAGGGATCAGACATATGAAGCAACAAGACTTCATTTCGAGAATCTTGCTGAGAGATATGGGAACCCCATAATTATATTGGATCTGATTAAGGTGAGGGATGCTTTTTTCAGTCTGTTGTTTTCTGTCAAAGGATCAGAATTATACTGTTATAATGTCTTAAGGGGCAAGTAAAAAAAATTATCTTCTTTGGAGCAGAGAGCCCTCTTCCTTGAACACCTTGATTCCCCGTCCCTAGTTTAATAGGCATGCTGATATGCTAAAAGAAAGAGAATAAGGAAAAAAGCATCTCACCAGTGCGAAATTCTTCAATTGACAGACCCAAGAAAAAAAGCCTCGAGAGTCTATCCTCCGCGCCGAATTCGCTAATGCAATTGAATTCATCAATATGGATCTATCTGAGGAGAATCGGCTTAGATTTCTCCACTGGGATTTGAACAAGCATTCACGAAGGTATTTGTCTTGTTCATTTCTGTTTCTTCAACTTCTTATTTAAAGATCTGATTTGCTATAAATTTTGTTTTTTCTTTTCCCCCTTTTCCAGCAAAGCTACAAATGTCTTGCTTTCTCTGGGAAAAGTGGCTACGTATGCATTGAATTTGACAGGTTTCTTCTATTGTCAAGTAACACCAGCCTTAAGATCTGACGGATGTTTGAAATGGCCCACTTTTGAGTAAGTTTTCATCTCATTTGACAACTCTGCAAACACTTGGAAGACATTCTTTCTATACAAGCAATCCGTTTTCATGTTGTAGCTCATAGAGATTTCTGTGCAATTTCGTTGATCATTTACATCATGTCGAATTGGTCATTCCTCATCTTAAGCAAAGTCTTGTCTTTTTATGGTGTTTCATTCTCTTTGATGTTTCAACTTTATCCATTTTCTTGCATAGTTACTTCTTTTTTATAGTTTTTATAGCTCTTTCTCTCTACTCTCTCTTTCTCTCTCTTTCTCTCTCTCTCTTTCTCTCTTCTGCCCAACGGTAAGGTTAGCAAATCCCACCCCCTTCCCCGACGGTGACCCAGCACTGGGCGTCACTCCGACCTCCGACTGACGATCAGGTATTAGTGTTTTCTCTCTCCGCCCTCTTCTCTCTCGCTGACGGTAAGCACTAGCCCCCACTGCTCCGACCAGGCTGCGCAGGTACTCAAGTTTTCCGGTGGGCTCCGGCAGCGGACAATAACTTTTGGCGGTGACCAGTAATTTCCGGCGGCGAACAGTGATTTCCGGTGAGATTTCTAGTGGCGAACTGGTGTTATCCACCAGGAGTTGTTACCTCCGGTGGCCCATATTCAATCTTTGTTATTATTTTTGTAGTGAAACTTTGGCTCCTACGCTTTATTGAATTTTTGACTGCATATTCTTGCTTTATTCTTCTTCGTAACTCTCGACGCTGAACAATGACTTTCGACGACAAACAGGTTCGGTCCAACTGGAGTTGGTATCTCCGGTTGCTTGTATCTATTCTCTGTCCTTATCCCTGTATTTAATTTTTGACGCTTCACTGTATTGCTTCTTGCCTTTATGTTATTGCATTTACTCTTCTTGCCTTTAGTTATATCATTCTTGGCGTTCCTTTTTTAGGTGTAAACCTTTGATTAGTCTATTAGTTTATATCCACTTTAGTGGCTTTGGTGACGAATGGTAGACTAGGGTCATGTTCTCGGTTGGGGACGGGGGCGAGGGTTAGAGGGGGAGGGAGAGTGGGGTAAGGGAGATGCTAGGCTGAGAATAGGGTCTTGGAACATTGAGACTTTAACGTAAAAGTCCATAGAGCTAGTTAAGATTCTTAAGAAGAGGAGGATTAATATAGCCTGTATCCAGGAGACCAAATGGGAAGGACCTAAGGCTAAGGATGTGGACGGGTATAAGTTATGGTTCTCGGGTAGATCGAGGTATAGGAATGTGGTAGACATTTTGGTAGACAGCGAGCTAAGGGATCAGGTGGTAGAGGTTAGGAGGGTCAATGACAGGATGATGGTGATTAAGTTGGTAGTTGGAGGGTTCACTATGAACATTATTAGTGCTTACGCGCCGCAGGGGGGCTTGGACGAGGAGGAGAAGAGACACTTTTGGGAGGGTTTAGACGAGGTGGTGGGAGGTATACCACCCACTGAGAAGTTATTTGTAGGAGGGGATTTCAATGGATATATCGGGTCACTTCCGGAGGGTTATGACGACGTGCATGGAGGCTTTGGTCTCGGGGACAGGAACGGGGGAGGCGTCTCACTTTTGGAGTTCGCTAAAGCTTTTGGGATAGTGATAGTCAACTCGAGGTTCCTGAAGAAGGAGGAGCACTTGGTGACTTTCTGTAGTTCGGTGGCTAAGACTTGAATACTCTTTGCTCCTTAGGAAGGTTGACAACGGTCTTTGTAAAGATTGCAAGGTTATTCCGAGTGAGTATCTTACAACCCGACATAAGCTTTTGGTGATGGATTCGGGGATCAAGATGGAGAAGAAGAGGAGGGTTGTGGATGACAGACTAAGAATCGAATGTGGGAGTTTGACCATGGCTAGTGCAAAGGAGATGGGGGAGAGGTTGATGGCCAGGGGGCTTGTGGGAGTAGTGGGAATGCGATCGGTATGTGGGACAGGACGACCAGTTGCATTTGGGAGGTAGCTAGAGAAGTGATATGGGTCTCGAGGGATAGTCGTGGTGGACATCGAAAGGACTGGTGGTGGAATAGTAAAGTTCAAGAGAAGGTGGAAGCAAAGAAAGTGGCGTATGCGAAATTGGTAGAAAGCAAGGATGAGGTGGAGAAGTGGACGAATAGGAAATTATATAAGATGGTGAGGAAGGAGGCAAAGCTAGCGGTTACGGCGGTGAAAACTACGGCTTTTGAATGCCTGTATGTGGTATTAGAGGAAAAAGGCGAGGATAAGAAGTTGTATAGACTAGCCAAGACGAGTGAGAGGACCCGTGACTTGAATCACGTGAGGTAATTGTAGAAGTATTAAGGTTGAGGAGGCTAAGGGTGCTCTTCGCAGGATGCGCAGGGGACGAGTGACCAGGCCTGATGAGATCCCAATTGAATTTTGGAAGAGCACAGGCACATAGGTTTGGAGTGGCTGACTGAGTTGTTTAAAAAGGGCCGTCCGGTGCACTAAGCTCCCGCTATGCGCGGTGTTCGGGGAATGACCGGACCACAAGGGTCTATTGTTTAATGTCATTTTTAAGACGACAAGAATGCCCGACGAATGGAGGTGGAGTACAATGATTCCTTTGTACAATAACAAAGGTGACATCCAGAGTTGCAACAACTATATGGGTATCAAGTTGCTTAGCCACACTATGAACGTTTGGGAAAGGGTCGTGGAGATGAGGGTGAGAAGAGACATGTCTATTTTCGAGAACCAGTTTGGATTCATGTCGGGACATTCGACTGCAGAAGCCATTCATCTTATTAGGAGGTTGATGGAGCAGTATAGGGAGAGGAAAATAGACTTATATATGGTTTTCATCGACCTTGAGAAGGCATACGACAAAGTCTCGAGGGAGGTTCTATGGAGATATGTGGAGGTTAGAGGTGTATCTGTGGCGTACACTAGGGCAATCAAGGATATGTATAATGCAACCAAGATCAGGGTACGGATAGTAGGAGGAGACTCGGAGCACTTTCCAGTGATGGGGTTGCACTAGGGATCATCTCTTAGCCCATTCTTATTTGCCTTGGTGATGGATGGACTGACGTGACAAATTCAAGGGGAGGTGCCATGGTGTATGTTATTCGCAGATGACATAGTCCTGATGATGAGACTCGCAACGAAGTGAATGCTAAGCTGGAGGTTTGGAGACAGACTCTGGAGTTTAATGGGTTCAGGCTGAGTAGGACCAAGACAAAATATTTGGTGTGCATGTTCAGTAACGGGAGCGACCATGAGACAGGCGTGTAGGTGAGACTTGGTACTCAGTTCATTCCAAAAAAAGAAAACTTCAAGTATCTCGGGTCTATTATCCAAGGGAATGGAGAGATTGATGATGATGTCACACATCGTATTGGTGCAAGGTGGATGAAATGAAGGCTCGCATCTGGAGTCTTGTATGATAAAAAGGTGCCACTAAAACTTAAAGGCAAGTTCTATAGGGTGGTGGTTAGATCGACTATATTATATGGGGCAGTGTTGGCCAGTCAAGACTTCACACATTCAAAAGATGAAAGTTGCCGAGATAAGGATACTGAGATATATGTGTGCGAATACAAGGAGGGATATGATTAGAAATGATGATATCCGGGACAGAGTGGGAGTGACCTCGGTGGAGGATAAAATGCGGGAAGCGAGGTTGAGATGGTTCAGGCATGTGCAGAGGAGAGACACAAATGCCCAAGTGCGGAGGTGTGAGAGGTTGGCTATGGACGGGTTCAGGAGGGGTAGAAGTTGGCCAAATAAGTATTGGGGAGAGGTGATTAGACAGGATATGGCGCTGGTGCAACTTACTGAGGATATGACCTTAGATATGGGGTTGTGGAGGACACATATTAGGGTAGAAAGGTAGTAAGTAGTTGAGCGTAGTCCTACTTACGCTTATATACCGGTAGTTGTAGTGTTATTACTGCAGTCCTGCTTAACCTATCATACTAGTAGGCGTAGTATTGTTTTATAGCCCCCTGTCATTGGATTTCTGTTGTTGTATGTTCTTTTGTGTACTTTGTTTATCTTATTTACATGCGTTAGTTACTGCTTCTTTTTTTAGAATGCTTTATCATGACTTGTTCGCTTTTGTTACCATCATTTTCATACTGCTTTAAATTTCTTGTCCAGGATCTGACAATTTCTCTTGTTTAGCTTGTGCTTATGCTTTGTCTTGGGCCGAGGGTCTTTCGAAAACAGTCTCTCTACTTACCAAGGTAGAGGTAAGGTCTGCGTACACTCTACCCTCCCCAGACCCCACGTTGTGGGACTTCACTAGGTATGTTGTTATTACTCTATGCAGCTGTCAGAAAACCAATCAATTTTGTTTTAATTCTTTATGCTCACGGTCTTGAATATCTAGGATTTCTTTTTCCTCTTTGGTGTAGTTGCATTAAGTATCATCCTCCGGGGTGTGATTCCCTCTTTTATCCCTTCTTAAAAGCTTTTGGAAAATTTATGCACTAATAATGTAACCAAATTGCATCAATGGGATGGTAATTGCTTAAGTGTGTGACCATCTCATCCAAAAACTTAAGCTATTAGAGTGAGCTTACTTTTAATAACTTAATTATGTCTTCACACACACCCCTCACATGTGGGCTTCATTTTTTTTCACGGACCAAGCACACGAAATTGGGTGGCGGTGAGACTCGAACCCAAGACCTTTGCCTGCTTTGATACTGTTAGAATAAAAATATGATTTCATATATAGTATCCTACTAGGAAAAGGATTGTAATGTAGAATAGGAATATGATTTCATATATAGTATCCTAATAGGAAAATGATTGTAATGGAGTGTGTATAAATAGAGCTCAGTGTAATCATGTAGATACACAACAATTCACTAATAATATTTTTTTACATGGTATCAGAGCTTCTACGATCTTGGTAGAGAATCAAAGAGCTTCCGCTGTCGGCGGGCGGCACTAGAAAATGTATCGCCCGTCTGGCCAAAGATAATGGTAGAGTGAAGATAATAGAAAATTTTCAGATATTTATAAATCAAATATTCTCCTTCAGATAATAGAATATTATCAGCGTAACAAAAGAAATCAGTGTGAACAGTACTAGATAAATAGTGTCGCTTGAACAGTGCCGCATGAACAATGTTTTTCCGGCATGAACAATTATTAAATTTCGATCGTCGGAATTAGGGTTCCGGTGATTCCAGGCTATTTTCGGCCATTCTTTTAAGAATTGTTTTTACTGTCAGCATCGTGTAGAGATTCCTAGTTGACTCATACCACTTTCTTTGAGGTTCGACAACTTTTACGGCATAATTTCTTGTCCCGTAGGGTCGTGCCATCATTCCGATCCTACCCACAAAATACCATCACAGTCCTGTGCCTCAATTTCGGCGACTGTTTTGCGTTCCCTAGGGTCGTGCCATCATTCCGATCCTACCCACAAAATACCATCACAGTTCCGCGCCTCAATTCCGGGCGAATGTTTTGTGTCCTCTTCCAAAGTATCCGCTGTGCAATATTCCAGCGAAGATTCGAAAAAAAAAATCAATACTGTGCATAATTTTTTCGTTGGCTACTAGCGTCACATCTCTATTCAGTGGTGTTGTGCAGAATCAACACCACCACAACATAGATCATGTTCAAGCTAGTGAAAAACTAATTGTTGTGCAAATTTCCAACAATTTTCGGAAAAACAAATCAGTCGCCGTGCAATATTTTCTGTGTAACATGCTGTCGTCAAAATTACTTTCGGATAGTGTTGCGCAAATTCCAACACCACCACAAAGTAGATCAGTGCCTTCCGACCAAAACCCAATCAGCGGCTTCGGCAAATACCCACTCATGCGCCACCACGTGCCGCTCGAAATGCCAACTCTGGTTAGCGCGTCAGATCCACGCGCGGCGCATGCACTTTTTTCCGGCCAGATCTCGGTGATTTTTTTCTTGGGTTATGTTTGTCAGATTCCATCCATCTTTCAAGTCAGATTTCGCTATGTCTCGGTTTTGATATGTTAAACTCCAGAAATACGGGAATTGGAAGTTCAAGTCCTATGATGACTTCAAAACCCTTAAAGAGGAGATCAGAAAATTGCACATCACAATCCATGAAGAAGCGACGAGGAGGAGGTTGTCTTGAAAGATCTCGACCTAGGTATAGTTATTGTAATAAGCTTGGACACATTCGTGAAGTATGCTATTCTCTCCATGATGACCTTGAGGAGAGGAGGAAGTTTATATGGAACAACCACCTGGTTTAGTTGCTCAGGGGGAGTCTAGCTTAGTCTGCCGATTACGTCGAGCACTTTATGGTCTGAAACAATCTCCTCGAGCATCGAGCACTTTATGGTTTGAAATAATCTCCTCGAGCCTGGTTTGGGAAGTTCAGCACAGTAATTCAGGAGTTTGGCATGACTCGTAGTGAAGCTAATCACTCAGTGTTTTATCGACATTCCGCTCCAAATCTGGTATTTCATGAGAGGACTAAACACATTGAGATTAACTGTCACTTTGTTAGGGAAAAGATACTCTCCGGTGATATTGTTACAAAATTTGTGAAGTCGAGTGATCAGCTTGCAAATATTTTCACCAAGTCCTTCACTGGTCCTCGTATTAATTACATCTGTAACAAGCTCGGTACATATGACTTGTATGCACCAGCTTGAGGGGGTGTTAGAATAGGAATATTATTTCACATATAGTATTCTACTAGGAAAAGGATTATAATGTAGAATAGGAATAGGATTTCATATATAGTATCCTACTAGGAAAAGGATTGTAATGGATTGTCTATAAATAGAGCTCAATGTAATCATGTAGATACACAACAATTCACTAATAATATTTTCTCCCATATTTTCTTACAGATGCTATGTTGAAGTGTGTGACCATCTCATTTAAAAGTTTAAGCCATTAGAGAAAGCATATTTTTAATTACTTAATTATGTCATCAACAGTAATGACCCTTTTTTCTTGAACTTCCTGTATTTTGAAGTATGGATCAATTATTGGTCTAACACACTAATAAATTACCCCAGGAGAAAGTCATATACTCAGAATTGCGAAAGAACTGCAGTCTGTTGTTATGCTGTACCTGTTATCTCAGTTGATTGGCTTGGTATAATTGTCTTGAGACGGCTATAGGCTAAAACTTTTGAGACATTTCGTTTTTGGTGTTTGACTTATGGTTTTGTCATATTCGAAGTCCTAAGTGATCAGCCCACGATCTCTGCAATCTAGACAGGTGAAGAGGTTCACTAGACATACGAGCTGCAGAACAGCAAACTTGCGCGGATCTAGATTTGAATTTGTGGAGGGATGCTGCAAAAATAATTAGGTTTTAGTCCCCGTCATTGTCAGATGGCATGATTAAGGGATATGCTTATACTTAAAGGAGTTAGCTTGCTATACATGAATAATTAGTTTTAAAACAAAATTACAAGCTTGATACAAGAACAAAGTATATGCTTTGTTGTTTCTTTTTAAAATCTAAGATTCAATTTATATTGTTTCCTTGGGGTCAAATTTGATCCTATGAGGTGGGCAAAGGGACATATGTTTCTGCATAAGTAGGTCCAAATGTGGTAGAAAAACCGAGCCGAGTGCAAAGGTGTAGGGGAAGACCTTTACACTATTAGGTGCTGGCCATAACCTGCTTTCCAACATTTTCTAATGGAGACCGCATCAACTATCCTTGTGCATTGATTCTTGTTCCGCAGTAAGGGATGTGTATATCTGTTCCCAAATGATGAAGGCCCCTGGCCCAAAACGCTGCCAGTTCCTCTGTTTATCCAATCTCTAGTACTGTAAATAACATAGTATCTTGTAGTTTTCTTCCCAGTTCTACCTATCAAGACTCCCTGGTTCTAGCCCTCTTCATTGTGAAAGAGATTTTCTCTGTTTTTCCGTATGAAAGATTTTGGTCCAGTCCTACTCTTTTCCTATTTTATGATATCACTAGGTTCTCTGCAGTCTCTTTCCATTAGCAATAATACAACCGTTTGACTGATTGGCTTCCTTAAACAATTCCTTGCTATAATTTTTCTTGACGCCATGGTACATCTGCTACCTTTCAAGTCATTACGACAAGAGTCAAAAGGCTTTTCCATTTTCAGTGATTCAGCTTAGAAATTCTGTACTTCAGAGTTTTCCAAAGATGATAGGAAAACGTATTCTCCTTATACATTGATGCGAGCTACCACTTGAAGTAGGTCAATGAAAAGGGGTAACATTGAATTGCATATACATTAGGTTTTCTGTTGGGTGTTTGAGGTGCTTAGAATTGTATTTTAAAATAGTTGCAATGTTGTGGCACAGATATGCTGCTGCTAGTAATGTGGATCATTTGAGACATTTTGACCCTGATATTGAGAAACAATATAATAATGACAATGGTGAGTCAGATAACTCAGATGGGAAAACCAGTGGATGTAACTACGTGAGTAATGGCTATCTGAAACCGGCAATATTCCAAAGGGGGGTGCTAAGGACAAATTGCATAGATTGTTTGGATCGTACTAATGTGGCACAGTATGCATATGGATTGGCTGCTTTGGGTCATCAACTCCATGCATTAGGAGTTACAAATTCAACAAAGATAGACCTTGATGATCCTTTGGCAGAAGAATTAATGGGGTTTTATGAGAGGATGGGTGATACACTTGCTCATCAATATGGTGGCTCTGCAGCTCACAACAAGGTATGGCTAGTGCTCAGCATTTCCCTTTTCTTTTTGCACATTATTTATGAATCAATAATTTCATTAAAAGAAAGGACCACATCAGTGTCAAAACTATGTTAAGTTGAAAACATGACACAACCCGAGTCATTTACAGTCCATCAAGTTTACCAACCATCAATTATATGGTTCTTTACTTACACCAAAATACAATTGAAACAAGAGAATTTCGTGAGGTTTCTTCATCATTCTTGCAAAAAATATGAAACAATCTTCCATCTCTAATTTTTCTTTTCCTGCAAATTTTAGGTTGGCTAGACTGTAATGAAAAATACAACAACAACAACATACTCAGTGTAATCTCACAAATGGGGTCTGGAGAGGGTAGAGTGTAAGCTGACCTTAACCCTACCTTGGGAGGTAGAGAGGTTGTTTCCGAAAGACCCTGGGCTCAAAGAAAAGCAAACAAAAACAATCGGACAAAAAAAAAGGGCAGCCCGGTGCACTAAGCTCCCGCTATGCGCGGGGTCCGGGGAAGGGCCGAACAAAGAAATAACAAAAGTAAAGAAACAACAGATAATAACAAAAATCAGTAAAAAGGAATAATAGCACAACTGCCCTAATTTGCGATAATTCTTAATGTGGTAGATGATACATAAGTCTTTCAGTTTTCTTATTTGATATTTGAAATGACTACTCCCTAGGCAGATAAAAATATCATAGAAATTTCGCTTTTAAAAAAAATTTAAAAGAAAAAGGAAAATATCAAAGAAGTTATGTTACAAGCAGCTTCTTTATTGTGATTTCTAGGGTGCGTGGGTGGGAAGTTCATGTTTTTTGTACTCCCAATTCTGTTTTTTCTTTTCGTTTGTTTTTTATCTTCACTAAAGGGGTGAAAATTAGTTTCTTCCAAATTGAGAAAGGAAAGAACCTTTTGACTTGTAACTAGAGCCAGTGACCTAATAAAACTATTTTATTTGGTAAATAGAAGATACGTTCCAGCGATCAGAAAATGAAACTTAAGGAGATAGAATGGTAGGGACCCAAAATTTAGTCACTCTTGCCTCATTTTTATATGCTATAATCCCATACGCCTTCTTGATACTAATGGAAACAAAGCCCAGGGCATTCGACACATGCATGTTTTATCTTTTCTTGTGTCCTGTAGATATTTTCGAAGAGGAGGGGCCAGTGGGAAGCTGCAATTCAATCACAGGAGTTCTTTAGGACTCTTCAGAGATATTACAGCAATGCCTACATGGATGCAGAAAAACAAAATGCTATTAATGTGTAAGCTCATTTTCTCTTTATTCGTATGTGTCAATGCAGTCTGAGTGAGTAGTTTAGTTTGTGCAAATCCTTTAAGTTCAACTTCTCTCCTTTTGATTTTCTATTTGCCAACTTACTCAAGATTTCAGATAATTTAAAAAATGGCTATGAGCCTGCGGCATGAAATTCTGATGATTTTCTATGAACAGGTTTTTGGGGTACTTTCAGCCGCGAGAGGGTAGACCTGATATATGGGAACTGGACTCCTATCAGCATTACTATGTGGGTAGGAATGGGGAGAGCTACGTTGGTGAGAATGGAAGGTATAATTGTCAAACCTGTGATGATATGGCTCTAGCTTTCTTACTTTCCATACATTATATATTTCTCATCTATATTAGGATGAGACGAATATAGAAGACAAAGACACTGATATTCCGTTGCATTTTCAAGGTTTACTTAATTTACTTTGAAAAGTTGTTGCCATCTGACCAGGAGGTCACGAGTTCAAGCCGTGGAAACAGCCTCTGGCAGAAATGCAAGGTAAGGCTGCGTACAACAGACCCATGTGGTCCGGTCCTTCCCCGGACCCCGCGCATAGTGGGAGCTTAGTGCACCGGGCTGCCCTACTTAATTTACTCTGAGATAAGGTGTTACAATAGAGATGGCAGAAATGTTCCCCGTAGCGACTTGATCTTCTCCTGTAATTTCTTGTTTTGAAGTAAGGATAACTGTATATTCTTATGGTGATAAACAGGTTGCTCTTTCAAAGATCATTCTCAGATGGGAACATTCTTCATGAAAGTCAATTTCCCCTATCAACTCAGAGTATTGGACAGGGTCTTCCTAAGTCTAACCTGTCTAATCAGTCAAAAGAAGGAAGTAAAGTGCTCTCTGAATCAACACCAGAAATGTCAAACTGTGAAAGTGATTTGACATATTCAAGGTACACAAAAATTATATGATTGGAGGAAGTCTCTTAGGTGTTGCATCTTTTTTTCCCGTGCAATTATGGATCTATTGATGTTTTTGCAATGTTTTAGCTAGTGACTTGCTAATTTGGACTACTCTCTACATTGTTGTGCTATTGGGATTTGTTGGTTGCTTTCCTATTTTCTGCTATTTTCGGGTCATATTTTAAATGTGGAGGTCTAATTTTGACCTGAAAATCATGTCATGTCGTTCTTCTGCTGGAATGGGTTCTCATTTAATCCCATTGTCTTCTCCCCATTTCCTTTAAAAGGCTTAATGCAGCCCCGTTTCTTGTTCAATATTCTTACAACTGGTCCATTTTCCTTCTCACTAGCTTTTCTGTTGCTGCGTTTGTCCCAAATTATGTGCCATACTTCCTATTGCAGTTGCTTTTTTTCCCTCTTTGTGCAAACAAGCTTTATTCCTGCAAAGGTCAATACTTTTTAGTATGTTTCTATAAATAAGTACTGAAAGTTTTGTTAGACTGTGAGGTATCAGTGTTATAATCTTGGAGTTAGAATGGTACAATTTTTAAGTTCTTAAGATATCCTCCCACATTAGATAAATCTAATATTCATTATATATTAACCCATCCAGACATTTTTCTACTGTTATTTTCTCACACGTTACTGGAGTTGCAGTCTAGGTGTAACCAGCAGTTGACGACCAAACCCTCATCGGGCGAACCCAAGCTTTACTACCTGTTAATCTCAACACATCATAAGGGCGCTCAATTGCCAAACCAACACTCTTAGGCATACCATGTATAGATAATCCTCAAACTGTGGATACCATAGCCTAATTACATGCATAATACATCCCGACAAGTGATTTTATCATTTGCATATTCCAAAATACATAAACTACTCCCATAGGGTCATAATGGAGCTCCTAAAGATGTCAAGAGGTGGGGCACTGCCCATAAACTGCACGAAATAAAAGTGGGAGCTCACCACTGCGGCTGGAACATATGAGAATCGCCTGCTAAAGAATCTGTGGATCAAAGATGGGGAAGTGAATCTTATGGCCCAGCAAGTCTCATAAACTACCTCTAAAAAGGTTGAGCAAAACTTTAATTTAAAAGTAAGCATACATAACGTAACATAAGATAATGCAACATGAGTTACCATTCTAAAAAAGTAACGCAATCCAACGTGTCATATACATAGCACATACATATCATATGGGGACCTACTTATATTAATAATCATATGCAGAATTTGAGGAAAAAGAAAAGGCTTCTTTGTAATGTCTATATATCCTTACATCCCATTACAAGGGGTATTTAAATTATGAATCCTAAAACTAATTGAAATTACCAACTAAGATAAAATGCTTCACATGGTTGGTGGTCAGGAGGGCCTGTTTGACACATGAAGTTTTGAAGAAAAAGGGGCAGATCATTGTTTCCAGATGTCAGCTATGTGGGGAAGCTGAAGAGACCAACAATCATCTGTTTTTGCACTGTAGCTTCACAAGACAGTTATGGTCACTATTCTTTAGTCTTACAAAAACAAAATGGACCATGCCTGAGCATACGACAGATTTGTTGAGCTGTTGGATTAGAAGAGGAGGAAGCAAGAGTCAGAAGAAATGGTGGGGAGTAATCCCACTTTGCATCCGGCGGACAGTGTGGAAGGAAAGAAATAACAAAAGCTTTGAAGATAGGTCCAATTCCATTCACTTAGTGAAATGGAATTGTATTGTATCTTTTTATTTTTGGTGTAAAGTGAAAGATGTAGAGGAAATAGATCTTGTAGATTTCTTAGGCTCTCTGTAAGCATTCTATCTCTTGTTTTTATCTTTTGTTTTTTGATGGTTGCCAGCATTTAAATGCTGAGGAATACAACATTACCCGTTTCCCAATAAAAAAAACTAATTGAAATTACACTAAAAACAAATATCCTATTCCTATAATTAACCTAGGAAAAGGAAAAATAAAGTATCCTAAAATCATGTTAATTAATTAACACAATCAATACGCCTCTCAAGATGGAGCAAAGATATTGCGCATGCCAAACTTGAAAATCGAAGTATGAAAAGTCCTTTTGTCGAGGCCTTTTGTAAGCACATCCTCTAGCTGTTTTTCAGACGGTTCATGAAGCAAACTCAAGGCACAACTAGTAACTTTCTCTTTGATGTAGTGCCGATCAATTTCAATATGTTTTGTTTGGTCATGTTGCACAAGATTCTGAGCTATACTAATTGCAGTTGTGTTGTCGCAGTACAAGGAAAGTTTTCCTTTTTTCAGACAATCCCAATTCTTCCAATAACTTTTGCAATCAAAGAAGCTCACAAATACCATGGGTCTATATTCTGCTTTAACACTTGATCTGGCCACTATACTTTGCTTTTGCTTCTCCAAGTAACTAGGTTGCCTCCTACGAGTGTACAATTACCGTACGTAGATCTTCTATCATCTAAAGATCCAGCCCTATCCGCGTCTGTAACAACTTCTATTGGGACGTGACCATGTTTAGAGAAAAGAAAACTTTTCTCTAGAGCAGACTTAGATATTGCAAACTGTGAAAGACAACTTGTAATGAGGATCTCAAGGATCATGCATGAACTGACTCATCAAGATGACTAAATAGGCTATGTTTGGTCGAGTGTGAGAGAGATAAACGATCATTCCAACCAAATTCCGATATCGCTCATTATCAATTGACTCTCCAACCCCTGTTTGTAACTTGTGATTTCTTTGAATGGGTAATTCTGTTGGCTTGAACTAGTCAAATAGTTTCTTTCAAGAGATCTAGCATATACTTCATTTAAGAAATAAAGCTTCATCTTTTTTGATCTTGCAACCTCAATCCCTAAGAAATACTGCAACTTCCCGAGATCTTTGATCTCAAAGTCTTGTGCTAACAACTTCTTCAATTGGGTCATTTCCTTTTTGTCATCCTATCATAACTATGTCATCAACATAAACTATGGGAAGAGTGAGTTCACCCTTTTGATGTCTTATGAAGATGGTATGATCACCATTGCTTTGTTGGTAACTGAAAGAGATCATCGTTTTGGAGAATCCGTCAAATCAAGCTCTAGGGGATTGCTTCCGTCCGCACACCTTTCCCTTACTTTGTTCAATATCAAATTCAAGAGGGATCTCATACACCTCTTCTCCTAAGTCTCCATTAAGAATTGCATTCTTCATATCCAACTGTTAGAAGTACCCGTCAATATTAGCTGCATAGGACAAAAGAATTATGATATTATTCATCTTTGCAACTGGGCAAATGTATCTTGATAATCAACTCTAAGTTTGAGTGAATCCCTTAGCTATCAATCTTTCTTTGAATCTTCTGATCGAGCCATCAACTTTATGTTTCACAATGAAGACCTATTTGAAGCCAACCAATTTTTTGTCTCGTGGTGAAGTGACAAGTCCCCAAGTCTTATTGTTTGACAAGGCCTTTATATTTCTAATTATAGCTTGCTTCCATTTAGGATCTACAAAAGCTTCCCTCCAATTTTAGAGTATAGACACAAAAGAAATAGACAAGATAAAGGCTTTATAAAAGGAAGATATGGAATTATAGGAGACAATTAAATAAAGGATGTTTGGTACAAAATCTAACTCATTTATATGTGCAATAGACAAATCTAACTCATTAGGAAATGTAGATAACTCACCAGTAGAAAAGGATTCAACTTTGCCTGATTGCGTAACTTCTTCTTTTGCTCTATTTCTCCTTAAGTAATTTATTAGACCAAATCTATTCAAACATCCAAAAGTCTCCCCTTGAATTCTTTCTCCGATTTCACTTCCATGTGGTGGAGCTAGAGAGAATCATCTTTTCTTTCTTATTGCTCTCCCCTTGAAAAGGTGATTGTGTAATACCGATATAGGGTTCAGACTCTCGAAGGTAACATCCATGCTGGCAAAGGATCTCCTCGAAAGAGGATGGTAGCATTTGTACCCTTTTTGTGTAGGAGAATATCTAATAAAGACACATTTAAGAGCTCTCGAATCAAGTTTCCCAAATTCCTAGTGTGAACAAAGCAGATTGTGAAAGGGAATTATTGCTTGATACTTGGGGGGGGGGGGGGGTCCTCTGAAGGGGAGCCTTGGAGTAATTGGTAAAGTTGCTGCCATGTGACCAGGAGGTCATGAGTTCAAGCCGTGGAAATAGCCTCTGGCAGAAATGCAAGGTAAGGCTGCGTACAACAGACCCTTGTGGTCCGGCCCTTCCCCGACCCCGCGCATAGCTGGAGCTTAGTGCACCGGGCTGCCTTTTTTTTTTTTTTTTTTTTTACTTGAAGGGGGTAGAGAAAGATGTTCAAGAACTCTGTTTAGATTTGAAAATATGTGGTTGCGAGCAGAGGACTTTGGGGATGGTGATGTTGGTGGAGTAGCTATGACGTAGATGGTTATCCTTCTTCCAGACTTGCCAAAAAGCTAAAGATGCTCAAGAAAGACATAAGGGTGTGGAACAAAAAGGTATTTGGGAGGGTAGAAGTGAGGATGAAGGAGATTATGACAGAAGTGGGGGTACTAGAGAGGGAGGAAGAGGGGAGGGAGGTGGGGGAAAGGGAGAGGGAGAGGGAGAGGGAGAGGGAGAGGAAATAGGGTTTGAGAGGGAACTAGCTGCTTTGGCATTATCCTAAGAAACTATAACAACAACATACCCAGTGTAGTCCCACAAGTAAGGTCTGGGGAGGGTGGTGTACGTAGCCTTACCCCTACGTTGTGAGGGGGGAGACCCGGCTCAAGTAAAGCATGTCAAAAATCAAGTACGTAAAGGAAATATAGTAGTGAAGAAGCCATGTTGAAAACAATGAAGAAGAGAAAGTAGCAACAACAAATAAGACGATAACCGAAGCAAAGAAAACATGTAATACTAAAAATGAAGATCAAGATAGTAGGAGAGTAATAAGAACAATACCTGTAAGGGAACTGGAGAATGTGTCACCAAGCCTTCAAGCTAAGTTTTATAACACCAAGGAAATGTTGTTATGGTGGAACAAAGGGAGAAGACCGTCTGCTCAACAGAATAGATGCAATTTGATTCGTGCATGCATATGGTGGACTGTATGGAAAGGAAGGAACACAAGGTGTTTTGAAGATTGGGATACCTCAATCCAGGAGATAAAATGAATTGTCTGCTGCTGTTTTATTTTTGGTGTAAGTAGGAATACTTGGAAGATTCAGAAGCTGTTCTAGGATCTTTGTAAGAAGATAGAAATTTCAGATGTATATTTTGGTACATTCCCCTGTAATTATGGCCAGCACAACTTTTGTTCTTTTGAATATATAAACTTGTTACCATCTCTTAAAAAGAATAGATGTATGTTGTCTTACCATTATTTCTGTGGTTAGTTGAAGTTGCGTTCTATGGATGCTATTTCTCACTGCATGCAAGTGAATATGCTACTTCTGAGAATTTAAATGAATGTAGATTTAGCATGAAATCTAGTTTAAGTTTCTGTTATCCGAGAAAGCAAAAACCTCCATATGCATCATTTCTTTCTCACCTTCTGCTCTGCTTATTTATCTTTCTTTATGCAGGTATGCACAAACAGTTCCTACAAGGCAACTTTTTGTAGAAATGCAAAGAGATCGATCCCGTGAACAACAAAATGCAGATGCGTATGACTGCTCCAACTTTGTTGACTTAGATTGGTTGTCTTCTTCTGGGAATTCCTGTGAGGAAGAGTTATTGGACAGGTAACTGATTGAGGCCACTAAGACTTAAATTTCATGTTTTGTCAATAATATGGCTAAGCTGAACATTACATCTGAGATATTTTCTTTCTTATGATATATTTTGTTGAGGTTTAAATTCTCTCAAGCTTCGTTGGCTGAGAGTCTTGGAGGAACTAAGTCACTGATTATGCCATTTTTAAATCTGATTCCTCTAATGAAGCAAAGTTCGTTTATGTATTTATCTCCCATCAACTCAATTAGCTGAGATCATGAGACACTTTGCACTTAGGTCATTCCAGTTTCCAAAATGTTCTGCACTCTTCCATGCAACTCCTAGGTATTGAGAATCCAAGTTATCTATTACTTGATACTTCAATTGTTTTTAGTATGCTATTATTTTTATTTTTTATGATTGAGTAATCCGTTGGGGCAAACCCTTAGGACCAACTACAGCTTTCAAATCTAAGGGATAGGGCTCGTCGCTCTACCCTTCTCTACTTAAATACTAAGCTTAGTTCGCGTGGCGCAGGGCTCGAACCTGTGTCCTAAGTCACAAGTCCCTCAACCTTTGCCACTTGAACTACTTCGGTGCAAATGTTTTTTGTAGGATTTCCTTTTCATTTTAACTTTTGTTTTATTCTGGTCGTTAATTTTGTAAGACTTAGTGTTATGCAGTGAAATTAATTTCCTGTAAAATTGGAGGTCAAATTGCTTTTAAGTTCTTAAACCTGTTATCACTTTTAGTACTCTGTGGAATTCATTGGTTTCCTTTATGCCTTCCATTTTATTGGGATTTGTGTAATGTACCGCTGGTCATGCTTCGTCAGTTGGATATGTTGTGACTAGAGCTGGCCAGTGGGCCAGGCTCGGTACTGCGGGCCGGGTGAAGGGGGGGGATCGGGGCTGACGGGTCAGGCGGGATCGGGTTTGGCGGGATTCGTCCCGATCCCGGCGGGATCGGGTTTGGCGGGATTCCCGTCCGATCCCGTCGGAATCGGGTCGGGGCGGGATCGGGATCAGGATCCGGACGGTTTTTCCTTTTTTTTTTTTTTTTTAATAACATATGTATAACTCAATAATTAAACAAGACAAGATAGTGTAATAAAAACATCGCAAGACTGTTTTTGTGCCTCTTATATTATTTAATAGACATATGATTTTTTTGTAATACAAATACAATTGTCAAAACTGCAACTTTGTGGTATTGTTCAAAAGTTGCAAATTACATAGTAAAATTGCAATTAAAAAAATTACATTCTGAAAAAAACTTGTTCTAGTTTTATTGATAATTTCCGGTGGTTCTTCGGTTGAAATTGGTATTTGTTGGTCAAATTGATCCACGTCGCTTCCACCACCTTCGGATAAGATTTCGTTGTAGTTTTCGTCTTCTTCTTCGTTGATCTCCGGTTGACCGCACCTTCTCCGCTCCGCTCCGCTCGTATCCAATCTCTGAATAATACTACAATCTCCAAGCTGTCTCCGGCTAATGAGTGTCTCGTGGTCTCCTATTTGATATCGCCGCGAGAAAAAGCGCTTTCGACGCGATTGATGACGCTTGAATGTTCAAAATATCCAGGGCCATCATTGAAAGTGTCGGAAAGGTCTTCTCATTCCCCCTCCGAGTATTTGACAAGTCTTCACGTCCTTCTTCATTGAGAACTGCTTGGTACGGTACAGAACCCTGCAAAACAAAAATATCAAACTCGCTAATTTGGATAGTAGCGGTACGGCCGTACATTCTATTTCTGAGGCTTTCAATACTAGCCATAGAAACAACATGTCTTTTGTGAGGTTGTGTTGAAGATGAAGAAGATGGTATGGAAGCCGGTAGGTTACTAGCACTTTCTTGTTGGTAAAACCTATATACTTTTTTGCATTGGTCTTCTACGCTAGACCACTTCTTCTTTAGTTTGCTTAATAGGTGGTGGGTGATCTGGATTTTTGAGACTTGGAGGTGGTAGTACTTCTATACAATCGTAAATAGTTTCAATAAGTGATTTAGTACCGTCTATTTTAATAGTCAGATTTAATACAACACAAATAATATAAATAGTGGGAATAGGAATAAAATATTTTTTTATTTTGATAAGCATTTTTTTAATAGCTGCCATATAAGTTGATTTTTTCATATATTCACTAAGTAATAAAAATATTAGAGCTATATAAAATAACATAGTTGAAATAGTAGGATAATATATACCGGAAAATTCTTTTGTTGCTTGAAAAAAATTCTCTAAAAATACAATAAATTCGGAAAATTTTTACCCAATCGCTATCTACAACCATATCAGCTGGATTTTGATTATGAGAGTTAAAAAATCAAGTTATAGGTTTTCTATAGTCATAAGCAACAAGTAGTTGCTCGTATAAAGAATTCCACCTAGTGGATACTTCTTCTGGAATTTTTCTATAAGGTAGTTGGCAATCGTGACAAGTTTTTTTATATTATTTTCTTCGTTGTATTCTATTATTTTAAAAAATAAAGTTTATAGCAAATTGTATTTTACTAAGAATGTCTTCAAAAAGTGATAGACCATCCTTTACAATTAAGTTATATATATGGCACGCGCTTTTTATATGAAAATGTTCTGGAAAAGATGGGAGTTAAACTATTTTTTAAAATTGTAATAGCGTAATTGTTAGAAGAAGCGTTATCTAATGTAATAGTCATAATTTTATCAGTTATTCCGTAATAATGGCACACTTGATAAATATTTTCTGCAATAAAAGTACCAGTGTGCCTATCATCTATATATCTATACGCTAAAATACGTTTTTGCATAGACCATTTATAATCTATCCAATGACAAGTTACCGTTAAATAATCATGGCCGTTAGTACTACGGCCTATATCAGAAGTGATAGCCACTTTGCTATTAAAATAATATAATGAATAACGTAAATACTGTTGAAATTCATGTGCAAATTTAAATACATCTCTCTTAACAGTTGATCTAGAAAAATCGTTAAAAGCAGGATTATACAAATCTCTAATGTAATGAATAAAACTGGGAGATGAAGGAAATGAAAAAGGCAAACCCTCCACAACAACTAATTTTGCTATTGCTTCCCTATCTCTATGTTTATTGTATTTAGGGCCTACAATTTCCCCCGTCATAGGGTTAGTTTGACCATGTACTTGGTCCGGGACAGTATCAGTATGTGAACCTTGTCTCGATAGAGCGGGCGTTTGCGCATCCGGTTTTGAAGCCTCGTATTGGGCATACCTAGCTGGATGAGCCCTTACTACGTGTCTCATTAAACCCCCCGTTCCACCGTGACCTTTTTCAGTTTTAAATTTTAAAACATCTTTACAAATTTTACATCTAGCTACTTGATTTTCTACGTCCCTATCAAAAAATATCCATGCATCTGATTTTAATGGTCGTTTTGCTGGACCTCGTCTCATACTAGGGGGAATAGGAGGCATTTCAGTTGAAGGTGCACTAGTGAGTGTGTTGTCATCAACATTAGTGGGTGTATCATCTAGATTATCGTCTAAATTAAAGTTTTCTTGAGTTTCAGAAAATAGCTCATCGTCTAAACCTAATGGTATTGTAGGAAAATGTTTAGTATCAACAAAATCATGTGTAGGAATAGGATGATTAGAAGAAGTACCATTGCCCTTGTTGCCCCTACTAGAAGAAGCCTGACCCCTACCCGTAAGCATACGTTTAAATCCTTGCATTATAAATTTATAATTATATTAATAAATAATTAAAGTAAATGAAATTAAGTGCGCTAAATAAAATAAACAGACAATAATTTAATGAAGAAACGAATGTACCAAACGCCGACGTGTAATCGAGAGGTTGAAAATTGAAACTTTGCTCGATGGAAGATCCTCAAGCTAGTTGCCAACTTCATTCCCAATTCTCAAATGAATAAATAAAATTGAATATTTAGTAGACAATGTAGACTTGTAGAGAGATAAATTGAGAGATTGTAGGAAGATTTGTGAGAAAGATGAAGTGAAAATGAGGTATTTATAGTTTGAAAATTGGGTTAAAGTGTAAATATAATAACTTATGGGTTAAAAATAAATATTAAGGGGGGTAGGGGGGATTGGGGGAGGGGGGAGGCCAAAAATGGCCGTTGCACAACGGCCAAAAATGTAAAATGGTCGTTGGTGCAACGGTTATTTTTGCGAAAGGGGCGTTTCGGGCGGGATCGGGCCGGGACCGGGACTGGGGCGTGATCGGGTCGGGACTGGCTGGACTGGGGCGGGCCGGGACGAGACATTGTCCCGTCCTGGTTCGAGTCCTGATACCGCATTTTTTTTTAACTAGGGTTCGGGACCGGGGCAGTGTCGGGGCGGGACTGGACCGACCCGGCCCACTGGCCAGCCCTAGTTGTGACCAGTCTTCCTGTGCCAAACTGTTTTCTTTTCTTGGTTGAAAAGGATAACTTCAAATGAATATTCTGGTGATATCTGTTTTTGATAAGGTGCTTTTAATCTTGATGGTTGTGTAGGACTAGGCAAATGTTGAAAAAAAGTTTAGGCTTGGCAAAACTTCCTTTTTGAGTTCTTCGTGTTCTTTGTTTTCTCATAATGGTGTCTTTAAGTTGCTGTTTCCGTAATCATGAACTGCAGGAAGAATAATTGTTGAGTTCTTCCATCTCGAACTGATTGACTTGAAGAAACAATGTCGTTTGTGCTTTCTATTGGTGCAGGTCTTTGTTCACGAACTCCCCAATAGGTGGACTATCATCAGAGAATGTTGTCAGTGACATAGTGGGGGAAACAACGCCAGTCTCCAGTGAAGGTGGATGTAGCATGAATGTTGGTATTTCAGTTACTTCACAAGTAAGGCTTTTACCACTTTTTTTTTTGCCAAACCACTCAAGTAATGTTCTTGGATGCAATTTCATATCACCGAAAAAAAAGATTACACAAGGAGGTGCTTATAGAAGCCTTTGACCTATGTTGCATTGAGGAATGAGTAAACCTAGGCTGGCTAGTGGGCCGGGTCGGTCCGGTCCCGACCCTGACCTGACCCCGCCCCGGTCCCTCCCCGATCCTCAAACACACCTCATCTTCCCCCACCCTCAAACACACCTCATCTTTGCTCCCACCCCGAACCCCCACCACCCACCCCATCTCCCTCCCACCCCACTCCCAACCACCACCTGGCCCCACCCCCACTACCCACCCCACCCACCCATAGTATTTGTTTAGATTATATAAAAATGCTTTTAGGATAATTTTTTTTGTTTACATAAATAAGTAAGAAACCCACTTATTTTTCTGGAAAATATTTTCCAACGAGAGCATTTTTCCTTTGTACCGAACACACCCTTAGTATTCTACTAGTATGTCTAAGTTACTGAACAGTGCTGCCTACCTTCTCTTTGCTTAATATTCAACTATAGAATTCACTATCCGCAGGGAACAGAAAATGCTGGACCAGAGGCATCCTACAGTGATACCAAGAGCTGTGTAGTTGTCGAGGAACTTTCAGATAGCTTTGTACGTTGGGTAAACTATGGAGAGACCCTGTGTCATTGAGCTTTTGAACATTGTAATTCACGTCTTTCCCGTGAGTCATGTGTTGGTAAATGTGCCGGTGCCTTCAGCTCATTTCCTTACTGGCATGCCTCATGTTTGGAGAAGTGTCGCGTGGGATTCCTAGGATGAAACGCAACATCTGTTGTATCAGCATTCTTTTTACAATATTACCCGACTAAGCAAACCATCTAGACCTGCATTTATGTGATCATGGAAATCGTCGGTCTAGTCGGATACCATTAGTACATAGTCAACAGTTATAAGATTCTTTCTGGAATTCTTTTCATGTATTGTAGGTTCCAATGTTGTAAATAGACAGGTTTAGCTTTCTAGAGCTCCATTCGACTATTTTAGGTCAATTTTTCATATAAAAAACATACTTCTATTGGAAGTGATATCTAATCGTGCAAATGTTGTTGAAACAAATTTGCTACTTGTATTGGTCGGCATGGATTTCTGGCAGCAGGCTGGTAATCTTAAAGCTTTTGACTATTTGGGTAATTCTTTTCTTGGCAAACCAAAGTTATTTTCTTGCTCCGGGCATGGGCAAGTGGCTGTCACGTCATGTATTTGGATTTCAATTTTATGTTTCTCCCCAGTAGTTGCAATTAACAATCATCAGTCTTAAACTCAGATAACGAGACTTCTCTTTCTTGAACTGATTTTTGGAGTCTTGTTTACTGTGCAACCACGCTCAATGTGAAAGAGATAAAGATGTTCAAACCATTTATATAATTTAGCTGATGGATTTTCATTTGCTTTGTTGGATAAAATTGGAAAATAGCCACTGGTTGGACCGTTAATCAAGATTTATGTAGCGCTTCAAAATCATTCAAAGTTTAGTTGTTCTTTAACGCAGAAAATAATTTGTCGTAAACACCTCTAGCTAAAACACAGAAAAATTTCCATCACAGTAGGTTAAGAGTTTGAAGTTTTTACATGTGAAATTTTAGCACAATGTGTTGGAGTTTGAAAATGTGCTGGAACTTGAACTGTTTCCTTGAATTCCAAAATAGTATCATGGAGTTTGATTAGCAGTTTAAACTTTTAAAAGTAACTAGTACTGGACACGTGCGTTGTACCTGTGTCCCATGTAAACAGTACGACCTCTCCTTACAGTCGAGTGGCCTAAAGCCCCCTCTAAATAGAAAAAAATGCATTTACAAGACAAAAAACACTTTTTCAAAAAGCCTTTGAAAAGAAAAATAAATTCATTTTATCATTTAGACGAAAAAAATATTATGATTCTTAAGAACTCAACGGGCCCTTCCCCTTCGAATCAAACAAACAAAGAAGGGAATCCCGTTGGTACGGAAAAGAGGCCGGCCCCCCTTCTTCTCATCATATTAAAGGAGCGCGGCTCTGTATGAGGCTTGTACTGCAGAGCAAGCGGAAGAAAACGTAAGGTCGCGCGTTAGCACTCCTGCAAGTACATATCGTATATGTCATTAAAATCGCATTGTAATGAGTATTCCTAACTTTTTAGCAGGAAGAATACAAGTTGAAAATGACGACAAATTAACCTATTGAAATGACTTCTTTGTTGAACAACAAATGAACTTGCAAAATTTGAACAACCAAATTAAGTTATGTAGTTAAAATGTATAATGAGTTCCATTTTTATGTTATTAGGTGTAAACATGTAATATATTCACATGTTACCTAATCCTTCATTATACGATGTTCTTGGTGTATGTCCATTTCGATTATTTGGTTTATCGTGACAAGAACCCTTGTTGGGACATTGATATCCCTCTTGAAAGAATAGCGTACAATTATCCATGGGAGACGACAATTAATTTGTTCACCCCGAAGGATCTTTGGTGTGTGCAAAAATTTGGTCCACCTCCTTATATGCGCACAAATTTGATTCTTCGACAACGTAGACAAAGGAAGAGAGATGCCGAAGAAGATGAGAAGTAGTCTTAAGTGAGAAAAGAAGTAATATTAATTCTTTTTTTTTCATATACAAACTCCCGATCATGAAAAAAGTTTATCATCTTCACTTGAATAGGATGGCTACAACTCACAATAACAAAAAATCTGAAATGGTACTCGAGAGCTAATAGATCATTATCAGTTTCTTGGTATAAACCTGCAAAGAAGTAATTGTTAATTGTGAGAGAGATACTTAATAGATACTGTCATCAGAAAAATTAATTAATAAATATAAATATTTTTTCACATAGATGTGCCTTTTGACTGACTCAAACCCATGAGTTCTTTCATCTGTAAATTAAAAGGAGAATATTAGTTGATTTGTACAAATAATAAAATCTTAACACCTAAACAATTTAAGATTGAGAAGAAATGAATGATCAAAATTCTTTACCGCACAAGGCCAGATTTTACAATAGTTTGTACATTCATATAAAGTGAAAGGGGATAATTAAGAACCATACAAGTGACAAAAAATAAAGAAGAGGAGTTACCGGCTGCATGCTATAACAATGACAGGCTGACAGCAAACTCAATAAACAGAGAATTTTGCATCGTTGTATTATGTATTATGATTTGTAATGATAATGAAGTAATTCAATACATTACAAATCATAATACATAATACATGGTGGTGATTTATTGGTTATTTCTCAAAAATAAAATAATAAAAAATAAATTTACGTGTGTTGTGTCGTAACTTGTACCTGCGCAAAACACACCAAATGAAAAGTGTTGGATATGTAAAGCACGTACGGAAAATAGTAAATAACTATTACAATGATCGAAAGGATAAACAACAAAGATTACAACAAGAAGTTGTCAATCTCTTGATCTTGAATTGAAACTCCAAATTTGGATCTTGTATTCAGAAATACAAGAACATGAATTGCTACACTTGTGGCTTGTAGAACCGTTGAGAATCCGAACGGTTAGAGTCCTTTGAGAATCAAATTCACACCTGAAACACTTAGCAACCAATTAGATAATCACAACACCACCGGCTGAGTCGAGAGATAGCTCTATGTCTTTAAGACAAGATTGCCCCCGTGTATAGGCTTTACGGAAGTGTGGAAAATAGTCTCCCAAGATGAAACATCAAACTATGAAATGTGCAAAGCCTACACAAATGATCCCAGCGAAGAACATGAATAATGAAGATTGCTAAGAAAATGATTGTTTATCAGAAAAACTGATCTCTTTGTGGTGTTGTTAACTTGTAAGTATGTTCACTTGTTCATTTTTGTTCATCTATAGAATTGAGCCAAAAGCCTCAATTTATAGGTGTGCAAGATGGCCTTTCAAATGCCCTATAATGGCATTCAATTGTCAGGTAATGGATGACATTTAACCCCCAAGTAATGCAACAACATAATGGTCCAAGTAATGACCATTATTGGGTGGATTCAATGCCATTGAAACCAGCTCAACAACTAAACCTTTGGGATTCCCGAGCAGTCACTGCCAATGAAGCGCCGCGGCTCAGCCACATTAGCGTCGTGGCGCTAATTCAGCCAGAAACTCACGATGCTCACTGCCAATCAGGCGCCGCGGCCCTGCAAGGGGGCACCGCGACGCTGCAAGGGTGCGCCGCAACGCTCCGGCGTCGTGGCCTAGTCCGGGAGGCGCCGCGGCCCTTTTCGGCTCCGCGACCCTTTTTCGACCCGTACCATCTTACACTTCGCACAATCCTTCCTTCGTTTACCAACGTGGAACACTTGTTATTTAGCCAATAACCGTCTATCATTCTATGTCTCAAACATTTCACTTATGTACCAATATCTCTTTCATTAACGAAATTTACGATACTTGGCACTAAGATTGCACGTGTGTGGAAATGACATTTCCGACGTGCGGGGCCCCAATTGTTCGAGTCATAAATAATGGGATAAACTTAATTTCACATTAGTAAATTTCCAACAATCTCCTCTTGAAAGAGATTTTGGCGCACACACAATGTGCCTACTTTCAGCAATCTTTTAGCGAAAAGATATTGCATCAGGAGAGGTAGCTTCCGCTTTGAACCTTCCCTTGTTGAATACCATCGGACTTACTTACTGCGCGGTGAACGTGATGTCTTGAACCGTCAGTGTTTAATGTAAGCCAAGACAACTGTACCAACACAATACCTCCAATTTATTCGTTTCTTCTTATTGTTTTGTCTGTTGTGGCCGTGGACACACTTGAATTCTTAAGTACGTTCACTTGAGGCGGCTTGTCCACGCACTTAAATAGGTGATCTCCTACAAGGTATCTTGTTATACCCCACTTCACAAGTGTTAGGAATCATTAAAAATTTTCCCAACCTTAACCTCAACCGTTTGAGGATCGTTAAAGGTTTGGAAGCTTAACCTTTACCCACCATGCAGGTAGCACTTTAATGTCTATTGCGGGAACAACTTTGAATTTACATTTTTTTTACAGAAATCATAATCCGAAGTGCTCTTGCTTCCACCGAAGCGCTCAACTGAACCTTTTGCAGCTTAGTTTTCCAATTGAACCAAATTCTTGGGATCTCTAGTCAATATGGTTGGGTTACCACCGCAAAGGTTCGTATTGTTTGAGTTTTAAGCCCTTCCCCTGGATAGGAAGAACTCTTGATCTTCGGGTAGTCCCTTAGTTAACGGGTCTGCTATATCCTTTGATTAGTAATCAAGGAAGTGACACATGTGATGATCAACTTCCATATAGTCTTATGTCTTCGACAGATCCGACAGAATGTCCAGACGCCGTCATCCGTGCCCTTTTCTAAAGTCGACCGGTTAGCCACAGTGTATAACTGCCGAAGGAACGTGTTTCTCCCAATAAGGGACATCCTCTAAGAGATCGTGAAGTTACTCAACTTCTTTTCATGCTTTTTTTAAAGCGATAAACTGAGATTCCATCATAAATCGACCGATGCAAGTTTGCTTAGAGGATTTTCAAAGACACACCATACACATCCATTTGTGGCTTTGGTGTTCTTCAAGTCCGATATCTAGTTTGCATCACTATGTTCTCCCAGAACCACTGGACTCCCAGAACCGCTGGACATCCAGAATACCATAATCCGTAGATAAGCGAATATTTCAGATATCGTCATATCCGATTTAACGCCTTCTATCGATAAGTTTTTAGAATCACGAGTGAACCTTAGTTCAACTGATCTACTTTTAGGCCGATACCAGGTCGGTTGTAGTGTATAAAATTCATTGAACTACATATGACCTGCGCATATCGCTCATGGTATACGGGTGCACCATGATTCCAATCAATTCTATGATTCATATCCATTGGTGGCTTCAACGAGACTGTCAAACACCTCACAAATGAATTTAGAATTAGACCAACCTGTTAGATGTCTTAGAAATCCCAATTCCTAAGATGTCATCTGTGATACCCATATCTTTCATATCGAGACTTTTGTTTCAATATGACTTCCACTTTCAGACTGTTGGCTTTCTAACTTTATCGTCAATGTTTCTGTTATCAGATTCATTATTTCTGTTTTATCTGAAACACAAGACCAAAATGTAAACATTACAGGGACCAAAGAGAAGGTTCATGAACAAGCCCAACAGTCCAACAAACCAGCTCTGATCCTCCCATTCCAACTATCCGGTTAGGAAGGATGTCTCAACATCCATGTCACACAAGACTGCAATGGCCATGGATGTTAAGCTATTTACAGGGGAGCACATGTCCAAGTAGACGAGGCCTTATACTCGACAGTAGATCCATCTATTTGGTACTCAATTTGAGTATCCATTTTTACAACCCAAAGGTTCTTTTCCCAGAGGAAGGTCAATCATTACACAAGTATGATTCTATCTGATGAAATCTATTTCTCTCTGTAGCTTCTTTCCAAAGCTGCGCTTCTGGAGATGACAATTCTCTGTTAATTGTCCATGGTTCATTCTCAACCATACAAGCTAGAAGGCCTGGAACAAGTCTTTGTCTCCTCTTTGCTCTGTCTCAGTTCAACATCTAGAATCCATGAGTTCTGTAGACCTGGAATATTAAGTTCCGGATAGTCAGCAACTTCTGAGTCCTGTAGATACGGAACGTCTAGTTTCGGATAGTCAGGCACTCGCGGGTTCTTGTTAACCTCGAGCAATTACTTTTTTTTCCTTCTCAAGGAAAGTTATATTAAAAGAATGCAACATTTTTTGACACCAAGAGATGATAACAACTATTGTTATTTGCAGATCCAGTAGATATGCAATTTTCAGTCTTAGGTCCAACTTGACTTGTTTCGGTATTCCAATCTCTACCAAGCCACCCCACAACACAACATTTGTAGGTGGGATCATTTCCATGTTTCAAACGGAGGGTTATCCTTATCCTTATGCGTAGTTCTGTTGAGAATCGCATTAGCGGTAAGGATCGCCTTGCCCCCACATATTTTGGGCGTACGGCTTTGCGCTTGGCTAACACCGTTAGGTGAGTAATGAGCAGTCGTTTGATGAACGATGTTTCACATTCTCCCCCTTTATTACTACGAATTCCTCAATCCGTAGGCTTAGTTGATTTTCAACTTATGCTTTGTAGCGCTTATCCGCTTCAACAGCTTTCTCTTTGCTTTTCAACAAACAAAGGATGCAATATGTTGTACCATCATCAATGAAGGTCACAAAGTACTTGTCTCCCCCATCTATTTTGTACAAACTTCAAATCACCCATGTAGGTGTGACCAAGTTCTAGAGGAGCGATGCTTCTTTCGCTATTACTTTGACGGAATGAAAAGGTGATTTTGCCTCTTCGCCTACCTCAAATTCATTTTGAGGGTTTATGTCGACAGAAGGCAACAATCTCAACTTCGTTAGCTTTTGAATGACTTTCTATTTAACGTGTCTTAATCTATGATGTCATAGATGCACGAATTACAAATATATCATTCATTTAGCTACATACATACTGTACCATTCTTAGTTATTACAGACCTGTTGGACTAGTCTCAAACCAGCTTGACCAACAACATCCCTAAGTTTGGGACATGTATCACCTCATTTTAGTGTGATCCCATTCCCTGAAGTCCTATTGAGGACAACCTCTCCAACCCCTTCTACTTTAGAGGTGGCGTTGCTTCACATGAACAACCTCTTGCCCGTGGTTAGGGCGTAACCCGATTATATGTGATCTGGATACTCTGGCCCACTCCAGTTGCTTTGGCAGACTGAGTGTCCAATTTCTTTTCTGCCTTTCTTTTGGCCTTCAGATCATTTAAGACCTGGAAACTCTGGCCCACCTCATTAGGTGTCCATTACTTTTCTGCCTTTCTTTTGGCCTTCAGATCATTTAAGACATGGAAACTCTGACCCACCTCACTAGGTGTCCATTACTTTTTGCCTTTCTTTTGGCCTTCAGATCATTTAAGACCTAGAAATTCTGGCCCACCTCACTAGGTGTCCATTACTTTTCTGCCTTTCTTTTGGCCTTCAAATCATTTAAGACCTGGAAATTTTGGCCCACCCTAGTCGCCCGTAGGCTTTGTACAACTGAGTGTCCAATATCATCCTATCAAATGAAGGATATTCTGTCAGATAGGTGAAAAGTTCAACATCTTAAGATAAGCCATTATCTCTTAGTCTTCTTCCCTTGTGATTAGTGCCCAGGGAAATCCCTGATGCTTACTTAAGAGTGGTAATAGTTTTCGCACAGTCAATGGATCTCTCTCATTCGTATGTGCGAATATACTTTACACACTTTTAATAGTTACACCCAGAAGAACAGATCTTTTAAGTTTTGTTTACAATAGTCCAATCTTTAACCGGGAAGGAAGGAGATTCAATATCTAATTTTAGAGTGTAGGAAATATAAGTTTTTAATGAAAACACTTTCATATTACCAGCCTTGCTTTACACACTTTTATTTAGATATTAACTAAACACATTATAGATAAGAAAGGATAATTAACTTAGACCTTTTGGATTCTGGCCCACTTCAGTTAGGCTGAGTGTCCATATCATCCTTACCATAATTCGGATCCTTTGTCTGGGACATATATAAGCCTTTTGCTACATGATAGAACATCATCCTCAGTCTCTCGTGGGCACTTGTTTCCACCACACTCGGGAGCGGTGACACCAACTCGTCCTTGATCTTTAGCCGTACAAACATGACTATCAGCAGTATCTTGAAGCTCAGCATCAGATCCATAGATCCCACCTTTGATGGAAACAGATTTGTAACTGTCGTCAAAGAGAGAACCAACACTAGGACCAGATTTGAAAGCACGGTTGTTGACAGAGACAATGTTTGAGATGTTAACAGAACTGTCAACAGAACTGTTTTCAAGAAGAAAACCACAACCAGATTTGGGACCATATCTGTTGGTAAACATCTTTCGATCACTAATACAACCAGATTTGGGACCATATCTGTTGGTAAACATCTTGTCTTAAAATTATTAGTTATGTAAAGCACGTACGGGAATAGTAAATAACTATTACAGTGATCGAAAGGATAAATAACAAAGATTACAACAACAAGTTGTCAATCTCTTGATCTTGAATTGGAACTCCAAATCCGGATCTTGTATTCAGAAATACAAGAACATGAACTGCTACACTTGTGGCTTGTAGAACCGCTGAGAATCCGAACAGTTAGAGTCCTTTGAGAATCAAGTTCACACCTGAAATACTTAGCAACCAATTAGATAATCACAACATCACCGGCTGAGTCGAGAGATGACTCTCTATCTTTAAGACAAGATTTCCCCCGTGTATAGGCTTTACGAAAGTGTGGACAATAGTCTCTCAAGATGAAACAACAAACTACCAAATGTTCAAAGCCTACACAAATGATCTCAGCGAAGGACACGAATAATGAAGATTGCTAAGAGAAGGATTGTTTATAAGAAAAACTGATCTCTTTGTGGTGTTGTTAACTTGTAAGTATGTTCACTTGTTCATTTATGTTCATCTATAGAATTGAGCCAAAGGCCTCATTATATAGGTGTGCAAGATGGTCTTTCAAATGCCCCATAATGGCATTCAATTGCCATGTAATGAATGACATTTAACCCCCAAGTAATGCAGCAACATAATGGTCCAAGTAATGACCATTATTGGGTGGATTTAATGCCATTGAAACCACCTCAACAGCCAAACCTTTGGGATTCCGTCGAGCAGTCACTGCCAATGAAGCGTCGCGACTCTGCCACATTAGCGCCGCGACGCTAATTCAGCCCGAAAATCATGATGCTCACTGCCAATCAGGCGCCGCGGCGCTGCAAGGGCAGTCCGGGAGGCACTGCGACCCTTCTCGGCTCCGCTACCCCTTTTCCGACCCGTACCATCTTACACTTCGCACAATCTTTCCTTCGTTTACCAACGTGGAACACTTGTTATTTAGCCAATAACCGTCCATTTATGTCTCAAACATTTCACTTACGTATCAATATCTCTTTCATTAACGAAATTTACGATACTTGGCACTAAGATTGCACGTGTGTGAAAACGACATTTTCGACGTGCGGAGCCCCAATTGTTCGAGTCATAAATAATGGGATAAACTTAATTTCAGATTAGTAAATTTCCAACAAAAAGAACACGGGAAAAACAAAGTGATGAATTGATTTAATTTTCATACCTTGTTGTCTGATTTTATAAAGTCTGTATAAATATATCATTAATGAGGAAGCTGAAAGGAACAACAATAAAGGTTGTACATAGGTTATTAAGAAATAAAAAAATAATACAGCTATCGATTTTAAAAAAAAAAAAAAGAGGCACAAATTGTAACTTTGCAATAAATTCGGAGAAATGAAAACAATTCCAAGAAAGCGAATAGACTACACTGATGGCTTGACAGATACATGAACTTCACACTAATGGCTTTCCATTTATTACTTATTTATTAAAAGGAAAATCTATTATTTGCTATTACACATTTAGTTTTAAATTAGTGTTTTTTTCCTTCAACTTTTAGGAGATATTTAGTAATTAGATTTACTATTTAATTAAATTTTTATTTAGTGTAGGGGTAAAATTATAATCTAACTTTGGAGATATGAGCGTCCACTTTTAGTAATATATGATACTCCAGCATTTTATGTTCAGTTATTGCTTCTTCTTCGTCAGCATGTCTCAGACCTCACGATCACATACACACACACTTACACTTACACAGTACATTCGCAATTCTTCCGTTAATTTTCATTATGTCACTGAACGAATTGGTCTACTCCATGATAAATGTTTATCGCTCTTTCTGCAAAGAGCTTTTGAGTTGAATTCTCAGATATTTCGAAACCATCATTTATTTTGGAAATGTACTCCAACTTTCTAGATCTCGCGCATAACTGAAGCTTATGTGGGTTATTACAAAGGATTGCAGGAACGGAAATTACAAGTAACTGCGTATGTAAGAATTGAAATTACAATTCAACTATAAAACTGAAAATTACAATATAACAACAAACCTGAAATTATTATTTTGTTGAACAAGAAAACTGGAAAGTTGTTTTTGCTGAGTCGAGTGTGGCACTCTGTCCTTAAGACAATATTGCCCCGTATGTATCCTTTATACGTCCTGGACAATTCGTCTCCCAAGATAAAACAGCAATGGAACTATTGAGCAAAGGAAACTCAAAAACTACCGTGAAGAATATTGAATAACGAAATGATGCTTGGAAGATTAGGAAGAAAAGCTGCTTTGCTTTGCTTTCTCGCTTTGTGTATTTTCGTGTATCTCTAGTGTTCCTCAACAATGGTGTAAGGGGTGTTTATATAGGAGGAAGAGGGATTTGTTTGATCGCCTCCATAATGACCATTATTGGCCAAATAATGACCATTATGGAGGTAGTAAAGCCACCACATAAATGGAGAAAATTGCCAACGGATTGGCCATTATAGGAGGTGTAATTCAGCCAAAATAAATGGTGAATTGAGTCTTTGGACGTTTCGTTCGGACCGTCGAAATTCGCCTTCTCGAAAAATTTCGGGGACCAACCGTACATCTTGAAACTTCGGGGACCAAAACCGTACATCTTGAAACTTCGAGACCGAACCGTACATCCGAAAGAATTCTGGTCCAAAGCGCACATCTCGAAACACGGGATCAAAGCTGTACTTCGGCAAAGTTTTCGTCCCAAAAAGATAATATCGAAGGCCCACGCCCACGCGACCCACGCCCCACGGCCCACGGCCCCGCGACCCGCGACCCGTGAACCCGTGAACCCGTGAACCCGTGAACCCGTGAACCCGAGAACCCGAGAACACGGAACACGGAACACGGAACACGGAACTCGGAACTCGGAACCGGAACCGGACCGGACGGGCGGGCGGCGGCGGCGCGCGTGTGGTCTTTCCTTGAACCGAAGCACATCTAGGTCTTCCCTCCTTTAAACACATGGGATACCCCTTGGGGTCCCAAGCCCCAAACCAATTTCGAGTATTATATACACAACAATTCTTTCTTCCTCTACCGATGAGGGAAAATTGATCACACACCACACTTTTCCATGCTTCAAACACCTTACTTCGTGAACCAATATCTCTTTCATTTCTCAATGAAATTTGACGATTCTTGGCCCTACGGTTATCTACGTACTTAGTACATCATGCATGTGTGAAGAACCGGATTCTCCAACATACGTAACACTAGTGTTTAAGCCGATAAAGTTGGTCGGTCGCAACTCCCGCTAAAGGCTAATTTCCAACAATCCCCTCTTGAAAGAGATTTTGGCGCACTCACATGGTGTCTTTTCATTTCCAAAGCAATATTTCAGCGGACCGATGTTGCATAAGGAGAGGTAGCCTCGGCTTTGAACCTTCCATAGTTGAATACCATCGGACTTACTTCTTGCGCGGTGAACGTGATGTCTTGAACCGTCGGTGTTTAGTGTAAGCCAAGACAATGATACCAACACAACAAATTCCCTTACTCTCTTCTTCGTAATGTTTTGTCCGTTTTGGCCATGGACAACGTCTTGGATTCTTAAGTGCGTTCATTTTGAGGCGGCTGTCCTCGCACTTAAATAGGTGGTCTCCTACAAGGTATCTGCTATACCCCACTTCACAAGTGTTAGGAACCATTAAAAGTTTCCCAAGAACCTAACCTCAAGCTGTTGAGGATCATTACGAGTTTTGAAAACTTAACCTTTACCCATACCTGCGAGATAGCACTTAACGTCTATCGCGGGAACGGCTTTGGATTTAGTGTTTCTTTTCGAAATCACTATCCGAAGTGCTCATACTTCCACCGAAGTGATCAATCGAACCTTTACAACTTCGTTTTCCCATTGAACCAAATTGCGGGATCTCCGGTTCGTAAGGTTGGGTTACCACCTTTGTATTGGTCCTTATATTTTAGGTTTTAAGCCCATTCCCCTAGACAGGCAAGCCATCGATCTTTGGGTAAGCCCTTTGTCAATGGGTCCGCTATATTATCCTTTGACTTAATGTAATCAATGGATATTATACCCGTGGTGATCGGTTGCCTAACGGTCTTATGCCTCCGTCGAATGTGACGAGACTTGCCGTTGTACATAGCATTCCGTGCCCTTCCTAGAGCCGACCGATCGTCGCGGTGGATCATTACCGAAGGTACGGGTTTGTTCCAACACGGAACATCCTCTAAGAAGTCATGAAGCCACTCAGCCTTCTTCTCCCCGCTTTGTCTAAAGCGATAAACTCCGATTCCATCGTGGATCGGGCGATGCAAGTTTGCTTAGAGGATTTCCAAGACACGCCCCACCACCAATTGTAAATATATACCCACATTTGGTGGACTTGGTGTTCTCTATATCGGATATCCGTTTGCATCACCGTGCCCCTCTAGTACAAATTTGGATATCTAGAATAGTGCAACCCGAAGTTTAACGTGTATTTCGGGTATTGTAATACCCGATTCAACGCCTTCCGGTGATTATCACTTGGATTACGGGTGAACCTAGCCAACTTATTGATGCATAAGCAATATCGGTCGGGTGCAGTTTGTGATATACATCAAACTACCGATCACCTGTGCATATCGCTCCTGGTATACATGTGCACCAAGATTTTTATCAAGCTTTTGATTTGTATCAATTGGTGACGCTATCGGAGAAGCTGTCTAACATCTTGAACTTTCTCAAAACATCCTCGATGTAGTGAGACCGAGATAAGACCGGTCCGTCGACGTCTTAGAGATTTTAATCCCTAGGATGACATCTCGCGATACCCATATCTTTCATGTCGAAGCATTGTTTCAACATGTTCTTAGTCTCTAGGATTACCCTAGGATCGCTTCCCGTGATCAACATGTCGTCTACATACGTGCATATCATAACAAATGAGTCGAGTTACCTTTCGTGTAAACACATTTATCACACTCATTAATGGCGAACCCTTCGATAGTAGAGTACTATCAAATTTTTCGTGCCATTGTTTCGGGGCTTGTTTCAGCCGTACAGAGATTTGATAAGTCGACGGACTTTCTTCTCTTGCCCTTGAACCACGTACCCCTCGGGTTGGTCCATATAAATTTCTTCTTCCAAATCACCGTTTAGGAAGGTTTGTCTTAACATCCATCCGGTGTATCTCAAGGTCACGCAAAGCCGCGATCGCAATAAATACCCGTATGGATGTCATCCGGATACCGGAGAGTATGTGTCAAAGTAGTCAAAGCCTTTCGTCCGTCGATAGCCCTTGACTACCAACCCGGCCTTGTACTTGTCTATAGACCCATCGCCTTGTATTTCCGTTTGAGTATCCATTTACAACCCAACGGTTTATTTCCCGGAGGAAGATCAACCAACTCCCAAGTATGGTTATGCAGAATGGAGCTTATTTCACTCTCAATAGCTTCTTTCCGCAGCGGTGCTTCCGGAGTTGACAACGCCGAGCAATTGTCCTTGGTTCATCATTAACCATATAAGCTACAAAGTCGGGACCGAAGGATTTATCCTTCCCGGCCCTTTTACTTCGCCTTAGATCCATCTCTCGGAGTCTCCAAGTTTCGAGAATCTCGGAACACTAGATTCCGGATGTTCACCACCTCGAGATTCGCTAGATCGAACCATTTAGATTCGGGCGAGTCAAGGACTCCGGTTCTTGAGAGCTTTGTGCATAACTTCGCTTGCGAGAGGTTATGTCTTTCTCCTTTCTAGGAAAGGTACTTTCAAAGAATAGAGCATTCCTTGATTCCATTATTGTACCCTGGTGGATATCCGGAATATCCGACTTATGCACTAAGAAGCGATAAGCACTATCGTTATTTGCATATCCGATGAATATGCAATCTACGGTCTTAGGCCCAATCTTGACCTGCTTTGGCTTAGGTACTTCAACCTTGCCGGACAACCCCACACCTTAAAATACTTGTAGGTGGGTTTCTTTCCTTTCCATGATTCATATGGAGTTTTGTCCTTACCCTTATGTGGGACTCTCGTTCGAGAATCGTATTAGCGGTAAGGACGGCTTCTCCCCACATGTTTTGGGGAAGTCCGGAATTGATAAGCAAGGCATTCATCATTTCCTTTAATGTGCGGTTCTTACGTTCCGCCACACCGTTTGATTGAGGTGAGTATGGAGCCGTCGTTTGATGAATAATGCCTTCTTGGGCACAATATTCCTCAAAAGGCGCTACATATTCTCCCCTCTATCGCTACGAATAGATTTAATCCGTAGGCTAAGTTGATTCTCAACTTCTCGCTTTGTAACGTCGGAACGCTTCAAAGGCTTCATCCTTACTTTTCAACAAGTAAAGGTAACAATACCTTGTGCTATCATCTATAAATGTCACAAAGTACTTGTTCCCCCTCTAGTTTGTGCAAACTTCAAATCACATATATCCGTGTGAATAAGTTCTAGAGGAGCGGTATTCCTTTCGACGGATCGAAAAGGAAGCTTGGTGAGTTTTGCCTCTACGCACACCTCACACTTATGTTGAGGGTTTATGTCGATAGAAGGCAACAACTCCATCTTTACCAGCCTTTGAATAGACTTGTAGTTTACGTGTCCTAATCTATGATGCCATAAATTAGAAGACTCAAGCAAATAAGAAGAAGACTCAACTTTATTTCCTTGACGCAATACGAGACATGACATTCACTTTGAAGAGGCCTTCACAGACGAAGCCCTCCCCACAAATGTGCCATTTTTAGTGAGTACAAATTTATTTGATTCAAACACTAGCCTAAAACCAAAGCATTAACCAATAAAGGTCCGAAACTAGATTTCTTCTAATATCTGGGACGTGCATCACTTCCTTCAGAGTGAGTTCCTTGCCGGAAGTCATCTTCAGGACCACCTTTCCAACCCCTAGCACGTCCGAGGAAGCGTTGTTGCCCATGAACAACTTCTTGTCGGAGATCGGAGTGTACGTGGAGAAGGCATCTTTGTTGGAACAGATGTGTCTTGTTGCACCTGTGTCCACCCACCACTGCATCGGATTCTCCACCAAGTTGGCTTCTAGCACCACCGCAGAGAATTCCTCGATCATGTCATCCGGGAGCGTGTCCTTGACGACGTTTGCTTGAGCCTTGCCTTTTGACTTGGCTTTTGTTGTTGCTCGGTCTTGAGCTTGCGGCATTCCTTGATCCTATGACCAGGTTTCCCCAGTGATGACAATTACCTCTCGAACATCTCTCGCTGCAGGGGCTTTGCCGTCTTTCCGGAACTTCCGCTTCTTGCTTGAGTTCCCTTTGGCCTCGGCCCAGATTCGCCTTTGCCTCAAAGATGTTGTCTACCCTTTGGCAAGGTCTTCTTATTATCTTCTGGATTTGCGTTTGATAACAAGCTCTTCAAAGGTCATCTCCTTTGTCTTGAGTTTCAAGTAACTCATAAACTCATTCCATGAAGGAGGTAACTTTTCAATCACGATGCAACCAAAAATTGCTCATTTGGTTTCGGTCCTTCCAAATCCAGGTGATGTAAAATCATTTGGAATTCCTGGACTTGGGACATCACGTCTTCTCGTCCACCATTTGGAATTTTAGAAATTTCCCAACGATGAACTTCTTAGTACCCTCATCTTGTGCGTTGTACTTCTTTTGCAGCTTTTTCCCACGCTCTTTGGCGGTGCCAACGGTGCAATAGACCGTGTAGTGAGGGTGCTCTGCTAAGCGATTCAAGTATATAGTTCTTGCACATGAAATCGCTATGATTCCATGCGTCACGAACCATCTTCATGCCATTAATGACATGGATACCAAGGCCCCCTTCACCCGTTTCATTGGGCGAAGAGTCCATTTCATCTCCGGACTTGTGGAGGATCTTCCGTAAGGAACCGGGCCATGCCCATAATCGTTAAGTAAAACAAAGATCTTTTTTGTCGCCATCTTTTGAATTCGATCCCATAAATTTTTCGGGCGATCATGGTGGTGTGATGAAGAGGGTGGAGCTCCAACAACGGGAAGGGAAAGCACGCCTTGAACGAGAGCGAAGCAGCAGCAGTGAAGCCGGCGGAGTTGCGCCAGGCGATGGCAATGGCGGGGAAGCGCAAAGAACATTGCCTCGAGAGGCAAAGCAGCGAGAGCGACAACATCGGTCATATTTCCGGCCATGTTATTGCATTACCGTAAGCAATATATTGTCTTAAGTTGTTGGTTATTACAAAGGATTGCGAGAACGGAAATTACAAGTAGCTCGCGTATGTAAGAATTGAAATTACAATTCAACTATAAAACTGAAAATTACAATATAACAACAAAATAGTAATTTCAGTTTTGTTGTTATATTGTAATTTTCAGTTTTATAGTTGAATTGTAATTTCAATTTTTACATACGCAGTTACTTGTAATTTCCGTTCCTGCAATCCTTTGTAATAACCAACAGCTTAGTGTACCGGACTGTACTTTTTCAAAACCATCATTTATTTTGTCCCCTAGATTCATTCTTGGATATTGGAAATGTACTCTAACTTTCCGTTTTACAAAGTCTTTTTCTTGTGAAGAATCACCACGCAATGATATTGAGCTATCTCCCCAACATATTTTGGGTATCTGCCGCTTTCTTTGGTATTAGTTGGTATTTTTAGAAATATCCAACTGATAGATTTGGAAATTCGAGTTTATAATCGTATACAGACGAAAAAAAAAGGGGAGGGGGTGGGGAGTTAGTACGAAACTCCAGCACTCAGTTGGAGTTTCACCCGTAAGCTTTCTAACTCCAGCACAATGTATATCTGAAATTTCTCTCGTAAAAGTTTTGAACTTAATACACTGTGACGGAAATTTTCCGCATTTTAACTAGTGACAGTTCTGTACTATAAAAATGACTTTCTCAATTATTTTTTAAACGGCAGCTAAACAGACGATCCAAAAATTGACTATCCCACTCAATTTTCTCCTCTTGCTTTGCCTAAGGCCATTCTGATGCACCCATTTGCATCTACCTATGAGCTACATTAAACCAAAAGTACGTTTTTCTTCTCTAGACAACTCCCTAGAATATTTCCCTCCACTTGCAACGTTTTCCTAAGATGCATTCCTTTCGTTTAGTATTTTAAGGCTATTTGCATTCGTCCAAAAAAATGCTAATCAAATAGTAAATAGTTAACAAGTAAAGGGCAGCCCGGTGCACTAAGCTCCCGCTATGCGCGGGGTCCGGGGAAGGGTCGGACCACAAGGGTCTATTGTACGCAGTCTTACCTCACATTTCTGCAAGAGGCTGTTTCCACGGCTTGAACCCATGATCTTTCAGTCACATGTTATCAACTTTACTCGTTACTCCAAGACTCCCCTTCTAAATAGTTAACAAGTAAAAGAAAAATAAAGGGATTTTTATATAGTATGTCAAAAAATTTATCCCAATAATTTAGGGATTAATTCTCCCTTGCCTACTCTCTATCCCAAATTTACACCGAGCAGAGGTGGTGTACGACGATGGAGAGAGGAAGAGGAAAGGGGTGGACAACAGGCAGTAGTGGCGGTTTGAAGAGTGGAGAAGAATGAAGATGAAAAAAAGAGGAAGGAGGGCGGCTGCCGCTGGAGATATGGGGGAAAAAGTGGCTGGAAAGGGAGATGTAGAAAAATGAAGAAGAAGAAAAAAAAAGGACCCTACAAAAATAAAGAGTTGAGTCCTATCATTTTGAGGGATTTAAGAACTGAAAAAAGATAAACTATCTTGAATCAACTAGTAGATCATCAACACAGGGGCACAACTAATCAATCATACAGTTAATTTAGAAGTGGCACTGAAGCATAACCAGAAGTACAAATTTAGAGTAGCAGCGGGAGATGCAAGGAATTGAATGTGTAGAGAAGTAAAAGTAGGAAGCTTGTAGATACTTATATGCAAGTTGGTCCAAGCATGAACGGGATATCAAAACGTTGTCTAAGACCTGCAAATATTCATCATGACATTTGTGGGGCAAGAAACTCATAACGCGATAAGTAGACAATGCATCTTTGTAATGATGAATTTTACTGCATCAATAAGTGATTCTACAACAATCTTTGGCTAAACAAAGGTAGAACACATTGTCCATGTCAAATGGAGTTAAGGTTGAGCAGTATGTGAAGGGTTTTCTTTTAAGATCTACTACAAGCATGAGAAAGTTACTTTAAGAGCAGGCTGTCATCTCAAGAAGATTCAACAATATATGGATGCATAATAAGTTTTCTTTTGATAAAGATGCATAATATATATATATATTGTACACAATAATCAATGAAAGACAGAAAACATATTCCTTTATGGTATCAGAAGCCAAATCCTAAAAATCTCTACCCTAAGTCGCCCCTCCTGGGCAGCCCCTCTCTCCACCGTCCTCCTCCAAAATCTTCTACTTCCTCTCATCTTCCCCAATTTTCAATGGTTGAACAACCTAAATTTCATCATGATCTTGAAGTTAACAACATCAAGAATTTTATTCCCATAACTCTTGAGATGAAAAATGTTCAATATTCATCTTGGGCGAAATTATTTAAGATTCATTGTCGTGTGTACAAAGTAATCGATCACATCATCCCTCCCAAACCAAAGTTCGATGACGAACACTTGGAGAAACGTGATGATTTTGATAACGAACTTTGGTCACGATTGTTGGAAATTTGCCTTTGGCGGGAGTTGCGACCGACCAACTTTAACGGCTTAAACACTAGTGTTACGTATGTTGGAGAATCCGGTTCTTCACACATGCATGATCTACTAAGTACGTAGATAACCGTAGGGCCAAGTATCGTCAAATTTCATTGAGAAATGAAAGAGATATTGGTTCACGAAGTGAGGTGTTTGAAGCATGGAAAAGTGTGGTATTGTGTGTAATTCTCCCTCATCGGTAGAGGAAGAAAGAATTGTTGTGTATATAAGACTCGAAATTGGTTTGGGGTTTGGGACCCCAAGGGGTATCCCATGTGTTTAAAGGAGGGAGGACTTAGATGTGCTTTGGTTCGAGGAAAGACCACACGCGCGCCGCCGCCGCCCGCCAGTCCCGTCCGGTCCGGTTCGGGTTCACGGGTCGTGGTCTGTGGGCTGTGAGTCTTCTGATATTATATTTTTGGGCCAGAGAACTTTGCCAGAAGTACAATTTGATCCCAGAAGTTTCCAGATGTACAGTGTTCGGACCAGAATTCTTTCAGATGTACAGTTTGGTCCCTGAAGTTTCCAGAACGTCGAATTTGGACGATCAAAGCGAAACGCCAAGCACTCAATTCGGCTATTTATTTTGGTGAATTACTCCTCCTATAATGGCCAAATCCGTTGGTCTTTTACCATTTATGTTGGTGGCTTTACTACCTCCATAATGGCCATTATTTGGCTGTTATGGAGGCAGTTTTCAGCCCCTCCCTCATCTATATAAACACCCCCTTACACCATTGTTGAGCACTAAGAACAGTACACGAAAATACACAACCAAAACAGTTTTCTTCCTACAACTTCCAAGAATCATTTCGTTACTTAATATTCTTCACGGTAGCATTTGAGTTTCCTTTGCTCAAGTGTTCCATTCTTTGTTTTATCTTGGGAGACAAATTGTCCAGGACGTATAAATGATACATACGGGGCAATATTGTCTTAAGGACAGAGTGCCACACTCGACTCAGCAAAAACAGTTTCCATTTTTCCGTCTTCAACAAAATTGTAATTTCAGTTTTGTGGTTCTATTGTAATTTTCAGATTTCTAGTTGAATTATTGAATCTTTGTTTATCCTTTCGAATACTTGTAATAGTTATATACTTCCCGTACTGCTTTATAAAGTACAATAGAGACAAAAATAACCAACAACTTAAGACAATATTGTAATGTATTGTATTACTATTAGTGTTTGAAAGATGTCGGTCAAAAGTTGTGTGACCAAATCTGGATATGGCAATGGTTTTCTGGTAGAAGAGAGTGATGATGATGAACGTGTTCATGGTGTCACCGCTACCAAGACTGGTGGAAACAAGCGCTCTCGAGAGCCCGAGGATGTTAACTGGGACAAGAGGAGAAGACTGAAGATGTTATTCTATCTTGCAGCAGAAGGCCTATATCTGTCCCAGACAAAAGATCCGAATAATGTAAGAAGGAAATGAACACTCAGTCTGATGAAGTGACTGAAGTGAGCCAAAATTCGAAATTGGGATAAGTAGTTTTTTCTTACTTGTCAAGAATAAAGATTAAATGATGTCTGATTAAAAATGGATTAAAGTAAGGAGGAATATGAAAATAATTTATATTCCTTACGCTTTAAAAATCAGAAATTTAATCTCATCTTCTTTCCCGTTTAAAGATTGGATTTTGTAAACAACTTAAAAAAGATCCGTTCTTTTAAGTGTAATTATTAAAAGTGTGTAAAGTATGTTCGCACATACGAGTGAGAAAGATCCACTGATTGTGCGAAAAATGTTACCACTCTTAAGTAAGCGCCAAGAATTATCTGGGCACCAATCATAACGGAAGAAGTGTAAAAAAAGCTAAAGACGTTGAGCCTGTCATATTATTTGACAGAAGATCCTTCATAGGATGATATTGGACACTCAGTCATACAAAGCCTCCGGGCGACTGGAGTGGGCCAAAAATTTCTTTGATATGATGATATTGGACACTCAGTCATATAAAGCCTCCGGGCGACTGGAGTGGGGCCAGAATTCATTTCATAGGAAAAGTAATGGACACCTAGTAAGGTGGGCCAGAGTTTCTAGGTCTTAAACGATCTGAAGGCCTAAAGAAAGGCAGAAAAGAAATTGGACACTCAGTCTGCCAAAGCAACTGGAGTGGGCCAGAGTATCCAGATCACATATGATCCGGTTACGCCCTAACCACGGGCAAAAGGTTGTTCATGTGAAGCAACGCCACCTCTAAAGTAGAAGGGGTTGGAGAGGTTGTCCTTAATAGGACTTCATGGATTATGATCACTCTAAGATGAGGTGATACATATTCCTAACTTGGTTTAAGGGATGCTGTTGGTCAAGGTTGTTTGAGATTAGTCCAACATGTCTGTAATAACTAAGAATGGTACAGTATGTCTGTAGCCAAATGAATGATATATTTGTAATCCGTGCATCTATGCCATCATAGATTAAGACACGTTAAATAACAAGTCATTCAAAATCTAACGATGTTGAGATTGTTGCCTACTGTCGACATAAACCCTCAAAATGAATGTGAGGTAGACGAAGAGGCAAAATCACCTTTCCAAATTCCGTCAAGGGAATAGCGAAAGAAGCACCGCTCCTCTAGAACTTAGTCACACCTACTTGGGTGATTTGAAGTTTATACAAAATAGAGGGGGGAGACAAGTACGTTGTGATCTTCATTGATGATGGTACAATGTATGGAATCCTTTGTTTATTGAAAAGCAAAGATGAAGTTGTTGAAGCGGATAAGCGCTACAAAGCAGAAGTTGAAAATCAACTAAGCCTACGGATTGAGAAATTCGTAGTGATAGAGGGGGAGAATGTGAAGCATCGTTCATTAAACGACTGCTCATTACTCACCTCAGTCTAACGGTGTTAGCCAAGCACAAATCCGTACGCCCAAATTATGTGGGGCAAGGCGATCCTTACCTCTAATGCGATTCTCAACAGAACTCCGCATAAGGATAAGGATAACTCTTCGTGTGAGACATGAAAATGATCTCACATACAAAAGTTGTGATGTGGGGTGGCTTGGTAGAAGTTGGACTACCGAAACAGGTCAAGTTCGACCTAAGACTGTAGATTGCATATCCACTGGATCTGTAAATAACAGTAGTACTTATTGCCTCTTGGCGTCAAAGAATGCTGAATTCTTATAAGATAACTTTCCTTAGAAAGGAAAAAGGAGTAATTGCTCAAGGTTAATAAGAACCCGCGAGGGCCTGACTGTTCGGAACTAGACGTTCCGTATCTTCAGGACTCGAAAGTTGCTGGCTATCCGGAACTTAATATTTCAGATCTGTAGAACTCGGGGATTCTAGATGTTGAACCAAGACGGAGCAAAGAGGGGACAAAGACTTGTTCCAGTCCTTCTAGCTTGTATGGTTGAGAATGAACCATGGACAATTAACAAATAATTGTTATCTCCAAAAGCGCTGCTTTGGAAAGAAGCTAAAGAGAGAAATAGATTCCATATATAGAACCATACTTGTGTAATGGTTAATCTTCCTTCGGGAAAAGAACCTTTGGGTTGTAAAATGTGCTCCCTTGTGAGTAGCTTAACATCTAGGACCATTGCAGTCTTGCGTGGCATGGATGTTGAAATAGCCTTCCCAACCGGAGAGTTGGAAGAAGAGAATCAGAATTGGTTTGTTGGACTGTTAGGCTTCTTCCTGAACTTTCATTTTGGTCTTTGAAATGTGTATATTTTGGTCCTGAAAGTTTCAAATAAAACAGGAACAATGAATCTGACCACAGAAACATTGACTCTGAAGTTAGAAAGTCAACAGTTGGAGAATCAACCGTCTGAAAGTAAAAGTCGTATTGAAACAAAGTCTCAATATGAAAGATATGGGTATCACAGATGACATCTTAGGAATTGGATTTCTAAGACATCTAACGGACTGGTCGAAGTTGACAGTCTCGTTGAAGCCACCAATGGATATGAATTATAGAACTGATTGGAATCATGGTGCACCCATAGACAAGGAGCGATATGCTCAGGTCACGTGTAGTTCATTGTATTGTACACACTACAACCGACTTGGTATCGTCCTACAAACAGATCAGTTGAACTAAGGTTCACTGATGATCTTAAGAAATGATCAATAGAAGGCGTTAAGTCGGATATGACGATATCTGAATTATTCGCTTATTTTCGAATTATAGTATTCTGGATGTCCAGCGGTTCTGGGAGAACACAACGAGGCAAACCGAACATCAGATCTGAAGAACACCAAAGCCACAAGTAAATGTGTATGGTGGTTCTTGGAAAATCCTCTAAGCAAACTTGCATCGGCCGATTCATGGTGGAATCGGAGTTTATCGCTTTATACAAAGCATGAAAGAAGTTGAGTAACTTCACGACTCCTTAGAGGACGTCCCTTATTTGGGAGAAACCCGTGCCTTCAGCAGTTATACACTGTGGCTAGCCGGTCGGCTTTAGGAAGGACATGGATGACGGCGTCTGGACATATCTGTCAGGATCTGTCAGGAGACATATGACCATATGGAAGTTGATCATCACGGGTGCCACTTCCTGGTTTACTAACTAAGGGACTACCCGGAGATCAAGTGTTCTGCCTGTCTAGGGGAATGGGCTTAAAACCCAAAATATACAGACCAATACAGTGGCAACCCAACCTTACTAATTGGAGATCCCAGTAATTTAGTTCAATGGGAAAACTAAGTTGTAAAGGTTCAGTTGATTTCTTCAGTAGAAGCATGAGCACTTCGGATAGTGATTTCTGAAAAGAAACACCAAATCCAAAGCCGTTCCCGCGATAGACGTTAAGTGCTATCTGCAGTATGGGTAAAGGTTAAGTTTTCAAAACCTGTAATGCTCCTCAACAGTTGATGTTAGGTCTTTGGGAAACTTTTAATGGTTCCTAACACTTGTGAAGTGGGGTATAGCAGGATACCTTGTAGGAGACCACCTATTTAAGTGCGAGGACGGGCCGCCTCAAAATGAACGCACTTAAGAATCCAAGACGTTGTCCATGGCCAAAACGGACAAAACATTACGAAGAAGAGAGTAAGGAAATTTGTTGTGTTGGTACCATTGACTTGACTTACACTAAACACTGACGGTTCAAGACATCACGTTCACCGCGCAATAAGTAAGTCCGATGGTATTTAACTATGGAAGGTTCAAAGCTGAAGCTACCTCTCCTTATGCAACATCGGTCCGCTGAAATATTGCTGGAAATGAAAAAACACCATTTGAGTGCGCCAAAATCTCTTTCAAGAGGGGATTATAGGAAATTTGCCTTTGGCGGGAGTTGCGACCGACCAACTTTAACGGCTTAAACACTAGTGTTACGTATGTTGGAGAATTCGGTTCTTCACACATGCATGATCTACTAAGTACGTATATAACCGTAGGGCCAAGTATCGTCAAATTTCATTGAGAAATGAAAGAGATATTGGTTCACGAAGTGAGGTGTTTGAAGAATGGAAAAGTGTGGTATTGTGTGTAATTCTCCCTCATCGGTAGAGGAAGAAAGAATTGTTGTGTATATAAGACTCGAAATTGGTTTGTGGTTTGGGACCCCAAGGGGTATCCCATGTGTTTAAAGGAGGGAGGACCTAGATGTGCTTTGGTTCGAGGAAAGACCACACGCGCGCCGCCGCCGCCCACCCGTCCCGTCCGGTCCGGTTCCGGGTTCCGGGTTCTCGGGTTCACGGGTCACGGGTCACGGGTCGTGGCTGAATTACTCAATTTGGACAGCCAGAATTTGGACAGTCAAAGCAGAAACGCCAAGCACTCAATTCAGCCAAATTACTCCTCCTATAATGGCCAAATTCGTTGGTCTTTCACCATTTATGTTGGTGGCTTTACTACCTCTATAATTACCATTATTTGGCTGTTATGGAGGAAGTTTTCAGCCCCTCCCTCACCTATATAAACACCCCCTTACACCATTGTTGAGCACTAAGAACAGTACACGAAAATACACAACCAAAACAGTTTTCTTCCTACAACTTTCAAGCATCATTTTGTTACTCAATATTCTTCACGGTAGCATTTGAGTTTCCTTTGCTCAAGTGTTCCATTGCTGTTTTATCTTGGGAGACAAATTGTCCAGGACGTATAAAGGATACATACGGGGAAATATTGTCTTAAGGACAGAGTGCCACACTCGACTCAGCAAAAAACAGTTTCCATTTTTCCGTCTTCAACAAAATTGTAATTTCAGTTTTGTTGGTTCTATTGTAATTTTCAGATTTCTAGTTGAATTATTGAATCTTTGTTTATCCTTTCGAATACTTGTAATAGTTATATACTTCCCGTACTGCTTTATAAAGTACAATAGAGACAAAAATAACCAACAACGATTAGATGAGGTTGTTCTACAATGGATCTACGACACAATCTCGAATGACCTACTACATACAATCATTGAAACCGACGCCATTGCACGATAAATATGGGAGTGGTTGGAAAGTATTTTTCATGATAACAAGACACAACATACCTTGTACTTGGAAAATCAATTTAAGGATATGCAGCAGGACGATTTTCCAACCGCGTCGGCCTATTCTCAAGAGCTTAAGATGATTGTCGATCAACTCTCAAACGTTTGTGCACCGGTCACAAATCAATGATTGGTGATGCAACTCATTGCGGGTTTGAATGAAAATATGACGGCATCGCTACCATCCTCCAACAAAGCATGCCATTGCCTCCGTTCTATGAGGCTCGTTCGAGACTCATCATTGAAGAAACCTAAAAAATAAAGTGGGCAGTGACTATTGCTAGCACAACCGATACCGTTCTCATATCCACCGACGACAATCATGCCGATCCGAGGGGCTCGATTCCCGCCCCATCCCACTGGAAAGCCAATGATCTGACACGTGGCTCACGTCCCCTGAATAACAACAGAGGATGAAATTTCGAGAACAGTTGCGGTGGCAGTGCCGGAAACAGTGGCTGAGGCAGAAAAGTGGCAGCCACCAACAGCGGCAGCCACTAACAGCGGCAGCAATAGTGGCAACAACCTCTATCGTGGGCTGCCTACATGACATGGACTATGTGGACCCTGCTAGCTTGGGCTGCTCCACCTTGCCCCTTCCCGACGTCCTCTTAAGCCCAACCTCCGACCTGACAGGCCCAGCCCGGCATCCTCGGCGCACGTCCAGAACATGCATACAATGCACAGGTTTCTCCTCCTTCAACCTACGCATCGACGAATATTGAGGCGGCTATGAACTCGATGTCTCTCAACCTTCCTAACGACAATTGGTACATGAAAACTAGTGCCACATCTCATATGAAGGCATCCCAAGGTACTCTCTCGTCTTATTTCAATATGAGCAATTTAAATTGTAATATTATTGTTGGTAGTGGACAAGACATTTTCATTTGAGGTTATGAAGAATTATCCCACTCCCCACCACACCCCCGTTAGCTTTAAAAATGTCCTCCATGCCCTAAAACTTATCAAAAATTTAATTTCTGTGCGTTGCTCACAACTGACAATAATCTTTCCCTTGAATTTGATAATTTTGGGTTTTTTGTGAAGGTCCTTATGACAGGGGTGCGAATAATGAGATGTGATAGCACCGGGGACCTTTATCCTATCACCACATCCGTCAGCCATCCAGTCTCCTCTCCATCAATCTTTGTCGCAATTTCATCTCTTTTATGACATAATAGATTAAGACATCCGGAAGACTCTATTTTACGCTCTCTTAGCAAAAATAAATTCATTGATTTCAAACATGTCTCTTATACTTCCTGTTTGTCAATCTTGTGTCTTTAGGAAACATATCAAGTTGTCATTTTATTCTTCATCCACTTATACTTTAATGCCTTTTGATATAATACACAATGATTTATGGACTTCTCCTATCTTAAGCACGACCGGATATCGATACTATATATTATTTTTAGATGATTATTCAAACTTCATGTGGACTTTTCCCATTGGTAATAAGTCCCAAGTCTATTCTATTTTTTCTTCATTCAGTGCTTTCATTAAGACACAATTTGAAAAGAATATTAAATATTTCTAATGTGACAATAGGACGGAATTCGATAATAATCAATTCAAACTTTTTTGAGCCAAACACGACCTTGTTTTTCAGTTTTCCTGTCCCCATACCTCTCCACAAAATGGAAAAGTCGAACGAAAAATTAGAACCATAAACAACTTAGTTTGTGCCCTCCTTGCTCACACTTCTATCCCCCCTATTTTTGGCATTACGCTCTATCAATGACAACCTATCTCTTGAACATTCTTCCAAACAAGTATCTCAAACACAAGTCTCCCACTCAAGTTCTCTATCTTCGGGATCCTTCCTATAAGCATTTACTAACTTTCGGATCTCTGTGCTACCCCCTCCATCCCTCCACACAAATCAACAAGCTGCAACCTAGGTTCACCCGTGTGTATTTATTGGTTACTCCCATAATCATCTAGGTTACAACTGTTACGACTTGTCCAGCCAAAAAATAATCATTTCTCGGCATGTCATATTTGATGAATCCCAATTCCCCTTTGCAAAACTCCATTCTCCACCTCCAAATTTCTATCACTTCTTAAACGACGGCCTCAATCCCCTTCTAATTCATCACTAACAAAATCAGTCGCTACCATCACCGACGCCCGACCACCTCCCACTGTCCCGTGTTGGAACAATTCCTTTGGGCTGTCCAAGGTCACTGCCTCCTCTCGGTCACTGCCACCGCCCTTTCTCCCCGATCCCACTACCCCGTCTCGGCTACCGCACATGCCCCACCCCCATCCTCACTCGCCCTACTTACCTCTCAGCCACTAGCCTGCCTAGCCACTTCCCAATCTCGTCCACCCCCCGCGGCACCCACGAATGATGGAAACCCGTGCTATGCACGACATTTCCAAACCAAAACGACAATTTAATTTGTCAAATTCGGTTGCCCCTTCACCTATTCCCCGCAACCTGAAAAATGCCCTGTCTGATCCTTATTGGAAATCTTCCATGATTGACGAATATAATGCTCTTATTGAAAATAAAATATGGGATCTAGTGCCCCGTCCTCTTGATACTAATATTATTCGTTCTATGTGAATTTTTAGACATAAAAAGAAATCTGATGATTCTTTTGAGAGGCACAAGGCCTGTCTTGTAGGTGATGGCAGGTCTCAACAGGTGGGCCTAGATTGTGATGAAACTTTAGCCCGATGGTGAAACTGGCAACTATTCGGACTGTTCTCAGTATTGCTTTGTCCAAATCTTGGCATATTCATCATCTTGACGTCAAAAATACTTTATTGCATGTGGACCTTCATGAAACCGTATATATGCATCAGCCTATGGGATTCAGGGATTCGGTTCATCCAGATTATGTATCTTTTGAAGAAATCACTCTATAGACTGAAACAGGCTCCTCATGCATGGTACCAACGGTTTGCTAAATTTGTATCCTCTATCAATTTTTCACATAGCAAATTTGATCATTCACTGTTCATCTATAGCAAGGGTAATGACATGACACACATCCTACTATATGTTGATCATATCATCCTCACTACATCTTCTGATGCACTTCGTCGATCCATTATGTCACTCTTTGCCTCTGATTTTGCTATGAAGGATTTGGGCCCCCTAAGGTATTTTTTGGGCATTGTTGTTACGAGACATGCAGGTGAATTATTTCTTTGTCAAAAGAAGTATGCCGAATAGATCCTTGACCGAGCAGGTATGACGTCTTGCAAATCGATCCACTCACCGGTGGACACTAATTCAAACTCAGTGCCTCTTTGGGTTCTCTGTATGCCGACCCGACTCACTATCGCAGTTTAGCAAGAGCATTATAGTATCTCACTTTCATGAGACCAGACATCCTATGCCGTGAAACAAATATGCTTACATATGCACAGCTCGACGGATTCACATATGAATGCGCTCAAACGTATTTTGCGCTATGCACAAGGTACTCTTCACTTCGGCCTCCACCTGTACAAGTCCACACTCTCTGGTCTCACCTCTTATTCTGACACTGACATGGGTTAGAATCCATACTTGATAGCATCCTCGTGTTTAGATTCTGGGTGCTTCTGGAAGAACTTCTTGATGTAGACATCCTCAGGTAGACAGATGGGTTTCAGTTTGTTCTCAGCACGAGAAAATGTTGCAGGTGGAGCCCTAACATACAAAAATTCCAAGCAACAATCAGCATTGTATGCATATTTTCATATTCCAAGGGAGAATGGATACATATAACATTAAAATCACCCCCAAATAGACATGGATAATTCTAACAAACTTTCCTCAGAAAACTGTTGTGGACATAATTTCTTTTTTTATCGATGCCGTTGTGAACTTAAATTATACATAAGGGGTTGTTTGGTAGGATGTATTAGAGAAAATAGTACATGTATTAGCTTTGGTATTACTCCTATTAATCTCTTGTTGGGTAGCTTTCAATTTTTTTTGAAAACAACTTCTCTACCTCCCATGGTAGGATAAGATCTGGATCCATCCTACCCTCACAAGACTACTTGTGGGATTACACTGGGTATACTATTATTCTTGATAGTGCTTTTCAACCTATATATTATACATCTATTCAATACTATTCTTATACATATCAAATTTATGTATAACTAACACCAATACTAATCTTATTCTAATACCCCTAGTACTATTCCTAATCTAATACACCTCATCATTTATTACAATAATACAACTTATTCAGTATTATTCTTAGAAACAACCCCTAAATGTTTTCCCTCTTTAATAAGGGGTAATCATTCAGAGGAGGCGATACACACATTTTGTTGGAAATTTGCCTTTGGCGGGAGTTGCGACCGACCAACTTTAACGGCTTAAACACTAGTGTAACGTATGTTGGAGAATCCGGTTCTTCACACATGCATGATCTACTAAGTACGTAGATAACCGTAGGGCCAAGAATCGTCAAATTTCATTGAGAAATGAAAGAGATATTGGTTCACGAAGTAAGGTGTTTGAAGCATGGAAAGTGTGGTATTGTGTGTAATTCTCCCTCATCGGTAGAGGAAGAAAGAATTGTTGTGTATATAATACTTAAAATTGGTTTGGGGTTTGGGACCCCAAGGGGTATCCCATGTGTTTAAAGGAGGGAGGACCTAGATGTGCTTCGGTTCAAGTAAAGACCACACGCGCGCCGCCGCCGCCCGCCCGTCCGGTCCGGTTCACGGGTCACGGGTCACGGGTCGTGGGTCGTGGGCTGTGGGCTGTGGGCCTTCTGATATTATCTTTTTGGGCCAGAAAACTTTGCCAGAAGTACGGTTTGATCCCGAAGTTTCAGATGTGCGATTTGGACCGAGAATTCTTTCGGATGTACGATTTGGTCCCCGAAGTTTCAAGATGTACGATTTGGTCCCCGAAGTTTTTCAGAAAGTTGGAATTTCGACAGTCAAAGCAGAAACGTCCAAGCTCTCAATTCAGCCATTTATTTTGGCTGAATTACTCCTCCTATAATGGCCAAAACAGTTGGTCTTTCACCATTTATGTTGGTGACTTTACTACCTCCATAATGGCCATTATTTGGCTATTATGGAGGCAGTTTTCAGGCAGTTTTTCAGCCCCTCCTTCACCTATATAAACACCCCCTTACACCATTGTTGAGCACACTTGATATGCACGAAAATACACAACCAGAAAAAATCTTCTTCCTACAACTTCCAAGCATCATTTCGTTACTCAATATTCTTCACGGTAGCTCTTGAGTTTCCTTTGCTCAAGGGTTCCATTCTTTGTTTTATCTTGGGAGACAAATTGTCCAGGACGTATAAAGGATACATACGGGGCAATATTGTCTTAAGGACAGAGTGCTACACTCGACTCAGCATAAACCAGTTTCCATTTTTCAGTCTTCAACAAAATCGTAATTTCAGTTTTGTTGTTATATTGTAATTTTTAGATTTCTAGTTGAATTATTGAAATCTTTATTTATCCTTTCGAATACTTGTAATAGTTAAATACTTCCCGTACTGCTTTATAAAGTACCATAGAGCAAAATCTCCCAACAACTTAAGACAATATTTGTATTGTATTACTATTAGTATTCGAAAGATGTCGGTCAAAAATTGTGTGACCAAATACGGATATGGAAATGGTTTTACGGTAGAAGAAAGTGATGATGATGAACGTGTTCATGGTGTCACCGCTACCAAGACTGGTGGGAACAAGCGCTCTCGAGAGCACGAGGATGTCAAGCTGGGACAAGAGGAGAAGAGTGAAGATGTTATTCTATCTTGTAGCAGAAGGCCTATATCTGTCCCGGACAAAGGATCCGAATAATGGTGAGAAGGAAATGGACACTCGATCGATGAAGTGACCGAAGTGAGCCGTAATCCGAAATTGGAATAAGTATTTTTCTTACTTGTCAAGAATAAGGATTAAATGATAAGTATTTTTCTTACTTGTCAAGAATAAAGATTAAATTATGTCCGATTAAAAATGGATTAAAGTAAGGAGGAATATGAAAATAATTTATATTCCTTATGCTTTAACAAATCGAAGTTTAATCTCATCTTCTTTTCCGTTTAAAGATTGGATTTTGTAAACGACTTAAGAAGATCCGTTCTTTTAAGTCTAATTACTAAAGTGTGTAAAGTATGTTCGCACATACGAGGGAGTAAGATCCACCGATCGTGCGAAAACTCGTTACCACTCTTAAGTAAGCGCCAAGAATTATCGGGCACCAATCTTAACGAAAGGAGTCTAAAAGCTAAAGACGTTGAACTGTCATACTATTTGGCGAAGATCCTTCATAGGATGATATTGGACACTCGGTCACATAAAGCCTCCGAGGCGACCGGAGTGGGCCAAAATTCCTTTGATAGGATGATATTGGACACTCGGTCATACAAAGCCTCCGGCGACCGGAGTGGGCCAAAATTCCTTTGATATGATGATATTGGACACTCGGTCATATAAAGCCTCCGGCGACCGGAGTGGTGCCGTAATTCATTTCATAGGAAAAGTAATGGACACCTAGTAAGGTGGGCCGAGTTTCGGTGTCCTAAATGATCCGAAGGCCTAAATAAAGGCGAGTAAAGAAATTGGACACTCGGTCCGCCAAAGCAACTAGAGTGGACCGAGTATCGAGATCACATATGATCCGGTTACGCCCTAACCACGGCAAAAGGTTGCTCATGTGAAGCAACGCCACCTCTAAAATCAAAGAAATTTGGAGAGGTTGTCCTCAATAGGACTTCAAGGAATGAGATCACTCTAAAAGAGGTGATACATGTTCCTAACTTGGTTAAAGGACGTTGTTGGTCAAATCGATTTGAGACTAATCCAATAGGTCGTAATAACTAAGAATGGTACAAGACGTTTGTAGCCAAATGAATGATATATTTGTAATCCGTGCATCTATGCCATCATAGATTAAGACACGTTAAATAGCAAGTCATTCAAAAGCTAACGATGTTGAGATTGTTGCCTTCGTCGACATAAACCCTCTAAATAAATGTGAGGTAGATGAAGAGGCAAAATCACCTTTCCAAATTCCGTCAAGGGAATAGCGAAAGAAGCACCGCTCCTCTAGAACTTAGTCACACCTAATTGGGTGATTTGAAGTTTATACAAAATAGAGGGGGAGACAAGTACGTTGTGATCTTCATTGATGATGGTACAACGTATGGAATCCTTTGTTTGTTGAAAAGCAAAGATGAAGTTGTTGAAGCGGATAAGCGCTACAAAGTGAAGTTGAAAATCAACTATGCCTATGGATTGCAAAATTCGTAGCAATAGAGGGGGAGAATTTGAAGCATCGTTTATTAAACGACTGCTCACTATTCACCTCAGTCTAACGGTGTTAGCCAAGCGCAAAGCCGTACTCCCAAATTATGTGGGGCAAGGCGATCCTTACCGCTAATGCGATTCTCAACAGAACTCCGCATAAGGATAAGGATAACCCTCCGTGTGAGACATGGAAAGGATCTCACATACAAATGTTGTGATGTGGGGTGGTTTCATACCTAAGACTGTAGATTGCATATCCACTGGATCTGCAAATAACAGTAGTTTTTATCGCCTCTTGGCGTCAAAGAATGCTGAATTCTTTGGAGATAACTTTCCTTGAAAAAGGAAAAAGGAGTAATTGCTCAAGGTTAACAAGAACCCGCGAGGGCCTGACTGTCCGGAACTAGACGTTCCGTATCTTCATGACTCGAAAGTTCTTTGTCTATCAGGAACTTAATATTCCAGATCTGCAGAACTCAGGGATTCTAGATGTTGAACCAAGACGGAGCAAAGAGGGGCAAAGACTTGTTCCAGTCCTTCTAGCTTGTATGGTTGAGAACGAACCATGGACAATTAACAAATAATTGTTATCTCCAAAAGCGCTGCTTTGGAAAGAAGCTAAAGGGAGAAATAGATTCCATATATAGAACCACACGTGTGTAATAGTTAATCTTCCTCCGGGAAAAGAACCTTTGGGTTATAAAAAGTGCTCCCATGTGAGTAGCTTCACATCCAGGGCCATTGTAATCTTACATGGCATGGGTGTTGAAACAACCTTCCAAACCGAAGAGTTGGAAGAAGAGGATCGAATTGGTTTCTTTGAACTGTTGGGCTTCTTTCCGAACTTTCATTTTGGTCCCCGAAATGTTAACATTTTGGTCTGAAAGTCTCGAGATAAAACAGAAACAATGAATCGATCACGAAACATTGACTCGAAGTTAGAAAGCCAACGGTTGGAAAACCAACGGTCTTAGAGTGAAAATCATATTGAAACAAAGTCTCGATATGAAAGATATGAGTATCACAGATGACATCTTATGAATTGGATTTCTAAGACATCTAACGGATGGTCGATAGTTGACAGTCTCGTTGAAGCCACCAATGGATATGAATCATAGAGCGATTGGAATCATGGTGCACCCATACACAAGGAGCGATATGCTCGTGTCACGTGTAGTTCAATGTATTGTACACACTACAACCGACCGGTATCGTCCAACAAACAGATCGGTTGAACTAAGGTTCATCGATGATCTTAATACATGATCAATAGAAGGCGTTAAGTCGGATATGACGATATCCGAATTATTCGCTTATCTACGGATTATAGTATTCTGGATGTCCAGCGGTTACGAGAGAACACGGTGATGCAAAGCGGACATCGGATCGAAGAACACCAAAGCCACAAGTAAATGTGTATGGTGGTTCTTGGAAAATCCTCTAAGCAAACTTGCATCGACCGATTCATGATGGTATCGGAGTTTATCGCTTTATACAAAGCATGAAAGAAGTTGAGTAACTTCACGACTCATTAGAGGACGTCCCTTATTGGGAGAAACCCGTGCCTTCAGCGGTTCTACATGCTTGTGGCTAGCCGGTCGGCTTTAGGAAGGACACGGATGACGGCGTCTCGGACATATCCGTCGGGATCGTCGGAGACATAAGACCGTATGGCAGTTGATCATCACGGGTGTCACTTCCTTATTTACTAACTAAGGGACTACCCGGAGATCAAGTGTTCTGCCTGTCTAGGGGAATGGGCTTAAAACCCAAAATATACGGACCAATACGGTGGAAACCCAACCTTACGAACCGGAGATCCCGTAATTTGGTTAAATGGGAAAACTAAGTTGTAAAGGTTCGAGTTGATCGCTTCGGTGGAAGCATGAGCACTTCGGATAGTAATTTCGAAAAGAAACACCAAATCCAAAGCCGTTCCCGCGATAGACGTTAAGTGCTATCTGCAGTATGGGTAAAGGTTAAGTTTTCAAAACCTGTAATGATCCTCAACAGTTGAGGTTAGGTCTTTGGGAAACTTTTAATGGTTCCTAACACTTGTGAAGTGGGGTATAGCAGGATACCTTGTAGGAGACCACCTATTTAAGTGCGAGGACGGGCCGCCTCAAATTGAACGCACTTAAGAATCCAAGACGTTGTCCATGGCCAAAACGGACAAAACATTACGAAGAAGAGAGTAAGGGAATTTGTTGTGTTGGTACCGTTGTCTTGGCTTACACTAAACACCGACGGTTCAAGACATCACGTTCACCGCGCGAGTAAGTAAGTCCGATGGTATTCAACTATGGAAGGTTCAAAGCCGAGGCTACCTCTCCTTATGCAACATCGGTCCGCCGAAATATTCGGAAATGAAAAGACACCATGTGAGTGCGCCAAAATCTCTTTCAAGAGGGGATTGTTGGAAATTTGCCTTTGGCGGGAGTTGCGACCGACCAACTTTAACGGCTTAAACACTAGTGTAACGTATGTTGGAGAATCCGGTTCTTCACACATGCATGATCTACTAAGTACGTAGATAACCGTAGGGCCAAGAATCGTCAAATTTCATTGAGAAATGAAAGAGATATTGGTTCACGAAGTAAGGTGTTTGAAGCATGGAAAGTGTGGTATTGTGTGTAATTCTCCCTCATCGGTAGAGGAAGAAAGAATTGTTGTGTATATAATACTTAAAATTGGTTTGGGGTTTGGGACCCCAAGGGGTATCCCATGTGTTTAAAGGAGGGAGGACCTAGATGTGCTTCGGTTCAAGTAAAGACCACACGCGCGCCGCCGCCGCCCGCCCGTCCGGTCCGATTCCGGTTCCGGGTTCCGGGTTCTGGGTTCCGGGTTCTCGGGTTCACGGGTCACGGGTCACGGGTCGTGGGCTGTGGGCTGTGGGCCTTCTGATATTATCTTTTTGGGCCAGAAAACTTTGCCAGAAGTACAGTTTGATCCCAGAAGTTTCAGATGTGTAGTTTGGACCAGAATTCTTTCAGATGTACAGTTTGGTCCCTGAAGTTTCAAGATGTACAGTTTGGTCCCCGAAGTTTTTCAGAAAGTTGGAATTTCGACAGTTAAAGCAGAAACGTCCAAGCTCTCAATTCAGCCATTTATTTTGGCTGAATTACTCCTCCTATAATGGCCAAAACAGTTGGTCTTTCACCATTTATGTTGGTGACTTTACTACCTCCATAATGGCCATTATTTGGCTATTATGGAGGCGAGTTTTCAGGCAGTTTTTCAGCCCCTCCTTCACCTATATAAACACCCCTTACACCATTGTTGAGCACACTTGATATGCACGAAAATACACAACCGAAAAAATCTTCTTCCTACAACTTCCAAGCATCATTTCGTTACTCAATATTCTTCACGGTAGCTCTTGAGTTTCCTTTGCTCAAGGGTTCCATTGTTTGTTTTATCTTGGGAGACAAATTGTCCCGGGACGTATAAAGGATACATACGGGGCAATATTGTCTTAAGGACAGAAAAGTGCTACACTCGACTCAAAGCATAAACCAGTTTCCATTTTTCGGTCTTCAACAAAATCGTAATTTCAGTTTTGTTGTTATATTGTAATTTTCAGATTTCTAGTTGAATTATTGAAATCTTTATTTATCCTTTCGAATACTTGTAATAGTTAAATACTTCCCGTACTGCTTTATAAAGTACCATAGAGCAAAATCTCCCAACACATTTCAGTATAGTATTAGAGCACGGAAAATCTTAAGTTGAAGACTAGGTTTTTACCCCAAGGAAAAGAATCAAGCTGCAGGTGAATTCAAGATAAATGAAAGTGTCCATCTTAAGGAAATAAAGAGATGAGTGAGTGAAGAAAAGAAAGAGGTACTGACTGCTCCATAGCTTTGAGCCAGACAGGTTCAGCCTTGGCTAAGCCTTTCACAAGCTTGCTGCTTCTGCTTAGCAGATCACCTTTCATGAACGACATCCTACACACACACATCCAAATTCAATCATACTAATTACTTTGATCTTTCATAATAAAGGAATACCAACTTAAACAAACCTAACTATCTCACCTGCAAAAATGCTCTTTGAGATGCGAACCCGGTGGCCGGCGAAGGGAACGTTGGGCTCAGAGATGGCTTTGGGAGCTTTCTAGGGGTGATGGGATATTTTAGGGTCCATATTTAAATTGTCCCCTTTTATATATTTATCAATTTCTCGACACGTGCATTACACGTGGATATCAAAGTTATATAGTACATGATTTGTTTTTTTATTATTATAATTTAAATAAAGCTTCCAGAAAAATAATTACACATGAATAGATATATAAAGTACAAGTTGATATAAACGGTGACTTATTTATCTAGATGAAGATGATTTTTGTCATCAATATTACCCTTGGGCGTTCAGCAATTCGAAAAATACCGAAAAACTTATATTGTCAACTTCTGTTGAAGATTTCGAGATAATTTAGTGATCAATATTTCAATTTTAGCCACTTGTTTGGTTTCACAAGTCTAACCAGTGCTGCATTTTTTTTGTTATCTCCATGTCTACATAAATATTAATATATTTATTAGATTATATTATACACATGAAATATATTGTGAAAATGTTAGTGAAAAGTTACCTGCTCATGCATGTTCAGGATAAGGCATCCATAATATAGGTTACCTTCACTTCTTTATTTTCTATTTTGGTGAGTATTTTGTATGTAAACTGTAAAGAATAATGGTGTTTTAAATCTGCATAAAGTCATTTTAGGAGAATGAGTGGGCGTTTTTTGTTTTCTATATGTTATTATTGGCTTCAAGAAATATTTTAATAGAGACGGTTGACTATTTTTGAAACGGCAACTATTCGAATACAGTTATCTATTACTAATTTGAAGTTTTTAAATATGTAACCCTTCAGAACAGTTCTCTTTCTTTTTATTTTAAATACTATTATTAATATGTTTTTATAAATTTTTAAAACTAACAAAATTTAATTTATTTAGAAGGGCATTTTAGTAATTCAACTTTTGGTTTAAGGATTTCTCACTTTTAATATAACTAGTTTTCTCGTGTATTGTACAAAAAATTTAAATAGCATAAAATTATTAAAATATGTTTTTGAGAAATGTTAAGGCCATCGGGCACTAAGTAGAAGTTATTCGAACCAATGCTTTCTTCACTGTCGTTAGAGATGTCAACCATTGGCATACAACAATAGTACATATGATGACATTAATAATAATAATTTTAATATTTATAAAATTATGTAAAGATATTTCTTATAGAACGGTGGAGGCTTCACGCACAATGAAACACCATTAATTATACTCGTGTATTAGCAAGACACTATTATTTTTTAGTTCTAAAATTAAAAGTGACTAATAAACATATATTGCCAATCATCAAGCAATATATATATAATAAAGCTAGACATAGACAAAATGATGTGACACCTCTCTATGGCCTCCATTCCTATTTATCATTTTTCTTAATTTTTTGAATTTTTTCCTTCATTTGTTTACATAATAATCTACTAAATACATCTTCCCCATCATTATTTATTTATTATGCAATTAAAGGGGGTAATAAAAGATGAAATAAAAATATAATTTTAATTGTTATAATGGATAAATGAAAAGTTGTAACGATTATCAAAAACTTATTGCAATCAACCAATTAAAAGGTATAAAATTTAGGAGGGAAAACACATGATTTGAAGGTCAATGAATGAAATTGAAGAATCATTGTAAGAGAAACTCTTTTGCCTCAGGTAAATGAAAAAAAACACAATCTTGATTTGTCAATTACAAGGCCTATTTCAAGAACTACTACTCATTTTGCTACGGGAATACATTATATGGCTACTGCTATTGCTAGATCATCAAATCCAATTTATTTAGATTAATTTTTGTTTCATAAGCTCACGGCCTTTCAAAAATAATCCCTACATCTATTTTTAAAATTTGTTTTATGGATTTAAGTTAGTTATACGTTGAAAGTATAATAATTTTTTGTACTATCACCGTAATATATATATTAAAAATAAATGTAGGAATTATATATATAAGCTAGACATAATAAGCAAGGTGATGTAGCACCTCTCACAAGCTAGGATTCTTATTTATCTTTTTCTTTCTCAAATTTTTGAGGTTTTTCTTATTTTTTATTCATGTACTATGTTAAAGAAAATTCAGAAAACATCTCATCTAATAAATGATGAAACTGTCTCTATTCCTAATGCTACTTTCTCTTCTCACACCTTTTGGCATTCCATGTACGAGAAAACATAGTTGGGTAATCTTTATACAACTTCTAGAATTATACTGAAAGAAATAATCCCCTTGATTATTTTCATTGATTTAATAGCTATATATACAAGTTACATATTTCCATAATAGGAAAATCCTTTTCCTATTCTACTTCTAAATCCTTATTCTACCATAATTCTAACTATATAATTATGGTAGGTGTATAACACTAATTAAGGTAACCTTTACACTACAATATACTCCAAATATATATACCATATATACAATATTGTTTTGTAACTAATTTGGCCGAGAATGGGTGAGCCCACTTCTTGGGCTTTGTTTAACACACCCACGGTCATAGCGGGCGGTTTTCGAACGCTCGAGATCTGTCCCTAAAATCTTCAAAGAGAACCATTTGGTAGACCCTTTGTAAAGATGTACGCAATTTGATAACGAGACGGGACATGGCATACGCGAACTTGACCCTTTGCAACCTTTTCACGGACAAAGTGAATGTCCATTTCGATATGCTTGGTGTTTGGTGTTGAAGCTCAAGGTTACCGAAAGGTAGATGGCACTAATGTTATCGCAATATACCAAGGTTGCCTTCTCGAATGGGACAATGAAGCTCCAAAAGCAAATTACGTAGCCAACATGACTCGGAGACCACATTCGCTACCCTCGATATTCGCCTCGGACCGGAGCGTGACAGAGTTGCTTGACGTTTTGCCGACCATGAGACCAAGTTGTTGCCAAGGAACATACAAGAGCAGAAGTCGACCGTCGGTGTCCGGACACCCACCCCAATCGCATCCGTGTAAGAGACAAGTGTGGATGTAGATGACGGATACAAGTGCAACCCATAGTCTAGTGTCCCCGAATATACCGAATGATGCGTTTGATTGCATTCATGTGCTCAACTCGGGATCATGCATGAATAAACACACTGCTGAACCGCATATGTAATATCCGGTCCGGTAAAGGTAAGATATCTTTGGAGGGCCCCCTGCAAGCTCGCGATACCGGGTCGGGTCCTCGTATGGTGCACCGCCGCGGCACTCGGCTTTGGGTTTGCATCAACCGGTGTGGAAGTGGACTTACGGGATGACATCCCGCCCTCTCTATGATCTCGAAAGCATACTTCCGTTGAGACAGAAACAAGCCACCCGAATGACGTTTGACGGCAATCCCCAAAAAATAACTCAACGGCCCTAAGTCCTTCATAGCAAATTCGAACCGAGCATGGCCATGATAGATCGACGCAAAGCATCGGAGGAGGCGATCAAGATGATATCATCCACATATAACGAGAATATAGGCCAATGATGAACCACGGCGGTAGATGAACAAAGAATTATCGACTGCTTGTGTGTGAACCCAATAGTCGAAACAAAATCCGCAAATCGTGTATACCAGGCCCGTGGAGACCGCTTAAGCCCATATAAGGACTTCTTCAACAAACAGAGACATGATGAGGGCGGTTGGGATCTCTGAAACCCAACGGCTGATGCATATAGACTGTTTCCTTGAGATCTCCATGTAGAAACGCATTCTTGACATCCAACTGATGAATCGGCCAAGTCTTTGAAAGAGCCAAGCTAAGTACAGTACGAATGGTAGCCGGTTTGACCACCGGACTAAACGTCTCACCACAATCAATACCAACTCGCCGAGTCTTACCATCACCAACAAGTCGCGCCTTATGCCGAGCAAAGGACCCATCTGAATTCTCCTTGTGAGCAAAAATCCACATAGACCTGATAATATTAGTACCATATGGACGGGGCACCAACTCCCACGTCTTATTATCAATAAGAGCATTATATTCATCAGTCATAGCAATTTTCCAATTAGGGTCATTTAATGCGGACAACTTTGGATTGCGGGGCAAGGGGATTTAGAGACATCCGAATGTAAGTTAAAATGTCTTTTAGGTGTAAAAATACCCCGCCGACTACGAGTGACCGGTCTATGACTCGAGGAAGAATGGAGTGAATTTTGGGAATTTTCCGGGTTCGGGACGGAGTGGCCGGCGTGAGCAGTGGGCTCCGCCGGCCCAAATCGGTAAAAAGCGGGCTCTCGGTTTTGGACCGGTTCCGAGTGGGCTGAACGGCCCAATTTTCGGAACTGTTCCGATCTTGAAACAGAGGGGGCGATGATATCTTGTGGGACCGGCGGGCGTGGGCCCTGGGGATTTTGGGCACGGGAGTTGTCCGAAAAATTCCGAATAATATACGGGGATATTTGGTCATCCAAAAAATTATACAACTTAGGTTCGGGAGTATGAACTTTTGTAAACGGGAATTGAGTTTCATCAAAAATGACATGGCGATTGATTATGATTTTCTTGGAGGATAAATCAAAACACTTATAACCACGATGATTTGACGGATAACCCAAAAACACACACGGGGTAGACCGAGCACGGAGTTTGTTAATTGTTGTGGATGGGAATAGTGGATAACACAAGCACCCAAAAATCCGAAGGTGAGAATAAGAAGGGTTCTTATTATATAAGATTTTGAGAGGGGAAGAATATGTCGACCTTTAGACGGAATTATGTTCGAAGGTAAGTGGCCATTTGTAGTGCATGATGCCAAAAATACGGAGGTATGGAGGCATGGATTAGGAGAGTTCGGACAATGTTATTTATGGAACGAATTTTGCGTTCGGCTTTCTCATTTTGTGAAGATGTATGAGGACATGAAAACCGAAAATTTATCCCATGAGTAGCACAAAATTCTCGAAACTCCCTATTGTCATACTCTTTCCCATTATCACATTGAATATTTTTTATTTCTCTTTCGAATTGAGTACGAATGAATGCTCTAAATTTTATGAAGACGGAAAACACTTGTGATTTATTCGCAATTGGAAACGTCCACAAAAATCTAGAATAATCGTCTAAAAAGAGAACATAATATCGATGACCCATTGAACTAAGAACAGGAGATGTCCATAAGTCGCTATGAACAATGTCAAATGGCATAGAAGTATGAGAATTGGAGTCTACAAATGGCAACTTAACACTTTTTCCTAATGAACAAGATTGACACATTGGAGTACGACTCGTACCCTTACAAGAAATAAAGCTATTTTTATCTAATACTGATAAAATAGAAGATCCCGGATGACCCGAGACGAGCATGCCACATGGAAGGAGAGATGGCTGCAAAAGGCGATGGCAAGGTGGACTCGATGGACGAAAACCGGGCATGATAGGATATAGATCCCCCTACTATCACACCTCATGAGACGACTCCCGTCTTGAAATCCTTCACGGAGAGAAACCGAAAGGATCAAATTCAACAGAAACAGAATTGTCATTCGTGAACTTTCGGACGACACTAAATTTTTAATCAATTTAGGAGCATGTAAAGTATTTTTCAAGAGGAGTGGTGGATTGGGGGGAGACAACGTTTTACGACCATACCCTAGAATTGGAATAGAAGCGCCATTACCAATAATTATCCCCCGAGGGTGCTCAAATTGGAATAAGATGAGAGAGTACCGAGTCGGAAGTCATGTGAGTAGTGGCCCCGGTGTCCATGTACCAATTTTGGTCCGGTTGAGTCAATCCCAACGTGTGCATCGCGGCCTCGATATCGGTCCGAGTAGGGCCTGTTGCCGCATGATGGGCTTGCGGAGGTCGGGGTCCAAGAACTCCTTGCCGAGCGGGCTCGGTCCATGTAATGCTACCACCGCCGCTGGCCGGGCCACCGGCCGGTGGGCCGCCACTTCTTGGGCATTGGGCACGGATGTGGCCGGCCCACGCGCCGCCGGAATTTCCCCGCCCTTTGGTATGGGCCGCCGGCCCACGGTCCACGCGCCATGCTTTGCTCCCGCCATGGGCCCCACTGCTTTGGGCCCATGGGGGCGGTGGGCCTTGTTCCCTGGATGGGACCCACCGACGTTTTGCGACTACCGGAACCTCCACCATTACCACCGCGTTTGCCCCCGCGGTTTTTGTTATTATTCTTGCGATTATTCTTGCCGCCACCATGATTATGGTTTTGGCCCGAATTATTAACAAAACCACGAAGGATTAGGAGAGGATGCCATCATGACAATTGGACTTGCTCCGTAGCCGCCTTTTAGCCAAACCGGCTTCTTCCAACGTAAGCATGGAGCGGGCTTGATGGAAGTCGGGAAGAGGGTTGCTTTGGCGAAGGAGAGTGCCAACACCATTATAGGCCTCGAAAGACCGGCAACCAAGCGTAGAACTAGACGATTATTTGTTCTTGGTGCGCCAACGTTACGGAGTTGATCCGCCAATTCCTTTAGTTTCTTGCAATATGCGAAACGTTCGGAAATACGTCCATTCGAACGAGAGAGAATTCTCGCTCGAGTGTGACGATACGGGAATGTCTTTGGTTGTCTTGGAATATGTCACGCAATCTATTCCATGCAGCCATAGCCGTGGTATCGGGCTCCATAATCGTCGTAGAAGGTCCACCTTTGAAATAGTGGCGTATATCCACCGAAGAACGGTAGCATCAAGTGTAATCCACACCTCGGGATCCTCCGCGGGAAGGGGTCTAGCGGGAGGAATTATGTGATGAAGAACTTGATACGAGATAGCGTGAATTTTAAACAACTCCGCCCACGTTGCATATTGAACGTTTTCCATCTCAAGAACAATAGGGACACCGAGCTTGATATTGGAAGCGTGAGGGCGGGGTGAAAATTGTTCTTAGACATATTTGAAAGAACAAAGAAGGAGGATAAATTTAAGAGAGGTTTTTGGGAGCGGAAGACGAGATATTTGGAGAGAAAAACCCGAGGGAAGGGGGGGGGTTCTCGGCCAAGGATACAAAAAGTTTGAGAGAAGAAAACTTTTGTTTAGACCTAGTCGCTTTGATACCATGAAAGAAATAATCCCCTTGATTATTTTCATTGATTTAATAGCTATATATACAAGTTACATATTTCCATAATAGGAAAATCCTTTTCCTATTCTACTTCTAAATCCTTATTCTACCATAATTCTAACTATATAATTATGGTAGGTGTATAACACTAATTAAGGTAACCTTTACACTACAATATACTCCAAATATATATACCATATATACAATATTGTTTTGTAACTAATTTGGCCGAGAATGGGCTGAGCCCACTGCTGGGCTTTGTTTAACATATACATTTCCAAAAAAGAATTGAGTGAACATTAATGTGTAATTTTCTTCTAATACGCTATTTTTTGTTACAAATTATGCTCTCATAGTTTTGTCGCTCTCACAAGCAATTCTCACGGTAAGTAATTTTTTTTTGGGTGTATGTTTTTAGTTTCAAGTTTGTTAGAAAATTTATTATATTCACCAAATCTTAAATACATATTTTTTTTCTCTTGATAATGTGATAGAATAATTTAATGATCTAACTCAAAGAGAAAAAGTTGCTTGTCAGAAGATTTTGAAAATGGGTTATAGAACAAATGATTTAACATTTTCATGATATTTTATAGAATATAGGAGTATAATAAGGTGAAATTCAAGATTGACTAAAAGAATTAATTGATATGTGTTTATTAAACTGATAATACTTTCTTGGATAGAAATATATTTTATTTTTTATTTTGAAATATACAAATTTGATCTCCTCTCTCTCAAGCAATTCTCAAGATAAGTCATTTTTTTTGTGTTTTTGTTTTCAAGTTTGTAAGAAAAAAATATTTTAACCGTAAAATCTTGAATATGTATTTTTCTTTTCTCTCTTTGATATTGTGATCAAATAATTTAATGATCTAACTCAAAGGGGAAAAAGATTTTTAGTCTAAGCTTTTAGAGATGATATTGTTGAACAAGTAATTTAACATTTTGATGATATTTTATAGAATCTATATATAATATAAAGATAGGTATAAACAAGGTAATGTGGAAACAGTCCATGACCATCAATTGCATTTTTCTTTATCTCCTTGTTTTGGGCATATTTCACTTTTTTTTTTTTTTTTTTTGTTGCATTTCTTGGTTCATGTCTTCTACTAACTAATGAATTAAAAAGCCTCATAAAGCCCAATTAAACATAGCAATAAAGTCTCATAAAGCCCAATTAAGCGTAGAAATAAGTCTCCATCATTAAATCTCTCAATAATTCCACCGTAAATACTATTGTAATAGATTTAACATTCACTTTATACTTAGAATATGAAGCAAAATAAGAAGCAGCCGTTTCCTATCAAAAAGCCCAAAAGTCTCATATGCGTGAGTTGATTAACTTATAGAATTAATTTTGTAAGTAGATATATTACTTTTTTTTTTATCTCAGCTAAACATATAAAAATATCATTTCTTAAAATTTTTAAAATTTCTAATGACCGCGCGAAACGCGGACAATTTCATTGATTCAACATAAACCACAAATGAGGAATCTCTTCAAATATAAAAGTTTAAAAAGTAGTAACCAACAAACATCCAAGAATAAATTCAAAATTAAAAAGGCCATAAACAAAATATCAAGAGTAAATTCATCAAAAAAAATCAACAAAAAAACAAGCATCATACTTTAATCAACCAGTACTAAAATTCCAGTACTAAGGTAGCTAACACACTCGCTAATCAAAATTAAGCTCTCGTGATATTGATGTGCGGAAAGAAAAGATTGAATACATACTTTTTGATGGCCTAAGAGAAAAAGAATCCCTCAAAATTGAGCACTTCACATTAGAATCCTCCTAAGTCCCACACACGCCAAATGAAAAGGAAATTACGATCACATGCATACGTCAAAACCTTGGAAATCACAAAGTTTCCATCATAATAAATTACCACTTGTACAAATTACCACTTGTACAAAAAGATGGTGACTATGGTCCGAGTCCGAGGGAATGAGATTATTATCTCAAATTGTAAAGAATTGATCTTGGGCCTACCTCAACCCCAAAAACAAGCTTGTAGGGTAAGGATTGTCCAACTTCATATAAGGAGTCCATGTTCTCATTCCATTACCGATGTGTGACTCTTAACACTCCCCTGCACGCCCAGACCCCGTTGGAGCGTGAATAATATAATTTGGGGGCTCAACATCGGTGAACAAAGAATTGGAATGAGCATGACTCTGATACCATGTAAAGAATAGATCTTGGGCCTAACTCAACCCCAAAAGCTAGCTTGTAGCGTGAGGATTGTCCAAGTTCATATAAGGAGTCCATGCTCTCATTCCATTACCGACGCGAGACTCTTAACACAAATAAGAAATCATATTATTAAGTAATTTCACACTGCTGGCAGCAAGGTAACGGATGAGAGTATGTGGACGGTTGCTATTAAGTCATAATATGACTCTTCATAGTCCTTTTACCACTTTTCATTGCCATCATATCTCTTCATTAATATTCTTTATTAGCACAATAAATTAATAAATGTTATAAAATTATAGCAATATAAGACAAGAGACTTAGACAAAGAGGTAGAGAGGAGGATAAGACTTTCTTCTTATTTCATGTATATTCAAGTATATACAAGTGCATTCAAGTGTATCATATATAATGTGGGAACATTTCTATTTACATGATGTTGTGATCATCCTAAGAGTTACAAAACTTAAGTACACACTTTAATAGATACATGAATTAAGTTGGTTAATAGAATGAGAAGGACATCCACACAATTAAATGGATTCATAACATATTTGGAAAACTTGGGAAACTTAATAGACTGTCACATAACGTAATGTATGCTTAACACTCCCCCTTGGATGCCCATTTGAGAGATAGCATATCTCGTTAAAACCTTACTAGGAAAAACCTAGTGGGAAAAATCCTTAGTTAAGGAAAGAGAGTACACACATCTTGTAATACCCATTGAGTGTTGCCTCATTAAAAACCTTACCAGGAAAATTCAATTGGGACACAACCTTGGTTAAGAAAAAAAGAGTACAACGCGTATTTGTCTCCTCCTGATGGAAACTTCACTTGATATCTCGGCGATGACGCATTCCAATCTTGTATCTTAGTTTCTCAAAGGTTGATTTTAGTAATGCTGTAGTGAACAAATCTGCAAGATTATCACTTAAACGGATCTGTTGAACATTTATCTCACCATTCAGCTGAATATCATGTGTGAAAAATAGTTTTGGTGAAATGTGCTTTGTTCTGTCTCCTTTGATGTATCTTTCCTTTAGTTGAGCTATGAAATCACCATTATCTTCATACAATATTGTTGGAATCTTCATTTGCAACGAAAAATCGCATAATTGCAAAATTTATTGAGCCATTGATCTCAACCATATACACTCTCGATCGGCTTCATGAATGGCTATTATCTCAGCATAATTTGAAGATGTGGCTGATAAAGTTTATTTCATTGAACGCCATGATATAGATGTAACCCAACAAGTAAATAGGTAGCCTGTTTGAGACCAAGATTTATGTGGATCAGATGAATATCCTGCATCTGTATAACCGATCGTCTTTGACTTGGATTCATTAAAATAACCTCATATCTGTTTTTCCATGAAGATATCTGAATATATGCTCAATATTATTCCATTGTCTTCTTGTTGGAGGAAAGCTGAATCTTGCCAATAGACTCATTGCAAAATATATATCTTGTAGGTAAAGATATATTTGTGCCCTAATTGCACTAAGATATGGAGTTTCATCACCAATAAGATCTTTATCATTTTCTTGAGATTGGAATGGATCTTTTAATGTCTTTCCTCATTTCCTTCTTCAATGAGTTTTACCTTTGGAATCGATTGACCTATCGCCATAGACTCTGCTCTTCAAGGACTTTAATTCTAATTGAAGCATTTGCAACTTATTTTCCAGGTGCTTATCATCCTCCCCCTAATGTTAGAAAATCTAACATTTACCCCAACCTTATTTGGGGACCCATCTTTGTGTGTTGTGGTGGAGCAATTGAATCATGTACGCACAATCAGATATCTAGATGGAAATTATTTGGTTCCTGACCTTGAACCAACCATATAAGGGAAACTTGTTGGCTTGATGCGTACAAGTGCTACTACATATTAAATAACACATCTCATACTAAATTTTCATTTAGGAGTTTTATTTTCATAACCAATGGTTAGCTATAATTGGAGGCATACAATTTCTGCTAAACTAACTTGGATATATACTAACATTTAAAATATAGTTTGGAAGGATGCTCTTAATTTAATAATTTGAGCAAACAATCTTGCAAAAACTAAATTGCAAGTTGATACCAAATGCACATGTGACCAGACCACATATGCATCTATTAAGACCATATAATAGTAAATGGTTCACATGGTAGGTGACTGGCCATATATATATATATATATATATATATATATATATATATATATATATATATATATGGCCATATATATATATATCATCTTTTACACGTTCCAAAAATTAGGGGATACAATCCCAACCTTAGTTGGTACAATAATCAATTTATCATGAGAACAAGAAGCACAAGAGAATTCTTGAAGAATATTTTATTTCTTCAATATATAATTACATGAATTCTCAATTATTTTCACGTCACATTAAACCGGGATGGTCAACTGGTCATGCCAACTGATGTTTCTTTAATTCTCTCAAACCTCCGTAGAGGTGAGTTGTGGTATTTATTCAGCCATACATGTGAACGTCCTTATCCATAATTTTATCACCTCTTGACACATTCACCTTCAAGAATGGTCGAGCATTCATGAAGCTTATTACAAGTCACATTCTCTTCAAGGAATTGACTATAACTATTTGTACGTGCTTCATAAATTTTTTCTGTATGAGCTTATTATTTTTCCCCAACGTTTATCATAATTATTCATATAGCCCCGCCTCAACATCACCATGAAAGGTAAAGTGTGGCCTCACTTTGTTTTCCTTTCATTTGATGGAGGATTGATAAAGCTTGACAAAATGTTCGGACGAATGACAGTCATCTACCCAATGACCTTTCATACCACATTGATGACCAACATCACCTTTACCTTTTAAAAGATTATTCATGAGAACTCTTAATGTTCTCTTAGTTATATTACCACCATGATGACTATCATTATTTCATCATTTTCCACGCCCACTTTCATCCATACATCCCTGAAGTTATTTAGTCTTCTTTCATACGTTTGATCTATCGCTCCCACATTCGCTTCATAGAATGGAGAAGATCCAGTGGAACATGTTTCATAATTCTTTTTCATACCTTAATCATCATTATTGGATAGACTAATCCAGACGTAGTTGAGTGCAAATCAAACTCTAAAGGATAGCTTCAAGAGTTTTTATTTGATTTAGAATTCCCCTGTTATCAGTTTGTTGTATGTCTTGGATTCAATAAAAACATGTGTATGAATGTAGCTTGTAACGTGAGAAATTAATAATAACATTGATTGAGAAGTTTTGTGCTCTTATATGGTATCAGATAGCCATGTCAACTTCCTCCTCCACATCTCTCCTCGTCTTCTCCTCTCAATTCTACTATTTCATCATCCCCGACCTCTCTTAATCACGCTCATCATTTTATATCCATTAAACTCACCTCCACAAACTATCTTTTTTTGAAGACTCAACTTATGCCGTTTCTTCACGGCCAAAATCTGATCGGTTATATTGATGGAACTTGTCCCTGTGCATCTTCGTCCATTTCTAAGGATGGAACAACCGACCTTCAACCGAACTCGGAATATGTTACATGGATCCAGCATGATCAATTGATTATGAGTCTACTTATTTATTATCTCTCTGAAGAGACGTTACCCATCATTATTGGCCTCTCAACTTTAGAACAAGTCTAGGACACTTTTGCAAATGCTTTTTCTTCCCCTTCCAACACCCGCATCCTTAATCTTCACATGACACTTCAAAATCTTAAACAAGATGATCTCTCTGATTCCCGATATCTCCAAAAAGACAAATTGCTCGCTGATGAACTCACTACCGCGGGTAGGTCTCTCAATACCTTAGACCGTAATATTTATATCTTAAAGGGCCTTCGTCACGAGTTTAAAGATCTAGTGACCACATTGTCCGCAAGAGTCAAACCTGTATATTATTTTGAACTTCACAGTCTTCTTCTCAAACATGAATTTCTACACGGGCATACCATTTCTACTTTGTCTCTATATCCTACTCCTTCTCCAGATGATCCGGCCACTTTAATCGTTCATCCAATTTCAATTCAAATTGTGGCAGATTGAGAAACAATAGGGGAGGGGGTGTTCAATGAGGACGCAACTCCTACTCCAGGTATTATGGTAGTAATAATCAACCATCACATCATCAAAATGACTCCAAGTCTCGTTTCCAAATTTGCAACGACACCAATCACCTGGCACCTATATGTTTTTAAAGATTCAATCATACCATTAATCCTTATGCATATGTTTCTCACCAGTCTCCTATTTCGCTGACTCAGAACTGGTTCCCGGACACCGGTGCCACACGTCATATCACTTCAGAACTCTCAGATCTTCAACAATCTTGTCACGACCCAAATCGGAGGGTCATGACGGGCACCCGGATCTTACTTGCCGAGTACCACTAATCATATCTTTTACATCTAACTATAATCAATTATGGGCCACGAGGGCCATTACCAAATACCCTGCTGATACATAGAAATGATAAACTGGAAAGGAGCTACGTAAAATCTTACAAACAGAAGAACCCAACCTATGCATATAAACATACTAAGGTCGACAAGGCCATACACGACTACTATACACAAGACAACTATCTACAAGTCTCTAAAGAGTACGTGACATCGTAAGGTCGGGACAGGACCCCGCCTTACCCATATGCATATCCAAAAACACCGTACCTGGATTAGACCGCAACTCTGGAACAAGTGGAGTGCTCCAATATCAGTTGAACCAACAACCTACTAATGCATACTGTCACCCTATCTACCTGAGCCTGTGGGCATGAAACGCAGCGTCCCCCGACAAAAGGGACATCAGTACGACCGATGTACCGAGTATGTCAGGCATGAAGAATATCATAATAGAGATTTGAAAGTAACATGAGACAAGAAACAACCAACCAGTAGAGAATGCCTTTGAGAGACATAATATGCCTAAGTGTCATACCTGTGCAAAATGCCTCTGAGGGCCATAATATGCCTAAATGTCATGCACAATGCGGTCATACATACATACATATATATATATATATACATATATATGCGGTTTATAACGCCATCAAGCCTCTGCGGGCATTCCATCATATCATATTGGCCTATGTGGGCAAAATCATCATCGTATATCTGTATCAGCTACAGGTGGTGGTGCGTATATAATGCCTTCTCTTTTTCCCATACCCCATACATATATATAATGCATACCATATAGTAGTGTATATAACACTTTTGAGGTCAAGGTTTATATATGCATATAATGGATGAATGATATGATACTAAGACACTATAAGTTTGTCGGAGTGATGTAATGTCGCTTCACCTCCGATTAACATTATGAATACTAACATCTTTTCCATATACCTCAATAAGGATTCAGGAACATATTTAAACATGCTTTGAACATAGGAATGAATAACATGAACATCCTTAACTACTAAGAGTAGAATCATTTATGGGATGATATTACGTTTACGTTTCGTAACTTTGAACATGCCAAAAGAAAGAAGGATTTGCCTTAACATACCTTTATTGCAGAAAAACACTTCAATTTTATATGCCAAGAACTAATCTTATTCCATGTTACTTTACTTTGAAGAAATCTCCAATGTGCTAGCATCTGAAGGAAACTGACGTAGATATAACCTCCATACCGTTCTTCACATTTTTGCTTCAATGAAAGAGGTTTTTCCTACCTCAAACGTTGCTTCCCTTTTCCTTGTAAGGAATTACTCTAATTAAGATGATAACAGGTACATGTGGGGCCTCCATATAATCAAAAGTTTGTTGTATGGGTTGCTATTAACTAGAACTAAAAGAGAATATATATGTATTCATATGTGCTAAAACGTGGGATGCTGCCCATGACTTTCTTTCATTTCCTTATCACCTTCTCTTAATTGCCTGCCACCTAACCACCTTCTAATAGATAACCATTTTGCTGTTCTTTTGTCAATGACATGTGGATAGATATATATTAACGTAACATTTATCAAATTACCCTTGATTAATACCCTAATGAATTTCTTACTCTCCCACTCAGTTCCAATATTTAATAAATTACACACATAATTAATCTCCTGATCTCAATTCACTTAAATAATAGATCATTTTTGACAAACCTCATATACTCATTATCATGATCATGTGATATACCACTAGTCCATAGCCTCTTTAGACACACACACGTTCTTATTTCCCAATCATTGTCATCACACTTTTAAGTCCTAAATCATTTTGGGACATCATTCTTTTATACAATGAGCTCTTTATTTGCATACTTGAATATCACCAAAATTCTCCGGGGTTCGAGTATACTTATATATACTACCCAGCCACCACCGCCGGACTACCACCAGCCCCGGGATAGCCGCGGTAGGAGCAGGGGCGGCAGAGGTCGCGGTAATAGTAAGGGAAGGCTCAACAACCTGTCCTAGCCACTGCACAGAATATTTAGTGGGCCCGCCTAGCAAGATGGTCCAACTCGGGAAATTGGGCCTCACCCGCCTGCTCATTTCCCACGGCTGGAGCCCAATACCCGCAAGCCTGGCTCCCTAGAATTCAGGGCTCTGCACCCAACACACGCCAGGCCAACCCATCACAATATCATGCCTTCATTGCCTAGGCCCCAACATCAGAATTATGGACAAAGCCTGGCCCTTACTGATTTGGGCCAGACCTTTAACACTTTAAATCTCTAACAGCCCGATGAAAATTGGTATATGGATACGGGAGCCACATCTCACCTCACCCGCTCTGCAGGTAATCTTCCTAAGTTGTTTAGTTTAAAAGATCCTCAGTATATTACTGTTGATAGTGGCCATCGCATTCCAATTCAAGGTTATGGAACAACTTACACCCAACCGCCTCACCCACCCTTCTCTTTAAATAACGTCCTGTATGCTCCCAACATTATTAAAAACTTAATATCTGTCTAGAAATTTACTCGTAATAATTTCATCTCTGTTGACTTTAACCCTTTTGGTTTTAATGTGAATGATCTTCGTACGGGGACACCTTTTACGAGATGCAATAGCACGGGGATCTATATCCATTCCCATCCACCTCCGCTACTAGCTCATGCTCTCCTCTATCTCTCGCTACTATTTCTCCGTCGACTTGGCACAATATGCTTGGTCATTCAGGAGCCCATGTTTTTAATTTTCTTAGAGCCAATAACTTTATTAGATGTAATAATAGGAAACTTACCCAACATTGTGTTTCTTTCTCTTTAGGCAAACATGTTCATCTTCCTTTCAAGTCATCTTTAATTGTTACGTTCTCACCTTTTGATATTGTTCATGCTGATTTATGGACATCTCCTGTTACTATCACACTGGGTCATAAATATTATCTAGTCTTATTAGATGATTTCTCTCATTTTATTTGGATTTATCCACTAAAATTCAAGTCCGAAATTTTTGCCAAGTTTCTTGAATTTCGCATTTTTATCAAAACACAATTTGAGAAAGCCATCAAATCTTTTCAGTGTGATAATTGTCGTTAATTTAATAATTCAACGTTTCACAAATTCTGCAAAAATAATGGCAGGGTTTTCGATTTTTGTGTTCCCACACCTCCCCTCAAAATGGAAAAGCAGAGCGAGTCATCCGCACTATAAATAACATGGTTCGTACTTTCATTTTCTATGCCTCTATTCCTCCGTCCTTTTGGGTCTATGTAGTCAAAATGGTTAAATACGTCCTTAATATTTTACCCACTAGTACCCTTCATAACATGACCCCAACTGAAATATTATACCGTCGGATCCCCTCCTATGATCATCTTTGAATTTTCGGTTGCCTTTGCTATCCAAATTTTGCCTCCACCACCCCTCATAAATTAGCACCCCGAACCACTCCGTATGTCTTCGTAGGTTTTCCATCTAATCATAGAGGTTATTTGTGTTATGACTTGTCCACTCATCAAATCCATATCTCTCGTCAAGTTTACGTTTGACGAAATGCTTTTTCATTTACAAATATTCAAAAATTTCGCAATACGGGCTATACCTTTTTAGACGAGTTTGACATTTCCCTCGTCATACTACGCAAACTGAGTCAATCCTCCATCACCACCCCCACTGTTCCATCACTGTCCACCATCACGGCCACCGTCGGATCGTACTTCGTCCTTGCCGGGTCTTGGGGCCAGCACCATGGCTCTTCTAGCCTCGGAACGCCGCTACTCCAGTTAACCATACCAACACCATCAGAACCCCACCCCGACCTCACCACTGTACCATCAAATTGAATCACATCCACCCTCTGAACACACCTGTACCGAACCATCATAGTGCCCAAAACCAGACCGACATCACCTCACCATAAACCACCTAACAATCTCCAATCTATTTTCTGTCATCGGTAATGTTCCCAAACCATAAAATCGGCGTTGGTCTACCCAAATCGATGCCCGCCGTCAAACCCGATACGCTGGTCCGTCACTTAAACCAGCTACCAACCCGATAATACCACCTATAACCCGGCACCACCACTACACCAAACTACCCACTCTACTCCTGCCCACATACACCACATGGAAACCCGTGCCCAACACGGGATTTTCAAACCTAAAATCCACTTCAACCTATCTACCCAACTCATATCTCCAATTCCCCAAAACCCAAAATTATCCAAACAAGACCCGAACTGGAATGCGGCCATGCCTGAGAAATTTAATGCTTTAACAAAGCAACACACTTGGGATTTGGTTCCTAGACCGGAGGGAGTGAATGTGATCCGATGCATGTGGATTTTTTGTTACAAATACAGAGACAATGGTGAGCTAGAGCGATAGAAGGTGAGACTTATGGCTAATGGCACTAACCAGCAGGAGGGTATTGATTATGGTGAGACATTCAGTCCGATTGTTAAACCGGCTACTATTCACACAATTTTGAGTATTGTTATGGGTAAGCATTGGTCGATTCATCAACTTGATGTGAAAAATACATATTTACATGTGGACTTGAAAGAAACAGTTTATATGCATCAGCCGCCATGTTTTGTCCATCCTGCAGCCCCTACCTATGTATGTCATCTTCGTAAATCACTTTATGGTTTAAAACAGGCCCAGAGCGTGGATGATCGCTTTGCACAGTACATTATGCGATGTGGTTTTGTATGCAATAAATGTGATAATTCTCTGTTTATTTTTCATAATTCTCTATTGCTATATGTGGATGACATTGTTCTTAGTGCCTCTTCTAACGTGTTGAAAAACGAGATCATTGCACTGCTTAAAACCGAATTTGCTATGACTGACTTGGGGAAGTTGAGTTACTTTTTGGGTATCTCAGTGACTAAATCTGCAGATACTATGTTTCTTTGTCAGCGTAAGTATGCAGAGGAGATTGTGTACAGGGCTAAGATGACGAATTGCAAGATCATGTCCACTCCGGTTGACTCTAAATCGAAGCTTAGTGCAGTTGATGGTGATCTAGTGTCCGTTCCCACGCTTTATAGGAGTCTTGCAGGTGCACTTCAGTATCTGACTTTCACCAGGCCGGACATTGCTTATGTTGTTCAGCAGGTATGCCTATTGATGCATGTCCCCATGGAGCCTCATTTTACTACTCTTAAACGTATTATTCGATATGTTAATGGCACACTTGATTATGGTTTGCATCTATACCCCTCAGCACCGACCAGATTGTTATCATATACGAATGCTGATTGGGCAGGCTGTCCGGACACGCGCCGTTCCACCTCCGCTATTGTGTGTTCTTAGGGGATAATCTCATTTCCTGGTTTGCCAAGAGGCAAGCCACATTATCTCGTTCGAGTGCAGAAGTAGAGTATAGAGGTGTTGCAAATGTTGTTGCTGAGATCTGTTGGCTACCTTCTTTTGGAGCTTCAGTGTCGCTTGCGTAAGGCGACTTTGGTTTACTGTGATAACATATCCGCCATATATTTATCTCATAATCCGGTTCAGCATCAGCGAACCAAGCACATTGAGATGGATATATACTTTGTTCGTGAGAAGGTTGCTCTAGGTCATGTTAATATGTTGCATGTGCCTTCCTCGTATCAGTATGCAGATATATTCACGAAAGGCCTTCCTATACAACTCTTTCTCGACTTCAGATCCAGTCTTAGTGTCCGGCCTCCTCCCGCTCCGACTGAGGGGGTGTAATAACATGTATAATGCAAAATATTTAGCCATATTTAGTGTATAATTATGGTAAATATAGAATCCTTATTGTATTAGAGTTCCACATTGTCTACACTATATATGTTTGTATTAATGAGAAAGACTCTCCAAGGGAGATTAATACAATCTTACGCTAAACATTGCTAAATATTTTTATTTTTATAATATTTTTAAGGTAATGTCTAAGTAATTATCTGCTACAAGCCTACAACTCTTAGTTTCACTGCACATATAATATCTAAGATAATGCATTGAATCTGCTTGTTGTGCATAGATAATATCTTTAATGTATTGAATTTATAAGATTTATCAATAGAGAAAGAACGGGTATACAAAATTAGGATAATCTTAAATTAAAAAAATATTGAAGAAACTTTTATGGATGAATAAGAAATAAAAGGAACGAGTTCTCAATAGTTAATTTTTGGACTTCCAACTCAGTGAGTCATGAGAAATCTTACTTTCAAGCAATCTGGTTCGATTTCTTAAGAATTACATAATTTTGTTCAAACTCTTTCTTCTCTTAACCGAGTTCGCCATGCATGTATTTAATCATGGATGGATTTGGAAGCAAGTGAAAGAACTAGTTGCATAGATATAGATATAGAGAAAGTCCTTTCTCTTCAGAGGGTGATATTAGGGTTTTGAGATCGGTTCTGACGTCGAACAGGTATCCTCCTTTTCTCAAAGGAGAATCGAAAAAATCATATTTTCATACAATATCTTAATTGAATTATATGTAATGATCAATAAATTAAGTTGAATTCTATATCTACACATACCAAAAACATAGCAAAATCCTAGTACCAATCTAATCTATTCTATAGATATTTGGACTAGAGTTTACAAATCAAACAAAACCAGCAATATACTTTATTAGTATCGAATAAAAATCTAAATGGGGCGTGATATATCTCTACTAATTAAATAGTTGGCAAGGATTTAGGAATTACAACGTATAATAATTTTCGTATAAGTTTCTAATAATTAAATTTTAATTTGAAAATATTGAAGCGATTTAATTCATTTTAGCTTCAAAGATAGTTAAATCGATTCTCAAGAATCGAAAAGGTGGTACATAAATTGGTAATGAGGGAGTAATATTTTTTATATGTTAGGACTTTTAAATTAACTAATTTTTTTGTTTTCATAAATCCTACCCTATTTGAAAAAGTAATTAACAACCAAAAAAGAAAAAACCAAAGTTGAAAACTGTGTGCTTAGAGTTCTTTTTAGATTTAGGAGCATCTATCATAGTAATCTGTATATATACACTAACTTCAATAATATTAAGCCCCGTAAAATTATCTCCTAAAGAATATTTATGATTACTCCCTTTGTATTTAATTACTAAAAATTGCTAAATATTTTAATTTTATAGTATTTTTATATCATTCGCACTGACATTTTAATATTCATGGTTATATTTTTTAATAACCAAAACAGAAGAATTTTTTTTTTAAAGAAAAAAAAGCACTTTTTTGAAACTTCAATATGAAGAACTTGCGGGAAAATTTAATAGTAAAAGAAAATAAAATGCTACAGAAAGATACGTTTGGTTAAATGCCAACATTTTGAACATGAAGATATCATCTATTCTTTAAAGGTAGGTTGAGAGAAAGGCGACAAGTTCAAATATAAACCAGAAGTAGGGCCCTTTTATGAATGACGATAATTATTAATTGATTATAATTAATAAAAAAGTGTGGTATAGTAGTTAGTCGAGATAAATAATTAATATTATCTTATATTAAGTATAATAATATATATAGGGTTGTTTTAATTCAATTAGGGTTTTTTCACTTAAATGACGATGTCACACATCGTATCATCGTATTGGGGCAAGGTGGATGAAATGGAGGCTCGCATCTGGAGTCTTGTGCGACAAAAAGGTGCCAACTAAACTTAAAGGCAAGTTCTATAGGGCGGTGGTTAGACCGATTATGTTGTATGGGGCAGAGTGTTGGCCAGTTAAGACTTCGCACATACAAAAGATGAGAGTTGCGGAGATGAGGATGCTGAGATGGATGTGTGGGCATACAAGGAGAGATAGGACTAGGAATGATGATATTCGGGATAAAGTGGGAGTGGCCTCGGTGGAGGATAAGATGCGGAAAGCGAGGTTGAGATGGTTCGGGCATGTGCAGATGAGAGACACGGATGCCCCAGTGCGGAGGTGTGAGAGGTTGGCTATGGACGGGTTTATGAGGGGTAGAGGTAGGCCAAAGAAGTATTGGGGAAAGGTGATTAGACGGGATATGGCGCAGGTGCAACTTACTGAGGACATGACCTTAGATAGGGGGTTGTGGAGGACACAGATTAGGGTAGAAGGGTAGTAGGTAGTCGATCGTAGTCCTACTTACGCTTACAAAATGACAGTGTAGTGTTATTACTGTAGGCTCGATTAGCCTATCACACTTATAGCTCGATTAGCCTATCACACTTATAGGCGCACTATTGCTCTATAGTACCCGGTAGTTTGATTCCTGCTGCTATGTGTTCTTTAGTGTAATTTATATATCTTATGTAGTTGTTTTAGCTACTGCTTCCTGTTGTTAGAATGCGCTACCATTGCGTATTTAATTTTACTATCTGCATGCCCACAATGTTTTAATTTCTCGTCTGAGTCTGACCGTCTCTCATACTTTGTTTTGTTTTGCTTGCTTTGCCTGATTATGCTTTGTCTTGAGCCGAGGGTCTCCCGGAAACAACCGTTTTACCTACCAAGATGGAGGTAAGGTCTGTGTACATTCTACCCTCCCCAGACCCCACATCGTGGGATTTCACTGAAATTGTTGTTGTTGTTGTTGTTTTCACTTAAAAGTATGGTAAATTAGTGATGGTTGGTATTATTCAAGTTAAATTTATTATAACACTCCGGTGAGACGCGAAGGAAGAAGTTATGGATTAATAACATAGGGGTTAAATGTACATATTGTTTAAATTTATGTGTTTCATCAATACTTTAGATTTATCCTATCAATGATTGTATTATATGTCTGAGTGTCTGACGATTTTTGTAAGGTGAATTTCTTCTTCTTTACTAATCTAACTAATTATGAATATCATCTTTTTCTCATTTACATCAATTGCATTTATTTAATGTCATTTTCTATTTCACATAATTAATTTTCTATATAATTTTTTTAATTGACGTAATACACACGTGTAACACACGTATATAGATAGATAGATATGATATATATAGATAGATATGATATATAGATTATACAAAATTAACTGTTTTAAGTTCAACCCTTCAATTTTTATAATAATTATCTAGACACTTCAATTTAACATGTATCTCGTGGCACCCGATTCCAGCAAACCTCGTCGTCAGTTTAATTAATTTTTACTTGTTTTGAAAATTAATGTATAGGGTGGTTGAAGATGGTGACAGAGTTGCGACAGTTCTGAACATTAGATATTAAATCAATTTATTTTCTTGTTTCCAACTATATTTTTATTTTGATGATTTAATGATGGAATTAGATTGTGGGTTGTTGAATGGTGTATTTGGTGTTGTCCTTGTTGGGGTGGTGATAAGGTTGTGATGGTGGCAGAATGATAGTGGTGGTTATTTTCATTAAAAAAAAATGAGAACGTTCACGCCGCCTCAAGTTGTGTGAAAATAAAATATTTTGTCATGTCGGCTTCAGGTGTTCACGAGATATACTGCGGACAAGTTGAGGTGTCTAGATGGTCATGTGTTCAACTGACATCGGAGATTAAGTATAAGTAATCTACGTATTTTGCTGAAATATTTTTAGACTACAGACTTAATATATCAATCACCCCTTAAACTTACCAATGAAAATCTAAATTGAGTATTGAACTAGTCAAGCATGGCCCGGACCACATGCCATCATATTCCTTACCATGCATGAGTCCAGAGGCGAATTTAGGATATTTGGATGATGAGTGCACTATTAGAGAAAGGATTAAAACATGCATTAAGTGGGGATTGATCATTGAATCTCTAGGTAAATAATTTAGCTTTAAATCAAGTGCACTACTAATTCTTTTGTAGCATGGGTTTCAGAAGGTAATACAAGATATATTTTAAGAATTATACACATAATATATCGAGTTTAATCGGATGGCTATGAATTTACGTGACCCTTTTTTAACACGTAAATTCACCACTGCATGAGTCAACTAATACCCTTACAGACCATTACACTTACATCTAGTTTGGATAAAATTTCAACCTAGCAATATAACTGGCATACTTTGGTATAAAGCTAAGTTAGCTCAAAAATAGACTTTCTGAGTGATTAATCTGATGATTGCTCCTGCAGACCTGCTCATACGTTAGAATATTCGACCATTCCTTTCTTACCAAGCATAGTAAACAGTTGTAGCCAAAGCAATCTTATATACTCCTGCACCACTGCTCTTGCCTTTATAGAATGTGTGTGTCATACATCTTTCTCCATATATTCCCAGCAATTGGGTAGCCGAGAAACTATAGCTGATTGATTCAGCTGCTCTTCTGCATAATGGACAATTCATATCAATATCAGCACTCCATCTTGCAATTTTATCCTTGGTTTGGAGTCAATCATAAGAAGAGCAGCTGCTATTCTTATGATCGACTCCAAACTGAATGAGTGGAGGGATGAAGGGGGTAGCATAGACATTCGAAAGTTCATAAATGCTGGTAGGAAGGATCCCGAAGATAGAGAACTTGAGTGAGAGACTTGTGTTTGAGAGACTTGTTTGGGAGAATGTTCAAGAGATAGGTTGACAATGATAGAGCGTGATGCCAAAAAAAGGAGGATAGAGGCGTGAGCAAGGAGGGCACGAACTAAGTTGTTTATGGTTCTAATTTTTTATTCAACTTTACCATTTTGTGGAGAGGTGCGGGACAGGAAAAACGAAAAACAAGGTCGTGTTTGGTGCAGAAAAGTTTGAATTGTTTATTATCGAATTCCCTCCCATTGTCATTGAAAACATTTGATATTCTTTTCAAATTGTGTCTTAATTAAAGCACTAAAGGAAGAAAAAATATTATAGACTTGGGACTTATTACCAATGGGAAAAGTCCACAAAAATTGGAATAATCATCTAAAAGCAACATATAGTATCGATGCCCGGCCGTGCTTAAGATATGAGATATCCATAAATCACTGTGTATGTTATCAAAAGGCATTAAAGTACAGGATGATGAAGAATAAAATGGCTACTTGACATGTTTCCCAAAAACACAAGATTCCCAAACAGGAGGATAAGAGACATGTTTGCAATCAATAAATTTAATTTTACTAAGAGAGCGTAAAACAGAGTTTTCCGAATGTCCTAATCTATTATGCCATAAAGAAGACGAAATAGTTGCAAAGGATGATGGAGATGAGGCTGGATGGTCGACAATGGCGGTGATAGGATAAAGGTCCCCGGTGCTATCAGATCTCATTATTCGCATCCTTGTCATAAGATCCTTCACAGGAAAACTAAAAGGATCAAATTCAATAGAAAAAATATTGCCGGTTGTGAAATGACGTACAAAGATTAGATTTTTGATAAGGTTCGAGGCATGAAGGATATTTTTTATAAGGTTCCATAAGGGTATTCATAGTCATTGCAGCTTTGCGTGACCTTGAGATACATCAAATGGATGTTAAGACAACCTTCCTAAATGGAGAGTTTGAATAGGAAATATACATGGAACAACCCGAGGGGTATGTGGTTTCAGGACAAGAAAAGAAACTATGTTGACTTGTTAAGTTTCTGTACGGACTCAAACAAACCCCGAAATAATGGCATGAAAAGTTTGATAATACTTTATTATCAAAAGGTTTCTCCATAAATGAATGTGATAAATGTATCTATATCTAAGGTTTCCAGAAGTAGACTAAACTTGATCCTGGAAATCAAGAATATGTTGAAACAATATTTCGACATGAAAGATATGGGTATTGCAGATGTGATCTTAGGAATTAAGATTTCTAAGACATCTGACGGGCTGGTCTTATCTCAATCTCATTACATTGAAGATGTTTTGAGGAAATTTATTGTATTTGACAGTCATCCTATGAAGTCACCAATGGATATGAGAATTGATAAGAATCGTGGTTCACCTATATCCAAAGAGCGATATGCGCAGGTCATTGACAGTTTAATGTACATTACAAACTGCACTCGACCCGATATCATTTATCTAGTCAATAAGTTGGCTAGGTTTACTCGTAATTCGGGAAATGATCACTAGAAGGCGTTAAATCAGATACTACGTTATGTGAAATATTCGCTGACTTACGGATTACATTATTCAAGATATCTAGCTGTATTGGAAAGATACATTGATGAAAACTGGATATCGGACATAAAGAACACCAAATCCACCAGTGGGTATGTTTTCACAATTGGTGGTGGGGTTGTCTTGGAAGTCCTCTAAGCAAACATGCATCGCCCGATCCACGATGGAATCAGAATTTATTGCTTTGGATAAAGCAGGAGAAGAAGCAGAATGGCTTCACGACTTCTTAGAGGATATCCCTTGTTGGGATAAAACCATACCTTCGGTGATGATTCACTGTGACAGCCAATCGACTTTAGGAAGGGCATGAAACAGTATGTATAACGACAAGTCTAGACATATTCATCGGAGACATAAGACCGTTAGGCAGTTGATCACCACGGGTGTCATTTCCATTGATTACGTCAAATCAAAGGATAATATAGCGGATCCATTAACTAAAGGTCTACCCAAAGATTAAATATTCTGCATGTCTAGGGGAATAGACTTAAAACCCAAACAATAAAAATCTTGATGGTAGTAACCCAACCTTACCGACTAGAGATCCCAAGAATTTGGTTCAATGGGACAACTAAATCGTAGAGGTTCAGTTTTAGCGCTTCACTTGAATTAAGAGCACTTCAGATTATTATTCTTTAAAGAAATATAATTCCAAAGTTGTTCCCGCGATAGTCATTAAGTGCTACCTGCAAAAATGGTAAATGATAAGTTTCTAAAACTTTTAATGATCCCTAAACACATGCGAGTGGGGTATAGCAGGATACCTTATAGGAGATCACCTATTTAAGTGCGAAGACATGCCGCTTCAATTGTACGCACTTAAGAATCCAAGAGTTGTCCAAGGCCACAACGGACAAAACTATAAGAAGAAATGAATAAGGGGAGCTATTGTGTTGATATCATTGTCTTGGTTTACACTAAACACTGACGGTTCAAGACATTACATTCACCGCGTGCAGTAAGTAAATCCGATGTAATCGACTAAGGAAGGTTCAAAGTCGAAAGCTACCTTTCCTGATACAATATCTTTCTGCTGAAATATTGGTGAACTTTGGCACCTTTTGTGCACCAATTCTCTTTCAAAAGGGAATTGTTGGAAATTTAACTATGTGGGATTGGGTTTTTCCCATCTTTAGTGACTTAAACACGTGGGCCTCGCATGTCGGAAATATCGTTTCTTCGCACATGCCTAATCAACTAAATGAGTAGATGATATTAGTGCCAAGTATCGTCAAATTTCGTTAAGAAATGAAAGAGATATTGGTACACAAAGTAAGGTGCTTTGAGACATGGATGGATGGATTGTTTTGGCCAAATAACAAATCTCCCACATAGGTAGAAGATGGAAGGATTCAACACTAAATAAACTCTAGTTTTGAGTAAGGGTTTGGGACCCCAATGGGTAACCCATGTGTTAAGAAGAGAGAGGACCTAGGTGAGCTTGGGTTCGGTGCTAAACCCCATACGCGCGCCGATGCCACCCGGCCGGCCCGGTCTGGGTCACGGGTCACAGGCTGTCTTCCGAAATTTTCATCTTGGTCCCTGAAATATTTCTTATTTACATTTTGGTCCTGAAAGTTTCGGAGATAACCAAACACTGCAACGACTCTGAAACGTTGCAACTAATATGACTTCAACATTCAGAAACGCCCTCCTCTTTCCTATAAATTAAACCACTCAGTTCAGTTCTAAAAGATATAGAAAAACATAATACAGAAACACACAGATCCTCTCCTCTTCGGCGGTCTATTCTATATTCATTTTCTTCGCTAGAATCAACCTTACTTGCTTTGTATTGTTGATTGTTGCTGTTTTATCTTGGGAGACTATTGTCCACTACCGTAATAGCATATATATATGGGGCAATTTTGTCTTAAAGACAGAGAGTCATCTCTCAACTCAACTTTTGTTCTGTTTAACCTTTCTGACACCATTTATACCTACAATTATGGCATCCATCTATACCTTTTAAATTTTCCTTTATGGGTTGGAGACGACTGTGTCATGGTAAATTGCTTTTCAATGAAGTTGTAGCTAGATTTGGAAATCATACTAATGCCCTTTGACTATGTAGCATACATTCTCAGAAGGAGAAGCAGCTGGAGATTCATTGGTGCTCCCCTTGGTATCATGCACAATGGAGGGCCTATTAGAAGGAACTTCAAAGATTGGTGGGATATGAGCACTAAGAATACAATGCACAATTTAATTTTGTAGGTTGCACCTGTCATCATTTGCTGGCAGATATGAAAAGAATGGACATCATACAAGTTTGGAACTCAAGAGAAAAATCTACATCAACAGAATGGAATATCAAACAATATGGAATCTACAAGCAGTACTACAATCAGACTTTTCAACATGTAGAATCACAGGACGTTGGACAATAATATGAAACACCATTGAAAAACTTAAATCAGTGATTAATATCAAACAAGTCAGATGGATCAAACCAGAAGTGGGATGCATAAAGCTCAACCTAGATTGAAGCTATATCAGTAATAGTGGGAAAGCAGAAACAGGAGTTGTCATCAGAAACAGTGAAGGAGAGGTCATTATGGCACTATCCAGACCAGTGCAATGTGATAGTAATATTCAAGTAGATACAATTGCTGCTAAACAGGGGATACAATGGTGAATTACCAAAGGTTATCACAACTTCTATGGGGAACTGAATTCTCAAGTCATCTACAACATGATCACTAATTAAAGAACCAGTAATATGAAGCTGAAGAAAATTATAGCAGACATTGTCAAGATGGTAAGAGATGCAGAAGTAAGGATATCTCATTATTTTAGGGAAGAAAATCATGTTGCTGACTTTTTTGCAAAATTGGCTTAAACTAAAAAAAAGGATATCTCATTATTTTAGGTCAGGTCCATGTCCCCCTTCTAGATGTAATTTTTGTGTATTAGTAGATATGATAGGGGTCAGCCTACCCCACCCCAAGGACTCACAACCCTTGATGATGGCTTAAACTTAAAAAAAAAAAAAGAAACTCACTGGTACAAAATTGAGTATTAGATTATGAGAATTTACAAAAAAAATTATTTATCTTAACCATCAATATATGTTTCTTAAAAATATAATATGTACATCTTAGTAAGTAGAGTTATCAAATGTCTTCTATGTGGAAGCTAGCAGGTAACCGAGATATTATCAAAGTATATATAAGATGTCCTATACCATTACAAAAAAATATTAATTTTTTTTTATTAAATAAATTTAAGGCATCTTACTAATGTTTGGCTTTAGATCACTGAATTTATTGAGTTGCCCCTGATCATACCCCAACCAATAAAACTATCTGATATATAGCTTAGGCTTGTAACTCCAAGAACCACAATAAAAGAAGGGAAGAACAATACAAAATTAGCAATGGAAAATGTATATATAAATTTTTGTTTTCTCACCTAGCTAGTGTTTAATATTGAGTCCCGCTTAGTCTGGAAATATATCTTAATAAAGGCAACTTCAATCATGAAATTTAAATCAGAGACTTTTGGTTAAGGATGAAGGATACTTAGTAACAACTCTCAATGCAACAAAAAATTAATGTATATATTTAACAACAATTCTTTTGACTATATTCATATATATATATGTGTAGATCATGACCAATAAGGCCTACAACCAATTTCAACCCCGGAGGTTCGAGTCTGGCACTCTCTACACATTCTTGGCAACTGTCTTACGTTATTATTATTCCCATTGTCTCCTTCTCCACCATTTTCATCATTAGTCGGAGTTGTTGCTGCTGCTTGTCTATCACTATTTTCTCTGTGTTCTGTAACTTCAATGATTTCCACCTCCTTTCCAATCTTTCTTATTTCCTTTACAAGAAATTCTGGACGTACTGTTCCAACCACTACTAATTTTCTCTGCTCAATTTTTATTGTCACTGAATCTATACCTATCAACAGATTAATGATCACAAGAAAATGAACATGTATGATTACCATAAAAAGAGAGGTAAAAATGTAACTACTCATTTCATATGTAAGTAAAGCACAATTGGGTGACAAAAATAGGCACATATATGATTAATCATCCGATCATGTTCTCCATTTAAATTTATCTCAGGCTAATATTTTATAAATAAAAAATAAAAATAAAAAGTACTAGGAGTTCTCCATATTTTCTACTAACGTACTTGAGAATCTCTAATAGCCTAAAAGACTTTTAGGAAGCATATGAAATGAAATATATATATATATATATATTGGTTCTTTTTTTTCTTGATTATATATAAATTACCTTCGCGTCTTGAAATGGCTTGCAGAACGAATTTCTTGCACAACACGCAGTTGAAATTAACTTGTAGAACTGTGGTTCTTATCATAGCTAGCTGGATGATTATTATAACCAAATATTCGCTTATTTGGTTTCCATGGAAACTAATAAGGCATTGTGTGGGTGTCATTCTTAATCTTCATACTTGGATGTATATGTATAAACTCCTGCAAACGTTTATGAAGATGTTTCTATGAGAGGACTTTCATTAGAGTGGACTATTAAGATATATATGGTTGGCCACTTAAAAAGTTTGTACAACTTTCTAAAATGATTAAATATAATTTCATCTTTTGAACAAGTTTAAGTTTGAAGTGTGAGAACCTCAAATTCTGAAAGCGAAAGACCGTTACTTTGGCGTAGAGATTAAGTCTATTATTTTGCTAATTAATTTACCACCATATATAGGAATGCCCTATACAATGACATCGTTTGTCCGAAAATTTTATGACCGCTATAGTGAGATGTTATTATATATATATTGGTATTTGATGTTTAGATCACATTTAGATGTTATAAATGGAAGTACGCAAATAATTATTTTTCTGTACTTTTTATGCTATCAACGAAAATAATATATTTTTAATTTTAAAATCTCAATTGATTTTCATGCCTCATTAATTAAGAATTAAAAAGACTAATAAATCCATGACTAGTTGTACCATATCGAGAAAAAATTGAAATTTAAGGAACATATGCATTTAAAATTAGTTGAAAATTTAAATACAATATTAAGTTTGACGTAAGAATTCTATAATTGTAGGTTGTTTCTTAAATTTCAGTCTCTTAACGATAATATAATGCTTGAATACGAAGAATTTTGTCCAAATTTTTAGCAAAAGAAAATTCAATAGCTTTCCCTTGAAGGCTATTTAAGAGCTTAACAATTGTTTATTCTATCTCACGCCAAGTAACAATAGGTTGAGGCTCTTCATCAACACTTTCGTTGTCAACTTCTGTATCCGTTGTCTCTTGTTCTTCCACCCAATCACTTGTGCAATAATTTCTTCATCAGTGTAAATTTCAAGGATTGGAAGGGTTGTGTCAAACTCTGTATAAGTGATAGCATCCATTTCTTAATTGGTGTTATGAGATGGGATTTGGGCGATAAGTGATGATACACTACCACCATCGTTAATAAGTTCTAAATTTTCACGATTAATATTAGGATTTTCATCCGTAGGTAGAATTTCGGTATTTCTCCAACAATGAAGAATGGTATAGGTTTTAACATCATTACATGCTTCTACAAGAGTGTTAAAGATTATTATCGTAAATATTTTAATATTTTATTTTTTTATACATAATATACTTCTTACAAATATTATTATTACACAATATTTGAGTATGGTTGTTATAGAGAGATAATTTTATAAACAATGTACCGCTATAATGAATGTCATTGCTGTTATAGAGAAGTAAAATATAACATGAAAAATGATTTTGGAGAAAATTAGGTCATTATAATGAAATGATGTTATAGCGAATGAAAATTAAAATAGATTTTACCGTACATGTATACTTCAAATGGTCTAATTCACCAGCCTCCACAAAACGTTAGCAAACATAATTTACAAAATCTATGCAAGCTTTCCTAGGCCAATGACGTCAACAGAATTGTGTTTTATTTTTTTTGGTTTTCGTTAGTGCATTCATGTCTAGTAGACTTTAAATTGTTAACCTAAAACAATATATTCAACAGACGAGAGTAAAAGAAAAAGATTAATTAATACTACTAATTTTTATCTAAGTAGATTATATTGTTTTCATTGGTGTTAGCCCTAGTATTTTAACTAAGAATGTTTTAGTGATGTATTTATTATTTTGTTGGTGTCAAAAAGGAAAAGAGATACATTCTAATTGCGGAGAATACACTCAAAAAGAAAGATGAAACATGTCTTTCAAGTAAACCTTAAATCAAGGAATCAGAAAAGGAAAACCTAAATTCTGAAGGTGCAAATAATATGAAAAAGATTGACGACAACAAAATAGAAAATTCCAAGAGATGACAAGAGCCAATTGTTCAATCATGAAGATCTCAAGGCATAAACCAACAAAGAAGACTAGACACAAGATCAAGACAACTGGCCTCTTCTATTCAACGAAGGTCACAACCCTAAACTATCAAAGGAAGGAAAACACCAAGATGGATATAAGTTCAATCAGCGGATCATTTTAAATCCCTGATTGAAGACAAACTCCCTTGGGTTACCTTAAAGCGTGCAAATCAGAATCAATCAAAGGAACGATTGATTCACTACCATCTCTCAAGATTCTGAAGCTTCAACTATAAATGAAGACCTCACGAGCCAGAGAAAACCACATCTTCACTTGAGAAAAATATTATTCACTCTAAACCTTGTAAAAGCATTATATTCAATTTAGTCTATCAGTGTAAGAAAAAGATAAAGAGGATATGTAGCTATACAGGTTGAGGTTTTCAAAATTTCAAGATCGGAAGATGTCCAAAATGGACACTTGGTTCAATCTGAACCATCTCTGTACAAAATTCATTCAAGATCTCTAAGAAAACCCTTGTAATCCAAGGGGACTGGAATAGGTACCACACCGGTGATCCGAACCAATATAAAACCTTTGTGTCTTTATATTTCTGCATTACTTTAATTTTGTTGATCTGCTTACTTAACCAGTTCTAAGACTTGCAGGGTAGTGATTGATCTAACTCATAAGTTGACTTATACACTTATAAAAAGAAAATTACAATTCACCTCCTCTTGTGTTTCAATTGGTATCAAAGCAGGTCTCACATCAAGTCGCCTAACGACACGTGTGAAAAGATCAAATGGATGGATATCAAATCTCTGGAGTAATATTTCAAGACGGACATTCAACAACTCGACCTCCATACTTCAATGGACAACACTACAATTACTGGAAGAAAGATTTAGAATATTTGTTTAGTCCACTGACTTCCAAGCATGGTTGGTGATCAAGAGGGAACAAAAACCCATTCCAAATGTTGAAATCAAATATCTAAAAGATTCCAAAATCAAGATTGACCTCGAATCATTCGAAGTCACCAAAGAATAACAAGAGGTAATTTAGACTAACGCTAGAGCATAGAAGAATATGGGAATATATCAACATATGAAATTGCCAAAGAGATGTTTGATAAATTGGAGGTCACATACGAAGGAACGTCCAAAGTTAGGGAAACAAAGATTGACGCTCTCATACATGAATATGAACTATTCATGATTGGGGAAGATGAAAACATTGAATCCATGTTTATCCGATTCAGCAAGATAGTAAGCGAACTCAAGTCGCTAGGCATGGTTTATACAAATGATCAGCATGTTCAAAACTTATCAGAAGTCTGCCCAAAGCATGAGAGACAAAATCCATTATTCTTAAAATTGGAGATCTATACAATCTCATTTATTATGAACTCTGAGGAAGTCTGATGGCATTCGAAAAGATACATATAAATAGATACCCAATGAAAGAAAAAAGAAGTTAGTTGCTTTCAAATCCACAAATCATGAAAGTGAAGATGATGATGAAGAAAGCAATGAAGCACTGACTATGATCAACCGGGAGGAAAAAGTATTATGAGGAAAATGAGACTAAAGCCTCGATATGGATATAAAAACAATAATGATCAAAAGAACGATGGAAAATGCAATTAATGCGAAAACCTGGACACATCAAAGCTGACTATCCTGAACTGAAGAAGAAAAATTACAGGAAACAGGGGAACGCCAGATCCTACGGAGCATGGAGCGATGAAGATGAATCAGAACCTGAGCCGACGAATATGGCAAATATGTATTTCATGGACATAGGAGAAACTGGTGAGGTACAAATTCCAAACTACAGTAAATGTTATGATCTTCAAGCATCTGTTGATCTGGTCATTGACGACCTTTAAAAGATAATTAATGAATATAACAAGTCAGCAAGACAAAAAAATGATTGGCAAATTCTTGTTGAAGCAAGTCAAATTGAAGTCGACTTACTCCATGGAGAATTAAATGAAGTTAACATGAAATTAAATGATTTCAAGAAATCTACCAATCATAGCTCAGTAAGATCAAATCAATATGATCTGAACAAATATAACAAAGGAAAATTTGTCAGAGGTCAGTCAACTTCCGACAAAAGTTCCACTGATTTTTTCTCTGCTAACACCATTTCTCTCATAACAATGTTAAATGTTACTCATGTGGTAAAACTGGTCACAATGATTTCAATTGCAAATGCAAGTTTACTATACTAGGAAAATGAATTTGGAGGCCTAAACTCATTTCTGGCCAAAATGACTAACGATCAAGGACCCAAGATTACTTGAGTACCTAAAAGAAACTAATTTTATTTGTTTTGCATGAACCACTCAAAAATACATTCAAAAATGATATATGGGTACTTGATAGTGGGCGTTCCAGACATATGACAAGAAAAAGACACAATTACAAAAATGTCAAAAAGATAGATGGAGGATAGATCATATTCAGTGATAATGCAAAAGGAGGCGTGGTCGGAGTTAGAACAATTACTCTCAGTCCAACATGTAATCTAGATTAAGTATATTTAGTAAATGGACTCAAATATGATCTGCTAAGCATCAGTCAACTATGTGGCTTTTGTTTCGAAGTATCATTTTATGATGTAAAATGCAAGCTCAAAGAAAAGCAAGAAATCTGCTCATCTTTGGAGAAAGAGTGGAAAATATCTACATACCCAGTAATGTTGATTTACCTACACTTACATGTCTTGCTTCCATATCTAATTATCCTTGGCTCTGGCATAGAAAGCTAGGTCATGCTAGTATGCATATTCTTGAAAGTCTATCAAACTTAGATCTTGTGTTAGGAATGACTAGGCTAAACTTTTCAAAAGATCATATTTGCGATGCATGTTAGTTAGGAAAACAAGTCCGTTCATCCTTTAAGACTAAATACATGGTTAGCACTTCTAAGCCGCTTCAATTACTACATACAAATTTATTTGGTCGTATTAGAACTGCTAGTCTATGTGGAAAGAAGTATGAATTTTTTATTATATATGATTATTATCATTTTACTTGGATCATGTTTTTAACTCATAAAAGTGAAGATTTCACCAATTTTGAGATATTTATAGAAAGGTTCAACGAGAAAAGGGATACTATATCTCAATAATAGACATTGATCATGGGAAGGAGTTTGAAAATAAGATATTTGAAGGACTTTTGTTCTCAGCAAGGCTATACTCAAACGTTCTCCTTACCTTGATCTCCATAACAAAACGGCATTACAGAAAGGAAAAATTGTTCCCTCCAATAAACTGCTCGAATAATGCTTTTAGAATAAGGAATGCTTGACAGATTTTGGGCTGAGGAAGTAAGTACTGCTTGTCATATACTAAACTGATGTTTAATAAGGCAAATTCTGAAAAATACTCCGTACAAGCTCTGAAAGGGTAAACGTCCCAACATTGGCTATTTTCATCCTTTTGGGTGCATATATTTTGTTCATAACAATGGTAAGGATAATCTTAGTAAATTTGATCCACAAAGTGATGAAGGTATTTTCGTAGGCTATGCTCCTATTAGTAGATCATATAGAGTTTATAGTAAAAGAACAATGACCATTGTAGAATCAGTTCATGTCGTATTCATTGAGACTAACCCTAGTGTTCAAGTCACAAGTGCTTTAAATAATGATGTAGGAGAAGAAATTCACCCAACAAAGTCGACTAATGACCCTCAGACAGAAGCAATCCCAACTCAGGAGAATGAGAAGTCAACTACACCCAGCTCTACTAAAAGCCAAAATAATCTGAATGAGTCGACTCAAGAGCAGAAAGATATTGAGAAAGTCTCAAAATAAATAAATAACCCAAGGGAATGGAGAACTGAAGTTAGCTTTCCAAAAGAATTCATCATTGGAAATCCAGATGCTAAAATGCAAATCAGAGTATCTCTTAAACAACATTCTGATGTGGCTCTCATATCTCAGCTTGAACCAAGGAAAATAGATTAAGCCCTCAATGATGACTCATGGGTCAAATACATGTAAGAAAACTTGATCAACTCGAAAGGAATCAAGTATGGAAACTTATCCCAAGACCTAAAAATGCTTCAGTAATTGGAACAAAGTGGGTGTTTCGGAATAAGTTGAATGAAGTAGGGCAAGTCATCAGGAATAAAGCCGGGTTAGTTGCTCAAGATTACTCACAACAAGAAGATATTGATTACAAAGAAACTTTTTCTCCCGTGGTAAGGTTAGAATCCATTCATATCCTTCTTGCATATGCATCTTTTAAACGATATAAATTATTTCAAATGGACGTCAAAAGTGCTCTTTTAAATGGTTTTATCAAGGAAGAAGTTTTTTGTCAAACAACCATCGAGTTTTGAAAATTTCTCTTGTCCAGATCATGTTTTCAAGATAACAAAGGATTTATATGGACTCAAACAGGCTCCTAAGGCCTGGTAGAGACTCAATTCATTTTTATTGGAAAATAACTTTAAAAGAGGGAAAATTGACACAACTCTTTTTATTCAGAAAACTTCAAATTGCATTTTAATTGCTCAAATATATGTTGATGACATTATTTTTGAAAGTTCTGACCCTCTATTATGCAAGAATTTTGCCAATCTAATGAAAGGATAATTTGAAATGAGTATAATGAGAGAACTAATGTTCTTCTTAGGACCGCAAATAAGACAGTCGACTAATGATACTTTTATAAGTCAAACAAAGTACACAAATGAACTCATCTAGAAGTTTGGAATGGAGAACGCCAAAGACTTTGGCACACCAATGAGTACCTCAACGTGTCTTGAGATAGATGCTCCAAGAAAGAATATTGATGAGAAAATCTATCTTGCATTGATAGGATCACTACTATAGGTCACTGCAAGTCGACCAGATATCATGGTTAGCGTATGTAAATGTGCTAGATTCTAGTCATCTCCTAAGGAACCACATCTTACTGCAGTAAAAAGGATCATTCGATATATTATTGGCACTCAAGACCTTGGTCTATGATATCGTCACTCTAATAATTTTGATCTATTTGTTTACTTAGATGCTGACTTTGCAGGAGATAAAGCTGAGAGAAAAAGCACAAGAGGTACTTGTCAAATCTTGGGAGAATCTCTCATTTCATAGCATAGCAATAAGCAAACATCTGTCGCTTTGTCTACCACCAAAGCCGAGTATTTAGCATTGGAAAGTTCGGAACTCTTGTGAAAGATGCCTTTCAAGTAAACCTTAAATCAAGGAATCACAAAAGGAAAATCTAGATCCTGAAGGTGAAAATAATATGAAGAAGATGGACGACAACAAAATCGAAGATTCCAAGAGATGACAAGAGCCAATTGTTCAATCATGAATATCTCAAGGCATAAACTAACAAAGAAAAGAAGACACGAGTCAACTATTCAATCATGAAGATCTCAAGTCATAAACCAACAAAGAAAAGTAGACATAAGATCAAGACAACTGACCTCTTCTATTCAGCGAGGATCGCAACCCTAAACTATCAAAGGAAGGAAGACACCAAGAGGGATACAAAATCAATCAGCGGATCACTTTAAATCCCTGATTGAAGACAAACTCCCTTGGGTTACCTTAGAGCGTCCAAATCAGAATCAAACAAAGGAATGATTGATTCACTATTATCTCTCAAGACTCCGAAGCTGCCAACTATAAATGAAGACCTCACGAGCCGGAGAAAACCACATCTTCACTTGAGAAAAATCTTATTCACTCTAAATCTTATAGAAGTACTATATTCAATTTAGTCTATCAATGTCAGAAAAAGAAAGAGAGGGTAGGTAGCTATACATGTTGAGCTTATCAAAATTTCAAGATCAGAAGAAGTCCAAAGCGGACACTTGGTTCAATCTGAACTATCTTTGTACATAATTCATTTAAGAGCTCTAAGGAAACCCTTGTAATCCAAGGGGAGCGATCCGAACCAATATAAAAATCTTTGTGTCTTTATATTTCTGCATTACTTTAATTTTTCTTATCTGCTTACTTAACCAGTTCTAAGACTTACCGGGTAATCGACTGATCCAACTCATAAGTCGACTTACACATTTATAAAAAAAAAATACAATTCACTCCCTCCCCCAGCTCTTGTGTTTCAATTGGGTATGTAGTGGGTGACAATTACTTAACAAACATGATGAGCTCGAGTTAGGAGCTAGATTGATTCAGAATAATAAAAAACTGAAAAGACAATATACTGGTATGAACGAAAAAAGGAAAATTTCAAACTCAAATGGATTTTGACCTAATTGATTGAAGGAGTAAGAACCTTCAATTTTCCAACTGTTAGCTAGGCTGTTAATTACATCTTCAGTGGCACCGTTCGGATTTTGAAAAATTAAAGTTTTTAAACTTTGACTGTAAATTCGGATATGAAATTTTTACTTCTTTTGAAATAAAATTAACATATTTGGAAACTACGTAAAAAGTTGTATAAGTAATAATAACTAACAATTCAAAAAATCGAAAAGACATACGAAAGAATTTGGTCAAAGAAAAACTCATTTGACTCTTGAAATTCAAACGATGTCAGATAATTTGGGATGATACTTTGTTGCAGTCCATTACTCCTTTCTGGAAAACAAAATTTATGCTTTAACTGGAGGATAATAAATCAATTTGCAGTTCTTTTAGAGAGAATGATCTAGTCATTTTCCCAAAGTATTCTAAATAACTTTCAGAGGCAAAATGGCCACATAAAGGATTTTAGTTCAAGGTTGTCATAATTATCTTCCAATTGACTTCTTTAAGTAGCCTTTCAATGCTTAGAAGGTATATTTTTCGTTTCATCAAGATATAAGGTGAATAAATTATTTTAATTTGTTTTTTCAGAGTACTTAACAACTTTTATTGGACAATTTAGGCGCCTTTTTGGTTCTATTACTTAAGATGATCTGAATTTTTTTAGGCTTTTGGTTTACGAAAATATATGTTGTTGTTGTTAATTGTTAATATTAGTCTACAAGCATTATATAGACCAAATTTGTTACCATTATGTTAAATGTGAATGATCATTTGAATAATACTGAGATTGTTTTTAGGGTTTATGAAGAAATTCTTTTGAAGGCTTAACAAAATACCTACCGTAGAAACTCTATAAATTAATGCTCTTGGGACCATCAAATGTTATTAATTAAAAGAGATATTAATTAATCGATAAATTAATAATTATTAATTTATCTATTAATTAATACTTTATCAATTTATAGATAAATTTATAATGAAATACCCAATTTACAAACACCCTTCAATCTTCCACTTCATTATTGTTCAATGTACTATATCAAATGAAGCACCCTTCAATCTCCCACTTTATTATGCTTCTTGTGTTCAATGTACTACTTTATGGATATTAAAAACTATTTCTTATATAAACACAAGATCAAATCATGCTAACACAAACAATGGATGTCGAACATGTCCTAAACTATCCATAAGAAAATGTAGTTGCACAGTTATTGACTGATGAAGAAATAATTGAGAGCGTTATGGGAACTGATAAATGTGATGATGAAAGTTCTACAGTAGAGCCCCTTCGCGAAACGATGCTATTAAAGCGGCAATCACATTGAATAATTTCTTGTTGAGCTATGAGAAAACAACACCAGAAGTTCTTACAATGATAAGAAAATTTAGAGATTAGATTCAATGTGACATTGATTTCAACAAAAAACAAAAGACAATTGAGTCATTTTCAAGAAGTCTTCATAAATCACTCATGTATTATGTAGTATATAAGGAATTATTAATTTATATTTTACATGGGGTCTATATGAGTAATCAAAAATGTATTATCTTATAATCTTAGCTAATTATTAATTTAGCACGTTATCCCCGAGTCAGAACCAACCAAAAATATTATCTAAGAGAGTTTATTAAATAATCGAGTATTAATTAATAGAGTTTCTACTGTATCCTGAAAGTGAATATGTAAAGGGATATTTATGCGGAGTGTCCAGCTGGCCAAAAATAATTATGTGAAAAGGATCATTTATAAAATATACTATATTCCATACTTATTAAAGAAAAAATATTTACAAAATACCCAACAGCTATATATGTTGTATATATCTTCGTTAGGATTATACAATCTACATATTGCGCTTGAGTCTTTATTTACTATAGTTGGGCCAGGTGCTACCTGGAAGAATTGTCTAATGAAAAAATGACTTGCTAAATTTGTTCATTTAAAAAGAATACCAAAAAAGTCAAATCTTGGAAGTTTGTTGTCCATTTCCACTGTTTTTGTGAGTCTAGTAGAAGGAACAATTCAGATGAATTAATTATTTTCTGATTGCTAAAATTAAAAACTTATTTTTCTTCCACTTTTACTTTCAACTTTGTTCTTGATAGAGAAAACGTACTCCACCAGTTATATCACAAATAGCCTCTCCAATTTTGACCAATCTGTTCTAAGCCGATGCTATTAATAAAAAAAATCAAATGTACTAATAGATCAAAATAGGACAAGTACACTTCTCTCTTTCTCTGAGTGTATTTGGTCATGGGCTGACTCTATTTGATTTACCAAATTTTAGTAACATGAAACTTGCTTCCTTTAGTTGGATATGGCCCTCAGGTTAATCCTTCACTTCACTTGATATGATACTACATGGATTAGACTTGTAAGTTTTCATTGTTTATGTATTCAGGTAACTAATCCGTTTGGCCATAGATTTTGAAGTTAAGATTTGAAACTTAAAAATTTGAGAGTTAAAATTGTGATTTTTGGAACTTGAAGTTGTGTTTTCACATGCATTTTACTTGAATTTTTTTTAAAAGTTTTGTGAGTATGATCATGCCCAACTCTAATCCTAAAAAGGATAAGCGGTCGCTGCAAATATAATCAGGTCTATAAGTCCGGAGTCGAATCCCACAGAGAATTAATGTTAGTTATAACTGTTCAATATTACTAAGAAAATAAGTTCCAACAATATTCTGGATTATAAAAATTAAGATTTTTATTTCTAACTAATTAACTAAAAAATAATAAAGCAGTAAAAAGTATTAACTAATTAAGGTATGGGTTGAATTCAAGATTAAGGAGACCTAGGGTTATGATTTCCCCAATTATCAGAACCCTTCTCGCTACGTTAACTATGATCTCGCTGATTTATTCTCTACGGATCGTGAGCACTCAACTTACTGTAATTATTTGTCGATCAATTACAATAATTTACTAGACGTATTCTCTCGAACTACTCTAGCTAGAAATTTCTCAACGACTAACTATGACCACGTCAAAGCTTCATTATCTCTAATCCCGCTTTTAAACATGTTTTATTGATCTTTCATATACATAAGGAGTAACGTTGTTCAACAACTACCTAAATATGCATTCTCTTTTGAGCAACACATAATAAATAGGCACAACTAATTGATGGCCATTCAATTTACTGAAATAAACACGTAGTTGAACAAATAGAAAAATCCAATGGCTCAATTATATTAAAACATAACTAGAATTCATCCTATAAAAGGTTCCATCAAAACCCTAGATAGAGAATTAGCTACTCATAAAAGTATGTGAAAACACAATACTAAAATTCATAACCAACAATGAAAAATAGGAAGATGAAAGGAAAAACTCGTTGCCGAATCTTTCCCCTTGCTCCGCGATAGATCCATGCTCTCATTCGATTTAATCCCCCAAAATAATGTGTCTTAGGATGTACTTAGATGACCTAGAATATGTAGGGAATCAAATAAACAACTTAAAATTCGTTTGGAAAACTTTTCTTGGCTCACCTAAACTCTCGATTCGCGAGGATCACAGGCGAACTCAGCCAGCTGTACCACCCCACATTTAGACTTGCTCGTCCTCGAGCAAGTTTAAGAATTCAAATCATGGCAAAGAACAACTTTCAAGCATGCTCATGCATCACAACTGATGATAATGGTTTATATCGACATTTAGAAACTAGCATATGCATAAAAATATTTTTCTTTAATCTTTTCATGACAAAGACTATTTAAAATTTTCAAATGAACTCTCCTAACATCTTAGCCTCGAAGATTGACTTTCCTCCTATTTAATTCTTGACTTGATTTCTACGCCAACTTAAGAACCAAGTACCTCACAAAACTTTTATGAATCATGTGCCCTCACCAATCGAACCAAGAGAGAAATCAGTCCACACACTCAAATAAATTTAAATGTATTTTAAGGACTCACATATAGAAAGAATTCACTCTCTCTCACAAAGAAAAATCATGTGTCTCCTAAGATCGTACCATAGGCTTGCCCGTAGTGTAAGACTCCACTAATCTAAGTTTGTCAAATCTAGGATCAAGTAGGACTTGTTGGAAATTTGCCTTTGGCGGGGAGATGCGTCCACCCATCTTTGATGAATTAAACACTAGTGTTCCGCATGTTAGAGGCCTTGTCTCTTCACACATGCATAATCTACTAAGTGAGTAGATGACCGTAGGGCCAAGAATCGTCAAATTTCGTTGAGAAATGAAAGAAATATTGATCCACGAAGTAAGGTGTTTGAGGCATGGAAATGTGGTGTGGGACAAATCTACCACATCGGTGGGAATATGAAGAATTGCTCTCTATATAAGTCTCTAAAATGGTAAAGGGTTTGGGACCCTAAGGGGTATCCCATGTGTTTAAAGGAGGGAGGACCTAGATGTGCTTGGGTTCAAGGCTAAGCCCACACGTGCGCCGCCGCCCGCCCGTCCGGTTGATCCCTGAAGTTTCTTATGTACAATTTGGTCCCTGAAGTTTAATATTTTACAGTTTGGTCCCCAAAGTTTCTGAAAAGTTGATTTTGGGGTGCGCCGTTGGAACTGTTTTCTGAGGCATTAATCAGCCATTACTTGGCTGATTAACTCCTCCATTATCAGCCCTTCTTCATTGGCCATGAACAACCCATTTACCACCCGTTGTTTCTTGATTTCAGGTTATCAAGATTCAAGACACAACAAGCTTGCGGCAGTTTTGAAGATTGACATATTTGTTCAACAAGATTCAATTTCTAAATATTGAATATTTGTTTATCCTTTTGAATACTTGTAATAGTTATTTACTTCCCGTACTGCTTTATAAAGTACAATAGAGTACCAACAATTTAGACAAGATTGCTCCGTATATATGATTTTACTTTAGCGGGCAATAGTCTCCTAAGATAAAACAACACTTTAATCTCAACGCTACAAAGCCAATAGGTTGAGCCTGACAAAGAAAACAAATATGAATCGACTTGCTGAAGATATGGAATAGGAAGGAAGAGTTTCTCTTTACTCTTCTCTTTTGTCTCTGTGTATATAGTGTGTCTCTGTAGTGTATATCTTGTGTATATGTGAGTGTTTGCTCAATGTTTTTCAACACAGTTTTGCTCACTGTTTTGTGGTATGTTTGGGCTATTTTCGTGACTATTTTTGTGCTATTTTTCAATCTGTTTTTCTGTCACTAATTGAGCCAACAACAACTCAATATATAGCAAGGATGAGGGTTGTCCAACTGCCAAGAACAAGGCTGTAATGGCCATAAAGGGAGGGCTGTAATGGTAGTTTTAATGCCATTAGTGAGCTGATTTAAGGTCATGGAGGAGGTTGCTCAATTGCCCAAGTAATGGGCTGTTAATGGCCATTAGGAGGCAAAAGTTGTGTGACCAAAATCTGGATATGGCTGTGGTTTTCTGCTTGAAGACAGTAATGATGATATTGTTGAAGTTCAACATGTTTATGGTGTCACCGCTCCCGAGAGTGGTGGGAACAAGCGCTCACGAGAGGCTGAGGATGTCAACTGGGACAAGAGGAGAAGGTTGAAGATGTGGTTCTATCTTGCAGCAGAAGGCCTATATCTGTCCCAGACAAAGAATCCGAAATTGGGATAAGTATTTTTCTTACTTGTCAAGAATAAAGATTAAATGATGTCTGATTAAAAATGAATTAAAGTAAGGAGGAATATAAAATAATCTCTTCTTCTTTCCCGTTTAAAGATTGGATTTGTAAACGACTTAAAAAGATCCGTTCTTTTAAGTGTAATGATTAAAAGTGTGTAAAGTATGTTCGCACATACGAGGGAGAAAGATCCACTGACTGTGCGAAAACTGTTACCACTCTTAAGTAAGCGCCAAGAATTATCTGGGCACCAATCATAACGGAAGAAGTCTAAAAGTTAAAGACGTTGAGCCTGTCACACTATTTGGCAGAAGATCCTTCATAGGATGATATTGGACACTCAGTCATACAAAGCCTCCGGGCGACTGGAGTGGGCCAAAATTCTTTTGATATGATGATATTGGACACTCAGTCATATAAAGCCCCCGGGCGACTGGAGTGGGGCCAGAATTCATTTCATAGGAAAAGTAATGGACACCTAGTGTGGTGGGCCAGATTTTCCAGGTCTTAAATGATCTGAAGGCCTAAAGAAAGGTAGAAAAGAAATTGGACACTCAGTCTGCCAAAGCAACTGGAGTGGGCCAGAGTATCTAGATCACATATGATCCGATTACGCCCTAACCACGTGCAAGAGATTGTTCATGTGAAGCAACGCTACCTCTAAAGTAGAAGGGGTTGGAGAGGTTGTCCTCAATAGGACTTCAGGAAATGGGATCACTCTAAGATGAGGTGATACATGTCCCAAACTTGGTTTAAGGGACGTTGTTGGTCAAGCTGGTTTGAAACTAGTCCAATAGGTCTGTAACCAAGAATGGTACAGTATGTCTGTAGCCAAATGAATGATATATTTGTAATCCGTGCATCTGTGCCATCATAGATTAAGACACGTTAAATAGCAAGTCATGCAAAAGCTAACGATGTTGAGATTGTTGCCTTCTGTCGACATAAACCCTCAAAATGAATGTGAGGTAGACGAAGAGGCAAAAATCACCTTTCCAAATTCCGTCAAGGGAATAGAGAAAGAAGCACCGCTCCTCTAGAACTTAGTCACCCCTACTTGGGTGATTTGAATTTTATACAAAATAGAGGGGGGATACAAGTACGTTGTGACCTTCATTGATAATGGTACAACATATTGTATCCTTTGTTTGTTAAAAAGCAAAGATGAACATCTTGAAGCGGATAAGCGCTACAAAGCAGAAGTTGGAAATCAACTAAGCCTATGGATTGCGAAATTCGTAGATATAGAGGGGGAGAATGTGAAGCATCGTTCATTAAACGACTGTTCATTTCTCACCTCAGTCCAATGGTGTTAGCCAAGCGCAAAGTCGTACGCCCAAATTATGTGGGGTGGCTTGGTAAAAGTTGGAGTACTGAAACAGGTCAAGTTGTACCTAAGACTGTAGATTGCATATCCACTGGATCTGCAAATAACAGTAGTGCTGATCGCCTCTTGGTGTCAAAGAATGCTGAATTCTTTGAAGATAACTTTCCTTGAAAAAGGAAAAAGAAGTAATTGCTCAAGGTTAAAAGGAACCCGCGAGGGCCTGACTGTCCGGAACTAGACGTTCCGTATCTATAGGACTTGAAATTTGCTGGCTATCCGAAACTTAATATTCCAGATCTGCAGAACTCAGGGAATCTAGATGTTGAACCAAGACGGAGCAAAGAAGGGGACAAAGACTTGTTCCAGTCCTTCTAGCTTGTATGGTTGGGAACGAACCATGGACAATTGACAAATAATTGTCATCTCCATAAGAGCTGCTTTGGAAAGAACCTACAAAGAGAGATATATTCCATTATATAGAACCATACTTGTGTAATGGTTGATCTTCCTCCGGGAAAAGAACCTTTGGGTTGTAAAATATGCTCCCCTGTGAGTAGCTTAACATCCAGGGCCATTGCAGTCTTATGTGGCATGGATGTTGAAACTGCCTTCCCAACCGGAGAGTTGGAAGAAGAGGATCAGAGTTGGTTTGCTGAACTGTTGGGCTTCTTCCTCGACTTTCATTTCGGTCCCTGAAATGTTTACATTTTGGTCCTGAAAGTTTAAGATAAAACAGACACAATGAATCTGACCACAGAAACATTGACTCTGAAGTTAGAAAGCCAACAGTTGGAGAATCAACAGTCTGAAAGTAAAAGTCATATTGAAACAAAGTCTCGATATGAAAGATATGGGTATCACAGATGACATCTTAGGAACTGGATTTCTAAGACATCTAACGGACTGGTCGATAGTTGGCAGTCTCGTTGAAGTCACCAATGGATATGAATTATAGAACTGATTGGAATCATGGTGCACCCATAGACAAGGAGCGATATGCTCAGGTCACGTGTAGTTCAATGTATTGTACACACTACAACCGACCTGGTATCGGTCTACAAAGCACATCAGTTGAACTAAGGTTCACTGATGATTTTAATACATGATCAATAGAAGGCGTTAAGTCGGATATGACGATATCTGAATTATTCGCTTATCTACAGATTATAGTATTCTGGATGTCCAGCGGTTCTGGGAGAACACAGTGATGCAAACTGGATATCAGATCTGAAGAACACCAAAGCCACAAGTAAATGTGTATGGTGGGTCTTAGAAAAACCTCTAAGCAAACTTGCATCGGACGATTCATGATGGTATCAGAGTTTATCGCTTTATACAAAGCATGAAAGAAGTTGAGTAATTTTATGACTCCTTAGAGGACGTCCCTTATTAGGAGAAACATGTGCCTTCAGTAGTTCTACACTGTGGCAAGCCGATCGGCTTCAGGAAGGAAACGAATGACGGCGTCTGGACATATCTATCGGGATCTGTCAGGAGACATAAGATCATATGGCAGTTGATCATCACGAGTGTCACTTCCTTATTTACTAACTAAGGGACTACCCGAAGATTAAGTGTTCTGCCTGTCTAGGGGAATGGGCTTAAAACCCAAACAATACGAACCTTTACAGTGGTAACCCAACCATACTGATTGGAGATCCCAAGAATTTGGTTCAATGGGAAAACTAAGCTGTAAAAGGTTCAGTTGAGCGCTTCGGTGGAAGCAAGAAACACTTCGAATGATGATTTCTGTTCGAAAACATGAATCCAAAGTTGTTCCCGCGATAGACATTAAAGTGCTACCTGCATGGTGGGTAAATGTTAAGCTTCCAAACCTTTAACGATCCTCAAACGGTTGAGGTTAAGGTTGGGGAAACTTTTAATGATTCCTAACACTTGTGAAGTGGGGTATAACAGGATACCTTGTAGGAGATCACCTATTTAGGTGCGAGGATGGACGCCTCAAATGAACGCACTTAAGAATCCAAGTGTGTCCACGGCCACAACGGACAAAAATGTAACAAGGAAAACGAATAAGAAGAGTTATTGTGTTGATATCGTTGTCTTGGCTTACACTAAACACTGACGGTTCAAGACATCACGTTCACCGCGCAGTAAGTAAGTCCGATGGTATTCAACTAGGGAAGGTTCAAAGCGGAAGCTACTTCTCCTAAAGCAATATCTTTTCGCTGAAAGATTGCTGAAATATAGGCACCTTGTGTGTGTGCCAAAATCTCTCTTTCATAGAGGGGATTGTTGGAAATTTGCCTTTGGCGGGGAGATGCGTCCACCCATCTTTGATGAATTAAACACTAGTGTTCTGCATGTTGGAGGCCTTGTCTCTTCACACATGCATAATCTACTAAGTGAGTAGATGACCGTAGGGCCAAGAATTGTCAAATTTCGTTGAGAAATGAAAGAGATATTGGTCTACGAAGTAAGGTGTTTGAGGCATGGAAATGTGGTGTGGGACAAATCTACCACATCGGTGGGAATAGGAAGAATTGTTCTCTATATAAGTCTCTAAAATGGTAAAGGGTTAGGGACCCCAAGGGGTATCCCATGTGTTTAAAGGAGGGAGGACCTAGATGTGCTTGGGTTCAAGGCTAAGCCCACACGCGCGCCTCCGCCCGCCCGTCCGGTTGATCCCTGAAGTTTCTTATGTACAGTTTGGTCCCTGAAGTTTAATATTTTACAGTTTGTTCCCCAGCGTTTCTGAAAAGTTGATTTTGGGGTGACAGCAGGCAGAAATCAGCCATTACTTGGCTGATTAACTCCTCCATTATCAGCCCTTCTTCATTGGCCATAAACAGCCCATTTACCACCCGTTGTTTCTTGATTTCAAGTTATCAAGATTTAAGACACAACAAGCTTGCGGCAGTTTTGAAGATTGGCCTATTTGTTCAACAAGATTCAATTTCTGAATATTGAATATTTGTTTATCCTTTCGAATACTTGCAATAGTTATTTACTTCCCGTACCGCTTTATAAAGTACAATAGAGTACCAACAGGACTTTCATAGGTTGTAATGTAGGCTAAGGGACAAGTAGGATATATTTAGGGAAATAGTGACTCCACCCTCCTAAGCACTTTTATACAAGACAATTTTTTCACTTTCGAGCGCATACTTCTCATAGTCCCCATTCAGCTGCTCATTATACAAATGCATCACACGAATCCCTTTGTTTTCTGCCCAACACATATAAACAATTTCACTAGCTAAGAATAAAATTGTAATTCTTTTTCTCTTTTGTTTTCTACTTCATTCTTTTCTTTTTTTTTCAATTTTTTTCTTTTTTTCCAACTAATGAAATTATTGTATTCTTCACTCCTTTTCTTTAGTTCCACTCAAAAGTTATCCATGTTCTCTACTTACTTCTTTCTAGCGCTTATTCTTGCAAATTAAGTGCTTTCAGAGGTAAAGATTAAAAAAAATTAATTAAGAACAAAAGAATATAGGCTTGTAATGTGGGTGCCAACAAAAAGGCGTATAGGCTCAAAAGGGCTGACGAGGGATATTGTTAACATTGGTACGTAAGGGCTAATAAAAGAAATGCCTATATCATCTCCTAAATTTACCACACACATGAAAAGTTCTAGACTAACATGGGACAACACATATTATCATCTAAAGCTCAGTTCACACAATGCACATGATCCACTCCCGATGGTTCAGTCATGACTCTTAAGCTAAAGCAATAGGACACAATCAATAAATATAATTCAAGCATAGGAGGTAATAATAAAAGTAAAAAATCGAGCCTCAAGTGTCAAAAAAGATCACAAAAATTCTCAAGGCATCTAAAGAAGGTATACAATGCACATGCTCAGCCCTAAACCCTAACATAAAATATGTCACACAGTTTACGACACTAGAGCTCTTCCTTTCCTTACTTGCTTGTTCATCCTAAAGACTAATCTCCTAACTAAAATAGCACAAGAAACCACCAAACAATCCCCCACCCCGCACTTAAAACTATACATGTTCCCTAATGTACAATATAAATAGAAGATGGTAAAAGAGACTCCCTGGTAGGCCAAAGGCTGTAGAATAGCAACGTTCGAGGTACTCAGACTTCCCCCAATAAGATATGGTCCTTTGTGCGGGTACCTCACACTTAGTTTCAACTTTGTGGTTTTCTTTTGCATCATTCCAATGACTTTGTTTCCATGATCAAACTCCTATAAAAATAAAAACAACACTACAAAAAAAGTAAAATAAATAAAAAGTCTTTGCAAATAAGCTCTTTGCAAAAAAGAAAAACTTGTCAAGTTATTTTCTGATGCAACTTTGTTTACTAGTGCTTTGTCATAACTGACCGGTTCTGTACTAAGATCTTCGGGGATCCTATCATGAATTTCTTCCAAAAGTGTATTTTTTTTCATGGATCCTATCATGAAACTCTCCCAAGAAGAGTACACCGAATCGATCTTGATTATTATTCTCCACTACAAATAAGTACTATTACTATTTTAGTCACACTATCATATCCTGAGTCTTAATATTTTTTTCATTGCCTTTTGGTATTGAATTATTAACAACTTCATATAGTGTTCTTTTCTCAACATCACTCCCACTACTTAGAGGTACTGTATTTCCTTAAGTCTATTAAAGTTTCTCCCACTATTTAAAAGCAATGGAACATTAACACGGACTTATTGGTTAGATGTTCTTGAACTTCTGAATTTTCATACGACTTATTTGTTATTTCTTTGCTCAGTTTCTGTAAAACTAGTTTACTTCTAGAAACATGGTTTATTAAATAGTCCTTTCCTAAAATCTGACATTTGTGTTAATAATTGTCGTATTTTCTTTAGGACAGTAAAATAAACCTTCTTTCGTTCCCTTTTGGATATCCAATAAACATGCACACATCCGTTCTTAATTCCTACTTATCTGTTTTTCCTTTGAACACATGTACTAGACAACCTCATATCTGAACATATTGCAAAGTTGGCTTACATCCAATCCATTGTTCTATAGGTATCAAAGGTACTAACCTAGATGGAATTAAATTAAGAATGTAATTTGTAGTTTCTAAGACATATCCCAAAGGGAAAAAGCAAATACGAATAAGTCAACCGCTAATCTTACTACCTTCATAAGAATCATTTTTTCCTTCTACACCAATATACTATAGAATACTTGGTGTAGACAATTGAAATGCAATCTGTTTGTTTGATAAGTAGCTAATGAACTCTGCAAAGAGGTACTCACTGAAAGAAATAATCATTTGATTATTTTCATTGATTGAAAGGTTATATATACAAGTTACATATTTCCATAATAGGAGAATCATATTCCTATTCTACTCCTAAAATCTTATTCTACTTGGATACTAACTATACATTTATGGTAGTACAAATATTATGGTAAGTGTACAATACTAATTACATTACAACATTACCTAAACTAGGATACTAAACTACTACTAATCCTACATGGTACAAGGGGAATCCGAAAGTCAAATATACACAATATACACGTGTATATCATGTGTATATTGTGTATATTTAACACTCACCACTACGATCAAATCGCAGTGACTTAATAAATTTTTCATGATGCTTTTCATTTTTGCCTTAAATACCATGAGTTTTTCAAAGCATTCAGACTTATAGAGCATCGAATAAATATATTCATATCATGAGAAATCTTCTATGAATGTCGCAAATTACTCAAAAACACCTCTTGCATTGAAGTTTATTATACCACACAAATTAGAATGAATTAGCTTAATTTATCATTAGCTCTATTTTCTTTTAAGGAAAAATGTATCTTAGTCAGTTTTCCTTCTAAATAGAACTGACAAGTTGATAGTGCTTTCACTTTCAATGAACCTTAAAAGTTCATCCTTTGACCAACTTCGAAATCATATCCAGATTAAAATGACATAGATAAAAGTGACACAGATAAGTTCATTCAAGTCATTAAAAAAGATCTCTTATGGGACAAGTTAACATTAGACCGTTCAAAAGAGATATTAATTATAAAGTGTCCATGCATCAATGTACCACAAGAGATAAAATATTTATCAAACTCAATAACACAAGAGTTACAAGAAAAATAAATTAACTATCCATCTCTTGTTTTAAATTCTTTATAACAGAAGGTACATACAATGCATTCTTTAAATTAATGTTTTTTCTCTATCAAATGAAATTCTTGATTAGTAAGTGGGATGGATGAAGTCTACTGAGAATTTGAAATATAATCATTAAATAGATCATTAGTTATGTCGTAAGAATAATAAAATTCAAAACACACATCACACATACAACCATGCATACTGAATAGTTGGATTCTATAGGAAAACTTAACTATTCATGCAAACTATATGAGTCATGATAGTTCACCCCATAAATTAAAACATGACCAACTCAAATGGAGAGTAAATTGCTAATTTAAGTTAGGTAAATATCACTTTTAATGAACCCTAATTTCATTGAACCAATATGTAACTCAGTTAGAGAGTCAAGACAAGCTATCAATTATCTAGGGAACTAAAGCGCAGTAATTAACCATACTTGCATCACATACACAAGTGCTCTCTGAACCGTGTATTGTAAATATGCAGTTAATAATCCAGCCAAAGTAATAGGAATTAGACCTAACACGATTCCAAATAGAAAAACTGCAATCATTTTTCTTTGTTTGAAAGGAGAAAAAAAAAGATAATATCTATACCTAAATATTAATCCGAATTGAGATTCATAATGAATCTATCCGATGTGGAAGAAGACTTACGTAAACATATAAACTCATTAGATCATTGTTATATACAATGGAGATCATAGAGAATGAACCCTACCACCATTGTTTGACGAAATATGCATTTTATTTAATAATTTTTTTCAAAAAATAGAAAAACGCCCAAAAACCCATCTAAGTGACCTCGTATGGCCAAAAAAGGTCCTAGGTCATGATCAAAACTCGAGAGTATTGCTCAGTGGGTCATTTCCGACGAACCTATCAAATTTCGAGTAAATCGAAGTTCGTCAAAAATCAAAATTTTGAAACCATGATTAATTCGGATATATATATATAGATATAGATATATTTATTTGTTCAGTAATTCTCATCATATATCATCATTAGCGTACTAATATACATGAATCCAGAACAACGAACAAAATTTTGAAATATGTTTACATAATCTCAATACTTGTTTTATGAACATTAGTATATTCATGTAATAATTGAATGTTAAATTCAAAACACACCACATAGATATCCATGCATCTTGAACAACAAATTTCAATAGAAATGAACAATTCATGCAACATACATATGTGATGTCAGATAATTCATCCCACAAATTTAGAACTACAACTAACTCATATGGAGAGTATACTGTTAATTTAAACCAAGTGAATATCATTATTATTATCTTTAGTTCCATTGATCCAACATGTAACTCAGATGGAGAGTTAATACATGTTATCAAAAACTAGTGATTATACCTAGTGACAACTCATAATAAATCATAGGAAACAATTTCTATCCCCACTAGATCATAGCCAAGTTATTTTTTCTTAAAATTAATTTTCAAAAAAAAAATGCCCAAAACACCATCTAAACAACCGCAAATCGCCGAAAAAAGACATGAGTTGTTGCATAGCCGTGTGTATTTCTTACTTGGTCGTTTTCGATGAACCTATTGAATATTATATCAATTAGAGTTCGTAATATTCCAGATCTCTAAATTTATGATCAAATTCGGAATATAACTTATTCAAGCGATGCAAGAAAAAAAACTGATCTATATCTTTATCACATATCAATTCATGTTGAATAACCATATGTAGTCATGTTTCAGATTTTAACATAAATAAAACTAAAATAAAGAATAGTCTTTCACATTAAAATCAAATTTTAATCCAACAAACTACCTAAAACCATCTAATAACCCCGGAATGCCAAAAAATGACATCACTACAAAGCAATAACTATTTCTCACCAGGTCATATTTGATGGGCCAACCAAATTTCAGGTCAACCATGAAATTCTTGATCTCCAAATTCATGACAAAATTCGGAAGATATCCGTTTTAGGTATAACTAAGGATTAAATAATCTGATTCAAGTTTCTATTTTTTTTAAAAAAAATTATCACATATGCACAAGACATACATCATGTCCATTCTTTCGTAAGATACACAATACTTTTTTTACACTATAATTGTCCTTACAATTAATACACCTGAAAATTTAAGATATTATATTTCTTTTTTTCGGATAAAAACCTTGATATCTCTTCTCATCAATTAATTCAGTGTTATTAGTATGTAAAGGTAATTTACCTTTCAATAGATGAAACTCTATCACTAGCGCACACTTATCCAGAACAATTTATACATAATACCTTGAGTATACTTCGATGACTCAAATAAATAGATCACTCTTCTTCATGAACCCTATTTATTTAATCATAACTCTCCATTCATGTATTTACATTATCTCACATATATATAAAGTACTAAGAATTTGTAACAATTCCAAATAAACAAACCACTTTAAAGATAACCGTTTATTAATGATCAAATTCTTAACATATGCAAGTCAATATATTCATGTGAGAGAAAAGGAGAAAAAACTATGCTCATATAATTGTAGTCCCTTTATATTCTTCACTGTTTAGAGTTTCCCAAAGCACAATAATAAAGGATTAAAAAAATGGATCTTTCACCCCACAAAAACAAAAAAGGGAAAACCTTTCACTCCACAAAATTAAAAAGCGGAACCTTTGTTGGCAAAACAAAATAAAGCCACTTTGTCCCCCGGGCATAGCTGGATGACAAAAGAGGAAACTTAAAATATAGCTGGAGGCCTGCAGCGTTTCGAACCCTGGTGGAAGCAATTTGCTAGAACCTTGTAGGTGATATCAGTTGCTCTGTTCTCAAACCCTGTTCATTCAGGCACATCCCGTGATTTACTTATAGTAGTGCTCCTGTTCATTCAGGCACATCCCGTGATTTACTTATAGTAGTGCTCCTGTTCATTCAGGCACATCCCGTGATTTACTTATAGTAGTGTTGAGGGACTGAGATTACTATCTCCAAGAATAGTCTGGCGTAAACCGAAAAGCTAGATATAAAAAAAAAAATACAACCACTTTAATAAGGAACAATAAAAAATATCCTTATTCTGCTGTAATCATTTTCAGCCGCCAAGTGACCCTTATTCCCTTACCTTTTCAATTTTTTTAATAGTGCCAAAACACAATCAAAGGTTGAATTAGATATCGCTTCGATGTAATGGGTCAAACACAGTTATATCATTGCCGTTCAACAGCGGCAAAAAACACAACAAATCAACAATCGAAAATTACCATAAACCTTAAAAATTGTTTCTGCACAGTAGCCGTCGAATACAGGCCAAACAATTTTACTTTACATAAGATTTTTCTCGCGAACCATATACATAATATATATTGCATCTTGGTTATCTATTTAGATGTAAGCAGGTTCTTGATGTCAATTGATGGAATATAAACATAAACAACGAAAGTAAATAGTTAGGATTGAACTTACACATAATATAGACAATACATAATCACATATTTCAATCAAATATAAATTCGATACTTATCTCTTGAAACATGATAACGACCAAAAATCGAATCTTCAATCACGAGCATAAACTATCCACGAGATCATCCTCCAATTTCTGCTATGTAACTTAATTAGCCTTTGGATGGAGAATATTCGTGTGGGCAAGTATTACGGCTCAGGAAAAGGTATACCTCTTAGGGCTGAAAAATATTCTTTTTATAACTACGTTTTAGGGTGTAAACCCTAGTCCAAAACGTGTGTGCTTGCTTTTTCCCCCAAGAATATTATTTTTCAAGTTCAAGAATAATTAGGCATAACAAGGACCACATATGTAATAGCGAGACTTCCAATTGTGGTATTAATTCGAAATATGAATGAATTAATCCTACCACAATAAATTTTAGATTATTCCACTAAAAACTGTAATTGCACTCCTCAGATTAATTTCGAAATCTTTCATTAAATCTTATTTAACTCCCCATGTTAAGATTACAGATACCAATTAATTAAATTAAATTACTGACAATTTAATTTATTGACTCATTAAATTCTTTGTACTTCCGCTTAACTTATTTCATGTGACGGATACAAAATCCACCTGCAAGGTTTTCACATGAAAACTTATAAGCATCCATAAATGGGTATCATCAATCCCAAAGTCGAGACATGAATTCTATCAGCTAATTATTATTTCTCAAATGTTATTTGTTACTATTCAACCTATCAGATACATTGACTCACAATAGAGTCGTACCTTTTGATAAATTAAAATAATAAACAAATCACATTGTCATAATAATCATATCAAGATTAAGAGTATAAGTACATTTTAATGAGATAAAGATGTTGTTTTACATATTCAGTACAAAAACACTTGTCTCTACTTGATCTGTTCAATACATACAAAATGTATTAGTACAAGAAGTCGGAACTATACCATTCACATAATGAAGATACATTATATTTAATCTCGTGCTACAATAATACCGATATCTTTGTCCAATTTCCATCTAACCGATGATTTAATCTTCCGTGTATAAGCTAAACTATATACACTAAATCATCTACTATATAAATGAAAGACACACATACTAATACATGATCTATTTAATTCTTTATTAAAAATTAATAAATAATTATTTTATAACAAAATACTATATCCAAACACATGATTAATAGTATATATCTCAAACACCATCAACTTTCCTGATCCTCTGGCAAATTAATAAAAATGAAACAAAAGTCACGGCACTGCTGAACCCCTCTTTTTGGACCCAAGACTTGTTTCGCAGGTCGATCCGGGCGGAAGACATTGTCAAGTGGGGAGTTGGTTGGTTAGAGTCATTTCACTACGTCTAGTTAGCAGTCGGGACAAAATCAACTTTGTTGATCATTGATCAACTTTAATGCATTGGCATTTCAAATCACATCCTTGTCTCAAATTTTCAAAGATGATCAGAAGGTACTCACAGGAGCACATCATTAGGCAATATGCAATCAAATTTTACTTAAACATCTTAAGAGGAAAGCAATCATTCTAATTCTCATGTCCTTATTCTAGTCGAAAAGGACATATATAGAATAACAGAAGGCAGAAGCTATACTAAAGATTGTCTCAAACACCAAGTCATTTCTCATGAAAGAAACCAAATAAGTCATGAAATTATTTCCATTTCTTCCTTAATTGACAGAGGAAAGTGATGTACAATTTGTTGGAGTTATGGCTGGCCAGTGGGCCGGGTTGGCACGGTCCCGACCTTTTTAGAAGAAAAAAAAATTGCGGTATCGGGACTCGAACCGGGACGGGACATGGTCTCGTCCCGACCCGTCCCGCCCCGCCCCAATCCCGTCAGGCCCGACCCGGTCCCGGTCCCGCCCTAATTCCGCCCCGATCCCGCCCGAAACTCCCCCCTTTGCACAAATAACCGCTGCACCAACAACCATTTTACATTTTGGCCGTTGTGCAACGGCCATTTTTGGCCTCTCCCCTCCCCCAACCCCCTTAATATTTATTTTAACCCATAAGTTATTATATTTACACTTTAAGCCAATTTCCCAACTATAAATACCTCATTTTCTCATCATCTTTCTCACAAATCTTCCTACAATCTCTCTAATCTCTCAATCTCTCTCTCTATAAGTCTACATTGTCTACTAAATATTCAATTTTATTTATTCATTTGTGAGTGAAGTTGGAAACTAGCTTGAGGATCTTTCATAGAGCAAAGTTTCAATTTTCAACCTCTCGATTACACGTCGGCGTTTGGTACATTCGTTCCTTCATTAAATTATTATTGTCTGTTTATTTTATTTAGCGCACTTAATTTCATTTATTTTAATTATTTATTAGTATAATTATAAATTTATAATAGAAGGATTTAAACGTATGCTTACGGGTAGGGGTCATGCTTCATCTAGTAGGGGAAACAAGGGCTATGGTACTTCTTCTAGCCATCCTATTTCTAGACATAATCTTATTCCTACACATGATGATTTTGTTGATACTGAACATTTTCCTACAATACCATTATATTTAGACGAGGAGCTATTTTCTGGAACCCAAGAAGACTTTAATTTAGACGATGATCTAGATGATACACCCACTAATGTAGATGACAACACACCCACTAGTGCACCTTCAACTGAAATATTAATAAATAAATATTATATTTTATTATTATCACATCATTTTATTTTGTCTAGCATACAAGATGAATGCAAAAAAATATAGGAATTACCAACAAAAAAGTGCTAGCAACCAACCGGCTTCCACACCATCTTCTTCTTTTTCAACAGAAGCTCAAAAAAGACGTGTTGTTTCTGCGGCTAGTATTGAAAGTCTTAGACATAGAATGTTTAGTGGTACCACTACTAATCAAGTTAGTGAGTTTGATGTTTTTGTTTTGCAGGGTGTTGTACCGTACGAAGCAGTTCTCAATGAAGAAGGACGTGAAAACTTGCTGAAATACCGAAGGGAGAATGAGACGTGACATAGAGAACCAAACATTTGGCAAATAGTGAAATATACATGCTGTCACGTGTAATTTCATATTTTTTAGATTTTTTAAAAATTTGTTTTATTTTCTTTCTTTTTCTTTTCTTTTTTAATCCCGAAATGTAATGGAATTATTATTTTATATTTAAAAAAATGAAAAGGACAATTATTTTTATATGAACTTAAAAATTATTAGAGGTGTCAAGTATATTCGAATGTTGTTGAAGTTTTAAAGTTGAGATGCAAGTGCTAAATTCTTTCTAAACCCTTAGTTGTTGATGAGATTCGAAAATGAAAAAGAATTTCGAATTCACCATTGTTGAACCTTGAAAAAGATTGAAGAACAAAAATGAGTTTTGTCGAAATTCGTGGTTGTTGGCCAAATTGATTACTGGAGTATGGTGATGATGTTGTGAAGTTGTAGTTGAAATTTGAATTTGATTTATTTTAATTTATCTGAGTTTTTTGTTGAATTTTGACACCAAAAATTAGACTTGGAGCTCCTAAAAATGGATGATTAAATGGTGATGAAGAACTCTTGAAAATCAACTTTGGAAGTTGGAACTGACACACGTGCCCGTTTCGTATAGGTTAGAGCCATTTTTTAAAGTTCTCACGCGCTTGAAGTAAGTGTTCTCACGCAGTACTCCACGTCAATAATAAAGGTGCAAAGAATTACTTTAAAAAGTTTAGAGGGGTAATAGGATCCCCGCAAAGATAAGGTGTGTCGCAACAACTTTAGGTATAATTCAGGGAGGTAATAGTGTCTTATCCCTATTTAAATTATTAATTATGGAACTTATAGTACTTTTTACGTAGTTTCTAAATATGTAAATTTTATTTAAAAATATTTAAAGATTTTATGTTTTAACACACTGTCAAAATTAGAAATTTTTGCTCTCAAAAAGCGAAAAGTGTCAATCTTTTCGGGACGAAGGAAGTAATTTAATTTGTTAGTATACCAAGTTTCTTAACTTATTCAGTGAATAACACATAAACATGCCCTTTAACTTGGCGCGAGCTGGCAACTATGACCTCGAATTTTATCAGTGCACAAATAGGTACTTAAACTTGCCAAAAATCGAACAAGCATACACATGCGTCTTACATGGAAAACTGAGTGAGATACACTTGAAAACAGGAGAGTTGATGCTCAATATCGCATGTATATACTTGTTCGACTTTTGGCAAGTTTAAGTGCCTACTTGTGCACTAGCAAAGTTTGAGGTCAAAGTTGCCAGCTCACGCCAAGTTAAAGGACATGTTTATGTATTTTTCTTTAATTTACCTTTTTCATTTTTTTTATGTCCAATCTACATGTAAATTAGTTGACAGTCTATGATTGGGCATTAATCCACGTGGGAGCAATTGCACTTCACGCTAGTGACCTGTCAGAAATTTGTGTATGCATGTTCGACTTTTGACAAGTTTAAGTGACTACTTGTGTACTAGCAAAGTTTGAGGTTATAGTTGTCGGGTCGCGCAAGTTAAAGGGCTTGTTTGTGTGTTCAAAAAATACTTTAAGTGATGGTATACGTAAAAATTATTTTAAATGAATAGATATAAAACCCCATATGCAGCCAAAATATGATATTCTTAACTATAAAAAATACTCTCTGCGTTTATTTTTACTTATTCAATAAGCTAAAAACAAATTTTTAATTTTACTTGTTCTCTTTAATATATTTTGAAAAAGTTATTTTGTTTTATTTTTATCATTGATTATTCATTTCTCAAATTTATTGAAATTATACATAAATTAATATAACTATTATGAAAAATAGACTTTCATTTATTATTTTTTCAAAAAACAATATAACGTAGATTATGAATAAGTAAAAATAAACGAAAAGAGTAGTATTTAAAAGATATCAGATTTGTCTTTGGTTTGTGTGCAATCTTGTGCAGATAAATTATGACATCCATGACTATTGGAAATATTTTAGATATCGAATCTGCTCTTTGGTTCGTGTGCAAACTTATGCAGAAATATGACATCCTTGACTATATAACAAAGTTGCAATTTTGACAATAGTATTTGTATTACAAAAAAAATCATACGTCTATTAAATAATATAAAAGGCACAAAAATATCCTTGGGATGTTTTTGTTACACTATCTTATTTAATTATAGAGTTTTTTATATATATGTTATTTTTTTAAAATTAAAGTGATAAAAATAAATAAATAAAATAAAATAAAAAATAAACCCACCGCGGATCCCGATCCCGCCCAGACCCCATTCTGACTGGATCGGGATCGGGATCGGGACGGGAATTCGACAAATCTCACCTATCCCGATCCCGCCTGACCCGACCCGATCCCGCCAAACCCGGCCCGACCGTCCCGAGCCCGGGCCACTAGCCACCCATAGTTGGAGTTATTTACCATTTACATTGTTATCTTATTTCAAATAATGAAAAGCTAAAGAATCCTTCTCTATTTCTTGACTCTAGTGAAAAACACTTTGTACTACATTGGTGGTGGAAAGTGTTGGAAATTTCCCTTTGGTGGGAGTTGCGTCTACCCATCTTTAATGACTTAAACACTAGGGTTTCGCATGTTGGAGACTTTGATTCTTCACACATGCATAATCTACTATGTGAGTAGATGACTGTAGGGCCATGGATCGTCAAATTTCGTTGAGAAATGAAAGAGATATTGGTCCACGAAGTGAGGTGTTTGAAGCATGAAAATGTGGTGTGGAACAATTCTCCCTCGTCGGTGGGGTAAGAAAGATTTGTTCATTTTATAAGTCTCAAAATTGTCTAAGGGTTTGGGACCCCAAGGGGTAACCCGTGCGTTTGAAGGAAGGAGGACCTAGGTGTGCTTGGGTTCGAGGCTAAGCCCAGCGCGCGCCGCCGCCGCCCGTCCGGTCCGGTCTCGAGCCGTGGGCTTTGGGCTTCTTCTGATATTATCTTTCCTAACCCAAATTGCTTATTATTTACAGTTTGGTCCTCAACATTATTTCATACTCTAAGTTCTTCAAAAGTAACACTTGAGTTTCCTTTGCTCATTTGTTAAGTTGTTGTATTGTCCAAAACGTAAAAGGATATATACGGGGCAATCTTGTCTTAAAGACAGAGTGCCATCACTCGACCCAGCAAATCAAAGTGGTTGTAATTTCAGTTTGTTCAAATTTCAGTTGGTTGTAATTTCAGTTTGTTGTTGTAATTTCAGTTTGTTGTAATAGTTAGTAGTTACGTATTTCCCATTTCCTGCAATTGTTGTAACCCACAGAAAGATCTCTGTTCCATGTTATATTCAAATGTGCTTTATTAGGTTAGTAAAATGGGTTAGAACAAGAGAGAGGTCTCGCGCACATGAGAGTTGAGCTTCGTATACAAAACTGGTCGATTTGCCCATGCCTAATTCAATTCCGTTTTTGCAAAATAATATTTTTGCTATTTTAGAGCTTACCCAAAACGTAAGTTCCAGAAAGACGGAAAGACCCACCCAACGGAGAAGTTCAAGGGGAACTGTCACCACTGTGGGAAACATGGTCACATGATCAAGGACTGCCGCAAGCTCAAGACTGAGCAACAAGAGAAGGCCAATGCCAAAGGCAAGGCACATGATAACGTCGTCAAAGACACGCTTCTTGACGACATGATTGAGGAGTTCTCGGCGGTGGTGCTTGAAGGAAACCTTGTTGAGAATCTCATGCAATGATGGATGGACACGGGTGCTACCAGACACATTTTTTCCAATAGAGATGCCTTCTCCACGTATACACCAGTTACCGACAAGAAGCTGTTCATGGGTAACAACGCTTCCTCTGACGTGTAGGTGGTAGAAAATATGGTCCAGAAGATGACTTCTGGAAAGGAGCTCACTCTGAAGAAGGTGATGCATGTCCCTGAGATTAGGAGGAATTTAATTTCAGGTCCTTTATTGGTTAATGCTGGTTTTAGGCTAGTATTTGAGTCTAATAAATTTGTAATCACCAAGAATGGAACTTTTGTAGGGAGAGATTTCGTCTGTGAAGGCATCTTCAAAGTTAACGCCATGTCTGTAATGCGTCCAAGCAATAAAATTGAAGCTTCTTCTTATTTGCTTGAGTCTTCTAATTTATGGCATCATAGATTAGGACATGTTAACTATAAGTCCATCCAAAGGTTGGTAAAGTTGGAGTTGTTGTCGTCTATCGATGTAAATACTCAACATAAGTGAGGTGTGCGTAGAGGAAAAACTTACAAAGATTCATTTTCGATCCGTCGAATGGAATACCGCTCCTCTAGAACTTATTCACATAGATATATGTGATTTGAAGTTTGCACAAACTAGGGGGAACAAGTACTTTGTGACATCCATTCATGATAGCAGAAGGTATTGTTACTTTTACTTGTTGAAAGTAAAGATGAAGCCTTTGAAGCGTTCCGACGCTACAACAGAAGTTGAGAACCAACTAAGCATGCAGATTAAAGTAATACGTAGCGATAGAGGCGGAGAATACGTAGCGCCATTTGAGGAATATTGTGCCGAATCGGTCATTGTTCATCAAACGGCTGCTCCATACTCACCTCAGTCGAACAGTGTTGCTGAACGCAAGAACCGCACATTGAAGAAAATGATGAACGCCTTGCTCATCAATTCCGGTCTTCCCTAAAATATGTGGGGAGAAGATGTCTTTACCGCTAATACGATTCTTAATAGAGTCCCACATAAGGGTAAGGACAAAACTCTATATGAATCATGGAACGGAAAGAAACCCACCTATAAATATTTAAAAGTGTAGGGTTGTTTGGCAAATGTCGAAGTGCCTAAGCCAAAGCAGGTCAAGATTGGGCCTAAGGTTGTAGATTGCATTTTCATCGGATATGCAAATAACAGTAGTGCTTATCGCTTCTTAGTGCATAAGTCAGATATTTTAGATATCCACGGGGGTACAATCATGGAATCAAGGAATGCTCACTTCTTTGAGAACACTTTTCCTAGAAAGGAAAAAGACATAACCTCTCGCAAATGAAGTTATGAACAGAACTCTCAGGAACCAGGATTCATTGACTGCTCGTATCTAGATGGTTCAGGTCTAGTGGACTCCAAAGTGGCTGAATATCCAGAATCTAGTATTCCTGATCCTCAGAAGTTGGAGACTCCAGAGATAGAACCAAGGCGAAGTAAAAGGGCTAGGAAGGATAAAACTTCGGTCCTGACTTTGTAGCGTATATTTTTTATGATGAACCAAGGACAATTGCTGAAGCATTGTCAACTCCAGAGGCACTGCTCTAGAAAGAAGCTATTGAGAGTGAAATAGACTACATCATGCATAACCATACTTGGGAGTTGGTTGATCTTCCTCCGGAAAATAAACCGTTGGGTTGTAAATGGATATTCAAATGGAAGTATAAAGCAGATGGGTCTATAGACAAGTATAAAGCCAAGTTGGTAGTCAAGGGCTATCGACAGAAAGAAGGCATTGACTATTTTGACACGTACTCCCCGGTGTCTAGGATGACGTCCATACGAGTATTCATTGCGATTGTAGCATTGCATGACCTTGAGATCCATCAAATGGATGTTAAGATAACCTTCCTAAATGGTGATTTGGAAGAAGAAATCTATATGGAACAACCCGAGGGTATGTGGTTCCAGGGCAAGAGAAGAAAGTCTATCGACCAGTCAGATCTCTATACGGGCTGAAACAAGCTCCGAAGCAATGACACGAAAAGTTTAATAGTACCCTTCTATCAAAGGGTTTCTCCATTAATGAGTGTGAAAAATGTGTCTACACTAAAGGTAACTTTGACTCGTTCGTCATGATATGCTTGTACGCAGATGACATGTTGATCACATGAAGCAGTCCTAGCGTAATCCTAGAGACTAAGAACATGTTGAAACAATGCTTCGACATGAAGGATATGGGTATCGTAGATGTCATCTTAGGGATAAAAATCTCTAACATGTCTTACATACTGGTCTTATCTCAGTCTCACTACATCGAGGATGTTTTGAGAAAGTTTGAGGTGTTTGACAGTTCGCCTATGAAGTGACCACTGGATTGAACTCAAAAGCTTGATAAAAATCGTAGTGCACCCGTATACCAGGAGCAATATGCACAGGTGATTGGGAGTTTGATGTACATAACAAACTACACCCGACCTGATATTGCTTATGCAGTCAACAAGTTGGCTAGGTTTACCCGTAATCCAAGTAATGATCATTGGAAAGTGTTGAATCGGGTGCTACATTACCTGAAGTACACGCTAAATTACGGGTTATATCCAGTTGTACTAGAGGGGTACAGTGATGCAAACTGGATATCTGATGTAGAGAAAACTAAGTCCACCAGTGGGTATATATTTACAATTAGTGGTGGGGCTGTGTCTTGGAAATCCTCTAAGCAAACTTGCATCGCCCAATCCACGATGGAATCGGAGTTTATCGCTTTAGACAAAGAAGGAGAAGAAGCTGAGTGGCTTCATGACTTCTTAGAGGATGTCCCTTATTGGGACAAACTCATACCTTCAGTGATGATTCACTGTGACATCCAATTGGCCTTATAAAGGGCACGAAGTTCTATGTACAATGGCAAATCTCGTCATATTCAACGGAGACATAAGACTGTTAGGCAGCTGATCACCACGGGTATAATATCCATTGATTACATAAAATCAAAGGATAACATAGCACCACTGACAAAGGGCATACCCAGAGATCAGATATTCTGCTTGTCTAAGGGAATGGGCTTAAAACCCAAGCTTTAAGGACCAATACGGTGGTAACCCAACCTGACTGACTGGAGATCCCAAGAATTTGGTTCAATGGGAAAACTAAGCTATAAAGGTTCAGTTGAGCGCTTCAGTGGAAGCAAGAGCACTTCGGGTTATGATTTCTGTAAGGAACATAAACCCAAAGCCATTCCCGCGATAGACGTTAAGTGCTATCTGCAATGTGGGTAAAGGTTAAGTTTCTAAAATCTTTAATGATCCTCAACGGTTGAGGTTAGGTTTGGGAAACTTTTAATGGTTCCTAACACGTGTAAAGTGGGGTGTAGCACGATACCTTATAGGAGACCACCTATTTAAGTGCGAGGACAGGCCGTCTCAAATGAACGCACTTAAGAATCCAAGAAGTGTCCACGGCCACAACGGCCAAAACATTATGAAGAAAACAGTAAGGGAAGTTGTTGTGTTGGTACTATTGACTTGGCTTACACTAAACACTAAGGGTTCAAGACATCACGTTCACCGCGCAGTAAGTAAGTCCGATGGTATTTATCTATGGAAAGGTCAAAGCTGAAGCTACCTCTCCTGATGCAACATCGGTCTGCTGAAATATTGCTGGAAATAGGCACCTTGTGAGTGCGCAAAATCTCTTTCAAGAGGGGATTGTTGGAAATTTACCTTTGGTGGAGGTTGCGTCCACCCATCTTTAATGACTTAAACACTAGGTTTCCGCATATTGGAGACTTTTATTCTTTACACGTACATAATCTACTAAGTGATTAGATGACCGTAGGGCCAAGGATCGTCAAATTTCATTGAGAAATGAAAGAGATATTGGTCCACGAAGTGAGGTGTTTGAAGCATGAAAATGTGGTGTGGAACAATTCTCCGTCATCGGTGGGGGAAGGAAGATTTGTTCATTTTATAAGTTTCAAAATTGGCTAAGGGTTTGGGACCCCAAGGAGTAACATATGTGTTTGAAGGAGGGAGGACCTAAGTGCGCTTGGGTTCAAGGCTAAGCCCACATGCGCGCCGCCACCGCCCGCCCGTCCCGCCCTTTCCCGTTTGGGCTTGGGTCGTGGGCCTTGGGCTTTGGGCTCCATTACTTTGCACATAAATTCTGTCATTTACTTGGCTGAATAACTCCTCACTAATTGCCATTACATGGCTATTAACAGTCGTTAGTTGTACAGTTGAGAAGTCACCCTCCTTACACTATATATTGAAGCCTTTGGCTCAATTGTTGAGAATAGAAACATAAAAAATCAGAACTCTTCTTCTTACTCTCCAGCATTATTTCGTACTCTAAGTTCTTCAAAGTAACACTTGAGTTTCCTTTACTCATTTGTTAAGTTGTTGTTTTATCTTGGGAGACTATTGTCCAGAATGTAAAATGATATATACGGGGAAATTTTGTCTTAAAGACAGAGTGTCATCACTCGATCCAGCAAATCAAAGTGGTTGTAATTTCAGTTTGTTGTTTCAGTTTGTTCAAATTTCAGTTGGTTGTAATTTCAGTTTGTTCAAATTTCAGTTTGTTGTAATTTCAGTTTGTTGTAATAGTTAGCAGTTACTTATTTTCCATTTCCTGCAATTGTTGTAACCCACAGAAAGATCTTTCTTCCCTGTTATATTCAAATGTGCTTTATTGGGTTAGTAAAATGGGCAAGAACAAGAGAGAGGTCTCGCGCACATGAGAGTTGAGTTTCGTAGGCAAAATTGGTTGATTTTTCCAGGCCTAAATCAATTCCGTTTTTGCAAAATATTATTTTTGCTATTTTAGAGCTTACCCGAAATTGTCCAAATTCAAACTTACCGGACCGGTACGATCTTTATTTCTCTTAACGTTGAAGACGTTACAGATCTAATTCATTATTCTCTGAATGTTATAGACGTTTCAAAATTCAATATTTACTACTGAGACCTTCACATCTACCTATATCTAGAAATCTCTATTGTTGACACACAAAAAAATAGATCATCTTCTTCAAAGCTATTTCTTTCCTTCTGTTTTCTGGGCAATATACTTTGTGAAACTCCAAACTTCCAGCCACTAGTGCAAATGTCCGGAAGTGTTGTGGAACCTTGGGGAGCGACCGGGCTAAACAATTTGCACCGGAGTCGGTCCAAAATCGCTTTCAAGGCAGTGGCTTGCCGCGACACAGCTGTGATTCGATGAGTTGTTCTTTACTGTTGTTAGAATAGGAATAGGATTTCATATATAGTATCCTAATAGGAAAATGATTGTAATATAGAATAGTAATAGGATTTCATATATAGTATCATACTAGGAAAAAGATTCTAATGGGTGTCTATAAATAGAGTTCAGTGTAATCATGTAGATACATAAATATTCAATAATATATTTTCTCCCATAATTTCTCACATGGTATCAGAGCTTCTACGATCTTATTAGAGAATTAAAGAGCTTTCGCTGCTGGCGGGCGACACTAGAAAATGTGTGTCGCCTGTTTGGCCAAAGATAATGGTAGAGTAAAGATTGTAGAGAACTTTTAAATATTTATAAATAAAATATTCTCCTTCAGATAATAGAATATTATCATCGGAATAAAAAAAATTAGCGTGAATAGTACTGCATAAACAATGTCACGTGAACAGTGCCGCATGAACACTGTTTTTCCAACGTGAATAGTTATCAAATTTTGATCGTCGGAATTAGGGTTCCGGTGATTCCAGTCTATTTTTTGCTATTCTTTTAAGAATTGTTTTCAGCGTAATTTCTCATCCCATAGGGTCGTGCCATCATTACAATCCTACCCACAAAATACTATCATTGTTTCGTGCCTCAATTTCGATGACTATTTTGCATCCCCTAGGGTCGTATCATCATTCCGATCCTACCCACAAAATACCATCACAATTTCATGCCTCAATTCCGACAACTGTTTTGTGTCCTTCTCTTCCAGAGTATTAGTAATAAAATATCCATTGTGTAATATTCTAGGAAGATTAAAAAAAATCACCACCGCGCATAATTATTTCGGTGGATACTAGCATCACATTTCCATTCAGTGGTGTTGTGCAGAATCCAACACCACCACAACATAGATCATATTCAACCTAATGAGAAACTAATTGTTGAGCAAATTTACAATAATTTATGGGAAGAAAATCAGTCACCGTGCAATATTTCCGATGACTACATAGTTGTCCGTGTCAAAATTACTTTTGGGTAGTGTTGCACAAATTTCGACAAATACCCACTCACACACCACCACGTGTCGTTCGAATTGCCAACTCTAGCTAGCACATCAGATCCACGTGCCACGCATGCACCTTTTTCGGACAGAACCACGCGCCGCGTATGCACCTTTTTCTAGCTAGATCTCGGTGATTTTCTTCTTGGGTTATGTTCGTCAGATTTCATCTGTCAAGTTAGATTTCACTATGTCTCTCGTTTTGATATGTTGAACTTCAAATATATGGGAATTGGAAGTTCAAGTCCTATGATTACTTCAAAACTCTTAAGGAGGAGATCAGAAAATTGCACTTCACAGTCCATGAAGAAACGAGGAGGAGGAGGTTGTCTTGAAAGATCTCAACCTATGTGTAATTATTGTAATAGGCTTGGACACATTCATGAAGTATGATATTCTCTCCATGATGACCTTAAGGAGAGAAGGAAGTTTATATGGAGCAACCACCTGATTTTGTTGCTCAGGGGGAGTCTAGCTTGGTTTGCTGATTTTGTCGAATGCTTTATGGTCTGAAACAATCTCCTCGAGCCTGGTTTGGAAAGTTCGGCACAATAATTCAAGAGTTTGGCATGACTCGTAGTGAAGCTGATCACTTAAGTGTTTTATCGGTATTTCGCTCTAAATCTGGTATTTCATGAGAGGACTAAACACATTGAGATTAACTGTCACTTTGTCAAAGAAAAGATACTCTCCGGTGATATTCTTACAAAATTTGTGAATTCGAGTGATCAGCTTGCAAATATTTTCACTAAGTCCCTCACTAGTCCTCGTATTAATTATATCTGTAACAAGCTCGGTACATATGACTTGTATGCACTAGCTTGAGGGGATGTTAGAATAGGAATATGATTTCATATATAGTATCCTACTAGAAAAAGGATTGTAATGTAGAATAGGAATATGATTTCATATATAGTATCCTACTAGAAAAAGGATTGTAATGGAGTGTCTATAAATAGAGCTCAGTGTAATCATGTAGATACACAATAATTCAATAATATATTTTCTCACAACTATTTTATTTGTTCTTAATCAATACGATATTTATTTCTCTGAATGTTGGAGATGTTACAGATCTCATTCATTATTCTCTGAACATTAGAGACGTTTCAGATTTCAATATTTATTACCAAGACCTTGACATCTACCTATAAATAGAGGTAGAAATCTCTATTGTTGACACACAGAAAAATATATCATCTTCTTCAAAGCTATTTCCTTCTTTATATTTTCTGGGCAATATACTTTGTGCAAACTCCAAACTTCCAGCCACTAGTGCAAGTGTCCGAAAGTGTCATGGAACCTTGGGGAGAGATCGGGCTAAACGATTTGCACCGGAGTCAGTCCGAAATCGCTTTCAAGGCAGTGGCTTGCCACGATACAGTTGTGATTCGATAAATTGTTCTTTATTATTTTATTTGTTTTTAATCAATATTGTTCCATATTTGCTAACAAGTTAAAAGCGATTTTATACAATATTGATAAGATGATTGTTTCTTTGAACAAAACTCTTCTAGGTTTATCAAAACTTGAGTCTTTGGACTGAAATAATTTTAAACGTTGGTCTCAAAAGCTTTTAACTTTTTTTGAACAATTAGAAGTTGATTATGTTCTGTTTGATGAACCAACTGTTGTTAATAATGTATCTAACACCACCAGTAGTTCTGTTGCTACCGGTAGTACTACTGCTACAGTGGTTGTTGATGATGTTGCTAAAAAGAAATTTGAAAAGGATAACAAAACTGTTAGAGGTCATTTGCTTAACCATATGACTAACCCTTTGTTTGATTTATTTGTTACTAATAAATCTACTAAGAAAATTTGGGATAGTTTGAAAAAGAAATATGGTGTTGATGATGCAGGGAAGAAGAAATATGTTGTTGTCCAATGGATTTAGTTCCAAATGGTTGACAATAATCCAATCATGGAACAAGTTCACGAGTATGAGAACTTGATTGTTGATGTTCTTACCGAAGGCATGAAGATGTCTGAGATTTATCACGCCAATGTTCTGCTTAAAAAATTTACATTGTCTTGGTGTGATTACCGGAACCAACTGAAGCATAAGAAGAACTTGACTCTTCAGGAACTAATCAGTCACATGAGGACTGAAGAGGCAAACCATCTCAAAGATAAGATGAAAACTCTTTCCCTTAATATTTCTAAAGCTAACCTTGTGGAAACTTCCGGTACTGTTGTGAAAGACAAGTTTAAAGGAAAATATAAGGCAGTCCAAAAAAGGGAAATGGAAAAAAAAAGAACCACTTCAACAAGACAGAGAGACAAATTCAGAAGTCAAAAGGACCTTGTTTCGTTTGTGGGAAACTCTGACACAAGGCTACCCAGTGCTATCAAAGACAAGGGCAAAACTCAAAGCAAGGAGGACAAAGTGTTGCCCAAGCTAATCTTGCCACCGGAAATGAATAATTGTGGAGGGAAATAAATAGATTCGATAGGAACAACTGGCAGCAAAGGAAATGTTTGTCATTGACAAGCCAACTGCAGGGCTAAAGAATAAGGAGAAAGAGAAATAACAATTACATGGGCTAGAGTTATCCTCTAGATTCTACGCTAAATCAACAGACATCAAAGGAAGTTGTAAGGAAGAGCATAATAAAACTCCAAATTGTAAGAAAGATCAATCGGAAGAGGAAATAAAAGAAGAATTTGGGGTTTTGAGGTCTTTTTTGGTACCAGAGGACTCGGATGCCACCAAGTAATCTTGTTCATACAATGGAAAGAAAGAAAGGTGTACCTAGGCACCGGGTTAACCCCGAAGCTCAGACTTAAATTAATTAATTTTCTTAAATCTAATGTAGATGGTTTTGCATGCTCCTATTTAGACATGACAGGAATTTCACCAGAGGTTATCTCGCAAGTTGAGCTTAGATCCCAAGTTTACGCCGGAGGTTACAACCTATCAGCGGTTTGTCAATCGCATATTTGAAAATCAAGTAGGTAAAACCATGGAAGTGTGTATAGATGACATGTTAGTAAAGTCTCTGGTTTTATAGGACCATTCAAAATATTTGCAGGAAACTTTTGATGTACTAAGGAAGTTTAACCTAAAGCTGAATTCGGAGAAATGTGCCTTCGGTGTCGGATCGGGCAAGATCTTTGAATTTCTTGTGTCAAGCAAAGGGATCAAGGTCAAACCGAATAAAATCAAGGCTATTGAGGATTTCTCAGAGGTTCTCGGGGATGTGAAGGTTATCTAAAGACTCACAGGAAGATTAGGAGCCCTTAGTTGTTTCATTTCTCGTTCGCCCGAAAAGATTCATTGATTATTTTCGTTGTTAAAGAACAATAATGACTTCTGATGGACTACGAAGTGTCATCAGGCTTTACAAGATTTGAAAAAATATCTTTTAAGCCTGCCGTTGTTAGCAAAACCCAAGGAGAATTAACAGTTACTCCTCTACTTAGTTGAGTCCAAGGTTGTGGTAAGTGTTATTTTGGTTCGTGAAGAAAAAGGTACGCAATATCCGATTTATTGTGTTAGCAGAACTTTAGCAAGTGCAAAAAATAGAAATCACCACCTAGAAAAATTATCTTTGGATTTGATAACTGCCTCAAGAAAATTACGACATTATTTTCAATGTCACCCTATGAGAAATATAATGCATAAACATGAACTTTCCGGGAGATTGGCCAAGTGGGAAATTGAAATAAGTGACTACGATGTTGAATTTAAATCTCGCACCGCTATTAAGTCACAAGTACTTGCTCACTTTGTGGCAGATTTTTTATCAGGGTTGCTTTCGGATGTCGAAAAGGAATTTCTAATCACCTCCAGAGCCACCCCCAAAATTTGGACCTTACTTACGGATGGATTTTCCAATGTGAAAGGGTTTGGATTGGGAATAGTTCTAAAGACCCCTCTTTGAGGAAATCATTAGGCAATCGATTAAAAAAATATTCCTTTGACTAACAATGAAGCCGAGTATGAGGCTTTCATTGCAGGCTAAGAATTAGCTCGGAATCTGGGGGCTGAAGTCATCGAAGCAAAATGTGATTCTCTCCTAGTAGTCAATCAAGTGAATTGGGATATTGAGTTCGACACTAGGGACTGCCCTAGGTACATGCTGATTCAATTGCAATCAGCGTTCGAGTCCCCATTCTTCACACTCAAACACTGGGGGGAATATACACATAGGTGGAACTTGGAGATAGAAACATGAAGACAGAATCGAAGTAATTCCACATAAATAAATTTTAAAAATTAAAACGGTTCTGCAGAAATTTCAAGTGAAAATAAGCAATACATGCGTATAACCGGATTGACCACACTAGATTGCAATCGGGCTTCATGTATATAACTGAATTGACCATACTAGATTGTAATCGGATCAATCTTACATTTGTTTTTACATTCATAATGTCCTGTAAGATAAAGGAATCAATGGAATTTCCTACTCGCACACAAACTCTTGCCATGAAAAGCTAAGTTTGTCAAACTCAATGGTTGTTACTTAAAAAATATACCATTAAACTTGAGCCATAGTGAACAAGAGACGTCCTCTTTTAAAGCACCAAAAACATAAGGGCCCTTTCTTATATATAGAATTTAAAAAATAGAAGCCTTGGTCATTCAAAGGTTGGAAAATTAATCGCATAAGTGTCTGGTAAATACAAGTAGCCGGTTCAAAGAGTACACGCCGGACTTTATAATTTAAAAGGCTACAAATGATTTGATGAACAAAGCACTTTTGTAGAGAAGATCGAAAACTAAGCATTATCGGGTAATTTTACTTCAAGCACTGGACAAAAGGCCAGCAGCCGGGGGAACCAATTCTTTGATCCTCTCCCTGAGAACTATGTATTCCAAGTAATACTGAGGAAAATCTTAAAGATTCCCCTCAAAATTACCTAAAGGGTAAAACATCGTAGCGACTTACGTTGTACTTACTTGATTTACCTTTTTTCTGAAAGGAAGTGTAGAGTATCTTTGCTGCAAAAATAAAGTGTGGTTAAACAGTTGAATGTAACGAATAAAACGCAATGGGAGTAAAGAAAGAGATAGTTCTCATTTTGTCATACTACTTTCTAGGGTCAAAAGTGACCTGGAGACAAAATAGATAAAACTTACTAGCCTTCAAAAGGAACTAACACCCTCAGATCCATGGTCCGCTAATGCATAAAAAAAGCTAACTAGATAATTGTTCCATAGAGCAAGGCACGCAGGCCTAAAAATGGGGGCTTAAGTTAAGAAGTTGAGGGAGCATCTCCGGCTGCAGGGGGCCTAATGAGTCCTCACTATCAGAGTTGCTAGAGTACTTCCTTCAGATTTTTGAAGACCTTCCATCATAAGACTCAGTAGCACCAACATCAACTTCGGCTTCCATTAAGGTCAAGGATATGTCTAGTTTGTTTTCTACGGTTTCTTTAAAATCATCACTTCGGGATTCCAAAATAGGAAGATCATATAGCAGGCTTGCACTATGCTTATCAGCTACATGGTGACATTGTAACTTCTTACACCTAGCCCAAATCTGCGCCTAGAAGCTTCTGAATAATTCAATTGGCCTCAAATGGTGTCCAATTCGATTTTCGCTTTGAGGGCCCTAGCGTGAAGCTTCTGGTGAGTAGAGGATAAATTTCGAAGTGAATCCTCCCGGTCTTCCAAAGTTTTCTTAACTTCATCATAACACAATCTCAGAGAATGCTTCAAGGATTCTGTGTCACTCCCCAAACCTGAGCCTGGATATAACACGGCACTCGCTGCCTTGCCGAGTGTAACCGAGTGAACCACATGGCTTGCTGAATCAACATAGAACATGTGCTAATGCATATTATAAGTTAAAATATGAAATTATGAATATAACATGTAACTCTATATTAATAGCCTAAAAATATGATTAGTGTAGCCCACAAGGCTGATCATAACTGAATACCCAACATGAATGACTGGATAGACTATGAAACCTCTAACATGAGTTTGTGATCCTGTATTGTTGCTGGGACAAGTCCCCCATCATAATTTCTAACATGACATTACTACTGCAAATAAGGACAATGTCCCGAAGGAAGTGTGGCTCACCAATCAGTTGATACGATAAAGTCCTAACGAGCCGATCCGTCGTCCTATAAATTAGTACATGTATTGTGAAATGCAGGTCTCGAGCAATAGGGACGTAAGTACACTAGAATTGTACTTGTATGTAAAGCATCTAAATGAAAGAACAGTGAGGTGCTTGGAGGAATGGGCAGCCCAAATCATAAATGTAAGCCATAACTAAATAATGAGTACTTAAACTAAACTGAAACTCAAGTATGAGACTGACTGAACATGAATGTCATTAAACATAGTAACTTCTTTAACATGGGGGAGTTACCTCTATTCTGTAATTAACTATACTGGGTTCGTAATTCATTTCAACATAGAGAATGATATCTCAAATAAGGCTCCATGGGTCATGACATGGTGAGTAATATAATCCACTACCAGGCTATATATCATGTGTCATGTTTCATAACATGACATGAAGAATTCCACTACCGGGCTCTGTATCTTAATGCACCATGATTCATAATATGTTAGGTAGCATCATCCACTACCAGGCTATGTATCATAATGCATCATGGTTCATAATATGGTGGGTAGAATCATCCACTACTATATTGTGTATCATAATTCACCATGGTTCAAAACACGGTGGGAAGTATCATCCACTACTAGGCTATATCATATCATTATGCACCATGGTTCACAACATGGAAGGTAGTATCATCCACTATCAGGCTATATATGTGCTATATTCTATAGCTACTTGCATATACAACATAAATGTGAGATTCAACCGAGACTCATGGCCCTAGAAAGAAATCTATTACAAAAGCACATTTAAACATCACTAGTCATGTTTCGGTAGGTGTTCTTGAATTCAGACATGCTTGTGAATCGATAGCATTACGTCCCTTCAATTATATATAATTTTGTGAATCATGTCATAAGTTCTTAAGCCATAGAATCATTATATTTATAGTTCTAACATGTACACCTAATATTGTTATCATGAGACATGGAATTAGGGAGTAATCATGGTGTCACACCCCAACCTGGGTATGGCCGGTGCCTGAACGGCCCGAGTATACCAATTGTGTATCATAACCTGAACATCTAACTGTTTGGGATGACAAGCCCTCAGAATAATTATAAAATAAATCTGGATAGAATGACCTATAACAATAGACAGCTAACCAACACACATATATAACAAGGCCGGCAAGGTCAAAACAAGTGTACCAACAGACTGACAAGAGGGTCGACAAGTCTGTACAAAATAATTATACATAGAACACTAGTATGCAAGCCTTTAGGAATAATACAATATGTCATTAGGTCAGGACAGGACCCTACCATACCCAAAACAGATATAAATATATGCAGTATAGCATACCACTCTCTATACAACAACTCCGGAAGAAGAATAGTGCAACAACCAGCTGCTGAACTGGGCAACCTACTATGGAGGTGCGTCTGTCTGTCTACCTGCGGGCATGAAACATACCATCCCCAGCAAGAGTGACGTCAGTACGAAAGAATGTACTACATATCTAAGGTATGTAAAATATATATATATATATATATATATATATATATATATATATATATATATATATATATAATAATGTGATACAAATGAAGGGTACAAAAGTCAACTTGAAACTCAGAACTGCCTCTAAGGGCATACAATGGACCTACTCATCATCATATGCATAATAGTAAAATTGAGCCACTCTATGGGGCCATATCATATCATATCAAGACTCTGTGTGGGGTGAATCATCATAATGTATCCAACTACAGTGGTATGCATAAATAAGTGTCGTACCCAGCTGACTATAGAGCGACTCGGTAGAAAATAGATACATATATAGATGTATAATGCATGAACGACCTCAAGGGGTACCATAAGACCTGGTCGGAGTGACTAAAGGTCGATGATCTCTGACTATCATTATGTAACTACACACGTTAGCTTTCATCAATCAATAAAAGATATAAAGAGAGTACGGAAAGTACTCCCGACAAGGGACAAATAATCGTTATATACACTAATAAAAGGAAACACAAGGCAACTCAAGTTATGAAGATTAGGATCATTTTGAAAGACATTTCATTTATTTCTTTTGTTCTAAGCAAGATCATGCCAAAAAGAAGGAATAAGCCCTACATACCTTGCCCCATTTGCTATACAGATTGCACAATCCCTCGTATGTTCTATAAATGAATATATACAATATACAAATGATTTTTATCAACAATGAATCCATAACAAATAAGAAAAATCATTTAGACATTTCATCAAACACCTAACGTGCATAGGATTCACATCATCTTATACATAGAAACTTATGAATAACCCAACACAATCCAATCATTCTCCTTAACCTCCATAACATCATCAATAATAAGCCCTAGCTTCTAGAGTTCGCTGCTTTTCCCAGGCCGGAGAAGGGCTTATACTGCTCGCCTTTGTTTGATATGTTCATTCAGTAAATCCATAAACTTCATATCAAACTTAGAAGTCCACACAAGCAGCCGAACAACACAACAAACAAGGTTCAATATTCCAAGAACTTGTTCTATAAGATTTTCCAACAATCATTCTCCCAATACTTGTATAAGCTCAAGAAAAAAAGAAAAGATGGAACTTACCTCAAATCACAAAAATCACTCCGAATTCAAGATTATTTCACTTCAAAGGATCCTCCAAATTCAGTACAACAAGGAGAAGAACGATCCAAATATACCATGGATTCCTTATGTTGAATTCACTTAGTTAACCTTTGTTTTTTGTCTAGGATCATGAGAGACCTTTTTGGAGGGAGTTTAAGAGCTATCTAGGGTTGAATAATGAAATAAAATGACATAAGGGTTGAAGTGGGTCTTTATATAAGTAATTAAATAAGTTGCACCGACTTAGTCTGCGGCAAGGTCTGCGAACCGCAGACACTGCCTGTGAACTGCAGGTGGTGAAATAATAAATTGGTTGTCACACTTCGCTGCTCCATATGTGCTTTGCAAACATAGTCTATGATTCACATATCATGCTCTGTGATTCGTGGAGTAGCCTGGGAGACAACGTTTTGTCGAACTTTCATCAAAAATTGCATCCGTTGACCCGATTAGTCTTAAACCTTTCTGAAACTTATCACTTCCATTAACCTTTATTAGTCACTTGGAGGGATCGTACCATCTACGAGCCTATGTCGGATAATATTACAGTAATGACGACATATGAAATACAGGGTGTAGCATACTTCCCCTTAAGAACATTGGTCCTCGAATGTTGAGGTAGCACAACTTAGGATTTTAACTCTCGGGATTCTTAGAAATTTCGACAGAGTTTCCTCTATAAACAGGACTATCCAAAACCTGTCAAGTAGCTAGAAAACATATCATATGCCACACAGGGCCACATAATATCATAATACAACGATATTGGCCTCACATCTGTCTATTTATCCAGAAATCAAGAAGGTTAACCATAACTTACCTCAACTGTCAAGTATCGTCATTTGGGTTGCATCTGTCACATCTGTCTCGACAATATTGCCTATATAAGGCATACAAGATAAGCTTCATAAATAAGACAAGAATAAGGAAATTGTATCACACGAGTGTCAATATAAACATGTATTCTTAAACAAGTGAGAATATCTGGACCTCATGTCCTCCTCAACTTCCCATGTAATTTCTTGTACAATATTGTTTCTCTACAAGACTTTAACAGATGCTACTTCTTTGTTCTATAGCTTGCGGACCTGACAATCTAAGATAGCAACTGGAATTTCCTTATACGATAAGTCCTCTGTAATCTGACCATCCTCTATAGGGATAATACGAGAGGGATCGTCTATGCACTTCCAAAGCATTGATATATGAAACATTGGATGGACTATTTCCAACTCTGGGGGTAGTTCAAGCCTGTAGGCTACCTGGTTGATTCTATGAACAATCTTATATGGTTCGATGTACCTGGGCTAAATTTGCCCTTCTTTTTTACTCTCATCACACCCTTCATAAGCGATACTTTCAAGAACTACCAACTTGGAATTCTAAATCCTATAGTTATCTATTTGAATACGACTTGCTGATGATCCTGAGCAGTCAATATCTTCTGCCGAGTGACTTTATTTTCTTTATGACTTGATACTTTAAATCAGATCTCATTAACTCTAGTTTACTTATTTCTAACCATTCAATAAGAGTTCTATATCTCTGCTAATTTAGACATCATATGGTATCATTCTGATGTTTACTGTTATTGCACGTAACTTACTAAGAGATAAGTGGTCATCCCAACTTTCTTTAGAATCCACTATGCAAATTCGTAACATGTTCTCGAGCATTTGAATTATATGCTCAATTCCCGTATCTTTTTTAGGGTGGGGCTAACTGGAGTGCCCATAACCCTTTTCAAAACAACCTTCCGAACTTAGTTATAAACTGAGTACCAATGTCAAACGTCATAAAACAAGAGACACCATGAAGGTGAACCATCTTCTTGGTCGTACAATCTCGCATAGTTGTCAACTGTTAGGCTAGTTCTAATTGACAAAAAGCGAGCTGGATAGTCGGCCTATTAATAATCACTCAAACAAAAATAAAATTATGACAATAGCAAGATAAACTTTTAGTGAAATCCACATTAACCATCTCCCACTTTTTTCAGGTCCCTAATGTTCTGAGTCTACCCACGTACTCATGGTGCTTAATCTTTCTCTAGTGACAGTCAATGCACTAGTTACAACCTCTATAAGGTTCCTTTAATTTCATTAATACGTATATTTAACACCTTGATACATCTTAGTATATCCTATATGGATAGGGTATTGCAGATAATGGACATTTGTCAAAATCTTACCTCGTAGTTACGCTACTATGGGGATACGCAATGGCCATAGCACCTAGGGGTCCCTCATTAATCTCAAAGGTTGAGATTGTCTTTTTATTAAATGCCCTTCCCAATTTTCCCCAAAAAAATGGGATATTTATCCTGACATTCCTTATCTTCCATACAAAGGATTACTCTATTGAGTCTTGGACCTTAAAAGTACCGTCTTTTGAATTCATTAGTCCGACTTCCACCTGATTAGTTGATACATTCCCTCGACTAATTCCTTTCCTTAACTTGCACACTAGTTGAGCCGCTTGCGGGTACTCGACCGATTGTGTTGGTTATGATGCTACTTAATTTCAATGATATAGGATTATCGATACATGAGGTCCCTTATAATACTTAAGCCCTCACTCCTTTCATAAACTTAGCCTCATTTATCGGTCAGTATATTAGAACTCTTATGATTCGCAGTGCCTCAGCCGTGAATACTCTATCGATAATATCATCGAAACTCTCCTTTAGAGTAAACCTTTCCGTACTTCTTCATTACTCAAGGCTATAAGCAACTTTCTTTATTTACTTCTTTTAACACTTTCCCACTAATTCGCTTACTTATCATATTTCATTCATTCTAAAATGTCCTCGTATACATTCGTAGTATCCAACATTACTGCCGGTTCTTATCCTTGAGGGTATTTATCTTGTAAATAACGGGTCATTAACTTATTTCCTTATATGGGCCAAACTAGATTCTAGAGGATTCAATAGTACATAGCATTATTCGGCTATATCCAAATATGGTCATCGTACTTAGATCTGAACTCCTTCACTTGCCTTATGGCTAAGACTTTCCATCGATGGCGCTTTGGGAAGAGATTTCCCTAATCACATTGAGTTGTAAGCCTATTACTCTATTTATCTGGTAGAACCTTTGGTCGATTCAAGGATGCTCACAGATATCTTTATTTTCTCAACTTTTCATCTTCTCTATCAGGTTATTATCTCTTAACATACCTTTTTTAATATATTCCTAGGCTCGTTGGCCCCTTTTCTTGTTTCTTTATATGCGTATCTCGACCTTTACTCAATGTTACTTCCGTTAACATACTTCTTGAGAGTCGTCACACATTTCAATCCAATTTGCGGCATTTCCAAATCTCATTGTCTTGCCATATTCAGGTCCATCACCGACCGACTGCTCAACCGTCTTACTTTTACATTTCTATTTCAGGTTATCTTAGGGGGGTTTCTTGTCTTTAGTATACTCCTTATACCGACTTCTCATACATCAAAGCTCTGGTACCTCTAGTCGAAGAATCCTTATTGCCCTTTTCTCACTATAGGTTCTTACATTGCTTCGGAGAAATCACACTTTTATAAAACCTATATAACCATAGCCTCGTTCACTTTTATCCTTCTCGTCATGGTCTGCCTGTATGTCATTAGCATACCTATTTCTGCCTCAACACTTCATCATGTCATTCATTTCGTGCTAATTACCTATTTGCGGGACTCTCCCAACTATGTTCGATTATCTCAAAGTTTTCGTCATTACTTGTCTCTAACAAGCTATTCTTACCCAGGGGTATCTAGAGTTATGTCAGGTTTCTCAATAAGTTCAAAGGTTTTGTCAGTTCATTGCCCATAGCATGCTTTGGTTTACTAGCACCACGACATGCAATTCCCAACGATTAATGATAAGACTTCTTTATAACTAGACGAGGGGTTTATACCGCCTTCCATTATTATGAGCAAACTAACCCTTATGTGTGACATGGGGCACTATTCTAGGTGCGCCATTCTGTGCAATCTTCTTAAACGGATCCACAACCAATTTTAATACAATTTAATTGGGGAACCCCATCCTCATTAACAGTATCATGGGGTCATCCCCAATCTCTTAAGCAAGAAGTGACCATTTGGGTCGCGCTCATAAGATACTCTATTTTTTATGTCGATAAAATTCATCATGAAATAGGTAGGTTCTCAAAACCTTCTTAAACCTTCCAACAATACTTTCTACATCCCATCGTCATAACTTATCTTCATCCTACCAGCTTTCCCACAAAACTTGGGCTTTCGTAAAATTGTCAGGGTAATGTAATATCGTAAGTTCGATATCTACCCAACATAATCTTTTGAAAGGGAGAATCACATAACATATTATGTCACTGTGTAAGGTGGGATTCCACATTCGTCCAGCCTACCAACGTATATATGGGGATTTAACTATCGTTTTACCTTTACAGTCACAACTTATCCTTATCGAAGCATCTCATCCCGCAAGTGGTACCATACAACTAATCTCTAAAATGATGGTCAACTCAATACTTTCAACATAAAACAAGTCAATGCCGACAATAAAAACAATATCATACCTCAAACAACATCGAAGCTCGATACTATATCCATTGTCTTACCCTTACCTTTACCGATCAACCTAGGACACTTACGAATCATGTTTCTTTGGCTTCCACACCAGTAACAACCTCATGTACTTTACGACATAATCCAACATGGGCTCGACCACAATGACTAGAAGATGGTCAGAGCGGTCTCACTCAACCCGTACTACTCTGACCTTGAGATATTAATGTTTGTGAACCCTATCTCGGTATTACCTGAGAACTCTGATCATATATATGTAGCTCATCACCACTCTGTCGTCCTTTATACTCACCAACTATCCTAGCCTTCTTAGCCCTCTCATCACCCTTAGTTGGGTCAAATCTTGTATCTATTGGCGGTCCATGACCGAAAATCTCCCTAGGCTGTGAACTCCCTGACCCTTCAAGGGGTCTATCAATATCAGCTGCTCTAGGGCGGCGCCATGCTTAGGAGGCTACAAATTAGGTCAACACATGTACTGCTCTCCTAACATCCTCATCAGACGAATTTGGTGGTAGAACTAGAGATAGGGGATGTTCCCTCGGCTCCTCTGGGACTACTGGAGTTGAAGATACCTGGAAAGGTGACTCACTCATATCCTCTGACGGGTCTCAATATAGGGTACACTACTCACATCCCCTCTCAGGTCATCCTCAAATCCCCTGCTAGTCATAGCCCTGCCGGAAGAGGGCATCGCTATAATCATAAACACGATAAGGGCTATGGAAAGAACTCTTACGACTCAGCTCTATAGAACGATTCTAGATCAAGAATGAAGGTAACTATCCTAAATGTCATGTATCCTCCTATTTATAAGTATGGTGCACAACATACCCATAAACAAGACTCTACTAGACACGACTTGTATACTTCTTCTGATAGACCTGCTCTGATACCAAGTTTGTCACACCCCAATGGCCCGAGCCTACCACATGTGTATCATAACCTGAACATATAACTGTTTAGGCCGACAAGGCCTCAAAATAACAATTACAAAAGAAAACTGGATGGAACTACCTGTAACAATAGACAACTAATCAACATATATATAACAAGGTCGGCAAGGCCAAAACAAGTGTACCAACAGACTTACAAGAGGGCCGACAAGGCTGTACAAAACAACTATACATCGATCACTAGTCTGAAAGCCTCTAGGAGTAATACAACATATCATCAGGTCGGGACAGGGCCCCTCATACCCAAAATAGATATAAACATATGTAGTATAGCCTACCACTCTCTATACAACAACTCCGAAAGAAGAGGAGTGCAACGACCGGCTGCTGGACTGGGCAACCTACTATGAATGTGCGTATGTCTATCTACCTACACCTACGGTCATGAAACATACCATCCCCAGCAAGAGGGATGTCAGTACAAAGAATGTACTGAATATGTAAGTCATGTAAAATATGTATATAAGAATGTAATACAAGTGAAGGGTACAAAAGTCAACCTGAAACTCAGAACTGCCTCTGAGGGCATACAACGGACCTACTCATGATCATATGCATAATAGTAAAATTGGCTCACTCTATGGGGCCATATCATATCAAGCCTCTTTGTGGAGTGATTCATCATAGCGTACCCAACTGCAGTGGTATGCACATATAAGTGTCTTACCCGGCCGACTATAGCGCGGCTCGGTAGGAAATAGATACATATATAGATGTACAATGCATGAATGACCTCAAGAGGTATCATACACTACAACAAATTTGGCCTATGACCACACTGATTCTAGACCACACTTAAAAACGTTGTCAAAATATCTAAGGGTACACTTTTAAAGTGTGGCCTTTGTTTGAACTTTTGGCTACGAAAGATTAAGAAACACCTGAAAAAGTGCCCTTAGATTATATAGGTTACACTTTATAAGCGTTGCTAAATCAAAATATGATTGACAGCGCTTAAGTATATGTTTTGCTACACGTTTAAGCGTTATAATATTTATAATGATAAAAGCAACACTTTATAAGTGTAGCCTAATATTCCCTCAAAATTTCCTTGGATCGATTAAGATGCGCAAGAGATTTCTCTCCTCCCTCAAATTTTCCATCGATCAATTCTTGAAAAAAAGGACTTCAGTGTGGACTTTGACGAATTTGCTTCAGTCGGAATTTTCCCTCATCACCACCATCTCGCTTCAGCGATTGTCTTAGGTAGGGTTTCAAAATTTCTGCGACTTCTTCTCTGTGTGTGTGCGTGCGTGAACTAGAGAGGAATTGTTCTTTGTGGAGTTAAACTTATGCAGAATCTTTACCATATTTCGATAGATTTATAAAACTATTTCAAATTTTGTGGAGCTGAAGCTTAAACGAAGAGCTTGTGGAAATTTCTTGAAAAAAATAGAGAAATGACAATAGAGAAAAGCTTCTAGGGGTGTACATAAAATCCCTAAAATTTGGTGAAGCACTCATGTCTTAAATTAGGGTGTACATAAAATCTGAGAAACTGAAAAATCGAACAGAATCGAATTACTGTGGTTTTGATTCAGTACAAATTTTCTAAAATTTGGTATTCTCGATTTTATAGTTGCATATTTTGGATTTCAATTTTAAAAAAAAAATTGTTGAAATCTATAGTTTAGTTGTGATTCTATTACAACAATGCTTTGGTCTTTAGAAAGTTATCATTACACTTTTATAGTAGCTACTTTAGCATTGACCAGTGACCATGTTACTCAATGACTAAAGCTACTACTTTAGCAATTAGCAGTGCTGCTGCTTGATGGATCATTTGTGAAGATTTTTAATATGAAAATTGATAATGGAAAGTGATGTTGCTTTAACAACTTCCGTGTTATGGCATGTGGAACATACATCAATTTTGCTTATGCTACTCGTATGTTGCACTTGCTGCTGCATTTTTTATGGTAATTTGTCCTGCAAATTCCTTATGCAAATGATAATGGCAATTGGCAAGTGTCGTTGCTCGTTCCTCAATTTAGTTTGGTGAAGCCTAAATGTTTATTAATAGTTAGTGTACAATATGATAATTGATATTCATTTAAAAATATATAATTCCTACACTATGACTGTTGTTCTAACATAGCTCATCTATATATTAAATCAAGCAACATAATCCTTGATGAGAATCTAGAGCCTCATGTTTTAAATTTTGGCCTTGCAAAGATTTTGGTGGATGAGGAGGCTCATGTCACAACTGTGATTGCGGTACTTTTGGTTACTTAGCACCAGTTATGAATATTGACTACGCACCTCTAGAGATAGATACAAACATAAAATCATGTATATGTTGGATTTAAATTGTATCAATGATTCTTTTCTCAATTGTTGTCTTGAGCCGTGGGTCTTCCGGAAACAGCCGCTCTACCTACTAAGGTGGAGGTAAGGTCTGTGTACACTCTACCCTCCCCAGACCCCACGGTGTGGAATTTCACTGGGTATGTTGTTGTTGATTCTTTTCTCAATTGGATTGTGCTATGCTTATTTATTTTGGATGATGCGCTGATAGAATTTTATCTATTTAGACTAGTTTCCGCTTTAGTATTCCTGGAACCTCTGTAGGTTTTCACTTGCCATATGTTGTGGTGGTGTTGATTTCTTTAGGATTTTCACACTCTTGTAAACTCTCAACCATATTTTCTTTTTTTTTTTTAGTAAGTTTTGTGTAAAAAGTAGGTTTCCTTTGTTTAACTTCTATAAGTTGAAATTACTCTCTTTCCTCATCTTCTAGCTAAATGTCTAATAAATGATTTCTGTTTGTAATATTCGTAGAGTACTTGCAAAGTGGAAGAGACACGAAGATATTTGATATTATAGCTTTGGAGTTCTCATGTTTTATATATGTACCTCATAGTCATACACAAAAGTGCATGTGGGAACAAAATAATGCTTGTAGCTTTTCTAATCAAAGAAGTACATTGCATACTTATGCATATTCATTTTAAGCTGATTGTTTAAGTTGGAATTCCTGTATTTTTCTGATCGTAAGTGTCAAACTGAGGTGACAAGATTAATATTATTTTCTGCTTTTTCTGAAATCACAAGTAATTATTCACAATAAAGATATATTAGACTTCAAATGTTACAGAAAGTGAAAAAAATCGGTAAAAAGAATTAACTTACAGCATGGTGGTATTTCCCATTTGCAGCCATAACAGTGGTAGTAAGCATGGAGATAAGAAAGAGGGCCAAAATGAAAATTGAAACAAACTTGGCCATGGCTGATTTTCTTGGTGAAAATAGGGAGGAAATAAGCCTCTATTCACAGCTAAAAGAGAGAAACATGAGTATATTGAAAGGCCAATTTGTGAGTATAGATGTAAATGTGGTGCTTGATACAAGTATGCTGGAAGGTTTGGACTATAAATAGAGCCAAAATGCAATAATAATTTAGTAGTAATAAATCTAGGATTTGCAGTTTTCCTATTGGCCGCTGTGACTATAGACGTAAATGTGGTGCTTGCTATGTGTTCCCTTTGCTTTTCTGATTTCATGTTGATAAGAAGACGACAATTTTCATGCAGGGAGACTTTTCAGAATTTCTCATGATATAGTCGAGACGTCTTGTCGCCTTATGTGTATCTAAAAATTGCAGTTTTCAAGAACTTAGCCTAGATGAATTCAATAGTAGTTTAGTGTTTGACGAGGATGTCTATGAGTTTGGGGGGGGGTTAAAAATTCAATCAGAAGATTCAGATCATATGGCTCCACTGGTCCAGAATGTTGTTGCTAGTAAACTAAAGTGAGATTGCTCTGGAGTAGAACATCCCAATGGCAGCCTTGCTTCTGGTGGTAGGTACAAAAGATTTGGATAGAGCATGGATGAAGTCGACAGATGCTGAGGTTCAATCAAGGTAGAGTTCTACTTGGTCTAGTTTTACTTTTTTCATCTCTTTTCACTTTGCAGTTGTCAACTGTGTCGTGACATAATGAGGCGTTTAACTTGAATTATTAGTACAAGTTAAATGTTGATGGTAGAAGAGTGATAAACTAAAATTATATGGCATGTCATACAAGAAGATTTTTGACCAATGTTGAATCTCACACAAAGCACCCTCAAAACAATCATTGGATCAAACACTCTGCTACTGCAATTTACTGATTGTCTAAACTTACCTAGAGGACAACAAAAACTACTACTCATCGTTTTATCCCATGCAAGTTGGCGTCAGCTATATGGCTCTTCGCAGTCATGCCACTCCCTTTAAGTCCGCCCTATCACTAAAAAACTTTGTTTTTCTAGTACTCTGGTCATCTAAATCATTGCCTTGATCAAATTGTTGAAGAATATTATCTTTCTCCCTACTCAGCTACTCTTGATTAACTATTCCATGTACTATTTCCTTCATTTCTTTCCTATGTTACTTTATATTGGTTTTTATTAATTTTTATTTTTATTGTGTAGGAAAATGCGGGTGATCCAATTTGAAATAGTGGCCACAAGTTGATTCGATCTATTGAAATGAATTATGAAGACTTCTTAAACAATTGTGATCATGTTTCAATTTGATTTGATTTTGTGGAATTCATTGCTAGCGCACATCTTGGAATATTACATTATTAGTATATGTAGTTCAAGACATGTTGGTTTTCCGAAGTTTATTGCAAATCTATAATTTGAGTTATTGTTAGCTAGTTAAGTGCTTATCATCTAAATAGGATAATAATGTTTATTATGATTACTAGATATATGCAACACAAAATTGTGGCATATAAATATTTTTAAATAATATTTTAATGCCTACACATTGTCACTCTGCAAAAGCGTAGCCATAGGGACGTCAATTATGTAGCCTGTACTTTAGCAAAAGCTTCATTTTATAAATGTTGCTTTAGATGAGGTGGCAACAGCTACGTTTTGCAAGTGTGGCCTATAAGGTGGAAAAGACCACACTTGAAAAGTGTAATTTCTGGTGAAGAATAGTGTTGCCATATCAAGTGTGAAAAGCGTGGCCTTTGTTTCCCTAAGGCCACACTTTAAAGGTGTGGCTGTAAAGCAACACTTGTAAAGCGTGGCCTTAGGGAAAAGGTTACGCTAGTTTAGGCCCCCAAAAAAGCTTTGCCTAAAGTCGAAAAGTGTGGACTTTGATCAAAGGCCACAGTTTTTGATAGTTTAGGCCACACTTTTCAGGGGTGGCTAAAGGTCTAAAATATTGTAGTGATAAGACCTGGTCGGAGTGACTGAAGGTCGATGACATCCGACTATGATTATGTAACTACATACGTTAGCTTTCATCAATCAAAAAGAGATATAAATAGAGTGCGGAAAGTACTCCGACCAAGGGACAAACAAGTGTTATGTACTCTAATGAAATGGAAAGACAAGGCAACTCAAGTTATGAAGATTAGGATCATTTTGAAAGACATTTTGTTTCTTTCATTTTTTTGTTCTAAGCAAGATCATGCCAAAAAGAAGGAATAAGCCTCATATACCTTATTGCCTTCGGTATACGGATTTCAAATGCCCTCGTATGTTCTACGAATGATTATCTACAATATACAAACGATTTGTATCACCAACGAATCCATAACTCATAAAAAAACTCATTTACATATTTCATCGAACACCTAACGTGCATAGGGTTCACATCATCTTCTACGTGGAAACCTATGTATAACCCAACACAATCCAATCCTTTTCCTTAACCTCCATAACATCATTAATAATCCATCAACTTCATATCACACTCATAACTCCATACAAGCAGCCCAACACCACAACAAACAAGGCTCAATATTCCAAGAACTTGTTCTATAAGATTTTCCAACAATCATTCTCCTAACACTTGTATAAGCTCAAGAAAAAGAAGAAAAAAATGGAACTTTCCTCAAATCACAAGAATCACTCCAAATTCAAGATTACTTCACTTCAAATGATCCTCCAAATCCAACACAACGAGGAGAAGAACAATCCAACGATAACCACATGATTTCTTACGTTGAATTCACTTAGTTAACCTTTGTTTATGGTATAGGATCATGAGAGACCTTTTGGAGGGAGTTGAGGAGCTATCTAGGGTTGAAAAATGAAATAAAATGGCATAAGGTTCGATGTGGGTCTTTATAAAATTAAATAAGTTGCACCGACCTAGTCTGCGGTGAGATATGCGAACCGTAGACACTGCCTGTGAACCGTAGGTGGTGTCGCAGACCTTGCTAGAAGCAATAAATTGCTTGTCGCACTTAGCTGCTCCATATTCGTTTCACAGACATGGTCTGCGAATCGCAGATCATGCGCTGCAATTTGCGGAGTACCCCTGGAGATGAGATTTTGTCAAACTTTCATCGAAACTTGCTTTCGTTGATTCGATTAGTGTTAAACCTTCCCTAAACTTACTCAACACTTCTGTAAACCTTTATTAGTCACTTGTAAGGTTCTTACCATATCCGACCTATGTCATCTAACATTACGATAAGGATGACGCACGCAATACGGGGTGTAACAATGGAAATTAGAATGATAAGTATTCATAGACATATGGTATTTCATGCTTGAGACATGTGAATAAAAACATGAGCATACATAGATTACATGTTAAGTTAATGATGTTCGGAATGACATACATGAACAAAATACAAAGCTATATCGTCTAAAGTATAGGATCACTGAGACATTTCATGAAAATAGGGCATAACTTTCCTTTTGGTGCAGATTCATAGAAATCGTGAGACAATGTGGCGTGGGGAAGAACAATGATTTTTCCGCATGTAGAGAGTTTTCCTTACATATCGTAATCACTCCAAAATCCCAAAAAAGTCCAAACTTTTGATGAAGAACTTCAATTCCTTCGCTTGAACCCTTGAGAAGTGTTTTTTGAAAATCCTAGGTCAGTATTATAGGATTCACTTAGAATCCATGTATATACATTAGAATTCACTTAGAAATACTTATACGTGACTTACCTTGATGTAGGAGGATGAGGAGAAGAGAGAAACTTCGTGCTAGGGCTTAGGGTTGTTTTTCTCTCTCAAAGTCGTCTAAAGAAGTGTGGAACATTCGGCAGCAACATCCGACGAACACACCACTGGAGCAGCAACAAATATAGCATACTTTGAGAATTGACCGACGCCATATCCTTCACCTTAGGGAACCCAACAACAAAGTCCATCGAAACGGACATCCAAGGCCTTTTCGGAATTGGAAGAGGCTGCAGCAACCCAGCTTCTTTCTTACGTTCCGTCTTATCTAATTGGCATACTAGACAAGATTTCACATAAGCTTCAATGTCCTCCTCCATTTTAGGCCAAAAGTAAACTCGAGACAGTAAGGCAAGCATCCTTTCTACTCCTGGATATTAGCTCCAGGGTCGCCCGTCGGCAACTGTCAACTTTTGGTTGCTACTATAGTCACGACTTCCTAAGGAATTTATTTGCACTGTCGCAGCGACCAACTTTTGACCGATGCAACGCTCGCTACTGGTTTCTCCCTAATCATTCTAACTCTTTTCTAACTCATTCCATTCCACTTTGAAACACTCATATAACTTCCAAACATAACTTTTAAGTGTTGAAAGTCTTGATTAGTCATAATTAAGAAGTAACAAACCCATGGGGCTTTACACCTATCTTACAGGATAAACAAACTATTACAATAGTAGAAAGGATAAACAAACTATTACAATAAAACTGAAAATCAAAACCTTAACAAATTGCTTGTGTGATATGCTGAGTCGAGTGATGGCACTCTTTCTTTAAGACAAGAGTGCCCCGTATATCTCCTTTTACGGTGTTGAGTAATAGTCTCCCAAGATACAACATCAACTTTAACAAGTGAGCAAATAAAACTCAAGTGTTACTCTTGAAGAATTTGAGTATAGTACCTTTGCTAGAGAGAAAGAATATGAATTCAGAAAATCTGGAGATTTTCTAAGTGTTGATTGTAGTATCTTTCAATTAAGTCAAAGGCCTCAATTTATAGTGTAAGGAGAAGACCCCTCAACTAGCCAACTAATGGCCTTCAATAGCCATGTAATGGCACTTGAATGAGGGGTTACATTCAACCAAATAATGCTTGAATTCATGTGGCAAGTAATGGAGAATCAATGCTCCAAAACCAGCCCAAAGGTCAGATTTTCCCAACTTCCTGTCGCATCTGCCTCCGAAGCGCCGCGGCGCTGTGAATTAGCATTGCGGCTCCAGTGACTCCTCAACCATTTAGCGATGCGGCGCTGCCTGGGAGGTGCCGTGGCGCTCCGGCGCCGCGGCTCCGACGGTGTGGTGCAACGGCCCTTCACGGCTCCGCGGCGATTTTCGACTCGTTTCATCTTACATTTCATACACTTCTTCCTTCTTTTACCAACGTGGAATACTTTGTCATTTGGCCAATAACCATCCATAATTTTATGTCTCAAACGTATTACATACGTACCAATATATCTTTCACTAATGAAATTTGCGATACTTAGCACTACGTGTGCACGTGTGTGGAACCGACGTTTCCGACGTGCGGGCCCAATTGTTCGAGTCATAAATTAATGGGATATACTTAATTCCACATTTAGTAAATTTCCAACAACCTTAGCATGAAGGTATGAGATGTTACATTCTGATTCTCGGTTCTTCGACCGGAGTGCCTCCACTTTGGCTCGAAGGCGGCGATTCTAAGAGTTCAACATGTTCTCTTCTTGAGAGGATACAGGAGTAGTTGCTCCAGCCGTCTCTACGGCAGAAAGGATGAAGCATGACTTTGAAGGAGTTGGTCGACCAGATAAGAGAGGGAGGCCCTCAGATCGGAGCCATGAACTCCCGTCAGGGGCTTCCACAGATACTTTTGGAACCTCGCCCTCATGGTCCTCCCCTTCATCGTCATCGTCCTTAATGGTGACAACACTATGATGGGCTTCTGCAACTTCTCTCATGTGTTCGAGAAGGCACCGACGGGTCCTTACCCCGGAGCCAATCCTTTCGGAAGAAGTCCCGACAGGTTGAGAAGGACTTTGAGTTCTGCGCTTCCAGCTGCTCGAGGCATTTGATGCGGCATTTTGGATATTGTATAGTGCTACTTCAAAAGTGGAAATTCTCTGGGTAGCAGGTCGCCTCGTAGGTATACGTGAGAGGTAGTAATAAACTCGGGTAAGGAAAGAATAAGATAATCAAATGAAGCAGGAGCTACGGCTTAACATGACTTTTCCTTTGCACCAATCAGTAGTCATGCTCGCTAGCCACTCGAATATTCCAAGCACGAAACTGGATGCCACAGGAGCGGCTACATAGATTAAGCATAATCTATATTATATTAAAAGAGGGAATTCCTTAAGCTAAAAGTTAAATTACTAAAATACGCTTCTAAATAAAATAAATAACTTAACAAAATTTAAATGAAAATACCAAGTTAATTTGAAGGGATGAAATGATACACAGTGAAAAACTCACTAGCTTTATTATCTACTAATAGGCGCCTCCAACCTAGGAGCTAATTAGTTGTGTGAACCACAACTTCGAAGGGAGTGGAAGCCTAAAACTAATGTGCATTACTGGCATTTTTTTTCATGACAAGTAGGCTTTTAAATTTTAAATTGAAAACACTGAAAGTTACATTCTTATTTAATCAAATCGGAAATACTCATCAGCAAAAGACAGAATTATTAGCAGATTCACAATTACAAGATCTTTTACCCAAATTTGTTCCATTTGGTCATTCTGTCATTGCAAAAGGATACAAAATAGTTTTTAAATATTTGTGGTTGCAGATAGATATAGAAAAAATATTATTTTTTGTTGGGTGGTTGGATATATATGTTGGATATAATTGTTGGAATCAAAGCAGTATAGGAAGTAAATAAATATTACAAGTGTTCGAAAGGATAAACTAACAGCCAAGATTATAATTGCCGCAAGCTTGTTGAGTCTTGAATCTTGATAATTTGAAATCAAGAAACATTAAATCTGGATTATTACAACTGTGACTGAGTCGAGAGATGACTCTCTGTCTTTAAGACAAGATTACCCCGTATATATGCTTTTACGTTAGCGGGCAATAGTCTCCCAAGATAAAACAACAACTAATCAACACTACAAAGCAAATAGGTTGATTCTGACGAAGAAAACAAACACGAAACAACTTGCTGAAGAATGGAAATTTTAGAGGAAAAGGAAGGAAGAGTTTTTGTTTTCTGCTTTTTACAATTTTTCTCCACTGTTTCTGCTCTCTTTTGAATTCTCTCCCTCTACCTCAAATCTGTTTCAGGCAATATAGTGTTTAGGAGGAGGAGAGGTGATTAAGAGGTGTATTCATGACCAGAAACGTTCTGTAGTACGTGCAAAACGTTTCAGAAGTTTAATGCCATAAATTGTTGCTTTGGGGTCCAAAAGATAATATCAGAAGTAGCCTAGAAGCCCGCAGCCCACAACCCGAGCCCGGACCGGACGGGCGGGCGGCGGCGGCGCGCGTGTGGGGCTAGCCTCGAACCCAAGCACACCTAGGTCCTCCCTCCTTCAAACACATGGGTTACCCCTTGGGGTCCTAAACCCTTATCCATTTTTTAGGCTTATAAAGAGAACAATTCTTCTTTTTCCCACCGATGTGGTAGATTTGTCTCAAACCATATTTCCATGCCTCAAACACCTTACTTCGTGGATATCTCTTTCATTTCTTAACGAAATTTGACGATCATTGGCCCTATGGTCATCTACTCACATAGTAGATTATACACGTGTGAAGAGACAAAGCCTCCAACATGCGGAACCCTAGTGTTTAAGTCATTAAATATGGGTGGACGCAACCTCCCCACCAAAGGCAAATTTCCAACAATCCCCTCTTAAAAGAGATTTTGGTGCACACACAAGGTGCCTACTTTCACCAATCTTTCAGCGAAAAGATATTGCATCAGGAGAGGTAGCTTCCGCTTTGAACATTCCCTAGTTGAATACCACCGGACTTACTTACTGCGCGGTGAACGTGATGTCTTGAACCGTCAGTGTTTAGTGTAAGCCAAGACAATGATACCAACCCAATAACTCCCTTATTCATTTTCATTCTTATTGTTCTGTCCATTGTGGCCGTGGACGCACTTGGATTCTTAAGTGCGTTCATTTGAGGCGGCATGTCCTCGCACTTAAATAGGTGATCTCATAAAAGGTATCATGTTATACCCCACTTCACAAGTGTTAGAAATCATTAAAAGTTTTCCTAACCTTAACCTCAACCGTTTGAGGATCGTTAAAGGTTTGGAAGCTTAACATTTACCCACCATGCAGGTAGCACTTTAATGTCTATCGCGGGAACAACTTTGGATTCATGTTTCCTTATAGAAATCATCATCCAAAGTGCTCTTGCTTCCACCGAACCTTTTACAGCTTAGTTTTCCTATTTAACCAAATTCTTGGGATCTCCAGTCAGTATGGTTAGGTTACCGCCGCAAAGGTTCGTATTATTTGGGTTTTAAGCCCATTCCCCTATACATGCAGAATTCTTGATCTTCGGGTAGTCCCTTAGTTAAAGGGTTTGCTATATACTTTGATTAGTAATCAAGGAAGTGACACCCGTGATGATCAACTGCCATACGGTCTTATGTCTCCGACAGATATGTCCAGACGCCATCATCCGTGACCTTCCTGAAGCCGACCGGCTAGCCACAGTGTCTAACTTCCGAAGGCACGGGTTTCTCCTAATAAGTGACGTCCTCTAAGGAGTCTTGAAGTTACTCAACTTCTTCTCATGATTTGTTTAAAGCGATAAACTCTGATTCCATCATGAATCGGCCGATGCAAGTTTGCTTAGAAGATTTTCCAAGACCCACCATACACATCCACTTGTGGCTTTGGTGTTCTTCAAGTCTGATGTCCAGTTTGCATCATTGTGTTCTCCCAGAACCGCTGGACGTCCTACCATAATCCGTAGATAAGCAAATATTTCAGATATCATTATATCTGACTTAACGCCTTCTACCGATCATTTTTAGAATCACGAGAGAACCTTAGTTCAACTGATCTACTTTGTGTCAATATGACTTCCACTTTCAGACTGTTGGTTTTCCAACTATTGATTTTCTAGTTTCAGAGTCAATGTTTCTATTGTCAGATTCATTATTTTTGTTTCACCTGAAACTTCCAGGACCAAAATGTAAACATTTTAGGGACCAAAATGAAAGTTCAGAAAGAAGCCCAATAGTCCAACAAACCAACTCTGATCCTCCCCTTTCAACTCTCTGGTTAAGAAGGCTATCTCAACATCTATGTCATGCAAGACTGCAATGCTTTGGATGTTAAGATATTCACAGGGGAGCACATGTCCTAGTAGTCGAGGCCTTATACTCGACAGTAGATCCATCTATTTTGTACTCAATTTGAGTATCCACTTTTACAACCCAAAGGATTTTTTCCCGGAGAAAGGTCAACCATTAGACAAGTATGGTTCTATCTGATGGAATATATTTCTCTCTGCAGCTTCTTTCCAAAGCAGCGCTTCTAGAGATGACAATTCTTTGTTAATTGTCCATGGTTCGTTCTCAACCATACAAGCTAGAAGGCCGGAACAAGTCTTTGTCCCCTCTATGCTCCGTCTCGGTTCAACATCTAGAATTCCTGAGTTCTGTAGATCTGGAACATTAAGTTCCGGATAGTCAGCAACTTCCGAGTCATGTAGCTCTGGAATGTCTGGTTTTGGACAATCAAGCACTCGCGGGTTCTTGTTAACCTCGAGCAATTACTTTTTTTTTCCTTCTCAAGGAAAGCTATCTTCAAAGAATTCAGCATTCTTTGACACCAAGAGGCGTTACTACTGTTATTTGCAGATCCAGTGGATATGTAATTTACAGTCTTAGGTCCAACTTGACTTGTTTCGGTATTCCAAAATCTACCAAGCCACCCCACATCCCAACATTTGTAGGTGGGATCATTTCCATATTTCACACGGAGGGTTACCTTTATCCTTATGTGTAGTTCTGCTGAGAATCTCATTAGCGGTAAGGATCGTCTTGCCCCACATATTTTGGGCGTACGGCTTTGCGCTTGGCTAACACCGTTAGACTGAGGTGAATAATGAGCAGTCGTTTTGATCAACGATGCTTCACATTCTCCCCCTCTATCACTACGAATTCCTCAATTCGTAGGCTTAGTTGATTTTCAACTTCTGCTTTGTAGCGCTTATCCGCTTCAATAGCTTCATCTTTGTTTTTCAACAAACAAAGGATGCAATACGTTGTACCATCATCAATGAAGGTCATAAAGTACTTCTCTCCCCCCTCTATTTTGTATAAACTTCAAATCACCCATATAGGTGTGACTAAGTTCTACAGGAGCGGTGCTTCTTTCGCTATTCCTTTTATGGAATGGAAATATGATTTTGCCTCTTCGCCCACCTCACATTCATTTTGAGGATTTATGTCGACATAAGGCAACAATCTCAACTTCGTTAGCTTTTGAATGACTTTCTATTTAACGTGTCTTAATCTATGATGGCATAGATGCACGGATTACAAACATATCATTCATTTGGTTACAGAGATACTGTACCATTCTTAGTTATTACAGACCTGTTGGACTAGTCTCAAACCAGCTTGACCAACAGCGTCCCTGAAACCAAGTTTGGGACATGTATCACCTCATTTTAGAGTGATCCCATTCCCTAAAGTCCTTTTTAAAAACAGTCTCTCCAACCCCTTCTACTTTAGAGGTGGCGTTGCTTCACGTGAACAACCTCTTGCCCGTGGTTAGGGCGTAACCGGATCATATGTGATATGGATACTCTGGCCCACTCTAGTTGCTTTGGCAGACTGAGTGACCAATTTCTTTTCTGCCTCTCTTTTGTCCTTTAGATCGTTTAAGACCTGGAAACTCTGGCCCACCTCACTAGGTGTCCATTACTTTTCTACCTTTCTTTTGGCCTTCAGATCTTTTAAGACCTGAAAGTTCTAGCCCACTCCAGTCGCCCGTATGCTTTGTACGACTGAGTGTCCAATATCATCCTACCAAATGAATTCTGGCCCACTCCAGTCGCCCGTAGGCTTTGTACGACTGAGTGTCCAATATCATCCTATCAAATGAAGGATCTTCTGTCAAATAGTGTGACATGTTCAACGTCTTAAGATAAGCCATTATCTTTTAGTCTTCTTCCCTTGAGATTGGTGCCCAGACAATTCCTGGCGCTTGCTTAGGAGTGGTAACAGTTTTCGCACAGTTAGTGGATCTTTTTCCCTCGTATGTGCGAACATACTTTACACATTTTTAGTAATTACTCCCAAAAGAATGGATCTTTTAAGTTTTGTTTACAAAAAACAATCTTTAAACGGAAAGGAAGGTGAGATTAAACTTCTGATTTTTAAAACGTAAGGTATATAATTTTTCTGGAAAACATTTTCATATTCCTAGCCTTACATTAAGTCCTTTTAATCAGACACCATTTAATCTCATTTTTGACAAGTAAGAAAAATAACTTATCCCAATTTCGGATTCTGGCCCACTTCAGTCACTTCGTCGGACTGAGTGTCCATTTCCTCCTTACCATAATTCAGATCTTTTGTCTCGGGACAGATATAGGCCTTCTGCTACAAGATAGAACAACATCTTCAGCCTTCTCCTCTTGTCCCAGTTGACATCCTCAGCCTCTCGTGGGCGCTTGTTCCCACCACTCTCGGGAGCGGTGACACCATCAACACATTGACCGTCAACAGCATAATCAAAACTGTCTTCTACTAGAAAACCACAACCATAGCCAGATTTGGTCACACAACTGTTGACCGACATCTTTCGAACACTAATACAATCTTGTCTTAAAATTGTTGGATATAATTGTTGGTTATAATTGTTGGAATCAAAGCAGTACGTGAAGTAAATAAATATTACAAGTGTTCAAAAGGATAAACTAACAGCCAAGATTATAATTGCCGCAAGCTTGTTGAGTCTTGAATCTTGATAACCTGAAATCAAGAAACACTAAATCTGAATTGTTACAACTGTGGCTGAGTCGAGAGATGGCTCTCTGTCTTTAAGACAAGATTACCCCGTATATATGTTTTTACGTTAGCGGGCAATAGTCTCCCAAGATAAAACAACAACTAATCAACACTACAAAGCAAACAGGTTGATTCTGACGAATAAAACAAACACGAAATGACTTGCTGGAGAATGGAAATTTTAGAGGAAAATAAAGGAAGAGTTTCTGTTTTCTGCTTTTCACAGTTTTTCTCCATTGTTTCTGCTCTTTTTGAATTCTCTCCCTCTACCTCAAATCTGTTTCAGGCAATATATAGTGTTTAGTAGGAGGAGAGGTGATTAAGAGGTCCTACAGTTTGGAGTCCAAAAGAGAATATCAGAAGTAGCCCAGTAACCCAGAAGCCCGCAACCCATGACCCGAGACCCGAGATCGGACCGGACCGGACGGGCCGGCGGCGCGCGTGTGGGGCTAGCCTCGAACCCAAGCACACGTAGGTCCTTCCTCCTTCAAACACATAGATTACCCCTTGGGGTCCTAAACCCTTCTGATGAAGAAAACAAACACGAAACAACTTGCTGAAGAATGGAAATTTTAGAGGAAAATGAAGGAAGAGTTTCTGTTTTCTGCTTTTTACAATTTTTCTCCATTGTTTCTGCTCTCTTTTGAATTCTCTCCCTCTACCTCAAATATGTTTCAGGCAATATATAGTGTTAGGAGGAGGAGAGATGATTAAGAGGTCCTATAGTTTGGGGTCCAAAAGATAATATCAGCAGTAGCCCAGAAGCCCGCAGCCCACGACCCGAGCCCGGACTGGCGGGCGGCGGCGGTGCGCGTGTGGGGCTAGCCTCGAACCCAAGCACACCTAGGTCCTCCCTCCTTCAAACACATGGGTTACCCCTTGGGGTCCCAAACCCTTATCCATTTTTTAGGCTTATAAAGAGAACAATTCTTCATTTTTCCACCGATGTGGTAGATTTGTCCCCCGCCATATTTACATGCCTCAAACACCTTACTTCGTGGACCAATATATCTTTCATTTCTTAACGAAATTTGACGATCATTGGCCCTACGGTCATCTACTCACTTAGTAGATTATTCACGTGTGAAGAGACAAAGCCTCTAACATGCGGAACCCTAGTGTTTAAGTTATTAAATATGGGTGGACGCAACCTCCCCACCAAAGGTAAACAATATATATGTCGCTAATTGGATTTCTTTTCGTGTTTCATCCTATTTGAAGGTTATATTGTCTTGGGGTATGAAAAAATTGCCATTTTTCATGATCGATTCTAAGTATTTGACAGTACATACTCTCATCCATGAGCGACATCTTCATGGCATTATATGTTTAAAGTTTATCTAATCTTCAAACGTTAATCATACATATGACACCACTACTTGGAGTTTGAGGTTTGTTTCTTGTTTGAAATATTACTATCATATCTTGTTTTTACTTAATAATTTATACAATCATAGATTCAATTGGTAGATTTTGTATCAAATCGATAAAAACAATTATTTTCCACCTTAAAATTTAAAACTGAATTGTAGAACCTTATTTATAATTTTACTTTGGAAAAATATTGCACAAATGTTCAATTTCATAAATTATTTTCTCATTATTTTCTTTTTATTGTTGTTAATATCGAGTTTGGCCATAATTTAACATTAAAAATTAACTTTATTTCTATATCAACTCTTAAAGTTGAAAAACTAAATTTGGAATAAAAAGTGAAATGCTAAAATTTGTTCTCTCCATGTTATGATGCTTTGAAAGATTATTTTATGGAACATTAATTTTAGTATTAAACTCCTTGTCAATATTTATAATATATGCAAATTAAAATCTAGATCTGAGTAGTTTTGTGGATCTAATCATACTTCACTCGTTTCACAATCTGAATACAAAATAATTAGTGGTTCATCTTGATTAGTGACTAATTCATTTTCTGTTACGTACTATGTGAGTTTAATAGATAATTGGAAGTATAATTTTCTTGAATTATTAGACTATAAAACAACAAATTATAATTAATTGAGAGGCAATTTTGAGTACATTTATATTTTGCAATGACAGTAAATAAAACAAAAGGCCAAAGAGTCTAAAATTGACTTGTCTTTTTGCGAACATGTTCTCACATTGATAATTGTATGTTACACTTTCAAGAACGATATCAATGTTCAAAACAAGACTTCTGATCATGACAAACGTCATAATGAAAAATACACAAAAATATCGGTATATAAAAAGGTATTAGGTGAGTGACGGTCATATCACATGTTTGATCCAAATAACATCAAATTGGTCCTACTACATATCATACTTAACAACTAATGTTCAAATTCGCAGGTTCAAACTATATTTAATCATTTTATATTCAACAATCAATTAATCGCATAAGATCACCATTCATCAAGTTTAGCTTGCATCCCCCTCACTCCCCAAATTTAGTGTAACTCATAGCCTACAAATTCTAATTTTATTTATATCATTTTAAATGTTTGTATTGATTAGTATGGTATCCACGTGCAACGCAGTGTCGAAAAATGAGTAGTAAAAAAATAAAAATTGGTTAAAATAAAGAGGAGAATATGATTGCTTAAGGACTTACGGGTATCATTCCATGTGTCCGAAAAAGGATCCGGTGAAAGTCAGTGAAGGAAATCAGTACGGACCATGAAAAATCAGTCACACCAACCGCGATCGAAGTCATCTTCAGCGTTGGAGATTAGTCCACGAGAACCCCGAGCATACAAATGGATCATTCCTCCCCGAAACACCCTGGGGAGTAAAATTACATCAGATGGTCAAGGGTAAATTCTACTCTGGAATCGTCGTCCAATTGTTAGATACAATAAATTGTCCTCCACGATTGAGAGCTAGTTGACCAAGGCAGATATGGAATCGGTGACAAAGGTTCATCATGATTCGAGGAACGGGGAGTGTAAAGCCGATGGTGAAATGGTAAGTATGGATCATGGTGAAACCTTAGACATGGTGATTCGTTCACCCTCTTCTCCATTATCTGAGCTTCAACTTCAGGACCCAGTTGCAATTCTTATAGACCTTAGAAAGGATTTAGTTGGTGATCAAGGAACTAATTTTGCCCACGGGTTCATGGTGGCGATCAATGCGAAAATCCCCTCGGTACCCACAATAGATGGAACGGATATCAACAATGAGAGAACCCAAGTCAACCTATTGAGTAGTGGTGAGTGCAGAGGCTTTCCCTTACCGGCGTGAATGAGTATTGGAAGGTTCATTTGTTAGTTGGCGAGAGGGGGAAGACAACATGGATAAAGGGGTAGGAGAATCCATGATCACAGTAGGGTTTTTTGCAAATAAAAGAAGGTTTGGAAGTAGGCAAACTAGTAGAAGGAAATAAATATTGTGAGATGAATATGGGATATTGTTGAGTTCATAATGTTCGAAGTTACATGGGTGTCGCGAGTTATTAGCGACGATTTGTGAAGGGTTTTTCATCTATTGCTTCCCATCTGACCAGGTTGACTCATAAGAATGTGACCTTTCAGTGGTCAGATGAGTGTGAGGAGAGCTTCCAAAAGCTAAAGTCTTTATTAATCTCCGCCCCGATTTTGGCTTTACCAGTGGAAGGGAAGGATTTTTACCGTGTATTGTGATGCTTCATAAATCGGATTGGGTAGTGTGTTGATGTAAGAAGGCAAGGATATAGCGTATTCTTCGATACATTTGAAGGTGTATGAGAATAACTAGCCCACTCATGATTTGGAGTAAGCGACATTAGTCTTTGCTTTGAAGATTTAAAGGCATTACTTGTATGGAGTCCATTGTGAGGTATTCACGGATTATTGTACTATTCACCATGTGTTCAATTAGAGGAATTTGAATTCTAGACAGTGTAGATAGATAGAGTTGCTAAAAAATTATGATATTACCATTCTGATGGGTCCTACATCATTTGATGGGACTCGGTGTTATTTGATCAAAATTGGCATTTGAGGAAGAGTCGATGGCCATTCTGGATAGTTAGGGTAGGAAGTTGAGGTCCAAGGATATTGCTTCAATGAAGGTGTAATAGAAGAACAGTCCGATTGAGGAAGCTATATTGGAGACCGAGGTGGATATGCGGAGCAGATACCCTTACCTTTTCATTTCTTTCTGTTCGAGGACGAACATTTATTAATTTGTATCTGATCTAACGACTTGTCTAGTCGATTTAGGCTTCTTATCTTGTTTTGACCAAAATACCCTTTTTCTAGCCTCTTATCGATGTTTGTAACTTGCAGGATGGGTGAAACATTTCCCGAGGTGAACTAAATGTATTTCGGAAAGAAATTCTTAAGGTAGAAGTTTATAAGTTTTGAAATGGAAAGGGTGAACTAAAAATTGACTTTTGGGTTAACGTGTCCGTTTCCAAGTTTCGTCGATTCCATTAGGTCCGGATGTTATTTATGACTAAGTCGAGTATTTAGTTTGGGTCCCGAGGCATTCAGGTGCATTTTGGGTACTAGTTGGCTAATGTTGAGTTTTGAGAAAGTTTGAGTATTTTTGTTGAAACATCTTAACGATGACATACTAGTGTTTTGAGTGCGCGAGTGAGTTCGTAGCGTATTTTATGATAAGTCTATGTATTTGGTTTGTATCTGTAAGGTTCTTAGTGAGTTTCATGTGGTTGGTTGAGTTTTGAGAAAAAATAGAAAAATCTAGTTTCAGTGGATCTGGTTTCCTTCTTCGTGTTTGCGAGGGTTAGAAACCAGGTGGATCGCATTCACGGAGCTGGGGTCGCGTTCGTGTAGAAGGTCCTGGGTTTGGGTCGGGTCACGCCTAGTCATCGTGTTGGCGATGTCACTATCACGCTCGCGATTGTTGGGTTGGGTTAGTGGTCGCATTCGCAAAGAACAGTCGACAGAATAGTGATTTAAAACCCCAAGTTCGATTTTAGACCTTATTTTCACATAACTCAAACTCTAGAGCTCAGTTTTGGGAGAAATCAAAAAGGGTTTTCAAGATTCTTAGTTGGAATAATATTCTAAGCTCAAATTCTTTACTTTACTTTGATTTCATACATTATTTTGGGATTTTATTCATATTTGTAATGGAAAATCTAGGGTTTATTCACAAAATTTGAGAGTGATTTTTATGAAATTGAATGCCAAGCTTGGGGATTTTTGATTTTATCTTTTGGATTTAGACTAACTAATCTTTGGGTAAGTCAATTTTGAAATAAAATTCAGGTTTTACCCAGGGCTCGAATTTGACAATTTTGGGTCTATTTTGGGATTTCGGTTAAAGTGTGACAATAATAGGTATTGTTGGTGTCATATGACCATGTAGAGTATTAATTTGATCATGATGAACTTGTCTGCACAACAAATTTACCATTATGACCTTTGGGGTTGGGGATGGGATTTCAAGCATGACTTTTGGTTTCGAATCCTTTTATGTTGTGTTGTGTGTCTTTAGATTCATATTCTAACGTTGAAATTATAACATCTAGACTTCAATCGTTCGAAGCACTTCGGAAGGGTAAAGCATTAGTTTGAGGGTTCGTGGTGCTCTCTCGACATTGAGGTACATTATATTTACTCTTATAGACTCTTATAAACTCTGATAGTGAAGCATGTATCGCTTATTATAATTGAGGGGTATTGAAAGTGATGGGGGTCCTACCTTAATGACTGCAATGAGAACTTGGGTGGGTACCGGTGTATATTATTGGGTAGCTATAATGTTGGTAAATCATGTGAGCCTTCGAATGTAGTTGTGGTGATAAATTTCTCATAGGTTGGTATGACTGTTGTTTATATGGCTATGATAGTCGTGATTAAACTTATACTTGTTGTGTGAATTATTTACCTCATTGCTCTACATCTCATACATATGGAATGGTTGATTCTTGAAATTCTTGTGAAACTGTTGATATTAAGGCACATGATTATTCATCTCATGCATACATTGATTCATTTCATGCTTTCATGATAATTGTTTTTACTTGTTGCACGCATGCATTCATTTATACAAATATTGTGACTGAGATGGATCTTGATATGATATGCGGATTTGGTCTGATGAGATCGGAAGGAGAGGTAAAACGATACTTGATATGAGATGACTTGATGTTAGATGACTTGATATGAGATGACTTGATGTGAGATGATTTGATAAGTGATGACATGATTATGATATGATGCTCTACCAGTCTGACGAATCATGTCAGTTGGTGTGAGCGGTATATGGACCTATGAATCCCCCATGGGTTATGGCTATGTGGCAAAGTTCAGTAGCATGTGTATACCAGGTTGATTGATCAGTACATTGCATTCATGCATTCATGCATTCATGCATTCATACATCATCATTCATTTACTTCTTATGTGATATGTGTCTATCTGATTATTCATTTTCTGGAGAGGTTTGAGTGTTAAATAAAGAAGTAAGTTGAATTGATAGTTAATTGTTGAGGAGATTCAGTTCTTATGTAGTGTGTTTTTATTACTTTTGTTGTTGGCCTATGATATCTATGGGGGTACATTGTGTACTCATACTACACTTGTTGCATCTTTATTTGGATGCAGATTCAACTCTTTGTTCCAGTTCTGAGCATTGTGGCTGATTCCTGCAGGCGATTTTTTGGAGGTTTCAGGCTGAGCCATCCATCCTATCAGCAACCCTGAATCTCCCTCTATCCTATTTCTTGTCTTTTACTTTCTTTCAAGACAGTTGCATTGCTACAATATTTCAAGCTTTGTAATAATTACTTAGATACTCGTGTACAAGTTTAGACCAAGCTTTGCAGTTGTAATTCTCTTAGTAATTTTCGTATTTATGATTTATATTATTAATGGCAAGACAGCTTTAAGTATTAGTTTATTGTTATTTCCGCTTTTATACTTTTAAATTGATGAAACGATTTTAGGGATGGTTCACCTACATGGGGATAGTGTAGATGTCATCATGATCCGTGATTTTGGCCATGAGATATTGACATTAGAGTTTTTTTATTGATAAATACCGAAAACAAAAGAAACAGTCTGTTACATAGTGCATATAATATGAACTAGCTAAAATCAAAAAAAGAATGTAGGCCTCAGGCCCATCAATACGGATGCCCAAGAGGAGAGATGTTGGCCCATTGGCCCATGGTCATGCAAAAAGATGTGGGCCTATTGGCCCATGGTCATGCAAAAGAGGGGGGGAAACAAATATGGGAGTTAGAACGCACCCAAAATTATATGTTAATAGTTATTTGAATAACATTATTTGTTCTGTTTTGTTTTCCCTTTGAGTGTGTAACGTAAGAATGTTGATTTCACATCTGTAAATAGTTTTGTTACGAGTATTAGGACTCTTAGACCTTATCGCAAGCAATCCATATATGTGTTGTAAATCTAGGGCTCTTAAGGGAAGTGATATGCTTATATTTGAATATACCTAGTACCTATAATATTAGGCGCCAAGCAATTAAACAATTAATTCCATCTCTATGGTGTTAAACAACTGCGCATAAACATGTTTTACTTGGGAAATAGTGCAATTTGAAAGGTTCAGTATAAGCTTTGTGAAGGGGAAAGTCCCGAAGGCGAAACCCCCCACCTGTACCAGAGGCCCCTTGGTCAGGTGGGATGTAAATCAAGGGATATGCGTGAGTGGCAGCCCTGCAAGGGAGAGGACCAACGGGACACGAACCCGGCAACAGCCCTTGCAATATTTCAGCAAAGACTGTCACCACACGGATTCGAACCCGCGACGTCGGAGTGGTTGTACCCCAATCACCTTGCCACTTACCAACTCGTCTGTGCCCCTGGGGCAGGTTCAGTAGAAGCTAAACGCAATTCCATTTCATCTAACATCTAAGTGGAGCTAATGTCATAGATATGATCAAATTTCAAACTGCATGGGACTAATAATTTATTTGGCAAATTTTTTAATTTGTTTATTTTGAAATATCTTTTACTAATAGGAATGTTTTTCAAACAAAATATATTTTCGAGAATAGCAATTTATGTTTGGCTAATCAATTGGAAAAATATTTTCACCAATATTAGAGCATTAATAAGTGTCCAGCCAAAGTTCCAAAAGGAGAAAAAACTACTTCAACTTCTGAATAATAATTTCTGCTACTACTCAAAAGCATTATTTTTTCTAAAAGCTTGATCAAAAATCTAAACTCACTAAAATACACATTTTTTAATATTTAAGTAAACAACATTTTTAGCTATGCCAAACAGGCTATAAATATGTTCTCCGAAAATAGTAGAGAGGAAAAAGACAATTTGAGATCCCATGAATAAAGCGATATATAGAACCTGAATCTTTGTGCTGAAACATCATACATGGACTCATATAATTAAACTAGTTTCTCGACACGTGATGCCGAATGATGTAATACATAAAATTATAAATAATATTAATATTATTAAAATTACGCTTTGAATAAATAAGTAATATTAATATTATTAAAATTAAGCTTTAAATAAATAATTATATATGGAAGAATACAATACAAATCATCATTATAAAGGTTTAGGAGACAAATTAACATTTTAACTTGCATGCACAAGTTTGTACAGTTGGCCTCTTGACCCAATTTATTAGGAGATACGGATGTATTTGTTAAAGCCTCACATAATAAAATCAGGCTCCATACTTTAAGTATTTATTCATATTAATTAGGTGCTTATTTCTAAGAGTATTATTTTACATTCCTTGTGGTATAAGACATTGCATAAATCCATATAGGAGTCGTTATACATATGATTCATATATATATATATATATATATATATATATATATGAAAAACAAAGCTGGTGATCAAGCATAATTGATCATCCAGAATTGATACGACTCTTATTGTTTCTTTAGCAATTGATACGGATATTATTATTTCTCAAAACAATTACCTCAAACAAGATAAAAGAATTGCTTAAATTTTAATAAGGTCAGATAAATGGTCTGTGCATCCAAACTGATTATTTCTTGAATTGGAAGTTATATTGCCTAATTTTTATAAATTTATTTAACTTCACAAACTGAATTTTACAAATCAGAAAGAGTATATATATATATAAGGGCAGCCCGGTGCACTAAGCCCCGCTATGCGCGAGGTTCGGGGAGGGGCCGGACCACAAGGGTTTGTTGTACGCAAGCTAACGCAGACTTACCTTACATTTTCTGCCTTCATCAATTCCTCAAAGAAATAAGTCAATGAATTTCTTTCTTTTACTTTGAATTTTGTTCAAGTTAGCAAGCAGCAAGTCAGTCTGCGCATAGCATACTCTCTCAGTTCTCCTTTGACCGACCAGTCGAAGGGTCCGCAGATCGATTACTCACGTTTAGTAAAAGAAAAAAGAGGTCGTTTTTATCGTCATCAAACCATTTCAATCTCACACAATGGTATACATGAAACAAAATGCTTTTCAAGCTGCTAGATCGTTTTCTTGCATTTTTTTTTATATCTTCATTTCCTTTAATTTACTCTTCTGCCGAACTAACCAAGATCATTTGAAATTTTTCGTTCACAATAGACTCATTTGTTTATACATAACAAATCTGTCTGTTTGTTGGAAGATTTCACGTTTTGACAACTTGTTCTCATACCTAACTGGTTTACCCCTCTCTCTCCACATTGACCTAACGGCTACAACTGCGCCGAAAACGGCTAGTACTCTAGCCTCCACGCCTCTCTCTCTCCTCTCTCCTCTCCCTTCTCACCCCAACGATCTTCATCCCATCATCCCTTGCCAATGGCAACCAACCCGGCGATCAGGTAACCTACTCCGGCCAACAATCAGGTAACGCCGCCGGACTACTACGCCGATAAATTTTTCCGGCATCTTCCCTTTTACTTCTGCTTCGCTTCTCGTTTCCTCCTCTGCTTCGTCTACTCCTCTCTGTTTATCTTTTTTTTTTGGTTGTCTGGCTTCTGCCACCCGGACGGCGGCCAGTACTAGGTTGCTCAACGCCGGTGAATATTTCGGTGAGCTAGAGCTGCAATTTCTTATAGTTTTCTGTTTGGAAACCCTAATCGCTGGCCGGGTCCTGGCCGAAAACCCCAGTTTTCCAGCGACCTGCAATTAGCACTGTACCAGAGGGGATCTGCAGCAGTAAGCAAGCAAGAGAGGAATAACACAAGGAAACGCCATCAGTTTGTGGAGGAGCATATACAGTACAGGTTCATTCTTACTGGAACTGGTACCTCCGGATCACTTGTTGAGCTTTGTCTATCTTTCTCGTTAGTTAATTAATTGCCTTAGTTTGAGTGCCGCATTTTGCTTGCTTTGGGTAGTTGGTTTAGTTACCGCATTTTCTGTTTGTTGTATTGATTATAAGATTCATACTTTTCTTACTTCTTGCAATTAGATAATAGTATAGTGTTAGTATATAGTATTTGTGACTCTAGTGGCTTTGGTAAATTATGGTAGACTAGGGTCATATTCTCGGTCGGGGGGCAAGGGTTAGGGGTGGTAAGTGGCGTAAGGGAGATGCTAGGCTGAGAATAGGGTCTTGGAACATTGGGACTTTAACGAGGAAGTTCATAAAGCTAGTTAAAATTTAAGAATAGGAGGATTAACATAGCATGTGTATAGGAGACCAAATGGGTAGGACCTAAGGCTAAGGATGTGGATGGGTATAAGTTATGGTTCTCGGATAGGTCGAGGTATAGAAATGGGGTAGGCATTTTAGTAGACAGCGAGCTAAGGGATCAGGTGGTAGAGGTTAGGAGGGTCAATGACAGGATGATGATGATTAAGTTAGTAGTTGAAGGGTTCACTATGAACATTATTAGTGCTTACGCGCAAGCGGGCTTGAACGAGGAGGAGAATTGGCACTTTTGGGGGGATTTGGACGAGGTGGTGGGAGGTATATCACCCACTGAAAAATTATTTGTATTAGGGGATTTCAATGGACATATTGGGTCACTTCCGGGAGTTATGACGACGTGCATGGAGGCTTTGGACTCGGGGATAGAAATGGGGGAGGCGTCTCACTTTTGGAGTTCGCTAGAACTTGTGGGATGGTGATAGCCAATTCGAGGTTCCTGAAGTAGGAGGAGCATTTGGTGACTTTTTCGTAGTTCGGTGGCTAAGACTCGGATAGATGTTTTGCTCCTTAGGAAGGTTGACAAATGTCTTTGTAAAGACTATAAGGTTATTCCGATGAAGGATTTTACAACCAAACATAAGCTTTTGGTGATGGATTTGGAGATCAAGATGGAGAAGAAGTGTTGTGGATGACAGGTTAAGAATCAAATGGGAGAGTTTGACCATGGATAGTGCAAAGGAGATGGGGGAAAGGTTGATGGCCAATGGGGTTTGGGGGAGTAGTGAGGATGCGACCGGTATGTGGGAAAGGACGGCCAGTTGCATTCGGGATGTAGCTAGAGAAGTGTTAGGGGCCTCGCGGGGTAACTGTGGTGGGTATCGAGGGGACTGGTGGTGGAATGGTAAAATTCAAGAGAAGGTGGAAGCAAAGAAAGTGGTGTATGCAAAATTGGTAAAAAAACAAGGATGAGGTGGAGAAGTGGATGAATAGGGATCTGTATAAGATGGCTAGAAAGGAGGCAAAGTTTGCGGTTACGGCGGCGAAAACAACGGATTTTAAACGTATGTATGTGGAATTAGAGGGAAAAAGCGAATATAAGAAATTGTACATACTAGCCAAGGCGAGGGAGAGGAGGGCATGTGACTTGGATCACATGAGGTGCATCAAGGACAAGGACGGGAAAGTACTGGTGGAGGACACGCATATTACGCGGAGATGTCAGTCTTACTTCCATAAACTCTTGAACGAGAAAGGAGATAGAGACATTGTGCTAGGAGATCTGGAGCAATCCGGTAGGTACCGAGATTTTGGATATTATAGAAGCATTAAGGTTAGGAGGTTAAGGGTGTTGTTCGTTGGATGCGTAGGGGACATGCGATCGGGCCTGATGAGATCCCAGGTGAATTTTGGAAAAACGCGGGCCGGGCAGGTTTGAAGTGGCTGACTGAATTATTTAACGTCATTTTTATGACGGCGAGAATGCCCGAAGAATGGAGGTGGAGAACAATGATTCCTTTGTACAATAACAAAGGTGATATCCAGAGTTGCAACAACTATAGGGGTATCAAGCTGCTAAGTCACACTATGAAAGTTTGGGAAATGGTCATGGAGATGAAGATGAGTAGAGGCGTGTCTATTTCTGAGAATCAGTTTGGATTCATGCCAGGGCGTTCGACTATAAAAGCCGTTCATCTTATTAGGAGGTTGGTAGAGCAGTATAGGGAGAGGAAGAGAGACTTACATATGGTTTTCATCGACCTCGAGAAGGCATACAACAAAGTCCCGATTGAGGTTCTATGGAGATGTTTGGAGGTTAGAGGTGTACATGTAGCGTACGCTAAGGTGATCAAGGATATGTATGATGGAGCCAAGACCAGGGTATAGACAGTAGGAGGAGACTCAGAGCACTTCCCAGTGATGATAGGACTGTACCAGGGATTAGCTCTTAGGCCATTCTTATTTGCCCTAAGTGATGGATGGAATGACACGACAAATTTAGGGGAGGTGTCATAGTGTATATTATTCGCAGATGAGATTGTCCTAATTCATGAGACTCGAAGCGGAGTGGACGCTAAGCTAGAGGTTTAGAGATAGACTCTGGAATCTAAAGGGTTCAGACTGAGTAGAACTAAGATATAATACTTGGAGTGCAAGTTCAGTAATGGGAGCGACCTTGAGACATGCGTGGAGGTTAGGCTTGGTACTCAGGTCATTCCAAAGAAATGAAGCTTCAAGTACCTCGGGTCTATTATCCAAGGGGATGGAGAGATTGATGACGATGTCACGCATCGTATTGGGGCAAGGTGGATGAAATAGAGGCTCGCATCTGGAGTCTTATGCGACAAAAAGGTACCACCAAAACTTAAAGGCAAGTTCTATAGGGTGGTGGTTAGACCGACTATGTTGTATGGGGCGGAGTATTGACCAATCAAGACTTCGCACATCCAAATGATGGAAGTTGCGAAGTTGAGGATGCTGAGATAGATGTGTGGGCATACAAGGAGGGATAGGATTAGAAATGATGATATCCGGGACAGAGTGGGAGTGGCCTCAGTGGCGGATAAGATGCGGGAAGCGAGATTGAGATGGTATGGGCATGTGCAGAGGAGAGACACAAATGCCCAGTGCGGATGTGTGAGAGGTTGGCTATGGACGGGCACGGGTAGAGGTAGGCCGAAGAAGTATTGGAGAGAGGTGATTAGACGGGATATGGCACATGTGCAACTTACTAAGGACCTGACCTTAGATAGGGGTTTGTGGGACACGGATTGGGGTAGAAGGGTAGTAGGTAATCGAGTGTAGTCCTACTTACGCTTGCAAACTGGTAGTTGTAGTATTTTTTTTTTTGTAGGCCCGCTTGGCTTATAATACTAATAGGCGCATTATTGTTGTATAGTTTCGTGTAGTTTGATTTCTGTTGCTATGTTTTTTTTAGTGTACTTTGTATATCTTATTTACATGCGTTAGTTACTGCTTCTTTTTTCAGAATGCGCTATCATGGCTGTTTCGCTTTTGATACCAACATTTTTATATTACTTTTAAAAATATTTGCCCTAGCCTGACCGTTTATTTTGCTTTGCGTGCTTGCTTTGCTTGTGCCTATGCTTTGTCTTGAGCCGAGGGTCTCTCAGAAACTGCCGCTCTACTTACTAAGGTAGAGGTAAGGTCTGCGTACACTCTACCCTCCCTAGATTGTGGGATTTTACTAGGTATATTGTTGTTGTTGTTGTATAGACTCATTCGTTTCCGGTCTGTGTAGCCATAAATATACTAATTTGCTCACAATTGTCATTTTATCTCCGGAATTCGCATCTAGAGCACTTAAGGATTGTCATTGGCACATCAACACAACAATTTTCATTTTACATGTAGTAACTAATTGTAGAAACATATGATATGATATATATTTCACATCTTGTCATGTAATTAATTATTATCACATGACATAACTAATTGTAGGAACATCTAAGATGTTATTCCACATCTTGTCATGTAATTCAGGATTATCACATGATGGGTTATCTACCTTAATATTCATAATCATATATTCACAAAAATCACCAAAAATATACATATATAAATAATAAATAAAGAGCAAAGTTAAATGAAAGAAAATAAAACCCGATATATGTGGATTTTCTTCGTTCTGACGGATCACTGCCATACTTAGCAAACTAATACTCCAACGACTCAATTCTCAGAAAACTTTTACTATGAATTGCCAATGGAGCCATCATAATAAAAGGTTAAAAACACATGTACAGGACCACATATATAACTGGCCAAAACTACAACGTATTTATATATGCATATTTCTTCAATATTGACAAATGAAGAAGGAATTAGCAAAAGGTTAGGAAAAATGGATCTAATCTAAAATGTCGTTGGGTTGTTGGATCACATGAATTCTAAACCAACGGATTTCTCCAATTGGAAAGTTAGTTACTAATCCAAACAACACAACTTTTGGGAGAGAGCACTTCAAAATAAACGTAATATTTTTATTGATTTAATTTTATTTAAATAGAATATTTAAGTTATTTGGAGGGTATTTTTGTAATGTAACTTTTAAGTTAGGGGTTTCATGCTTTTAATATAATATAGATGAGTTGAATGTCTATCACCTGAACAGTACACAATTTTTGTTTTACATAAATTTTGAGACAAGAATCAAAGAAAATGCCACCCCGAATAGGTACTTCTTTACGGTGCTTTTAAGTAGCATGTTCACATCATCTGGAAATCAATTCTTTCAATCTAAAAATAAACAAGGGGTTCAACATTGTGACCACTTCACAACAGCATCTTGTACTGATTTGCACTGTTTATCTTATTGGCCTTCATCCATGGGATCACTTCTGTTACACGTTTGAGATCTTAAATCCTTCTCGCTGGATTCTGATGCTCGGGAAACAGAATCCTCCAGGGCCTCAAGAAAAGATGGAACCGTCAACTTATCTGCAGCAATGATATATGAAACTTAACCAATTTTAAAACTAAAACAGCACCGATAGTTAAGTTGTCCCAGCATGATCTAGTGCATCAGAAATGAATTAGAAACAAAATTCTGGTACTAAATCAGTTGAACTGCTAAACAGAGGTATAACCAGCTGAACTGGAGTTCAAGCTGCCAAAAGGCAAAGGTTTGATACTCTACCTACTTATCGCATGATTACGAAATATAGTACAGCAGTAGTTAAAGAACGGCTTAAAATTTTCAATATAGAAAAAAAATTGATGATTCACATTATATTTGGATCATCAAGGATTATAATAAGTTCAAATTGTTGCAGGGAGAGGAATCTTCCATTAAAGAAAAGGTCAATATCTTTTACGGACCCAAAGAATGGAAGCAAGTCATGTATTTCAGATCCGTGATTATAAGCATCATCTCACAAGCAAACTTGATTAAGTTTTAAAAGAGACGAAAGAGAGTAGACATAATATCGAGCATATAAAAGAATTAAGTAACCATTGGAAATTAGTGTATAAGTGTGTTTTATTCCTTTCAGCTATCGAGATGAATTATCACAAAATGCTTGCTTACACTGGCTTGGATCAATTCCAAACTGAGTCAGATCTATTTGTCCGGTTCGAAGAACCTGCAGTGAGAAGATAGTCAAATTTACAGACATGACCTGCAACGTACCTAAAAAGCTGAATGGAAAAATGAGAATTCGGTCACTCACATAAGTAAATGAGTCTAGTTGCTGGCGGAACGGAGGACTCTGTAGCAATTCCATTAATTCATATGGTGTCCAATGGCCCTGCAAACATGACAATTTCAAGATAACATCAGCACTGCAATCCTGTAGTTGAGGATAACAGGAGCCAATTTTTTACCTCAGGCAAGTGTGAAACTAGTTGTCCTTCCAGTGGTATTTCCTCAAGCAGTGGTAATATGAGCTCAGGCCTAAAAATGTCTCCCAATCCTAATCCTGGTACAGCACCAAGATAAGAAGTTAAAGTAAATGGTGTATGTGCTATTTTTTGTATTACATGAATGACCAGACCTTGGATTCATTCAAGTGAAAGAGTATTGTTGTACTCATACTTGTTTGGCTTTAAAAATTTTGTATGATGTTCTCCAATTGCAAGGATAAAGAAAATGAAAAAGAGGGAAAGGAGAACCCTCATAAGAGGGGGGGAAAAGGCAGTAACGGAAGCAGATTAGACATCAAGCTTTCAGTCCCTGAATACCCAAAAAAATTGCTAAATATAATATTCTTAACTCTAATTTTAATCAACACCTCACCAACAGTTTAACTGTGTCAAATCCTTTTAACTACAAAATAGTGAACTATGGAATGCTGGCCAAGCATAAAAAAGAACTACCAACAAAATAGGAGTTGATCAAATGCCTACCTGCATCAGGATCTACAGCTTCATCTGTACCAACCATAAGAAATAACATTATGTTCAAATGAAGATTAAATTATAGAGATTGTTAAATTTAGCAAAATTGAAGGGAAGTAGTCAACTGAACCTGTGGACCCTATGTTACTCAATATTCTTTGAAGATCAAACAACTTTACTGGGCCTGAAGATGTTACATCGCTACTTGCTTCAGTATTCATGCTTGCACTAACCAAATTTCCTGCCCTGAAAGAGGTCAGCCAGACATTTAAATTATTACTTCCAGCCTCTAGCAACTTCACAGAAATGAAGATGATTGGTGTACTACTTACAAGGAACGCAAAGAAAGAAAAAGAAATTAATCAACTATGCCTCAGGACTAAGTTCATAATTGTAGCAGCATGGTTGGTGAGGAATTATATAGCCGACCTGACTTGATTCTGATTGAGGCTTAATAGTAGTTGTTATAATCAACGATGACTCAACCAAGTAAAAGTGAAGTGAGGCGAACCCATTTGCACGAGTTCTTAGAAATCTTTTTTAGCATGTAAATCTCCCCCATTTTTGTAACAAGATGCAACATCAAAAACAGATCTTATACTTCTCAATGATATTAGTATTACCTCGATGAAATATCTTCTTTTACCATATCTTCAGAATTTGGTAATGGTGCTGAAGCTTCAGGCTCATCTTCACCAGGAAACTCTATTCAAACAAGTAAATTTTACCAAAGATAAAACAGGTACGTTAAATAAACTTCCACTCTGGGGAATAATAGAAGCTATATAGATAAAACGCGCCCATTAACATCATATAAATGCAGTTACAAGAACAACATATTAGAGTGCATCCCCAAACTAAATTCCATTTCTAAGCTCCTTTATGTTGTTACAACAACTAGTCAACTACTACCCAACTAGTCCCTTAGTTCTTAAAGGAAGAAATTCACGCTCGACACAGAACTGCATATAACCAATAAATCCAAAATGTCAACAACCAAACATGACACTTGATTGATGGATAATATTTTATGAATTGAAATCAATCTAACAATTAAAAAAAAACATGAAACACACAAACTAGGGTGAAGAAGAGCTTGTAACCTTGCAAGTTCATGACGCAGAAGCCTAACAAACTATATCAGAAGGGAAAAAACAAGGGATGGCTAGTCTACAGCTAATACATTTAGGTCTGCAGGATCGACAATAGGCAGAGGGGAAAGAAGGAAAAAGGCAGAGTGTAAAAACATATATTGACCTTGAGAACTTGAAAACTCCTAATATTTATTGAGTTATCCTCATGTAATCATATACTAGGTTGATCGGAGAAGTTATTATTCTTTTAACAAATCAACTTGAAAGTTTTAAATTTTCAGAAAGAAAATAAAGCAAATTCAAAGTGAAAAAAAAGGAAAACAAAATAATAAGAATTAAACCCCACAAAGACAGGCACTGAATAAATCTTGATTACCCAGTGGTTGATTCAAGTAGAAGTTGACTGAGCTACATATCTGTGCATCATTGTCAGCTGCTGGCTCCTGTAAGAAATGAAAGGAAAAATTATCACAAACTCAAAGCATGTCCACACAACTCAAAAGCATAAAGATATCTATGGCAACAGATATGACCTGCATCCAAAAGAAAAGCCTTCTATCATCGGCACAGAACTTCAAAATGTAAACCCTTCCAGATGATTGATTGACCTGAAGAGTATCAAAAACAATGCATTAGCATCAGATATTAATTGAAGTGAGAACCTCTAAACGGAAATTTTAACGAATTCTTTTTTAAATTAGTGTAAGTTTGAACCTCTTGTAAATGAATAATGAATATTTAGATTGGCAATCATGTTTAGAGTTAGTTTTTTTTTTTTTTGGAAACAGGTAATATTAATAGTAGGACTATACAAAGACGGTATAATCATCCATAATTACAGGACTGTAATGAGACCAAACTTACAACTCCTCTATCATCTACAAGGAGTCTAAAACCTCAAAAATGAATCATGATCTTCTTCACATGTTCCTATACACCAAAAATACAGAAGTACCAAACATTTCGACTTTATCTTCTGGATATGACTTGATTGATCTTCAAAGCATCTTCGTTCCTTTCTTCCCATATTGTCCGCCAAATACAGGCTGGAATGATCTTCCATCTCTCCTTGTGGCTTGAGTTGGCACCTTCTCTGTTCCAACTTGCTAGAACATCTACAATGTTCATTGGCATAGCCCAACTTATACCCCTGAAGCTGAGAAACATTCTCCACAATTGTAAAGTCACTTTACAGTGCAAAAAGAGATGTGGGATAGTCTCTAACTCCTCTCCACAAAAATAGCAACTAGCATTGAGAGGAAAACCTCTTTTACTAAGATTATCCTGGGTAAGTGCTGAACCTCTAGCTAGGGACCAAGTGAAGCATGCGACCTTGTAAAGGTATTTTCACCTTCCATATCAACTTTCATGGCCACTCTTTAATTTGAAAGTTGGAAGTATTGCACTCTGTAAGCCGATTTGACAGTAAAATTACCTTGTCTCTCCCCATCCCACCTTAAACTATCCTCAACAGTAGGAAATCCTTGAATTGTTCTAGAGCTTTTAACAATTCTACCAAAAACTCAATTTCCCAATCATTAAGTGGTCTCCTGAAGATGAGGTTCCACCCTTGATTGCTCCATAGATCAGCTACAGTTGCTTTCTGTTGTAAAGAAAGTACAAACATTTCTGGGAAACTCTGCTTCAGAGGTCCTTGGCCTAACCAGTTGTCCTCCCAAAATAATGTCCTCCTACCATTACCTATTCTGATTGAAGATTTCTCCCTAAGCACTGACAAGATTTCTGATTGATTTCCCCAAACTGATCCCATATGGATCATTAACACATTTTGTAGTCCATCTTCCTTCTCGCTCATACTTGTATAGAATCACCTCTTTCCAAAGTGTTTGCTCCTCAGCTGTAAATTTACACAACCATTTCATTAGTAAGCTGTTATTTTGAATCTTTAAATTCTTGATGCCTAAACCCCCTTTCCTTTTGCTGACTATAAGAGAGTCCCATTTTACCAGATGAAACTTTTTCTTGTCACTATTTCCTTTCCAGAGGAAGTTTCTTCTGATGGAATCTAATTTTTTGCTCACACTGACCGGGATAGGAAATAAGGACATCAAGTAAGTAGGCATGGCATCTAGAATAGAATTTATCAACATTAGCCTATCCTACAACAACAACATAGCTAGCGAAATCCCAAAACGTGGGGTCTGGGAGGGTAGAGTGTACGCAGACCTTACCTCTACCTTAGTAGCGGCTGTTTCCGAGAGACCCTCGGTTCAAGACAAAGCATAGGCACAAACAAAGCAAGAGAAACGGTCAAACCCGGACAAGAAATTTAAAGCAGTATGAAAATGATGGTATTAAAAGCGAATAAGACATTCTAGCGCATTCTGAAAAAAGAAGCAGTAACTAATGCAGGTACATAAGATAAACAAAGTATACTAATGAATACATAACAGCATAAATCAAACACTACTATAAAGCCATAATGTGCCTACTAGTATGATAGGCTAAGTGGGCCTACAATAATAACACTTCAACTACCCGTTCGCCAGCATAAGTAGGACTACGCTCGACTACCTACTATCCCCTATCTAAGGTCATGTCCTCAGTAAGTTGCTACTGCGCCATATCCCGTCTAATCACCTCTCCCCAATATTTCTTCAGCCTACCTCTATCCCTCTTGAACTTGTCCATAGCCAACATCTCACATCTCCGCACTGGGGCATTCGTGTCTCTCCTCTGCACATTCCCGAACCATCTCAACCTCGCTTCTTGCATCTTATCCTCCACCGAGACCACTCCCACCCTTATCCCGAATATCATCATTTCTAATCATATCCCTCCTTGTATGCCCACACATCCCTCTCAGCATCCTCATCTCCGCAACTTTCATCTTTTGGATGTGTGAAGTCGTGACTAGTCAAAATACAACATAGTCGGTCTAACCATCACCCTATAGAACTTGCCTTTAAGTTTTTGTGGTACCTTTTTGTCGCATAAGACTCCAGATGCGAGCCTCCATTTCATCCGCCCTGGCCTAATACGATGTGTAACATCGTCATCAATCTCTCCATCCCCTTGGATAATAGACCCGAGGTACTTGAAGTTTTCTTTCTTCGGAATGACCTGAGTAACAAGTCTCACCTCCACGCCTGTCTCAAGGTCACTCCCATTACTGAACTTGCACTCCAAGTATTCTATCTTGGTTCTACTCAGCCTTAACCTTTTAGATTCCAGAGTCTGTCTCTAAACCTCCAGCTTAGCGTTCACTCCGCTGCGAGTCTCATCAATCAGGACTATCTCATCTGCGAATAACATACACCATGGCACCTCCCCTTGGATTTGTTGCGTCATTCCATCCCTCACCAGGGCAAATAAGAATGGCCTAAGAGTTGATCCCCGGTACAGCCCCATCATCACTGGGAAGTGCTCCGACTCTCCTCCTACTGTCCATACCCTGGTCTTGGCTCCATCATACATATCCTTGATCATCCTAGTGTACGCCACATGTACACATCTAACCTTCAAGCATCTCCATAGAACCTCCCTATGAACTTTGTCGTATGCCTTCTCGAGGTCAATGAAAATCATATGTAAGTCTCTCTTCCTCTCACAATACTTCACCACCCTCCTAATAAGATGAATGACTTCTGTAGTCGAACGCCCCGGCATGAATCCAAACTGGTTCTCGGAGATAGACACGCCCTTTTCTCACCCTCATCTCCACGACTCCTTCCCAAACTTTCATAGTGTGGCTTAGAAGGTTGATACCCCTATAGTTGTTGCAACTCTGGATATCACATTTGTTCTTGTACAAAGGAATCATTGTACTCCATCTCCACTCTTCGTACATTTTCGCCGTCTTAAAAATGACGTTAAACAACTCAATCAGTCACTCCAAACTTGCCCTACTTGCGCTCTTCCAAAATTCAACTGGGATCTCATCAGGCCCGGTCGCTCGTCCCCTGTGCATCTGCGAACAACACCCTTAACCTCTTCAACCTTAATGCTTCTACAATACCCAAAATCCCGATACCTACCAGATTACTCCAGATCTCCTAGCACAATGTCTCTATCTCCTTCGTTCAAGAGTTTATGGAAGTAAGACTGTCATCTCCGCCTAATATGCACGTCCTCCACCAGTGCTTTGTCGTCCTCGCATGTGATCCAAGTCATGAGCCCTCCACTCCCTCGCCTTGGCTAGTCTGTACAACTTCTTATCCTCGTCTTTTTCCTCTAATTCCACATACATGCGTTCAAAAGTCGCCGTTTTTCGCTGCCATAACCACTAGCTTTGCCTCTTTCCTTGCCATCTTATAAAAATTCCCTATTCATCCATTTCTCCACCTCATCCGTGATTTCTACCAATTTTGCATACACCATTTTTTCGCTTCCACCTTCTCTTGAACTTTACCATTCCACCACCTAGTCCCCTCGATGCCCGCCACGGCTACCCCGCGAGACCCGTAGCACTTCTCTAGCTACCTCCTAAATGCAACTGGTCGTCCTATTCCACATACTGATCGCATCCCCACTACTCCAAGCCCCCTTTGTCATCTACATCTCCCCATCTCCTTTACACTAGTCATGGTCAAACTCCTCCTTTTGATTCTTAACATGTCATCCACAACCCTCCTCATCTTCTCCATCTTGATCTCCAAATCCATCACCAAAAGCTTATGTCGGATCGTAAGATACTCCCTCGGAATAACAAAGACCGATGTAAACCTTTTTAAGAAGCAAAAAGTCTATCCGAGTCTTAGCCACTGAATTACGGAAAGTCATCAAATGCTCCTTCTATAGGAACCTCCTTCTTCCCGTCCCCGAGGCCAAAGCCTCCATGCATGTCGTCTTAACCCCCGAAAGTGACTCGATATGTCTATTGAAATCCCCTCCTACAAATAACTTCTCAGTGGGTGGTATACCTCCCACCACTTAATCCAAATCCTCCCAAAAGCACCTCTTCTCCTCCTTGTCCAATCACGCCTGCGAGCGCATAAGCACTAATAATGTTCATAGTGAACCTTCCAACTACCAATTTAATCGTCATCATCCTATCATTGACTCTCCTAACCTCTACCACCTAATTCCTTAGCTCGCTGTCTACCAAAATGCCTACCTCATTCCTATACTTCAACCTACCCGAGAACCATAACTTATACCCGTGTACATCCTTAGCCTTAGGTCCTACCCATTTGGTCTCCTGGACACAAGCTATATTAATCTTCCTCTTCTTAAGAATCTTAACTAGCTCTATGGACTTCCCCGTTAAAGTCCCAATGTTCCAAGACCCTATTCTCAGTCTAGCATCTCCCTTACCCCACTTACCCCTAACCCTCGCCCTCGTTCCCGACCGAGAACATGACCCTAGTCTACCATTAGACTAATCAAAAGGTTTACACCTAAAACAGGAATGCCAAGAATGATATAACTAAAGGCAAGAAGAGTAAATGCAAGAACGTAAAGGCAAGAATCAATACAGTGAAGCGTCAAAATTTAAATACATGGATAGGGACAAAATAGGTACGAGCAACCGGAGGTACCAACTCCAGTTGTACCAAAGTTTAACTACAAAAATAACAGACAAATAATGAATATGGCCACTGGAGGTACCAACTCCAGGTGGATAGTACCTGTCCGCCGCTAGAAATCCCTAAAGACAAATAGTTACACTTCCAATTAGCTAATTTCTTCACATTTCTCCAATGTACCATTCCAAATTTCCTTTGTTTTTGGCTCCCAAAGGCATCCCTAGGTACATAGTGGACAGGGCACCGACTTATCCTCCAACAATTCTGGCTAAAAAGTGTAAATGGTTTACCACATTTACTGGGTAAAGAAAACTTTTGGTCCAATTTATGTGTAAACTAAATATCGCTTCAAACAGAATAAAAATGATCCTCAACATTCTCACTTGATCACAATTTGCCTCACAAAACACCAATGTGTCATCTACATATTGTAGGTGTGAAATCTTTAGAGTATTATCCACCATTGAGCTCACCTTGAAGCCCCTGATCCAATTCCTCTCATGAGCCTTTTTAAGCATATCATGAAGTCCTTCCATAGCAATAATGAAGAGAATAAGGGACAGGGGATCTCCCTGTCTCATACAGACATACCCCTTTCTGATGGTAAGAAACCAGCGGGAGAACCATTAACAAGGACTAAAAATCTTATTGTGCTGATGCAATATCTGATCAAGCCTATCCATCTGGCACCAAAGCCCAATTGTCTCAAAATATCCAAAAGGAAGTTCCCGTTGAAATGGTCATACGCCTTCTCTATATCCAATTTGCATAATATACCAGCCTCCTCACTTCTTGTTCTAGTGTCTACCACCGCATTCGCAATCAAAACCACATCCAAGATCTGTCTAAAGGGTAGCCCGGTGCACTAAGTTCACGTTATGTGCGGGGGGAAGGGCCGGACCACAAGGGTCTATTGTACGCAGCCTTACCTCACATTTCTGCAAGAGACTATTCCACGACTTGAACTCATAACCTTCTAGTCACATGACAACAACTTTACTAGTTACTCCAAGGCTCCCCTTCAAATCCAAGATCTGTCTACCTTTTATAAAAACCATATGTCGATTATCAACCAATTTATCTATAACTTTCTTTAGCCTCCCCGTCAAGAGTTCGGAAATGATCTTGTAAATACAACCTATCAAACTAATAGGTCTGAAATCTCGTAACTCTTTAGCACCCACTTTCTTTGGAATTAGAGCTACAAAGGTAGCATTAAAGCTTCTTACAAACACACCTTGCTTGTAGAAGTTATGGATAGCAGCTACCACATCAAATCTGACCACTTCCTAACACTAGTTGATAAAAGCCATAGAAAACCCATCAGGTCCAGGAGCTTTATTCCCCGAACAAGCTTTCACACTATCCCATATCTCTTGGACTTCAAAAGGGCCCTGCAGCATAGCATTATCCACTTCATTAATCCTGGGACAGTTCCCTAAATTTCCTTAAGGCCTCCATTCACTTTCAGAGTACAACTTCTTATAAAAGGAAGCAATTTCTTGTTTAATATCTTCTGGATTTGTCACATGGTCCTCCTCTATTATCAACTTATCAATGTTGTTAAATCTTCTATGAGAGTTTGCCACTCTATGAAAATACTTAGTATTTCTGTCCCCTTGTCTAAGCCACAAAGACTTATACCTCTGTCTCCTTCACGATTTGCAATTTCTTCAAATTCCATAGCAAGGGAAGCTTTAGTAACCAGCTCTTCCTCATTCAGGTTCCTTGATCATGAACTTCTTCAAGTTCAGCTAGTTGACTGAGAACATTGGCTTTCTGCAATGCCAAGTTTCCTTGATTAGTTTTACTCCACTCCTTAAATTTTGCTTTGAGAGCCTTCAACTTGAAAGCCAGGATATAGTCGGGCCTCCCTTCACATGTAAATGAGTCCCACCAATGCATAACCCTATCCTTGAACCCTTCTGTTTGTAGCCACCAATTTTCAAACTTAAAATATGACTTAACAGGTTCCCAATTCCCACAATGTAGCATCACAGGAAAATGGTCAGAAGTAACCCTGTCAAGAGTGACCTGTTTGATATTTCTAAATTTCTCATTCCACTCCGTTGATATCAGGAACCTATTCAGCCTCGTTGTACGATCCTGTCCATCTCCATGTTTCCATGTCCGTCACTAGACACTAATGATTCTGTACGTTGTGAACTTCATCTTAACCATCACAGAAATTTCTTTGTTGCAATTGAATAGTTTTTCAGTGATCTAAGTAACAAGCAACAGGAAGTAGAAATACCTTCTCAAAAACTGCCTCCTCTGGGAAAACAATCTGATCCTATGATCAACTTTTGTCAAGAAACAACTTTCAGATTTTCAGTTTAATGACAGTGGATGGTACCATATCCAGAATAAGAGCAATAATCAATAAAATTAAAGTAGCAATATCAAAGACAAACTTCACTAAGATTTGGCGGGAACAAGGATACATCTTCGACAAGGTTGAGATTACGGTCAAGCCACTGAAAATGGAGTAGTCCCTCTTCACCCTATATCAAAATGACATCTTAATTTCACAACAGATATTTAGACATTTGTCAAGCTAGACTTCTGTAAGATCACCGTGTAACTAAATAATGTCAAACACAGGTGAGCAAAAAAATGATAAACCCAATCAAATATGATTTTTTTCTCATACCCTGCCTATACGAACAAGTCCTTTCCGTGAATCAGGGATAACCTTTTTTCCCTCCATGAGCATTTTACCAGCACGAAATTCCATCAAAGTTTCCTGAACAAAATAATCCCAATATGTCATTTATATCACCATTAAGGAACATCAAATGTCAAATGAAAAGAAAACTATTAAGCATTCGTAAGATAGGATACATGTATGCTGCGTTTGTTTTTGCTAATTTTGATTTCTTTATAACGGGAAAAGCGACTGAATAATGATACAGGAAAAAACAGAAAACAATATTTACTTATCTTTGACAACTGACAACTTTCTTATGGAGAAAAGCAGAAAGTGCATACACAAGAGAGTTATACTATAAAGGAAAAAAGGGCAGCCCGGTGCACTAAGCTCCCGCTATGCTATAAAGGAAAGAAGGATAAAAAGCATAGCTCTGTGATTGTCATCAAATCTGTGCATACAAATTGGATGTCCTATAAAGGTACTTGCATATTGTCCATCAGATTAGTGGCATCCTTGACTCCTTCGAATACCTTCCTATTCATATCATTCCACATGTTGGGTGGATCATCTGACGCTTTGTCCCTCTCCTCTCTTCCACCACTCCAACTGGTTGAAAGCTCCTTGGCGCATCCAGGAATAACCAAGCTAACTTATTCTACAATACTGATGCCACATTGCAATGTACTAGAAGGATCAACTATTTCAGCAGAAAAGCACCACGTTATGAATGAACTTTCCCCTTCTTACATTTTTCGACTGTTAAGTTGGGAATCCAAGCAACAATCCATACGAGAAAATGCTAAGTTAGGAACGCAAAGTAGCCAGACAGACTCTATGAGGAAGACCACCCCTTCCTCTTCAAAGGCAGATTAAACAAGGATTTTACCAACAACCTGCCCCATGCACGCCAGGTCCCTTCCAGTTTTCCAGATGTCCCCTCATACACCATAACGTTGTACCATTCTTATAACAATCATTGTTTAATTCTTATGACAACCAGTGATGGCATTATTGTGATTTTTAATCATTTAACATCCTCTGGACCAACCATTACCCATATATTTTCCTTCTATTTCTTGCACTTAAGTAAAGGAGGGAAAATGTCTGCAGTTGCCGCGACCCCACCACAATTTTAAGGGTTTGCAGAATAGGTAGACACACCAAAATGCCAAAATGCCAAAATGCCAAATCCTTCTCTTAAATTATGATGTGCGCTACTAAACTAAGTTGTCACCCACAGAAAAGTGTCTTTGTTTTTCAGTAAGCAGAATACTTTTACAAGAGGGGTTTTCTTTAAACTGTGCATAGACTCCTATGATAGCCCCTTCTACTTCCTCCTCCCCCTCATGCACTACATCTTTCCATTGATTTCAATGGAGTTTCTCCTCCTATTTGCTATTCCTACCCTGTAAAAAATATTGAGTACGAGTCTCCCTCTTCCAACTGTAGTGCCCTCAATTTATCTCCAACTACTCTCTTGAGCTATTCCTAGTTAGTTTCTTTTAGTACTTCCTAGAAGCACACTAAACCAGCACTCACATACCTTCTTGTTTTGTTTCTTTTACTGTTTCCCTAGAAGCGCACTAAATCAGCACTCTCTTACATTCCTGGTATATCATGAAGGTAACCAAAAAGAAATGATTAAGCTACCAATGCCAGATTTAGGGCCTATTTGGACATAAATTTTGTTTTGCTTTTCTTCAAGTTTAATTTTCAAAAATAAGTTTGATTATATATTTCGTCAATTTTTCACTCCAAACTTGAAAAAAAATCCCTCACAAAACTTGAACATTTTTTCAAGTGAAATGCATGTCCAAACACAACTTCAACTTCCAAGTACCTTTATTTAACTTAACTTCAAATACTACTTTTTTCAAATATTACTCAATTCATGTCCAAACATCTACTTATTATACTCTGCAAATTCACAACTTCTTTTTTTGGAGAAAGTAAAGAATATATTCATAAATATTGGGGAAAATCCCCGTATACAAGAGGAATAATACACATAGAAAACCTACAAAAATAAATGATTTTCTACAATAGACATCAATCCTTCAATAGAACAGGAACTTCATGGGTGCACCAAAAAGGAATTAAAGATAAGAGACTATTCTTCAAATGTACAAAATCAAGTTTGCTCTCTTCAAAGCTCACCTATTTCTCTCTCCAAACTACCAAGAGCTAACGGGGAAATATCACTTGCCATGTTTCGTTTCATTCATCTTCTAATGACCTAGTTGAATAAAGCATCCTTCACATTTCCCCACACGGTTCACGTTAATCCAAACCATCTCAAAATCTACCACCACAACCTTGGCACCACCAGGCCATGTAGAAGAGCATAGTTTACATCCTCTCCCGATATTTCGCACATAAAGTACCAACATAGGTGATCCTTCTCTTCATAACTTCTTGCCAGTCAAGATCGCTTATCTAGCCGCCAACCATGCAAAGCAACGCATCTTTCCTGTTATCCTATGAATCCATAGGATAACTGTGATAGGATAATTGTGGGAAAACCACCGCACTCTGCTAGAACCTTACATTATAAGACTTCGCTGAGAATAGATCGTCATTCTCTAACTCCCAAATTGAGTTGATCCTACCTTTAGTATGAATTGCAGACAAGTAACTTCTCAAGGAATCCTTCATCGGTGGTTGTGAATGACTGATTTTTTCAATATTTTCGACCTTGGTCATATGGCAGAATGTTTTACCAATCATATCCTTGAGTTCACTGTTGAAGTTCTTTGTTTGCAGATCTACCAAGTGTCTTATAAAATAATAATAATAATAATAATACATATCACGATCATATGATATAATTACCAATTATCAATCAATCAACTAAGCATCAGTACTAAAACTAATAGGGATCTGATATTATGCTCTATTTCAAGTCCATACCATACCCCCTCTAATCTGAGTGTTATTTTCCTTTTCAGTTTGCCTCTTTCTATATTTGATAACTCTCGAAATCCAATATTTTGCATGTCTTGTTTAAGATTCAAAGGTCATTTTGGTACACTACGCATCTTTAGTTTTAAGACCACAAGGATTAAAAGATCTCCTTTATTTTCTTAAACTTTATTTCTAATCAAACTAAGACACTTAAATTGAAACGAATGGAGTAATTACCAATGCTTTCTTGACATTTTTTATAAAACAATGTGGACTATTTGTTTACTTGTGCATCTCATCCTGCATTATGATTCGAGAAATTAGAAAATAGAAAGGTAACCTCTATAGAAGCATTTCTTCACATTTTTACCATCCTCAAGATCATGTGTCTTCCTTTTCTATTCACAGTTTGTATCAACCAAGTCTCTACAACAAGTTTTTTTATAACGGTAGTGTTCGAGTAAGCTTGAGCAAGCAGCTTCAACTATTCTATCACATACCTACTATCTCCCACCACCAACATAAATACTTGAGTAATTTTGTTCACCAAGATTTAGCCAAATAAAAAGAAATCACCTAATACTTTTTGTCTCGGTTGGACTTGAACTCTGATCTCCTGCTCCACCACACTTTGGGTGCTACTTTTGCTGGTACTTTTTCAGTTTTATCCACCTTTTTAACCTAATACTTTTATAGAGGCTATACCTCAACCTCGCTGGCGAAAACCTTATAGCATAAGTAGCGACTTGCACAATGAAATGCCAGCTGCCTGGCAATCTCCTATGTGGACCTGGTGAAATGGAATACTACGAATAAACAATAAGACCTCTTAGTTTTTCTGTCTTGTCCTAATGACACTAGTTACATCTAAAATGACTTTTCTACCTTATTGAGTCCTATGTGCGCGATAATCTAGCTAAACTACAATTTGATTTTCATAACACCCCCGCTAACGCGGGGGGTTGAAGAAAAATATCAAATAGCACATGAAAAAAAAAGTGTATAACTCTCAAAATAGGTGTACCTGAATTTGAGGAAGAGCGTCCATCGACGAAGAACCCATGATGCTCCTATGTATATAACAAACAACTGAAAACAAAAAGATATTCAGTTACATATTCAGACGAAGCACATATAAAATCAATAGATATAAAAAGAATTATTCAGATTTTCAAGCTGCTATACCCTAGTTAAATAGCTTTGATTAAACTCATTAATAACCCAATTTGTAAGTTCGCGAAAAAGTGTTACCTCTCTATTACTGTGGAAATGGTGAGATGAGAGATACGAATTGGATTCACTGAGCTTTGCAAAGGCTGTCGCTGTCGCCGTCGCCGCGTTGAGCTGCCTATTTTGTACTTTTTCCGGATTTAGTTCTTCTTAGGGATTGTTTGTTTGACGGGCACTACCGATATTCGGAGAATTTACACCAGGTAGCCACTTTTTATGTCGTTGTATTTAACATTTAATCACAAATGTTGCAAGCTTAGTTACAAGAATCATACAAATGTTTCTTCTTTGCTGGCTCCTCCACTCCATTTTCAAGAAATTGCACGGTTTTCCTTCAAATGGGGGGCTGGTCTTTAATTTTTACCCTCAAATAAAACTTATGTCTTCTTTGTCATAAGTTTTTTACGGAATTCGACACAATTTATGTCGAATTCTGTAAATAATTTAGGCCCCCGAAAATATAATTTTCATTTGAGTGGCAAAATTAAAGACCAATACAAAATAGGGACAAAGTGCAACTGACCCCTCCATTCTCATCTTCCTCTTTTTCAAGAAGAATTATATTTTCATTGTTGCTTAGATAAGTATGCTTAATCCTAATTGTTAAGAAAGTAATACATATTTATGGAACAAGTCTTATAGAGTAGAGCTAGAAAGAGTAGACTTAATTGAACACTACACTGCCCGTCCAGCCGAAGAGTTAGACTAAACAAAGAAAAGGGTATCTAGTAATAACTATATGTGATCACAAAATATTCATAATTTAGGATGCTATGCATGTCATCAAGCACTTTCCAGAAATTTATAGATTTTTTGCATTGCACGTGGTAAACTGTTTCAAAACATGAAAGGCTCGTAATTCTTCGACAATAATAAAAGAATATTGAGATCAACTATGTACGTTTTAAAACGTGATCATCCCATTGTTTGGCATATTCAATTTCAAGTATGTTTTATTATTATTATTATTATTATTCATTTGTTTACTTAAGTTTATGGCTACATATGTGACTTAATTCTTCTAACAACCGAAAAAAATGGTCTAAAGATGGTACATACGATGGACTGTACTTTAGACCGCTTGTATGAAGTCCAAGTTGCAGCAATTCAAACTTAAGACCAGTGACCTTAAGTTAAAGCTCGGAAATTTGAACTTCATACCAATAAATTGAAGTTGGATTGTACTAGCTTGAACTTCACACTAAAAGACTGAAGTTGAAACTATTACACAAAACGTCAAGCCACTGGTATGAAATTGAACTAGAATAGTTCAAACTTCATGCCGCTACTCCTGTGTTTGAACTATGTGGAGATAAAGAGAAATAGAGACAGTAAAAATATGGAGGAATCTTTTTTACATCACAACCTTGTCATTGGTGTTGTTGTTGATCCAAGTCAAGTACATTTCTGGACGCCTCGTTCTCAAAAGTAGTCAAATTTCTTTGAGATAATTTTCATATATAGCAGCTACTTCAAAATATTTGACATCTTCTACCATACCTTGAATTGTTGTGTGTGTATATATATATATAGAGAGAGAATGGTTATAACTTTAAGGAGAATTATCGTAAGACAAATTCTCTACGCGCTCATGAAATCATGCGATGTTCATGACTGAAACGAACACAACATTAGGATAAAATGGTCAGAAGTAAATTTTATGACTTAAAATGTCTAAGGATACACTAAAGATCTACGATTCAAAGATATCATATCTACCGATTGACAGAGCATATTCGACTTTTGTTCGCTACGGAAAATTGAAAGGAAAGCCTACTTATCCAGAGGTAGATCAAACGGTGAATATCGTTGAGTCGTTATAACTAGCAGCAATGGACCAAAGGTCACTTATACTTTTGGGAAATATTCTGTTTGAAGCTACAATCATGCTCCACTTTGATTTAAGGAACGATGTATATATGCAACAATTGTTGTTCTGCAATAAAAAAAATCCCTCCATCCCTTGATTGTCACTTTTTCTCTTCTTCTCTACCTAGTTCAAACTTAGGACTAGGTGCCATGAAGTTTGATTTGTTGTAGTTCAATTTTAGCCAGTGGCCTGAAGTTTTTTTTGTGATTGTTCCAACTTCAGTTTTGGAGCATGAAGTTGGAACTATTGCAACTCAACTTTAGAGTACTAATATCAAGTTCAAATAGTTGAACTTTAACTTAAGGCCACTGGTCTGAAGTTCGAATTACTGCAACTTGAATTTCATACTAGTGGTTTAAAGTAGTCTAATACTTATACCAACTTAGAATAAAAATTTCGGTTATTAGAAGAATTAAGTCGCATATGTAGCGATAAACTTAAGTAAGGAAATGGAGAAATAAAAAAACTCAAACTTAATATTGACTATGCCAAATAATGGGATGATCATTCTTCAGAACGCATCTCAATGTCCTTTTTACTAAGTTATGAATATTTTGTGATGCCCTTTATTTTGTTCCATAAATATATATTGTTAAGAGTCTCACATCGAATATGAAATGGGAACATGGACTCCTTATATAGACTTGGACAAATCTCACCGTACAAGCTAGCTTTTGGGGTTGAGTTAGGACCCAAGATCCATTATTTACATGGTATCAGAGTCAAACTCATTTCAACTCCTTGTTCACCGATGTTGGCCCCCTAAATTATATTATCCACGCTCCAGTTAACAAGGTCTGGGCGTGCGGGGGAGTGTTAAGAGTCCCACATCGAATATGAAATGGGAACATGGACTCCTTATATGGACTTGGACAAATTTCACCCTACATGCTAGCTTTTGGGGTTGAGTTAGGCCCAAGATTCATTCTTTACATATATCAATTATGATTGAATATACTTATTGAGCAAGGATGATGGTATAATTCTTTTTGAGAAGAGGAAGATGGAGCGGAGGAGGTCGAGCCAGAGAAGAATTCATAGAAGAAACGCATGTATGCATTATTTTAGCTAAACTTACAATAATTTAAATTGTGACTACATATGAAATACAACCCACATATGTACACACCCCGACACTTTTGGAGAAAGATCCACATCAGCATATTAATGTTCAGTAATACTCAATGACTCTTTTTTAGTCATGCCCCGTGTCAGAGGATATCTCAAGGGTTGAAATTCACTTCGTCACTTATACATTATTGTTTAGCCTAAAATTCATTTATTAGGAAATCCAGTTAGATTTATTTGCTTGAGGTCTTTAGCAATGAAATTAACAAGTTAGTTATGAAAATTAGTAATATGAAGTTTGAAACAAGAACATATAAATGATATTAAACGAGACAATTATAATAATGGACAATAACGAAGTAAAAAAGATAATAAATCTTATTCAATCTCCAAATGATGGAACTGAATGCCTCCTGGAACCAAAGAAATGAGTATGAAAATTATGACTGATTGTAATGAGAGTAAGAAAACAACACAATTGTATTGCTCAATGTATATTTTCATAAGGTTTAAGGGGTAAATATAGGGTGAACCTCTCTAACTAACTCCTTAACCCTAAGCATGTCAGAGCTGTTGTGGGCGTAAGGATTGTAAATTTTGAAAAATGGGATAAATCGTGATCCCCAAATTACGGAAGGCATGATTACCCGTAACTGCTGATCTCTGGGTGAACTCGTGTGTTGAACATCCGATTTTGGACTTAAGAAATGTATATGAGGGGGAGGTCTGAGACCCTTCTGTCGTTGCCTCCCAGTCCCTTTGGTCATGTAAATATGATTCTTTAGCTGCCACATGTAGGTCTTTCGAGGTTCATTGCATTTTTCCAAATACAGTTACCATAAGAATAAAAAAGTGATGAAATAAGTTTGACAAAAAATTATAAATAAAAAACTAACTGTTGTTACTAGTATGTAATATGGGGCGGAGTCAAGTAGGGCTAAAGGGGTTCACTCAAACCTTATTTGCATAAAATTATATTGTTTGTACATGATTAAAATCATTTTATGTATATATAACAGATGTTGAATCCTTTGATTTCTTGATGTGTATTTTGTTTCTTCATATTTTGAACTCCGTTAACGAAAATTCTAATTCCGCCACTAATTACTTTACTGTAAAGCTTCAAATACAAGTCCTATGTGATGCATTGCATAATTTTTGTTTTTTGCAGTAAAAGCAAAAACGGAGGCATGTTACATCTAATGGTCCTTGTTAGTTTTTAGTTCTATTTTTCTGGTCAAATTGTTCTGTGGCAAGGTTAAGTTATGAAATAAATTTCAGCCCTTGAAATATTTTGAGAATAAATGTGAGGCGGAGTCAAAATTTGAAATTTATGTGTATAGAATTCTAAATAGATGTTCTTTTATATAGATTTTAAATATTTTTATTTTATTGAGAAACATGTTTGGAACACTTTTTAAAATTTGAAATCCAACTCCAAATTAGATTGTAAATTTTATAACTAAAAGGTGATTTGAAAATAATGTTGGATATGTAAAGCACGTACGGGATAAAGTAAATAACTATTACAGCGATCGAAAGGATAAACAACAAAGATTACAACAACAAGTTGTCAATCTCTTGATCTTGAATTGGAACTTCAAATCTAGATCTTGTATTCAGAAATACAAGAACATGAACTGCTATACTTGTGGCTTATAGAACCGCTGAGAATCTGAATGGTTAGAGTCCTTTGAGATTTAAGTTCACACCTGAAATACTTAGCAACCAATTAGATAATCACAACACCATCGGCTGAGTCGAGAGATGGCTCTCTGTCTTTAAGACAAGATATAGAAATGGACAAATCAAGATAAAACAACAAACTATCAAATGTGCAAAGCCTACACAAATGATCTCAACGAAGAACACGAATAATGAAGAGAATGGCTCTTATCTGATCTCTTTGTGGTGTTGTTAACTTGTAAGTATGTTCATATGTTCATTTCCTGTTATGTTCTTATGTTCATCTATAGAATTTAGCCAAAGGCCTCAATTTATAGGTGTGCAAGATGGCCTATTCAAGTGCACATGTATGGCTCTTCAATAGCCAAGTGGAGTCTAATGCAAATAATGACTCAAGTAATGGCCAATTAGTGGTGGAGTCAATGCCATTGAAGCCACCCCAACAGCCAAAACTTTTGGCCTTCCGTCGAGCAGTCACTTCCAATGAAGAGTCGCGGCTCTACCACATTAGCGCCGCGGATCTAATTCAACCAGAAACTCACGATGCTCACTGCCAATCAGGCGCCGCGGCCCAGTCCCGGAGGCGCCGCGACCCAATCCCGGGGGCGCCGCGGCCCTTCTCGGCTTCACGACCCTTTTACGACCCATACCATCTTACACTTCGCACAATCCTTCATTCGTTTACCAACGTGGAACACTTGTTATTTAGCCAATAACCGTCCATCATTCTATGTCTCAAACATTTCACTTACGTACCAATATCTCTTTCATTAACGAAATTTATTATACGTGGCACTAAGATTGCACGTGTGTGGAAACGACATTTCCGATGTGCGGGCCCCCAATTATTCTAGTCATAAATAATAGGATAAACTTAATTCCACATTAGTAAATTTCCAACAAATAAAGTGAAGGATTATTCTTAAAAATATTATATATCATTCTTGAACGTTAATTATTTTAGTTACTACTCCTAATGTCTCAAATTATTTATTGTTATTTGGTTTACACACCCTTTAAGAAATATTAATTAGGAGGGTATTTAACCCTATGTCCTTTATTTATGTCTAAGCTATAATCTCTCTATTAAATATTCTCATCTTCATCTTAACTAATGACAAAGGGTAAACAACAACAACAACATACCTAGTGAAATCTCACAACATGGGGTCTGAGGAGGGTAGAATGTACACATACCTTACATCTACCTTGGTAGGTAGAGTGACTGTTTTCGAGAGACCCTCGGCTTAGGACAAGCAAAGCAAAAAATAGTTAGACCCGGTCAAAAAATTAAAAAACAGTAAGCAGTAAGAAAATGCTGATAGCAAACGCGAATACGCCATGATATCACATCCTGAAAGAGAAGCAGTAACTAACACAGATAAATGAGATAAACCAGGTACATTAAAGAACGCATAGCAGAAGAAATAAAATTAGAGAAGACTATAAAGCAATATTACGCCTATTCGTATGATATGCTAAGCATGCCTACAGTAATAACACCACAACTACCAATTTGTAAGTGTAAGTAGGACTACGCTCGACTACATACTACCCTTCTACCCTAAAATAGAGAAAAAATAATTAATTAAGTTTTAAATTTAAAAATAATTTGAGTTAACTATTTTTAGTAATGACATATTAATAATTTGAGAACGAGGCGGTCTTATAGTTGTTCTATGGAACTTACCTTTCACTTTAGTTGTAACGCCCCGAACTATGACCTAGGCGAAACACGATACTTGGTGCCTGATTGCATGTGACCGAGCAAACCACATGGCTTGATAATCAACATGGGCATAAAAACATGTACTAATGAAAGTAACCTTGTAGGTTTTGTCAAAATGCAAGTTGTATTAGTTGACTAATTCATTGTACCTAACTCCTCTAGATTTGTTACTGAATATAAGTTTTAAAAACGTGAAAATGGATTTACGTGACTGTTATATGTGACAATTGCGTGATATTGGGCAGGGCACTATGAGAAGTTGCCTTATAGTCAACGGGATATTCGATCGATATATCATGTTCGCGAGTATGATATCCACAAGCTCTTGCAAATTGAGGAACAAGTTGATAGCATAGCTTCAATTCCTAGTTGTGATTGTGAAAATTTAGGGATTTTGTTGCTTTTATGCACAATTTGAAACTGATACAATTTTTAATAGGCCTTAATGAGTCGTATGAACAAGCTAGAGGTCAAATCCTTATGATGATACCTATGCCTTCCATAAACAAAGTGTATTATATGTTAATTGAGAGAGAAAGTCAGATGAATATCAGTCAAAGTCACTTAGATGCTACATCACTCATGTCAATAAGAAATGAGGGAACTGCTATGAACAGGCAGAAAAGGACAATAGTTATGGATATGATCCAAATGCATTTTGTGATCTGTGTAAAAGGAAAGGTCACATCACTGAGATATGCTATAAAGTTGTTGGATATCCACATGATTTCAAGAGGAGAAATAAGGGAAATTATCAAGGTGATAGAGGCAACTATCAAAATAAAAGAGGAAATTATCAGAATGAGAGAGGAGGTTATCAGAATGAGAAGAGAAACAACTACTCTGAGAAGAGGAATTTTCATGCTCACAATGTTGTTGATGATTCTATAAATTATTGCACACATGGACAAGGAATGTCTGAGAAGCTTGATCCAGGTCCATTCAGCTATAAATGAGGGTACACAAGTCAGGGTAGTTATGAAAGAACCAACACTGGGCAAGGAAGTAATCAAGGCAGATGCAATATCATGGGCTTCAGTAATGATCAATACAATCAGATAGTACACATGCTTAGTAAATCTAATACGTAAGGAAACAATAATGTGGCTGCAAGTGTTCAAGTCAACAACAAAGGCTAGGCAAGGATCTTTGTTGATATTGGTGGGAAGAACCCCCATTTCGATTGCCTTGAGTACAACCATTCCAACCTTGGTTGTTTTGATTACCACCATTCCAACCTTGGTTGCCTTGGTTAGACCAATTAGAATTCCCTCATTGCCATTGATTATCTTGCTTCTATGACCTTGGTTGTTGGATCTTTGTTGACCTCCTTAATAGTTACCCACATATTGAGCTTTCTCATTTTGTACTTGGTAACATTGTTCTTGGAAATCACCATGTTGATCAGGACCTTGGGCAAAATAAATGCCCTCTTGACCTTGATATTGAATTCTCATTGCCATAGAATTATAATCGGGACCTTGAATATTGTCCATAACGTTGACTTGTTTTGGAAATTGATTCTTGGCTAGCAACTTCAAAGTGGTTGTCAACTCCACAATTTGTTGGCCTTTAACTTGCATTTCCTTGGTCAATTAAATCATGAAGGGATCACATTGGGGAACATTATCTCTAGATTGCCAAGCGGATGATGTTTCCGCCATTTCATCTAATATCTCATTAGCCTCTTGGTACGTCTTGTTCATGATATTCCCTCTGGCAAATTGGTTCACATAAGATTGATTTGTAGTATTGAGACCACAGTAGAAGATTTGGAGAAGCATCTTATCTATCATGTCATTATTTGGAAACTCTTTCACCATTCTTCGATATCTCTCCCAAATCTCATGTAACACCTCGGAAGGATGTTGCCTAAAATTCAATATCCCATCTCGCAATATTACCATCCACCCCGGTAAGAAATACTTGCCCAAGAAATTCGCCACCAACTCATCCCATGTATGGATAGATTGGCTTGGCAAGGCTTCCAACCAATCTAAAGCACTTTCTTTCAAAAAAAATGGGAAAAACCTCAATCGTATAGCCTCATATGTGACATTTGGTTGCTTGTTCATATGGAAAACATCAATAAAGTACTTGAGATGCTTGTTTGCATTGTGAGTGGGCCGTCCCGTGAAATACCCTCTCCTTGAGCATATTGATCATCACGTTAGTGATTGTGAAAGTTCCTCCCTTATCTTCGGTGGCACAATAGCACTAACATATCCTTCATTTTGTAACACTCTAGGAGGAACTTGTTATGCTTATTCTTGTGGAACTTGTTGATGTGGTGGACCTTGTTGGTTCCTCGGATTGGGAGGATTTTGTGAACGGCCTCGTCCACGTGCTTCTTGTTGAATTGGAACCACTCCATCCATGGGAATCTCATCGCCATGGGGACCCAAGAGCAACTCATTAAGTACGTTACCTGCCATAGTTAACCTTGCAACATGAACACACAAGTCAAAGTATCACGAAGAAAAGATAGGAAAGTAAATAAACACACGATAACACAAAACACCGCACTCCCCGGCAACGATGCTAAAAATTGGTAACGTCCAATCCTACACCTCCTAATGAAATGTAGTACGGTCATAGCAATAAAATCCAACAAAGGTTGGGGTCGATCGCACGAGGTGTGCGTGTGTGCTAAGACGTTAAATTATGTGTAAATTTGTAATTTCTTAAAGTAATCTTCAAACAAAAGAGTGATTGAGTAATTAATTCTAAAACTAGACTATTTTTCTAAGCTAGGAATTTTATTGAACACTTGGAATGCAAGGAATTATTTTGTTTGATTTCAATTAAAAGAGATTGGGGTTGTAACCTCAATATGACATATCTAATTCATGAATATATGGATTGATGATTATGATTCAATTTCTAAATACTCACTAAAATCTTCCAATTATAGCAAGCTTTTTCCTACGAGTTTTTCCAAATCCAAAGGAATACACTAAGACCCAATTGTAAAACCCAAGTTGAACTCTCCTTATTCCTAGTTCAATTTCATTAATCAAGCATAATAATTCTGTAATATACTCAATTCCTCGCTACTTGTTAATTACCCAATCCAATTTCCACTCTTCCAAGCAATAGATAGATATGTAGGGCTTAATCTAGTGTTTGCAACCACCAAATTGACAAATAAGAATGTAAACAAATAGATAATCAAAACCTAAGTATTAATAAACAAGATTAACTAATACTCATTCATATTAATGCCATAAGAGTTCACAACCCCAATCTATGGAGTTTAGCTACACATACTAGAAATAAAAAATACAAGATTAAGGAAAACAAAGACATAATCAAAGAGTAATTTCGTAAGAAAGTTCATACTCTATGGTGAAATCCTTCAAAATTTACCAATAGTAACTATGGAGGATCTACTTAGTTCAAAGGTACAAAGATGATATAAGAAAGTGCCCTAAAGATCTATTTAAAGTCATCCAAAAATGTGGTTAAAAAAACCCTTTTCACCCAGTTGCGTGGGTGAAATACGTGGGTGGCTACGTGGGCATGTATTTTGTGAGGGCAATTCCAGAAGCAAATTTTTCTTCTCCTTAGCTGCGTGGGTGAGATACGTGGGTGGCTGCGTGGGCAGTTGTGTAGGTCACTCAAATTTTTCTCTTTGCTTTTTTAGCCACTTTTCTTCAGATTTTGGCTTTCATGTCCAATTTTCTCAAGTATTTGAAGCTATTCTACTCCTTGTTCTCTTCAAAAGATCTCCACACCTAAAAATACATCATTCAAACCATTATTAGTCCATTAATCATCACAAATGGGGCATGAATTTATCAATAAAAGTAGCACACGTTGGCAAAAATGCCAACTTATCAACCTTCTCTCCTGTGGTGAAGATGGTGACTATTAGAAGTGTTCTAGCACTTGCTGCAGCAAGAAGTTGGTATGTACACCAGATGGATATGTACAATGCCTTCCTGCAAGGTGACCTCTATGATGAGGTCTATATGACTCTTCATCAGGGCTTTCAAGTTCCTCAGGGATTTTCTAAGCAGGGGGAGAAGTCAGTATGTAGGCTCATTAAATCCCTCTATGGCCTAAAACAAGTATCTAGGCAATGGAATGTGAAGCTCATAGAAGCACTTATCAATCTTGGGTTCTTGCAAAGTCACTTGGGTTACTCATTATTCACAAAGAAGGTTGGAGCTACTTTAGTGGTCATTCTTGTGTATATAGATGATATGATGATTATTGGCAGTGATCTCAATCTCATACAAGAGACTAAACAAGTTTTACAAGAGACTTTTAAAATCAAGGATCTTGGTGAACTCAGGTATTTCCTTGGGATTGAGTTTGCTAGATCACATAGAGGAATTGTGATGCACCAGAGAAAGTACACTTTGGAGATCATTGTTGAAGTTGGGTTTAGTGTAGCAAAACCAGCTTGTACACTTGACCTAATGTAAAGTTGACTACAAGGGAATATGATGAAGCAGTGGGTGATACAAGAAGTGATCAAGTGTTGGAAGATGCAAGTGTCTATAGGAGGCTAATTGGCAAGCTATTGTACTTAATAGTTACAAGACCAGACATTTCTTTTGCCACACAGACTCTGAGTCAATTTCTACATCAGCCTAAACAGTCTCACCTCAATGCAACTCTCAAGGTAGTGAGATATATCAAAGGTCAAGCAGGGCTAGGACTCCTTCTATCTAGCAGTAAAGCAACTCAATTAAATGTATATTGTGACTCAGACCGGGCTTCATGTCCTAATTCAATAAGGTCTGTTACATGTTTTCTAGTTAAGTTGGGAGATTCTTTACTTCAATGGAAATCAAAGAAACAAAGTAAAGTGTCAAGGAGCTCAGCTGAAGCTGAGTACAGAAGCATAGCAAGTTTTGTTGCTGAAGTTGTTTGGATCATGGGGTTATTCAAGGAGTTAGGAGCAGATTTGATCACACATGTGGTTATACATTGTGATAGCAAATTAGCAATCCAAATTGTTGCCAATCCAGTGTTTCATAAAAGAACAAAACACATAGAATTGGACTGTCATTTCATAAGAGAGAAAATTTAATAAGGGCTAATAGAAACTGAGTATTTGAAAACAAAGGAGCAGATGGCTGACATTCTTACTAAAGGACTTTGCAAGACACATCATGAATATCTACTGGCCAAGTTTGGAGTTCTGAATCTGTTCACAACTTCCAACTTGAGGGGGAGTATTGGAGAAAAGATTACTTGAGACTTGTAGGGTCAAGTTGTAATTAGTAGAAGTTAGTGGAGCTAGTTTGTTATTTAATTAATGTTGTTAGAAAGTAGTTAGTTAGAAGATATTTGTATATATTGTAGAAAATATGAGCTGTAGAATGCAGTTGATTACAAGAAAATTTCCCAAAGCTCTTATTTTTCTGCTCCATTATTGATTGTTCTTAGCTAAGACTAAGTTCATTGCTACATTCAACAGATAGTAACTTCGGCGTAAGTGTGGGGTGCTTTTGACATAAATATGTTGTAGCAGTAGGTCTAGGTATGTGTTACCATAGCACGCATTATCTTTTTCATGAGATTTGCGGCACTACATTGAATTGGAAATTCTTGTCAAAATCATACAAGGGGGAGGTTTTTTTTTTGCATGATGATATATGGTTGTAACTGATTGGGTTCAATAATAGACATACAAGTAATATGTGAAACAAAAAATAATCATAGATAAACAAGAAGTTGACACCACTTGACAACTAGTACATCTTAGTAAAGTGGTCGAGCGCGTCATATCCCTTGTTCGGGTGGCGAGATCGACCCCACCGCATTATTTTTGAAACTTTTAACTCTTGACCTTTTTCATAAAAAGATTCAATGAAACCATTGAGCCTAAAATTCTATTGGTGTCTTACGCCAAAAAAAGAATTATTTAGTAATCCTCAATGAGGTTAGTACGAATACACCTCAAAAAATGAGGATATTTTTAGGTGAGTTCTAGGAACATTTTTGAATTATGTTTTATTTATATAATCTAAATTTTGTTTTCTTAAATATGATATTATTTTTGTGATGTATGAGGTACTGCTATGTCTATATTGGAAAAGAATTTTGCTTTGAGTTGGGACAAGTATCTTTCCATGGCTAAGATTAGATTGACTCAGTTAATCTAATCATCCTACCACACCATTTGATGATTATCTCTTTTAATTTTAATTTCAAGAACTCAATCACTAAAACAATATCACCATATCTTAACTTTAAATGACTAATGATAACCTTTTATATATTTGAACAGAATAGAATAGGGAAAAAAGAGGAAGTGAAATTAATTGAAATAAAGATGATGACAAAAGAAAATAAGAAGAAGTTCTAATACCAAAATGTATTCTTTTTGAAACTAATCTTTTTTAGAACTGGGATCCAAAAGAAAAGGACTTATATGCATAAAGTCTAAGAAAGTTTAATAGCACTATAAAATCAATATTGGTAAATAGTGAAGAATAGGATATAAGACAAAACTTTGTAATTATTGTGGAAGATATTGCATAACACAGTATAAACTTCTACCAAAGTACCTATATATGCACAGGGTGTGACCTAGTGGTCAATGAAGTAAGTTGAACAGTGAGGTCTCAAGTTCAATTAGTCGAGGTGCGTGCAAGCTGGTCCGGACACTATGATTATCAAAAAAATAAATATATGGGAGCAATTTACTAAATTCTGCCTAACATCATATTTTCCATTTTCATAAGCATATTCTTTTTTTCTCTTGTGAGGAAGTTGGTCCGGACACTATGATTATCAAAAATAAATATATAGGAGCAAGCCGATCCGGACACTATAGTTATAAAAATATATATATATGGGAGCAATTTATGAACGATATATTATTTGACAAATTAGAAAAAAGTGATGTTCCATAAAAGTTAGAGCAAATTGACGTGGCCATCTTTTTGCACCCATGCTATTTAAGACTTTGTGCAACAGGAAAGCGTCGACACTATTTTTTCATGTTTCTATATAAAGCATTCACTTATTCAGTTATCCATTACCAAGTATTCCATGAAAAGAAGGTCGGCTGATACATATTGTGGTTCTTAGAGATGTAATTATGAGTGCAATTGTTAACTGACTTTTTGGGTTTCTTAAAAGCTCAACTTTTGGGTTTTCCTAATGTAGATTGATGTTAAGAAGAATGGCTTTTCACAATTCAGTGCTGTTGTGGATAAGAACTTCCATATAAGAAAGTGGCTTTTCATTACAAGCCACCAATGATTAATTCTAAAATTCAAAAGGTTGATTAAAGAATTAGAGGCCACAACCTTTCCAGATTGACAAATCAAATTTAAATATTTATATTTTGTTAAAATACTTATTTAAAAGTAGGGTATTTAGGACATTTAGGTCTTCAACTTTTTAGTTTTGGGTTCCTACTTTAATAGAATATAGATATAGATTATTAAACAATACTTATTTAAAAGTAGGGTATTCAAGTTATTTAGAAGGGTATTGAGTTCTTTCAACTTTTTAGTTTTGGGGTTCCAACTTTTATAATAATATAGATTTAATTCTGAACGTGTTAATTTGCATGAGCAGTTTGTTTAGTTTATTTCACTGGTTTGCAAAATCAGTAATGATGAGACCACCTTTACTTTCTTATTTAGAATATCTATATATGGATTTTCAGTTGCTTTAATGGATTTTTTAGTGAGTTAAATGCAAATGAAGATAGCAGTAGAAGGGTGTATGCATGGAGACTTGGATATGTGTATGCCACCTTATTGCATTTGCAAGAAGTTCAGAATATAAAGATTGATCTGCTTTTATGCTGCGGTGATTTTCAGGTAGATACACTTTTTCCTTGTTAGCTTTTGACAAATTAGTTATTGTTTGATTTTCCCAAACGAGTTATTAATAATAAAAATCGGGCTTTGGCTCATTTTGTTTACAATTACATACACCACCTAATAATGTAATCACTTGGATTTTGTTGTTCTGAATCTTCTATGCTTAATTGTTTCTGAAATTATTAACCATTCATTGGAAAATCAGGCTTTGGCTCATTCCTCTTAACAGATGCTATTCAGTTTAAGTGTGCTCTTCATTATTTTGAAGCGTTCCTCTTTGATACGACTCTTTCGTGTATTTTTTTAAAAATGGTAACAGTACAACTCTTTAGTTTTTACTCTCATGATGTTGGTAGTGATATGGGATTCCATCATTGATGATACTTAATTTCACGGATATACTGAAGATGAACATAACCAAGAATAAAATTTGAGATAGCAGGGAGATTTCTCGTATTAACTGATGAAACAAGTAAATAGATAAATTGTGTTTGGCCTTTGGATGTGTTGATTTGGCTGAAATTTTGCAACAATTTGATGCTACTTGTTTAATATACATAATATACACAAAATATACATGTGTATATTATGTATATTTACGGTATATTGGTCTCGGTATTGATGATTTGACCGTGTATATGGTCTATGTTGTAGTCTATGTTTTAGTCTCCAAGTTTAGGTAATGTTGTGATGTAATTAGTATTGTACACTTACCATAATATTTGTATTACCATACTTGTATAGTTAGTATCCAAGTAGAATAAGGTTTTAGGAGTAGAATAGGAATAAGATTCTCCTATTATGGAAATATGTAAATTGTATATATACTTTCAATTAATGAAAATAATCAAATGATTATTTCTTTTATGGTATCAGAAGTCTAAGTCTTAAAATCCTCTCTAAAAAATTCTCCTAATTTCCGTCCAACTACATCATTTTTCGAGCCCCTCCTCCTCGGAATTCGTGTCAACAGTCTATCCTCTCTTCCTAAATTTTTCTTCCAAATCCCTCAATCACATATTGCTCTATCAATATGTCTACATCCCGGAACACGTTTCATCCTGCCCTTACATTTTCTAACATCAAGAATAACATCCCTCTTGTTCTTGAAATAGAAAAAGTCCAATATGCGACGTGGGCCGAACTGTTCAAAATTCACGCACGATCGCATCAAGTCATCCATCACATAATCCCCGCGTCTCCTGAGGATATGGAGGTGCCAAGACGCGAGGATGATCCTAAGTTGTGGACGACTCTTGATGCCACCGTCCTTCAGTGGATATATTCCACAATTTCGATTGACCTTTTGCAAACGATTATTGAACCTGACGCTACGGCGCAGGCAACTTGGGATAGACTACGTGATATATTTCAAGATAATCAAAATTCTAAAGTTGTTACACTTGAGCAAGATTTCTCCCACGTCAATATGGAAGATATCCCTAACGTTTCTGTTTATTGCAAAAGATTAAAGGAATTGGCGGACCAACTCCGCAACGTTGGTGCGCCAATTTCGAATGATCGTTTGGTCCTCCAAATGGTTTCAGGCCTCTCCGAGGCCTATAATGGTGTTGGCACGCTTCTTCGACAAAGCAATCCTCTTCCGTAATTTTATCAGGCTCATTCTATGCTTACACTCGAAGAAGCGGCATGGCAAAAATGGTGGCTACCGGTGCTAGTCCCGTGGTCATGATGACCGAGTCCATGGTTCATCCTACCGGTTCCAACAACTCGGGCCAAAATTGCAACAACGTGGCGGCAAAAAGGGTGGAAATAAGAAAAATAATAGTAAGAATCGCGGCGGCAACACTGGCGGCAGCCGACACAGTGGTGGTGGCCTTCGCAGTGGTCAGCAGCAGTTTTGGGCCCTACAGTGGGCCCCTATGCAGTGGCAGTGGGCTGCCCAGCAGCAGTCTAGGCCCAACACGACCTGGTCCACTTATAGTCAGTCATCTAGGCCGAGGCAGCAATCAGGGGTACTTGGGCCTCGGCCCCCGCAGGCCCATCACGCAGCGGCACCCACTTCTACTGACATCGAATCCGCAATGCAGACGCTTGGTTTAAATCCCCCGGACCTAAATTGGTATATGGACACCGGTGTCACTACCCACATGACATCCGACTCAGGTACGCTCTCGTCTTATAAAAATTTGAGTAACCCTCGGGCCATAATTGTTGGTAATGGTAATTCTATTCCAATTCGTGGTTATGGTCATAAAACTTTGTCTCCCCCTCATCCACCCCTTATCTTGAAAAACACCGTACATGCCCCCAAATTGATTAAAAACTTAGTGTCTGTCCGTAAATTCATTACTGACAATTTTGTTTCTATTGAATTTGATCCATTTGGTTTCTCTGTGAAGGATATCAAGACGGGGAGTCCTCTCATGAGGTGTGATAGTAGGGGAGATCTTTATCCTATCACACCCAGCTCTGGTCCATCGAGTCAAGCCTTGCCGTCTGTGTTTGCAGCCCTTGCTCCTTCTTGTGGCATGCTCGTCTTGGTCATCCGGGGTCGTCTATTTTGTCGTCATTAGATAAAAATAATTTTATTTCATGTAAGGGTACGCGTAGTACTCCAAATTGTCAGTCTTGTTCTTTAGGAAAAAATGTTAGGTTGCCATTTATAGATTCAAATTCTCATACTTTAATGCCATTTTATATTATTCATAGCAACTTATGGACGTCTCCTGTTCTTAGTTCTTTGGGTCATCGGTACTATGTTCTCTTTTTAGATGATTATTCTAAGTTTTTATGGACTTTTCCGATAGTGAAAAAATGTCAAGTTTTTTCCATCTTCTTAAAATTTAGAGCATTCATTAGAACCCAATTCGAACGGAAAATAAAAAATATTCAATGTGATAATGGCAAAGAATATGACAATGGGGTGTTTCGGGAAATTCTGTGCTAATAATGGGATCAATTTTGATTTTCTTGTCCTCATACATCTTCACAAAATGGGAAAGCAGAACGCAAAATTCGTACCATTAATAACATTATCCGAACTTTATTGATTCATGCTTCTGTACCCCCGTCTTTTTGGCATCATGCTCTACAAATGACTACATATCTCTTTAACATAATTCCTTCCAAAGGTTTGCAATATTCTTCCCCTCTTCAAATTCTATATAATAAAACCTCTTCGTATTCACATCTTAGGGTCTTTGGGTGTTTTTGTTATCCGCTATTTCCGTCTACCACAATTAACAAACTTTAGGCCGGGTCTACTCCATGTGTCTTTTTGGGTTTTCCGTCTAATCATCGTGGTTACATATGCTTTGATTTAACCTCTAATAAAATCATCATTAGTCGCCATGTCATTTTTTATGAATCTCAATTTTCGTTTGCTAAGGTGAGTAATCCCGTGCCTAGTTCGTATAAATTTTTGGATGATGGTATATCTCCGTATATTATTCACTATTTTTCGGACATGTCCCGCACCCAAAATTCTCCAGCGGGCCCACTGCCCGCTAGTCCCACTGGTCCGTCACAAACAGCAGTTCCCAGTATCGTCACTGGGCCAGTTTCAGGGCCAGTCCAGCCCAGTCGGAACCGGTCCGGTCCAGCTCGCATCTGTTTACCGTGTTCGACCAACAGGCATACTACCTGCTGGCCAGTCTATCCCGAGTCCAGAAAATTCCCAAAATCTGCTCAATTCTTTCTCGAGTCATAGACCGGTCACTCGTAGTCAACGGGGTGTTTTTAAACCAAAAAGACATTTTAATTTAAATTCCAATGTTCTTAAATCACCCTTACCCCGTAATCCTATGTCTGCGTTAAATGACCCGAATTGAAAAATTGCTATGACCGTTGAATATAATACTCTTATTTATAATAAGACGTGGGAGTTGGTGCCCCGTCCATCTGGTATTAATATTAGTAGGTCTATTTTTGCTCATAAGGACAATTCAGATGGTTCATTTGCCCGATATAAGGCGCGGCTTGTGGGTGATGGTAAGACTCGACAGGTTGGTGTGGATTGTGGTGAGACATTTAGTCCGGTGGTCAAGCCGGCTACCATTTACACTGTGCTTAGCTTGGCTCTTTCGAAAGCATGACATATTCATCAGTTAGATGTAAAGAATGATTTCTTACATGGTGATCTCAAGAAAACAGTCTATATGCATCAGCATTTGGGATTTAGGGATCCCAAACATCCTCATAATGTCTGTTTGTTGAAGAAGTCCTTATATGGGCTTAAGCAGTCTCCACGGGCCTGGTATAAGAGGTTTGCCGACTATGTTTCGACTATTGGGTTCACTCACAGCAGGTCGGATAATTCCTTGTTCATCTATCATCGTGGTTCGTCCTTGGCCTATATACTGTTATATGTGGATGATATTATTTTGACTGCCTCTTCCGATGCCTTACGCCAGTCTATCATGACAATGCTCAACTCTGAGTTTGCTATGAAAGACTTGGGGCCCTTGAGTTATTTTTTGGGGATTGCTGTCACTCGTCATGCAGGTGGGTTGTTCTTATCCCAACGAAAGTATGCAACTGAGATCATTGAGAGGGCTGAGATGTCATCCTGTAAGTCCACTTCCACTCCAGTTGATACTAAGCCCAAACTTGGGGTTGCGGTCGGCGCACCATACGAGGATCCGACCCGCTATCGCAGTCTTGTAGGGGCACTTTAGTATCTTACATTCACGAGACCAGATATTACGTATGCCGTACATCGGGTGTGTTTGTTTATGCATGATCCCAGAATTGAGCACATGAATGCGTTCAAACGCATCCTTCGGTATATAAGGGTACACTTGACTATGGCTTGCATTTATATCCTTCATCAATATCAACATTTGTCTCGTATACAGATGATGATTGGGGTGGTTTTCCGGAAACTAGACGGTCTACGTCTGGCTATTGTATGTTTCTTGGTAATAACTTGGTCTCATGGTCTGCGAAGCGTCAGTCGACTTTATCCCGTTCCAGTGCAGAGGCCGAGTATCGAGGGGTAGCTAATGTGGTCTCTGAATCATGTTGGTTACGTAATTTGCTGTTAGAGCTTCATTGTCCTATTTAGAAAGCGATCTTGGTTTATTGTGATAATATTAATGCCATCTACATTTCTGGTAATCCGGTTCAGCACCAGCGCACTAAACATATCGAGATGAACATTCACTTTGTTCGCGAAAAGGTTGCTCGTGGTCAAGTTCGCGTCTGCCATGTCCCCTCCAGATATCAAATCGCTATGACTGTGGGGTGTGTTAAATATACACACAATATACATGTGTATATTATGTATATTTACGGTATATTGGTCTTGGTATTGATGATTTGACCGTGTATATGGTCTATGTTGTGGTCTATGTTTTAGTCTCCTAGTTTAGGTAATGTTGTGGTGTAATTAGTATTTTACACTTATCATAATATTTGTATTACCATAATTGTATAGTTAATGTCTAAGTAGAATAAGGTTTTAAGAATAGAATAGGAATATGATTCTCCTATTATGAAAATATGTAAATTGTATATATACTCATTCAATTAATGAAAATAATCAAGGATTATTTCTTTCACATCTAAAACACTTAAATCCTCAACTTCACTAGTACGAATTGAAAATATTTCATTTGTTGAAACAGGCTATTCGGAATGAGAAGGATCTGGAAAGCTTAAATGTGCCACCTAAATACCGGAGCATGAACTCTTTTTGGAAGTATTACTCAGGAGAGAAAGTAGCACCATTTCCAACTATATTTATTAGAGGAAACCATGAAGCATCCAATTGCCTTTGGGAACTGTGAGTTGGTGCCCTTATATGACAACTGCAGTCAGTATTGCATGATTGTTACCCGTGATTGATTATACATTTCTGTACCTCATCTCTTAATCTGGAACTGCTAAAGCATCTTTATCAGTGTTTTCGCTTTTATAACTTTCTTTCACCGGATCTTATTTGTGATGATATATAGTCTTAATAAAAGTTGTTCCAATCTTGAAATTATATCAGATAGCCGTCTTCCGCAATGAAATATTCAAATTTTGTTGTTTTTGTATTACTTGATATTCAAGTTTCTATTCACCGGCAAGTGCTTACAATAGTGACATGAAGTAAGATGTCTTGAAAGAACCGTGAATGAGGTTCTCCTTATTGATATGCAGCTTACTACAACAACCGTTATAGATATGCAGCTTCCTACAACAATAACTATGCTTTAATCCCAAACTAGTTTGGGTTGGCTATACATATCCTCAATACCTATTATTCTTCATTTGGACCAATTTTATGCCAATACTCAATAATTCTATAGCAATAGAGGTTCTCCTTATTGACATACAAATTTCAAATCTAGTTAGAAAGATATTAAGCAAACATTGGAACTAATGTAAGTAAACTAATAGAAGCCTTAACCCAAGTACTCCCTTTGTCCCAACTTATGTGATGCACTTTCCTCTATGGTGTATCCCAAAAAGAATGCTACCTTTCTATTTTTAGAAACAATTTAACTTTAAACTTCCTACATACGCCTTATGAGATGTTTTATACTCACACAAATATCTATGACTTGTTTAGACCACAAGTTTCAAAAGTCTTTCCACATTTTTTAAATTTTGTGACCAGTTAAAGTGCATAACATAAAATGGGACATAGGTAGTAGTTTGTAGCACCTATGGATCTTTTACTTCTATAGCGTTATGTTATTCACTAGGTTCTCTTGAATTCTAAGAAGTTTTAGGTCTATTTGGACAACTTTCCTTCATGTGTTTTAGGTCTATCTTGTCCCGTTTTAACACCTTCAATGACCAACTTTTCACTAGTTTTTTTGGAGGTGTACGTAGAACATAAGCAAATCATCTTAGGCAGCATTTTCTCGAATTATCCTCCATGTATGATATTCCTTCTGTCGGATGCATTGTTTCTAGTGACCTCACGTCCATCTTAACTTCTGCCATTTCTACGACACTCTTAGGAATATGCAGGAATTTGAAAGTCCGGTATTCACTCCCATATAACATTGATACACCAGCTTTATAGAACTTTTTAGCCTTTGATGAGTTGCAACTTAGAAAAAAAATTAAGAATATTAAGGATTTCATTTTCTCACAAGTTATTGTCTAGTTTACTTGTGGGACGAAGTGTTGAAACTTGAGAGCTGGTTTGATATGACCAGTCATGTTGTATTTTTCCAATAGCACAATTCATCAGCTTCTTTTAAAATTTGTCTGTTGGATGCATTCTGGATTGTTCTCTCTTCTTCTTGTAAACTTGAGCAACAACAACAACGTACCCAGTGAAATCCCACAACGTGGAGGGTCTGGTGAGGGTAGAGTGTACGCAGACCTTACCCTACCTTGAAAGATAGAGAGGTTGTTTCCGACAGACCCTCAGCACAAGGAGAGGAAACTTGAGCATGAGAAGGAAACCCTTTTACTGTTCATAGATGTGTTTTTTAATTATAGTAGATAAAGGGTGTGATAGGATGTAATAGTGAATGAGAAATAACATGAAATTTCCTAATACAATAGTTGTTTGTGCTTCCAGGTACTATGGAGGATGGGCAGCACCTCAGATATACTTCCTTGGATTTGCTGGAGTAATCAAGTTTGGCAGCATTCGTATTGGTGGCCTTTCCTTTTTCCAAAAAAAGGTGGAACTCCCACCCCAGGAGCCCCCACACCCCGGTCCGACAGGTCTGTGAAGGAGGTAAATCATGGTGACTCAATTGATTTCAAAGGTTAGACCAGTACCACGCTGCGCACAAGGGACCCTCCTTTATTTCAAGAAGTAACCCCCACACTGCCGCTGACGGGATTCGATCCTTGGCCATTTTCCAAATATCCCCCTTGATAACCAATTGAGCTGCCCAAGCGGACCAAATTGGTGGCCTTTCCTGAATTTATAAATCACACCATTACAATCAGGGTTAGTCCTAGCAAATATTACCTGGATTTGGATATTGGCATTTTTAGTGTTGATGAGTTAGTGAAAGTAACCTTGTAGGTTTTGTCAAAATGCAAGTTGTATTAGTTGACTAATTCACTGTACCTAACTCCTCTAGATTTGTTACTGAATATAAATTTTAAAAATGTGAAATTGGATTTACGTGACTGTTATATGTGACAATTGCGTGATATTGGGCAGGGCACTATGAGAAGCTGCCTAATAGTCAACGGGATATTCGATCGATATATCATGTTCGCGAGTATGATGTCCACAAGCTCTTGCAAATTGAGGAACCAGTTGATATCTTTCTTTCACATGACTAGCCTGTTGGCATCACCGATTGTGGGGACGTCAAAAATCTTTTTTTGACCTCTTAAGGTGGTTCAATCTTTCCGTCGCTGATATACCTTGTTAGATAAAGTCTTATACACAGATATGCTTATCCTACTAGAAAATACCATACAACAATAACAACGCCTCAGTCCCGAACAAGTTGGGGTCGGCTGCATGTATTCCTATTTCTTCATTTAAGAGCATTTGTAGGTCTTTCAAGACCATCTCCTTCCATGTGATTTTAGGTCTACCCGTTTAACACCTTCACTTATCATAGTTTCACACCTATGGGTCGGTGCATCGGTAGGTCGACACAGTTAATGCTCAAACCATCTCTAGCGACCTTCTCACATTTTATCCTCAGTGTGTGCTACTTGCACCTTCCGGTGAATATGGTTATTTCGAATCTTATCTAATCTAATATGAGTATGACCACACATCCATCCTAACATTCACATCTCTACAACACTCATCTTGTGGATGTGTTGCACTTTAGCAGTCCAGTATTCACTACCATATAATATTGGCAGTCTTACAACTGTTTTATGAAACTTACCTTTCACTTTAGTTAGGCACCATATAACATTGGCGGTCTTATAGTTGTTTTATGAAACTTACCTTTCACTTTAGTTGTAACGCCCTGAACCATGACCTAGGCGAAACATGACATTCGGTGCCTAATTGCATGTGACCGAGCGAACCACATGGCTTGCTAATCAACTTGGGCATAAAAACATGTACTAATAATGATTTAAAACATGTAAAACATAATACTGAAAATATGATTGCGGAAATATTTGTATAAAACATAATGTCTAAAAAATAATACTGACATGACATGCTAACTAGTCTAGTCTATAAAACCTTTGAAACATGAGTCTGCAAAACTGTTTAGGAGGACAAGGCCATGACATACCTCTACTATAAAATATAATCATGAAAATGATAGACTGACACCCCGAATGAGATGGGGCTCACCAATAGCTGATACGAGTGAAGTCCTAGCGTGCAGATTCATCGTCCCAAAACTCAGTACCTACACCGTGAAGTGCAAGCCCCGGGCAAAGGGACGTTAGTACATTTGAATTGTACTGTATGTAAAGCAACTGAAAGAATAAGCAGGCACATGATATAATAGAAACATGAAATTGAAACTGAAACATGAACATGGATATAATCTGACATAAGTATGATAACATGCATAAAATCTGTATAACTGTATATCTGTATATCTATTGGGAGAGCATTAGTATAACCGACATGTAATCACCACGCGTGAACGTGGAGTCTGATCTCTGTCCGATCAATTAAGCCATCTTATACCTTGTCGGGGTACGAGACATGATGGATCCAATAATCCCATAACATAAAGGTATCGCCCTTTGGGCGGAGCGATCCTTATCCTACGTTGGCATACGTAGTTTCAGGCTGTCTTGTGTGCAACTCCCAAAACATGAACATGAAAATAGTTGGCCTGTAAGCCCATGAATTTCATAGATATAGCTTGTAAACATGACTCGTGATTATAATTTAGCCTGATAATAAATATATAACATAACTTGTATAAATCATGAAAAGAATGTATAATTTCATGAAACTGAGTAATAGTGATCATAACTTGTATTTAAGAATTCATGGAATTCAAAGCATGCGTTCATGCATTACCCGTATAATCGGACCGCCACAAAATTACAAATTTTCAGTGACTTCATTAAGCTGGAGAGAATGTTACGATAAAAAAAAATGGTCCGTATAATTTTATACGGTCCGTATAATTCACTGTGTTCCGTCAAATTTCAAAGACAAAATTTATGATTCAATTTGACGGTCCGTAAAACTTATACGGTCCGTATAATCTGGGCGTAAAACTGGGTCTACAGAACTAAAATTGGTTTTCAACTTTAACTCCCCATCTTGATTTTCTACACTCCTTAATCATGATCAAGGCTTAGTTTGAAGGTACGAGGTGTTACATTAGTAGGCATCCTTCTATCACATAACACCCTGGTAGCATTTCATTTCAACCATTCGATTTTAATCCTATGAGTACCATCTTCATCTATCATTTCATTCTTTTGTAACAACGAGTCTGAATATTTAAATTGCTTGCATTTTGGCACGACTTTTCCATCTAGTTTCTCCTCAACTTCTCTCTTCTTATGCTGACTAAATGTATTCACTCTTACTTCTACTTATCCTAAAACCCCTACTATTTTAAGTGCTTCTCCATAGTTCAAGCTTTTTGTTGAGAACCTCGCTAGTTTCATCAAATAACGCAATATCATTTGAAAATAACATACACCATGAGACCTCATCTTGTATTGCGTTGGTTAGCTCGTCCATAACTAGGGTAAACAAGTAAGAACTCAATGTCGATCCTAGGTGTAAATCCGCTGTTATAGGAAACTCCTCTGTATTACCTACTACTATTTTTACGCTAGTGACGGCTCCTTTATATATGTCCTTTATGGCATTTATATACTTCCTCTGTCCCAATTTATGTGATACTTTTCGCTTCCTGAGATTCAAACTACATGAACTTTGACCAACATTTAAAGATGTATTTTTTCACCAAATTGATATGTGAAAAGTTGCAACTTATAGTACCTCTCATGTTGTTTTCAAATATATAAATTTTAATCTTAAAATAATTTGTTAATCTAATCCAATTTAGCTTTAAAGTTAAGTCAAATTGACTCTCAAAAAGCGAAAAATATCACATAAATTGGGACGGAGGGAGTATTTAATATGAATTCCTTTCTTCTCGATCACCCACCAAAGGACCTTGTGTGGTACTCTATATGTTTTCTCTAGATCAATAAACACCATGTGTAGATCTTTCTTCTTTACGCGATAGATTTCTGTCGATCTTCTTAGCAAAAATATAGCCTCCATCGTGGATCTACCAGGCTTAAAACTGGTTCTCTTTCACTCTTGTTGTGTTCTAAGTCTATGCTCTATCTAGTTCCATTGTATGACTCATGAGTTTATTACCACGATAGTTCACACAATTTTGACTATCTCCTTTTTCTTATAAATCGGAATCAAGGTACTATGTCTCCATTCATGGAGCATCCTACCACTTCTTAGTATACATTGAATAGCTTGGTGAGCCATTCTACTTCGGCATCTCCAAGACACTCCTAAACCTCTATAGGGATACTATCCGGACCACAAGATTTTCTAATCCGCATATTTTTCATGGCATCATTTACCTCTGTCGGCATGATTCTACGAGTGTAGCTAAAGTTTCTATCATTCACCAATGTGTGGAGGTCTGAAATGTCTTTTCTTGGTTCGAGTTGAACAATTGATCAAAGTAGTCTCTCCTTGATCTCGTTATCTCCTGTCAACACTTGTTGAGAATCATCCTTAATACACTTCACTTGGTTTAAATCCTTGCCCTTCTTGTAAGGAGGGGGTGAGGACGTGGATCATCTTCCACTACATTGCATAACAACTATGAGGTTATGGTGGGATATGCTTAAGTGGTTTGACACTTCATGGGTAATGCCAAAAAATGTGAGATTTGATATTCAGTTGGAAGAATGGGGGAAGAAGGAGAAGACGAAGGGCTTGGAACGTGATTCCACTTGCTTTAATGTGGGTAGTTTGGAGAGAGAAATAGGAGAGCTTTGAAGGTGTAGAGTCGAGTTTCTCTCCATTAAGGAGTAGTCTCTGCTCCCTTATTTTTTTTGGGTGTAAATAGAAAGTCCCTTGTTGTATAGATGATTGGACGGAGTTTGTAGAGAATCATATTTTGTAGATTTTTCTTTTGGTATATTCCTTGTATAAAGTCAATTTTACCATGGTTATGAATGAAATATATTTACTTGATCAAAAAAAAAAATCCTTGCCCCTTTTCTCTCTTAGTCGTGCTAGCTTAAACAATTATTTCTCCTCTTCTCGTGTCCCTAGATTTTGATACGGGCTATCTAGAGCTTCCCCTCGGGCTTTACTAATAGCGTTCTTAGCTTCCCTCTTCACTCTCTAGTATTCTTCAAAAGCTACTCTGTCTTCTGCTTTTGGCAACTTCTTGTAACACTCATTTAGCTTAAATAAATCTTTGTACCTCCTCATTCCACTACCGTTGATGTCCTAGCCCCTTGACACACCTAACACTTCAGTTTTGCTACTTTTTAATGCAACCTGTCACTTCTTTCCATAGGATGTCTACGTCTGCCCCTATCTCTCTCTCACTCACACAGATACGCACAAAATACAAAGCCAGAGCAGAATATAATTTGTTGCTGTCTTCCATAAATGAATTGTTTGAGTAGTGATATATTATCCATTCACTTATTCTCCGATTGGCAGTTCTCCAAGAGGTTCTTTGTCCTTGATGAACACTGTATTTGTAGTTGCACACCTACACATGTTTGACGGGGAAATTCCGTTTAATGGCCTTAGTGCACAAAATCATCCTCAATATGCCCCAATAACGGACATAATTCAGGATATACAGGTTTTTCTTTTTCCATTTGGTTGGTTAATAGACGAGCAAATTCAAAAGGTTCATGCAATAAATATTGTTGAATGTCAGAAATAGAACTAGAATGAATCCTGTTCCCACCAAAACAAAGAAAAAGAAGATTAAACAATATTAGAAGCATTACTAGCTACATGTTTCATTCAAAGTACTGCATGACATGCCTTTTTTCTTTTTAATAAAGTTTAATTTAGAACCAAGTTTTCAGAAATTTACGTAATGAAAACTGTTGGTTCTGTTTGAACCAATCCGAATGTATATGTGAAAGATTAATCATTAATAGCTGCCTTGAAGCATTTCTTTCTTTCGTTATTTTGCTGCCTCGTTCTATTTTGGCTTCCCTGAGAATAACTAAACTAAACACTTTGGTGGGAAAATGATTATTCTGGTCTCTGCTAGAACCTAACTCCTTTGACATGGCTTAATCTCAAGTTAGGAGGATAAAAATCTTCCATCCTTGTCTAATTCGTTCCTTCTTTACATACTTTGAAGGAACTCTTCTTAAGTAAAGCTTGGGCTGTTGACTGCATCTCTAAAGAAAATGATTTTTGACTCTGCTTATAGCTTTATATGTGATTGTGGTGCATTTTGCTTGACCTTGATGCTCCGAATTCCAAAAAGATTTCATGTGCAGAAGCTATCCTCTATGGAATGTCCAGAAGCTATTCCAAAAAGATTACACCCCTTGCGGTGCGGCCCTAGACCCTGCTAACGCGGGATGCTTTGTGCACCGGGCTGCCCTTTAAGCTATCCTCTATGGAATGAAGAGACTTGCTTTTCTTCTTGAAAGAAATAATCCCCTTGATTATTTTTATTAATTGAAAGTTATTTATACAAGTTACAAAATAGGAGAATTCTATTCCTATTCTACTCCTAAAACCTTATTCTACCATAATTCTAACTATACAATTATGGTAAGTGTATAATCTTAATTTAGGTAACATTTACACTACAATATACTACAAATATACTTTCCTAATATACATTTGTTACACTGCCCGTGATGGGCTACAGGCCACTGCCGTTGGGCCTCTGCATTCGGTACTCGTGGTATACACTATGTATATCAAGTGTATATCACGGGTATATTACCTTGTTTAACACACCCCCACAGTCATAGCGGGCGGTCTTCGAACGCTGAGACTGTCCCTAAAATCTTCAAAAAGGACCGCGGATAGACCCTTTGTAAATATGTTTGCAACTTGATATCGGGACGGGACATAGCATACGCGAACGTGACCTCGAGCAACCTTTTCACGGACAAAGTGAATGTCCATTTCGATATGCTTAGTGCGTTGGTGCTGAACCGGGTTACCTGAAAGGTAGACGACACTAATGTTATCGCAATATACCAAGGTTGCCTTCTGAATGGGACAATGAAGCTCCAAAAGCAAATTACGTAACCAACATGATTCTGAGACCACATTAGCTACCCCTCGATATTCGGCATCTGCACTTGAGCGGGATAGAGTTGCCTGACGCTTCGCAGAACCAGAGACCAAGTTGTTGCCAAGGAACATACAAAGAGCGACGTCGACCGTCTGGTGTCTGGACAACCACCCCAATCAGCATCTGGTGTATGATACAAGTGTGGATGGAGAGGAAGGATATAAATGCAAACCATAGTCGGTGTACCCTGAATATACCTAATGATGCGTTTGATTGCATTCATGTGCTCAATTCGGGGATCATGCATGAATAAACACACATGCTGGACGGCATACGTAATATCTGGTCTTGTAAAAGTAAGTTACTAAAGGGCCCCTGCAAGACTGCGATAACGGGTCGGGTCCTCGTATGGTGCGCCAGCCGCGACACTAAGCTCGGGCTTTGTATCAACTGGAGTGGAAGTGGACTTACAGGATGACATCCCCGCCCTCTCTATGATCTCAGCCGCATACTTTCTTTGAGACAAAAACAAACCATCTGAATGACGCTTGACGATAATCCCCAAAAAGTAACTCAAGGGCCCTAAGTCTTTCATAGCAAACTCAGAGCTGAGCATGGTCATAATAGACTGGCGTAAGGCATCGGAAGAGGCAGTCAAAATGATATCATCCACATACAACAGAATGTAGGCTAAGCACGAACTACGACGGTAGATGAACAAGGAATTATCTGACCTGCTGTGAGTGAACCCAATAGTCGAAACATAGTCAACAAACCTCGTATACCAGGCCCGTGGAGAGTGCTTAAGCCCATATAAGGACTTTTTCAATAAACAAATATGATGAGGATGGTTGGGATCCCTGAATCCCAACGGCTGATGCATATAGACTGTTTCTTTGAGATCACCATGTAGGAAAGCATTCTTGACATCCAACTGATAAATAGGCCATGCCTTTGAAAGAGCCAAGCTAAGCATAGTGCGAATGGTAGCCGGCTTGACCACCGGACTAAACGTCTCCCCACAATCTATACCAACCTGCTGAGTCTTACCATCATCCACAAGTCGCGCCTTATGTCGAGCAAATGACCCATCTGAATTCTCCTTATGAGCAAAAATCCACATAGACCTGATAACATTAATACCAGATGGACGGGGCACCAACTCCCACGTCTTATTATCAATAAGAGCATTATATTCATCAGTCATATCAATTTTCCAATTCGAGTCGTTTAAGGCAGACACATGATTACAGGGCAAGGGGGATTTAGAGACATTAGAATGTAAATTAAAATGTATTTTAGGTGTAAAAATACCCCGCTGACTATGAGTGACCGGTCTATGACTTAAGGAAGAATTGAGTGAATTTTGGGAATTTACTGGGCTTGGGACGGACTGTCCAGCAGGCAGTGGGCCTGCTGGCCCAAATCGGCAATCGGAGCGAAAGAATCGGACCAGTTCCGAGGAATTGGGCTGGGGCCCAATCGCTGGGGACCGATCCAAGAATCGGAAATTGTGACGGGACAGTGGGGCCAGCGGGCAGTGGGCCCACTGGAGGATTTTTGGGTGTGGGAGATGTCCGAAACCGGTGAGTAATATACGGGGATATACCATCATCCAAAAAATTATACGAACTAGGCTCGGGAGTATGAACTTTAGTAAATGGAAATTGGGTTTCATCAAAAATTACATGGCGATTAATTATGATTTTCTTGGAGGATAAATAAAAGTATTTGTAACCACGATGATTAGACGGATAACCCAAAAACACACACGGAGTAGACTAGGCCTGAAGTTTGTTAATTGTGATGGATGAAAATAACAGATAACATAAGCACCCAAAAACCCAAAGATGAGAATAAGACGGATTTTTATTATATAAAATTTGGAGGGGGGAAGAATATGTCAGACCTTGGAATGAATTATGTTAAGGAGATATGTCGTCATTTGAAGAGCATGATGCCAAAAATATGGGGGTACGGAAGCATGAAGTAAGAGAGTGCGGACAATGTTATTTATGGAATGAATTTTGCATTCGGCTTTCCCATTTTGTGAAGGTGTATGAGGGCATGAAAAATGAAAATTGATCCCATTATTAGTACAAAACTCCCGAAACACCCTATTGTCATACTCTTTCCCATTATCACACTGAATATTTTTTATTTCTCTTTCGAATTGTGTTCTAATGAATGCTCTAAATTTTATGAAGACGGAAAACACTTGAGATTTATTGGCAATTGGAAACGTCCACAAAAATTTAGAATATTCATCCAAAAAAAGAACATAATATCGATGACTCAACGAACTTAGAACAGGAGGCGTCCATAGGTCGCTATAAATAATATCAAATGACATTGAAGTATGAGAATTTGAGTCCATAAATGACAACTTAACAATTTTTCCTAACGAACAAGATTGACAAATTTGAGTACGACTCGTACCCTTACTAGAAATAAAACTATTTTAATCTAAAACTGATAAAATAGAGGATCCCGGATGACCAAGGAGAGTATGCCACAAGGAAGGATACATGGCTGCAAAAGCTGATGGCAAGGCTTGACTCGATGGACTGAAACCGGGTGTGATAGGATAAAGATCTCCCCTACTATCACACCTCATGAGAGGACTCCCCGTCTTGAAATTCTTCACAGAGAAACCAAAATGATCAAATTCAACAGAAACTGAATTGTCAGTGGTGAACTTGCGGACATACACTAAGTTTTTAATCAATTTGAGGGCATGTAAAATATTTTTCAAGATAAGGGGTGGATTGGGGGGAGACAACGTTTTATGACCATAACCCTGAATTAGAACAGAGTTACCATTTACTACAATTATACCACGAGGGTTGCTCAAATTGAAATAAGACGAGAGAGTACCTTGATCGGAGGTCGTGTGTGTCATTGCGCCGGTGTCCATGTACCAATTTGGATCCGGTTGCGTCAACCCAAGTGTGTGCATTGCGGCCTCAATGTCGGTGTGAGTGGGCCCACTGCGTGGTGAGCTTGCGGAGGCCGGGGCCTAAGAATCCCAGAACTGGGTTGTGGGCCGTAACTGCTAGAATTACTAGGCCAGTGGGCAGTGGGCCGTGACTGCTGACTGTTGAGCCTGAAAGACTAGCCAGCCCACTGGCTGTCGGGAGCTGCTGGTAAATAGGGGTTGCTGGCCCATGGCCCATTGCCCCAAACCCATTGCCATGGGCCCCACTGGTGGGACCAGTAGGGTTGAGGGCCATTGTTCACTGGATGGGGCCCACTGCCGGCCTGCTGACCACTGGAACCGCCGCGTTTGCCCCTGCGGTTTTTGTTATTATTCTTACGATTATTTTTGCCGCCACCATGAGTATGGTTTTGGCCTGAATTATCAACAAAACCCATAGAATTTGTGGAGGATGTCATTAGGACGACGGGGCTTGCTCCGATAGCCGCCTTTTTAGCCAAACTGACTTTTTCCAAAGTAAGCGTAGAGCGGGCTTGATAAAAAGCGGGAAGTGGGTTGCTTTGACGAAGGAGAGTCCCAACGCCATTATAGGCCTCAGAAAGACCGTCAACCAGTTGTAGAACCAGACGATTATTTGTCACGGGTGCGCTAACGTTACGGAGTTGGTCTGCCAACTCCTTGAGTTCCTTGCAATATGCAGATACGTTTGGAAATTCTTCCATGCGAACTAGAGAGAATTCCTGCTCGAGTGTGACAACACGTGAATGTTGGTTATTTTGGATTATGTCACACAATCTATTCCAGGTTGCCATAGCCGTGGTATCCGGCTCAATAATCGTCTGTAAGAGGTCAACCGAAATAGTGGAATAGATCCACTGGAGAACGGTAGCATCAAGAGTAATCCATAACTGAGGATCCTCCGCGGGAATAGGTGTAATGGGAGGAATTATGTGATGGATAACTTGATGGGAGATAGCGTGAATTTTAAACAATTCTGCCCACGTCGCATATTGGACGTTTTCCATCTCAAGTACAATAGGGATACTGTTCTTGACGTTATAAACCATGAGGGCAGGATTAAAATTGTTCTTAGACATATTGAAAGAACAAAGAAGGAGGGGAAATTTGGAATAGTAAGAGAGATTTGGAGAGCGGAAGACGAATTTTGGAAGAGAAACCCGAGGGGGGGTTTCGGCCGAGGAGTACAAAATTTTGGGAGAGAAATTTTTTTGTTAGACCTAGTCTCTTGATACCATGAAAGAAATAATCCCATTAATTATTTTCATTAATTGAAAGGTATTTATTCAAGTTGCAAAATAGAAGAATCTTATTCCTATTCTACTCCTAAAACCTTATTCTACCATAATTCTAACTATACAATTATGGTAAGTGTATAATCCTAATTTAGGTAACTTTTACACTACAATATACTACAAATATACTTTCCTAATATACATTTGTCGTGATTTTTTTCTTCTTAGATCGAATTAGAATGAAATAGATTCATTCAGTAACTTTTACAACAATCGGAATTTGACCTCCTGTGCCTGTGAATTAAAGAATGGAGGAGCGTTCAACCACTCTCTTGACAGGCCACTGCCGTTGGGCCTCTACAGGCCACTGCCGTTGGGCCTCAGCCACTGCCGAGATGGGCTTCTGCATTCGGTACCCATGATATACACTATGTATATCACATATATATTACCTTGTTTAACACTTCTCGTACAGAGAAGTCTGTTTGTTTTAGGACATAGTTGATTTTTACGAATATCTGAAAGCACTCTCTTATAATAATATAATAAAACAGATTTCTTTTATTTAATTTATAGACATCATCATTGAGTACCCTCACATTACAAATGGTTCATGACACAGAGGCACACTCAATTTTCTTGAAAATCCTATATCTAAGACCCAAGTTCATCAATCTCGCTTAACTGGTGTAAAGAGTTTTTAACAGGAACTGAAGGTCAAATTAGCATAGGTATAGAAGATTGCACTTGCCCAACCTGATTTTCCTGCTGAGAGTGTTTTTCTTTTTAAACTGGTAAACGATTTTCCTGCTGAGAGTGTACCCCTTGTTGATATGTGACCACCACTACAGAGTTGTTCTCCCGAATCTCCTTATTGGCATTTGCCTGCTTCTCCTGATCTATCTTATTAGAGCTAGGCCTGACCACCCATTTTATTTTCTTTCTTTCCATGTTAGCTCTCAGCTTCTTCTGAATCTCAATTTTTAATAGCAGGAGGATTCAGTTGTACAAGATAAGTGGTTGTTTGATGCATTTTATCATGTGCAAGTATTTCAGCTCCCTATTGAAGTCTTGCGTAGTAGGTGCTTTTATGTCTCCAGGTTAAGTTAGTCGTTTTTTCATGACATGCCTTTCTTGAGGTGTTCAGCAAGATTAAGCACTACTATTTCACTGCTTTCTTTTCCGGATATTGTAAACCCCTCCCCAAAACATCCTTCCCCAAGTCAGGAATGGCTACAACCGAGTACCACTTTGCTCTCTTAGTCGCTCCAACAGCCAACATCTTTGGTTGGTTGGAGTAGAGGCCTTTACTACTGGAGCGATCTCATTGTCTCACTTGTTTTCTTCCCTTTCACATTTAATTGGACAACTCCTTGGTCTAATATTTGTCATCCTTTGACTTCCTGTTAATTTAGTTCTCTTCAGTAAGAATATGTTAACATATCTGTTATGTTTACAGAAATTGTATTTATGATTTTTGTAGTTAGTATCTTTGAATCCATAAGTAGCACACAAGTGTTTGTACATTTCTTTAATTTCTTTGCGCTTGTGTCATATTTGTCTTCTGAAGTATAGAATTAGGAGCCGTTTGGACATGATTTGAAATCATGAGATGAAATCATGATGATTTGAAGTTTAAGTTTTGTTTGGACATACAATTTGGATTTCTTAAGTTGTATTCTTTCTTAGACATAAAAACCCCACAAGTTGTGAAAACCATCCAAACTTTCCCAATTCTTATACAATCTTACCAAATGTGCAAGTCATAGTTCATAACAAAATTAATACACTACTAGAAGACCTTTCTAAAAAATACAACATCAATTGATCAAACTTTAGTTCAATAAAATGGAAAATTGAACATAAGTTGTAGTGTAACTACTCTTTAATATAATCTTCCACATGGTTGATAAGAGTAAATTTGTTATAAATATACTACCAAAGATCTTTTAATATTTGATACAAATGGTTGGTAAAAATGATTGGTAAATATATCTACCAAGATCTATTTTTACAAAATATTAACTTATTAGTCAACATTTACATTTAAAAGATTTGAAATCATGATTTGGAATTCCAAACATGCCTTTTTAGATGATTTGTAATGAAATCGCATGTCCAAACGCTACTTATATTCATTTCATTTTTTCGGTTCCTTAATGCTCAGATACAGGAAGGAACTCTGGGAAGCAAACCTGCTGCAGAATTACTGGGGAAGTTGAGGACTTCTTATTGGTTTTCTGCACATCTGCATTGCAAATTTTCTGCTTTAGTTCAGCATGAGAAGGATGGTCCTTCTACAAAGTTTCTTGCACTTTATAAGTGCCTCCCCGGTAGAAAGTTTTTGCAGGTATATCTCTGCATCCTGTTGTTTTCTAAGTCTAGACCTTTTTATAGTTCGCATATAAAGTAAGGCTGAATACATACACAAACACTTAAACTTGTCAGAATTTTTCATTTAGACACCCGAACTAAGCCTATAAGTTATTGAACACTAAATGTAATATCAAAGTGTGCCTATCACACACTCGTTGGTGACTTGGCAAGTTGTGTGTTTATCACCCGAACTTGAGAGCGTGATTGCCGGGAAAAATAGATTTTTGCCTGAAAATTGTCTTCCGTCCATTTGTTCCAACTTTTCTTCTTGTACGTTTCATCAGCAGAAGAAATACACAACAAATGATTTTTGTAATTTTTTTTTGTTTTCTACTGCTAATAAGTAGAGATTGGTTCTAGAACAATACTACATGCTTTTAAATCTTCTTTTTTCATCAGATTCAAGTGAAATCGCATCTTCCATACTGCTGGCCATCAGACCCTTCCTCTTATACTATTCCTCTCCTCCTTTTACCCCAAAATCCTTCCCTCGAAGTCTTTGATAACAGATCTATATAACCCCACAACTCTGGAATCTATTGGACTTCGCTGGAAAATAGTGTCCGGCAAGATCTAAAAGTATGTTTTTCCCCGATATCATTCTGTCAGATCTAGGAACACCTTCGTGACCCAAGTATGATTTTCTTTTCTTCTTCTTTGCCGGAACTTTTATTGAGGCTCCAAATCTGAATTATTTCAGCTTCTCCGGTTGTCGGGAAAATAGCCTCATAGGAGAGGAGATTTACAGAAGTCTTTCAGGTCAATTAAGTTTTTTTTTAAAAACTTTTTGTTATCTTTGCTGAGGTGGAGAAGTGGACGAATAGGGAATTGTATAAGATGGTGAGGAAGGAGGCAAAGCTAGCGGTTACGGCGGCGAAAATGACGACTTTTGAACGCATGTATGTGGAATTAGAAAAAATGCGGGTATAAGAAGACTAGCCAAGGCGAGGGAAAGGAGGGCATGTGAATTTGATCAAGTGAGGCGCATCAAGTACGAGGACAACAAAGTATTGGTGGAGGACGCTCATATTAGGTGGAGGTGGTAGTCTTACTTCCATAAACTCTTGAACGAAAAAGGAGGTAGAGACATTGTGTTGGGAGATCTGGAGCAATGTGGTAGGTACCGAGATTTTGGATATTGTAGAAGCATTAAGGTTGAGGAGGTTAAGGGTGTTGTTTGTAGGATGCGCAGGGGACGATCAACCGGACCTGATGAGATTTCAGTTGAATTTTTGAAGAGCGCAGGCATGACAGGTTTGGAGTGGCTGACTGAGTTATTTAACATCATTTTTAAGACGGCGAGAATGCTCGAAGAATGGAGGTGGAGTACAATGATTCCTTTGTACAAGAACAAAGGTGATATCCAGAGTTGCAACAACTATAGGGGTGTGAAGCTGCTAAGCCACACTATGAAAGTTTGAGAAAGGGTCGTGGAAATGAGGGTAAGAAGAGACGTGTCTCTTTTTGAGAATCAGTTTGGATTCATGCCGGGGTGTTCGACTACAGAGCTATTCATCTTATTGTAGGAGGGAACTCAGAGCACTTCACAATGACGTTATGGCTGCATCAGGGATTAACTCTTAGTCCTTTTTTATTTGCCTTGGTGATGGATGGACTGACGCGAAAAATCCAATGGGAGGTGCCATGGTGTATGTTATTCGCAGATGACATAGTCCTAATTGATGAGACTCGCAGCGGAGTGAACGCTAAGCTGAAGGTTTGGAGACAGACTCTGGAGTCTAAAGGGTTCAGGCTGAGTAGGAATAAGACAGATACTTAGAGTGCAAGTTTAGTAACGGGAGCGACCTTGAGACAATCGTGGAGGTGAGGCTTGGTACTCAGGTCATTCCGAAGAAAGGAAGCTTCAAGTACCTCGGGTCTATTATCCAAGGGAATGGAGAGATTGATGACGATGTCACACATCGTATTGTGGTAGGATGGATAAAATAGAGGCTCGCATCTGGAGTCTTGTGCGATAAAAAGGTGTCACCAAAACTTAAAGGCAAGTTCTATAGGGTGATAGTTAGACCGACTATGTTGTATGGGGCAAAGTGCTGGCCGGTCAAGACTTCACACACCCAAAATATAGAAGTTGCGGAGATGAGGATGCTGATATGGATGTGTGGGCATACAAGGAGGGATATAATTAGAAATGATAATATCCGGGATAGAGTGGGAGTGGCGTCGGTGGAGGATAAGATGAGGAAAGCGAGGTTGAGATGGTTCGGGCACATGCAGAGGAGAGACAAATGCCCTAGTGTAGAGGTAAGAGCGGTTGTCTATGGACGGGTTCAGGAGGGGTAGAGGTAGGCCGAAGAAGTATTGAGGAGAGGTGATTAGACGGAATATGGCGTAGGTGCAACTTACTGAGGACATGACCTTATATAGTGGGTTACGATGGACATGGATTAGGGTAGAAGGGTAGTAGGTAGTCAAGCATAGTCCTACTTACGCTTACAAACTGGTAGTTGTAGTGTTATTATTGTAGGCTCGCTTAGCCTAGCATACTAGTAAGCGTAATATTGTTTTATAGTCCTCTATCATTTGATTTCTGCTACTATGTGTTCTCTAGTGTACTTTGTTTATCTTATTTAATGCAATTGTTTTTTTTTAGAATGCGCTATCATGGCTTATTCGCTTTTGATACCAACATTTTCAAACTGCTTTAAATTTCTTTTCCGGGTTTGACCGTTTCTCTTACTTTGCTTGTGCTTGTGTTTTGTCTTGAGCCGAGGGTCTCTCAGAAATAGCTGCTCTACCTACCAAGGTAGATGTAAGGTCTGCGTATACTCTAGCCTCCTAGACCCCACATTATGGGATTTTCATTGGGTATGTTGTTGTTACTTGCCAAGTCGCTATAAGTTATTTTCACGTACTTTAAGTTTTACATTGTGAAATAAGTGTTCAATAGACACAATTTGGCTTGAGTTAAAAGTGTTCAATAGGTATAACTCTTAAGTTCAAGTGTTCAAATGAAATAAATCGGAAAAGTTTAAGGCGTCGCGTATGTATTCAGCCTAAAATTAATGTTTTGATTTGTGTGACTCACTGAGCTTTATAGGTTATTGAAATTGAGTCCGGACCAGGACCTCATGCACTTCAACTTGATGAAGAATGGTTGGATATCACAAGAAAGTATAATGATGTCATGCCCTTGATAATCAGGAGTGCGAACTATAAGTACGTACATTTCATAGTTTTGTTCTTTTATCATGTTTCAGGGAAATCAGCTCGTAACCCCCTCCATTTTGATTGTAGTAATGTACATCTTGACATAGAACAATGTCGCCAGTTTGTAAGAAATAAGCTGCGGACAAGAGGATCCAAGCCGTTTGAATTTGTTCAGACTGCACCATGCTACAATACTTCTCAACCTGTTGCCAATGGTGTCTTCCATACTCTCACTCGGAAACGGAGCATGTGGATCACTTGCGGATAATACTACAAATGCTCCAGGACCATAAGTTGTATGCAAGCTATCCAAATATGAGTTTTGGCTGAAGTCAGTGGTTTTTCTTGGTCATATAGTGTCAGCCGATGGTATAAGAGTTGACACTCAGAAGATTGAAGCGGTGAAGAATTGGCCAAAGCCTACGACTCCAATAGAGGTTCGCAGCTTTTTGGGCTTAGCCAGCTATTATAGAAGGTTTGTAGAAGGATTTTCTACCATATCAGCACCACTAACGAAGTTAACACAAAAGGCTATAAAATTCCAGTGGTCTGATGCTTGTGAGCGGAATTTCCAAGAGTTAAAAGATATATTAACATCGGCACCAGTCCTTACTCTCCCAGAGGGTCCAGAAGGTTATGTTGTGTATTGTGATGCCTTGGGAGCAGGTTTAGGATGTGTTCTAATGAAACATGGTAAAGTGATTGCATATGCTTCAAGGCAATTGAGGAAACATGAAAATAACTATCTGACACATGATTTGGAGTTGGCCGCAGTAGTCTATGCACTGAAGATTTGGCGACACTATTTATATGGTGTTCATGTAGACATTTTTACGGATCATAAGAGTCTGCAATATATATTCAGACAAAAAGAGTTGAATCTGAGACAAAGAAGATGGCTTGAATTATTGAAGGATTATGATGTGGACATCTTATATCACCCTGGCAAAGCTAATGTTGTAGCGGATGCGCTCAGCCGTAAGTCAATAGTCAGTTCGATGCCAGTGCAAGTCAAACAGGAGGAATTGGTAAGAGAGTTTCATCAATTAGCTAGTTTGGGAGTCCGATTAGTGGATTCGGAGGATGGTGGGTTTGTGGTCCAGGATGTGTCAAAATCATCCCTTATATCATAAATTAAGGAATGTAAATGGGAAGACCCTAGTTTGAAGAAGATAAGAGAGAGTATTCAACAGAAGAAGACCACGACCTTTGAGATTTACGAACAGGGAACTCTCAAGCACCAAGGTCGTCTATATGTTCCAAATATGGCAGGATTGTGGGATATAATTATGATGGAGTTTCATTGTTCATAGTACATTATTCATCCAGGATCAACTAAAATGTATCATGATCTCAAGAGTATTTATTGGTGGAATGATATGAAGAAGCGCATGGCAGAGTTTGTAACTTAGTGCCCCAATTATCAGCAGGTAAAATAGAACACCAAAAGCCTGGTAGCTTGACTCAAAACATCGAGATTCTGATATGGAAATGGGAAATGATTAATATGTACTGCATTATGGGTTTCCTCATTCCTATCGGAAATTTGATTCTTTTGGGTATTTGTTGACAGACTGACCAAATCAGCTCATTTCTTTCCTGTGAAAACTACCTACACTGCCGAAGATTATGCGAAGTTATATATTAAGAAGATTGTTTGACTTCATGGTGTGTCTATCTCTATTATATCTGACCAAGGTGCTCAGTTTACAGCTAACTTCTGGAATCATTGCAGAAAGGGTTAGGCACCCGAGTTACTTTGAGTACGACTTTCCATCCTTAGACAGACGGTCAAGCTGAGCGAATGATTCAGACGCTCGAGGATATATTACAAGCTTGTGTGTTGGACTTTAAGGGAAGTTGGGATGTTCACTTACCCTTTATTGAATTCGCGTACAATACCAGTTATTACGCCAGTATAAAGATGGCTCCATATGAGGCCTTGTACGGATGAAAATGTAGATCTCCTATTGGATGGTTCGAGGTAGGCGAATCAGAGTTATTTGGACCTAACTTGGTACACCAAGCCATAGAAAAGGTAAAGCTTATCAAAGAACGGTTGTTAACAGCTCAGAGTCGTCAGAAGTCATACGCAGATGTGTGACGGCGAGACTTAGAGTTTCAGGTAGACGACTGCGTATTTTTGAAGATTTCATCGATGAAGGGTGTAATGCGATTCGGGAAGAAAGGAAAGCTTAGTCCAAGGTATATTGGGCCATATCGCATAATTCGATGAATTGACCAGGTAGCGTATGAATTGGACTTACATTCAGAGTTGGAGTGTGTTCATCCAGTCTTCCATATTTCCATGTTGAGAACATGTGTTGGAGATCCTTCTCGGATTGTACCAATTGAGGATGTACAGATTAAAGAGGATCTATCATATGAAGAAATTCCTGTTGCTATCCTAGATCGACAAGTCCGCAAGCTGAGGACTAAGGAAGTAGCTTCTGTAAAAGTACTGTGGCGAAATAGGAACGTGGAAGAGATGACATAGGAAGCAGAAGAGGAAATGACGTGCAAATATCCACACCTATTCCAGACTAATGTTGAGATTTCAAGAGAAACCTATGGTAAATTCAAATTCCTATCATTATGGTTAACGATTGTGTATTCGGGTTACGGGGATTAGATATGCTACCCCAACATTTGAGGACGAATGTTTCTAATGGGGGAAAGATGTAACATCCCGTACTTTTGGGTTACGGTTTAAATCGCTAAGCATATATAAAATCACTAGGCCTGTGTAAATAGACCCGAGCGTTGGAAATTTTTGTTATATTTACATATGCTAATAAGAGATTAGTAATTGCCAAATGAAACCCCGAAATAATTTTGGACATAACAAGTATGACGACGGAAGCCAGAAATAAATTTGGTATGTGCATAAAGAGGTTATGGGCTAGTGTCATATCACAAATTATGACATTGAATATATGAAGGTCCTATAAGTTATCTAGATTTAAGTGAATTGGGATCACAAGTTTAATTACGTGTGTGAGTGATATATTACACGGAAGCAAGTCACTTGATTAAATGAAGTAGGGTGCATGTACTATGCATGTGTCGACAACCTAGCTATCCCACCGCTAAAACTAGATTGGTGGGGAGCATAATGATGGGGAATTAATGGGTTTGCACGATTAGGGGGAGTAAACTGTTCAGCATTTCAAATTCCAATTCCATTTAGTTAACAGTTCATTTTGGTTAGTGTATATCTCATCCATAGTATTTAGGAGGATGAATCATTTTGCTGGCCAAATGAATTCTTATCCTTAGCTAAATGCTCATCTGGTCACGACAAGTTAGAGCAAAAACAATTAGAGGGAACTTGTTTACTCTCGTCCAGCAACAATAAATGGAAGTTTGCATTTTAAGTGCAATTTCGAATTATTAAGTTTGGAATCGGGGTATGTTAAGACAAATTATTTCTTTTTTTGGCATGTCCCATGTAACGAAATAAAATTGTGATATTGCTCCATAATTTATTCTACTCCTAGTAGTTAAGAATATTCATGTTATTGATTCTTATGCTAAAAGTATGTCTAAATATAGTTCAAAGTCCTTATTGAGGCGTACGGAAAATGTGTTGATATTCACAATGTTAGTCAAAGGTGCAAGGATATTATGCCACTATGGGTATTTTATTGTCATTCATGCATTTTTACTTGCATTGCATTCATATATTTCCCTGGACCGCTGGTGTTATGCACATTACTATATGGTAAATATTATATATATAGGGGATATGGGGTAAGGGAAAGACATTATATACGCACACCACCTACAGCTGGTACAGACTATCACAAAAGAGCCCGAAGAGGCCAATATGATGTGATGATGTGATGTGATGCATGTATGGCTTATTGGGATGGGTTGCACGATCCGCAACACTAACATATATTGGGACGGGTTGTATGATCCGCAACACTGACATATATATATATATATATATATATATATATATACTGCACTTGCATCATGCATATATTAGTTAACCATTACATGGTATGATTCCCACAGAGGTTGTCATGGTAAGGAAATTTCCCAATGAGGCCAATGAAAATGGACACTGCACTATGCATAACATGTAGGCAAGTGTATTAGGACCCTAAGAGGCAGTTACTGTTGATCAGTGGTTTATGTTTCATTTATTGGTATATTCCTGTTATGTTGTTATTTATGCCTGACATACTCAATACATCAGTCGTACTGATGTCCCTTTTGTCGGGAGATGCTGCGTTTCATGCCCGCAGGTTCGCATAGGCAAGGTGACGACCCACGTGAATAGGTTGCAGATTTCAGTGGACTTTGGAAGCACTCCTCTCTTTTCGGGGTGTTGGTCTGATTTTGGTATGATACAGTTTTGCGTGTCTATATGGGTATGGCGGGGCCTTGTCCCGACCTTTGATGGTGCTACTCTTAGAGGCTTGTAGATAGGTGTCATGTATGTAGTAGTCTTGTATGACCTTGTCGGCCTTGGTACATGTATATATATATAAGTTGGTTACCTGGTTGTTCATAATTTTCTTTCGACTTAGTCCGTAATTAATTATGATTAGATGTTCATGGTAAGAATGGTGGTACCCGGCGGGTGGGATCCGGGTGCCCGTTGCGGCCCTCCGGTTTGGGTCGTGACAATTAAGAAATAAAAAAGCTAAAAGACAAATATGCTCTCGGCCAAGACCAACAAGAAGGCCCAATAAAAACATGTTTCTTAGATCTTCACATGATAACTCCAACGCTACTCCATTTCCATGCCATTTTAAGCATATTATCATCGGATGATCAACCATCTTTGGAACTCCGAGCTTATCATCTCAAGAATCAAATTGGAACTTTGAGTTCACATATTTTTTTACATCAATTCATCTTTATGAGGTTTCTTTTTCTATCATCTCCGATTGATGTACTCAGTTTACTTTACATTTCTGGCAGATATTGCAGAAAGGGTTGGGCACTCGGTTGGATCTTTGTACAATGTTTCAACCTCGAACTGACGATCAATCTGAGCGGACTACTCAGGTGTTGGAGGACATGTTACAAGCATGCGTGATTGATTTTGGTGGTCATTGGGACCAACACTTACCTTTAGCAGATTTTGTGTACAACAACAACTATCACTGTAGTAATGATATGGCACCATCGAAGAATTATATGGTAGGACATGTCGATCTATGATTGGTTGGTTTGATGCATTTGAGGTTTGTCCTTGGGGTACTAATTTGTTGAGGGGGTCCTTAGAGAGACTGAAGGTGATCCAGGCTAAGATCTTGGTAGCGCAGAGCAGGCAGAATGAGTATGTAGACCAGAACATCCGAGATTTAGAGTTCATGGTGGGTGACAAGGTTCTTCTGAAGGTTTCACCCATGAAGGGTGTGATGAGATTTGGAAAGAGAGGAAGTTGAGTCTGAGGTATCAGACATTTGAGGTTCTTAGAGAGTGGGAGATGTGGCATATGAGTTGGCTCTGCCACTAGGTCTTTCAGGCATTCATCCAATTTTCCATGTGTTTATGCTGAAGAAGTATCATGCCGATGGTTCTTACATTATCTAGTGGGACTCAGTATTGCTTGATTAGAGTTTGGAGTTCGAGGAGGAGCCTATGGCTATTTTAGACAGGCAGGTGAGGAAGTTGAGATTGAATGAGATAACTTCAGTAAAAGTTCAGTGGAGGCATCGTCCTATTGAGGAGGCGACTTGCGAGATAGAGTCTGATATGCGGAGCAAATATCCAAGCTTGTTCAATTCTTCTGGTACGTTTCCTTTGTTCATTCTCTCCATTCAAGAAGGAACAATTGTTTAATTGGTATCTGATGTAACGACCCATCCGATCATTTTTAGCTAAAGACCCTTATTTACCTATTCTACCCTTTCTGTGGTCTCTTTATGGGGTTTGTGATGTGCAGGGATGGGTGGCATGGATTATAAGGTCTATTTATATGAGTTTTGGATGAAAAAGCCTAAGACTCAAAGTTGACTTTTGGCTAGATGAGTTCATATCTAGTTTCAATCGCTTTCGGTAATTCTGAAAGGTCTTTAATGACTTTGTTGAGTCATTAGTTTACTTCTCAAGACAATCGGATGAGTTTTGTGGCTTTGTTTGTAAATTTTGGATATTAGATTTTTCGAGTGGTTCTTTAGAAAAGTATGCTTTTGCTCGATTATTTGTGAAATCTAAGGGTACGAGTAAGTTCGTAGCACTGTTTATCATAGACGAGCATATCTGGTTTGTGTTTGGGGGTTCCGGAAATGTTTTGGGTGTTTGTTTGAGGTTTAGATTGATTTCATCTTTGCTGATGTATGGTGTCTGCTACGGCGGCACTAGTGTCTATTCAGGCGGATCCACCTTGACAAGAGGTTGACTCGCCGAAGTGAGAAGTTGAGGGATGGGGATTTACGCCACCGCGGAGTGAGGTTCGTCATGGCGAGGGGTGAGGTGTCAAGTGACTCTCGCCCCAGTGAAAGGTTTGCTGCCGCAATAGGTCTGCTCCAGCGGAGTCAATTCTGCTGGGGTAGAAACCATGTACCAGACCCTATATATTCTCCTATGTCATAAAATTCTTTACCCAAAATAGTCTATCTCAATACCAGTGCTGTTTGGGAGTATAATCAGAACCTTAGGAGCTTTTTTACCTTGAGGTAATATATTCTTTCCTTTATTTGGTTTAAGTAATGTTTATAGACTCTTTAATGGTGTTTTAGCATGATGTTATGTTGGGGGAAATGAAGTTCTTGTGTTTATAAGAATAAGAGAGTTGTATGGTGGATTTTAATGGATGTTTATGGATTTAAAAGATATATTCTTGTGAATTAGGATGGGGTAATGATAGATAATCATGTTTTAGGGTTTAATTTGATTATAGAACCTTGCTTTCAAAAGGTAAAAATTCTAGGGTTTCAAATTGGGGATTTTTTTAATTATTGGAGGTTCAATTGTGTATAGATTTTCAATTAATTTAAGGTTATGATTACTTAGTATGTAATAAGTGTTTTTGAGTATTAAAGTTCGAGTCTTTGTGACGTGGTCCCGGGATGGTATTTTAGGGTCGTGTTTGTAAAGTCCTTATCCTTGTATAATATGGAAGCTTGTATTAATGAGTAGTATATGCGTGAATAGACTTCGACCATCGCAAGCCGCAGAGGAGAGGCAAGGCTGTCACTAAAGCTTGATCCGATAGCGCACCTACTCAGTTTTGAGGTAGGCTACGATTTAGTTTTTTAAGACTTCGATAGAAGTATGTAATTAGTTATAAATATTAAGTGGTATTGGGCGTGTTTGGGGGTCCCATTGAGGTGATTGTGATGAACGTCTGAGTGGGTACCGTTGTTGAACTATGATGATGGGATAATTTTGGGAATCAGTCTTATGCTCGTTCTGATTACTGATTATTTGGGCTTGTCACCATATGTGAGCTCGTCGTCATAGTTGATTGACTTGTTATTCTTCACAAATGCTTGATATGATATCTTTATTTGTACATGGATTTTATACGTTTTCTATACTCTTAAAAGCATGTCATATTTCATCTCTTATTTGGTTGCATCTCATTATATATTTATATATATATATATATATATATATATATATATGTCATTGCATTCATACGATCGTGGTTTTGATGATATGATATTGAAGTGGTATAATTATGTTGAGGGTCCAAGGGATCGGGAAAGGTAAGAACAATGTTGAGATTATGTCAACACTGAGATGATATTGATACGCGGGGATGGCTCGGATTTGCACGCCTGCAACATGATATTATTACAGCCAAGAGCTAGGCTACGTGATCCGATGAGTTATTCCGGAGCGGAGGGGTATATGAACTTCATGGGTCCCCCATGGGTCACTTTCATATGACATACCTATGTGAAGTATGTATATCGGTTGATGAAAAAGTATCTTGCATATGCATTCCATACATATATGTCATATCATTGATTACTTATTATTGATCTTGTATTGAAGCAATTGTTGATGATTTGACTAAGTCCGGATATCTTGTAGAACTCTTGAAAGTAGAATAGTGTGAATAGGTATGAACTCTTATTAAACAAGGAAGCATGTGAACCTTTATGTGGACTATGTGACTTTACTTGGATTATTGGACTGTGTAGCATAGGGTTACTTGGTGGCAACTTGGTATTTATCTCTGATTATGTACTTCCATCGTTGTCGGCCTATGATATCTATTGGGGTATGTTGGTACTCATGCTACACTTGCTGCATCTTTCTTGATACAGATACATATCCGACTACCTGCTCTAGACCACGCGGTTTAGTTCGAGGGGTGGATTCATAGCTGTTAGAGTGAGGATGCCATCTCTAGCATGCCCTGAAATGCTTATCTTATTTATTATCTTTATATTTGATTCAGAGGCATATTTTCAGACTTCGGCTTATGTACTTTGGTTGACACTTGTTGTCGTTGATTTCCAGACTATGTTATGGTTCTTTAGAGCTCTTGTACTCACCTACTAGATTACTCGGGGTGATTTTTGGTTGTATTAGACTTATCTTCCTTCCGCATATTATTATTTATCAGGCAGTTTGCAGTATTATATTTCTTCTGCTTTTATTTATATTGTATCATGTATTGATTTTGAAAGTAGTTCGCCTACGTGGTGGGATTATGTAGGTGTCACCATGATTCTTGAAAAGGGGTCGTGACAGTTTAAAAGACTCAACAAGATCATGGACACACCCTCTTAGGTAACTCTTTAGACAAGTCTTAAAAATCGTTGGTAATGCATAAAAGTACATAAAGCAATACAAGTACATAAGAATTATATACAAATACTGAGCTAAATCTAAAATAATGAAATACAACAAGTAAAGCATGAATATACTTAATTTGAAATCTACTCATGAGACATAATACGTAATTGTTCATGTCTTATCCCGTCTTTCTGAGTCAAATTATCTATCTAGTTATCCACAATCCTACCGAGATTTCCATAACTCCAACATCTACCTCCAACTGAACATCCCTCAAGGACAGATAAAGTATGCTCATATGAAGAGATGATAAAGCGGGGTAAACACCCAAACGATACCACATCTTATATACGCAACTGTCATTAGAATCTAATCAAGAGAAAATCCGCTAAAAGACTCTTAGGGTCATTCTCATATACTTGAAAACTATCCAGTTTAGATAATTCTTTCTCACTCACATGAACTAAATGGTTTAACTGCACATAAACATCACATATCATATTTTTTTTAATGAAAAATAGGTAACCTAAGAGTTTATGTCTTACTTTCTTGATTTACGGTAGTCAAACCTCACTTGAAATGCCAAAGTCCATCCAAACGAGCTCCAATGATCTCAATCTATTTAAATTCATCACGAGTTTAAGTTATTTTAGGAGACTTATTCCGTAATTTTAGGATGTTTCAGGGTCAAAATCAACTCTCGATCAATTCAAATTGGCCCTTTGGATCAACAGTTTGGATTTTGAAATTGAATATGTGGAAACGTCCCATAATCTGGGAAACTCATTGCAATAATCAAAAACTAATTTTGATATTGATTGCTAACCCAAATTAAGGATTTTCTTAATTTGGGATTAGGGCTAAACGTACCCACTCTATCCATTAATTTCTACAAGTTCCTATGACTAAAATCTATGTAATTATAGTATAATCACTAGAGTAGTGTTAGGCATACCTAGATTTTTAGGATGAAATTCCACCTCTTGGTTCCCTAAATCGCGAGCTGAAATCGCCTCAAAGCCCAAAATGTGATAAAAACTATTCTAAAATTTTGAAAATATGATATATATATATATATATATATATATATAGCACAAACCTTGATCGTGATCGCAAGACCCTCCTTCGAAATCACGGATAATGACTAGACAAAGCTTTCGCGGTCGCAGTCGCGGTCAGACCCCATACCATCGTAGAGAAACATTGACCGGGTCGACCTCACAACTCTTTGAGGTCGTGTAGAATGGCCTCGCTATTGCAATGGCTTAGCCACATAGCCTTTGGGATCTCGATTGGTGCCCTTGCAGTCGCGAACAAGGCACCAGACGCCAACAATTAAGATATTAGCAAAACACCTTCCAAGGTGTCAAAATACCCCCGAGTCATTCGAGTTTCAAGTCCGAGCATGTCAACAAGTCCAACAATATCATATAGACTTATATAAAGTCTCAAATCACTCAACGACATATTAAAACTGAAAAAGAGGCGTCGGGTTTCACAAAGGACTAATAGTAATCGTATAAATGGTTATCAATTTCCATATCGATATAAGAAAAATTACGGTCGACTGAACTATCAAGATTTGTCACCCCAACCTGGGCCTAGACGTAACACGATACTTGATGTCTGATTGCATGTGATCGAGTGAACCATATGGCTGACTTAGTTGAAATGGGACATGTACTGATGCGGAATAAAATTTATAACATGAATAATCTGTATAAAATATGTGATATCATAATAATACTAAAAATACTACTTTAAAACATAATTGCAGAAATGTTCTGAAAATATGATAGTGTAGTCCATAAGGCTAAACATAACTAAAAATCCAACATGACATACTGACTAGTCTATGAACCTCTAAACACGAGGGACAAGACCCATGGTATACCTTTACTTCCTAACATGACATGAACATAAAATAAAACTAACAACCCGAATGAAGTGGGGCTCACCAATAGTTGATATGTGAAATCCTAATGATCCGTCGTCCTGTAAATCAGTACATGCATCATGAAATGCAGGCCCCAGGAAATAGGGACGTAAGTACACTAGAATGTACTTGTATGTAAAGTAACTGAATGAACAAGCAAGGTCACATGATGTAATAGAAAATTGAAACTGTAAAGCTAAAACTGAACCCGAACATGAACATAATCTCACATGAATAGATATTAACATGAGTAAATCATTTTAAGCGGGAGAGCATTAGTATAAATGACATGTAACCACCACGTGAGCACGTAGCATCTGATCTCTGTCTGTTTAGCTAAGTCATCTCTTACCTTATCGGGGTACGAAATATGAACATGACATGAATGGATCCATAAAATAATACGCAATTGGTAAGATGAATAAATTGTCCTAACTAGGCGGAGCGATCCTTATTCTACACTGGGATACATAGTTTCATGTGTTAAACCTTCTCGATAATCTGTACTACTCTAAAAAATATGAACATTAACATGGTTGGCTGAAAGCCCATGACATGTCTAACATGATTGTATATAAAATTTAACACATAAATATATAATATATCGTGCATGAGACATGAAAATCATAAAAAAAATCTTGGAATAGAGCAATGACAGTTCGTATACATTTCGTGATACATGCTTGAAACTCATGGAAATTGAGGTATGAGTATTCATAAATTACGTAATGAGTTCATGATTTTCATAATGATATACATGAACGAAATACAAAGTCTCGTTATCTATAATATAAGCACAATTAATCTTTTTCACGAAACTAAGGCATGATACTCATAAAAAATGAGAAATTTTAGAAAACATGGACGAACATGGCGTGGGAAAAAACAACGACATTCCCTCATGTGGATAGAAGCCCTACATACTTGTAAATGCTCTAATACAATGAACTATTTTGCTTCTCTGACGAAGAACACCCAAAACCCTAACTTGAATCACTTATGAAGGATTACTCTGGAACCCTATGTTTTTATTAAGAATCATGTATTTAGTGTTAGGATTGATTAGTAATCGTGGAGATGTGCTTACCTTGGCATGGGAAGTTGAGAGAAAAGGAAAATGGATGCTAAGGATTTTGAATGATGTGGGAAAAGTCTTACGAAGTTATAGATATTAAAATTTGGGAAAAATCGCGTCTGGCCAAAATTGGCCTAGCACCCCCTCCTGCGCCGGGCTTATTTTTTTCCCACTTAGAAAAATTTTGCTCTTCTGATTTCATGGTTCTATATTTTAGTTCGGGAGTACGGAATGTTATATAAAATCTAAATAATTAAAGAATGTACTTAACAAAGAAATACTTCGTGGTTATTGCTTAAATGAGTTATTATTTACATGATCAATTTTATGAACCGTGTTCTTTCAAAATTTATGTTATTACATACATATTTATTCAAGCATCGATCCAACTTTAGTGAAGGGGATATTAAGATTTACTAAGTATCAGTATGCTTTATTGTCGTTCTCTTTGGGGACATATATTGACCTATGTCGATGTAGGTATAATACTTACATTCGAGCATGTTACATTCTAAAATATCTCCTCACTCCAACATCTATTGGTGAGCTCCGCCTTGTTTTCATAGAGTCTTTCTTATTATCTTATATTAATATTTTATTTGATTCATGGTGTCTGAAAATATGTCAGGAAACTCATGTCCTCAGCAGTCTGCTAGTCCTGTTGGTAGAGGTTTCATAGACAATATTGGTTGAGTTGTGATGTCATATTACACATATCTATTTGTTAGTATTTTAGAAACCATATATAAAATTAAACTTTTATTCAAATGATAAGTTTTGAGCACATATTTTGTAGTTTTGAAAGACTGAATTGTTGCATGAGCATGATAGAGCTAGAATATAATATAATAGTTAAGAAGATTTGCTTGGTCAAGTTAAGGCATTGAGTGTCGGTCCATATTAGAGCAAGAAGTTTAGAGAGTCCCAGGGGCTACATCACTCATTCTCTTCTAGATTGCGCATTAAAGCTTAAAGTGAGAATCCTACTTTGTTTTGTAGTTTGTATAGTTTTTATGGGAAGAGGTGGTCATTTTTCGACCGCTAGTTAACTTATTGTTTCAAAATTATTCAATATTTAACCAACTTTTAACATGAAATAAAATTAAGACAAAAATAACTTTATCTAAAATACGGCACGAAACTTTTACATGTCAAATTTTAGATAGTGTGTTGGAGTTCAAAAATTCCTGAAGCTTGAAATGGAGTTTGAACGATCTCCTTCTTGAATTTCAGAACATTGTCATGCACCATTTTAAAAATAACATGGAGCTTTACTTGTACCATTATAAAAAAAAAATGCATGAAGTTCCACTTGCATCATTCAAACCTCAACATTTTTCTAGAATTCCTTACACTATTTCGAACTCAAGGAAAATTTCATGAATGTAACCTAAAACACCATATTTTCAAATGTACAAAAATAATCATAATGAGTTAATTTCATGGGTGGTACTCAAGAAAATAAATCCGTTCAAATTGTATAAAAAAATTATAATAAAGAAATTTTATGAGTGGTACCTATATAAAAATAAATTATAAAGGTCAAAACTCCACAATTGAAATTCAACCAACTTTTTGAACTTTCATATGTTATACAAGTTTTATTATTTAAAGAGTAAATCAATTTTCAGTTTGATAATTGAAAATTTTACATGGAGTAGATAATACATAAAGGTATTTATTTTAATTTAATTACACTGCGTAGCTATAATATATATTTAAATTACCTATTGTAGCTACTACACCTAATCATAACATACAACGTTGTATCAAAGTTCTCTCTTTTCAAGAGCGGATTTTACCAATTTTCTTCTTTGTCTTCCTCACTATCCTCTCTTTATCTCCTTCTCAATATCACCCGGAAACACTCATTGAACCACCATTATTATTAAAACAAAGCTTTATTGTTGCACATCCAAAAACCACCATTAACATCACCTAAATACACCCAAAACACCATAAAATCTGCATATCTCGATGACGCCCGTAAGTATAGATTTGAGTATATTTTGTATTTTTGAATATAAATATAATTTTTTTATATTTTTGCTTGTATTTATGTATTCCGTATGTAATTTTTTTAGAAAAAAAAATATAGTGAATTGAATACAACAAAAAGAATTTATATTTTAAATTTTTTATTGTTTGAATACAACCTAATTGAATAGCTACGAATGAATACATTGATTTGAAAAATACACATGATGACAAACACTTTATAGCTACAAAACGTTATTAGTAAAAGTGTACTACGCCTTAAAAAAATCCCTAGTCATTTTGAATATTTCTATTGATTATTTTATTTGTCTTTCGACTCAATATACGTAGAACATTATCTCTCACATAAATTTAAAAACAAGGTAATTAATACTTCCACCAAACCAAAAAAAAAAAAACTTCTTTTTGCACCGACAGGAAAGAGGGTGGTTTGTTTTCCTCCTCTGGTCTAGCCAGAGAAAGAGAGAGATGGCTATGGATGGTGCAGCTTCTCCTACTTGGGAAGGAATTGAACTTTCTGAAAGGTACTCTTTCTTCTATTCTTTCTCTTTATAATTTGGGCAAAGCCTATTCTTTAATTATTACTAGCAGAATTATTCTTGATTCACTAACCAAACCAGCAATTTGGTCATTTGGGTTCGTGTCAAAATTGTCATTCTGAATTGGGGTTTAAAAAAAAAAGATTCTAAATTGTTTGCAGATATATGGTGTGTTGTATGTTCCAAGAAGCAGCATCTCTGTCTTCCTCAATTATTCAGCAATTGGTTGAGAAAACTAATGAAGATAATTGTGAGTTGGGTGATATGTTGGAATCAGCTGGTATGGTTTTGGTGCAGTCCTCTAAAGAGCTTGGGAGGTACTATTATTATTAGCTGTATGTTGTTATTCTATTACTGCAATGTTAGATAATTAACACTTGTTTTTAAGACTTTTTAGAATAACTTTGGCTTGAGTTTTAGGGTTAACATGACTTAGTTGAGTTAGTGAGGATGTGAGTTGAGGTCGGGGTGTTACATGTTTAGAGCTCGGGGTGACTTAGTTGCCAGGCCGATTCCCGAAATGCCTTTCTGGATATTTCTCAATGTCCCGGCTATTCACAGAACGTGAGAAGCAGATGATTAATCATCTGTTTCCGGAAGATATTGAATTGCCCTTAGGCACGGCCATACATAACATAGAAATCACACTTGGAAAGGGTGGACAATTAACTATTACAAACTGTACTAGCAGAGGAGTTGTTGGTCTCGAACTGGGTTGAATTGATAGAGTCTCGGTGTGTTTGGTAGGAAGGAAAATGTTTTCTTGAAAAAAACATTCGAGGAAAATAAGTGGGTTTCTTACTTATTTTCTTTTGTTCAGTACGTAAGCAAGAAATATTATATTAAAATCATTTGTATATAATCTAGACAAACATTATAGGAATTGAGGGCGGCGGCGGTGGGAATGGGGGGCTGCGGGGGTGGAGTAAAGATGAGGTGTGTTGGAGGGTGGGGAGGACACAATTAATGTAGAATGCTACTTGTGGAACTTGTTTTCCCTACTTCTACTAGAGAAGTCATTTTCCTCATTTTTAAGGAACTAACTTGTTTTCCTCGAGAAAATATTTTCCAAAAATTTTGACCAACCGAACAAAAGAAGATTGGAAAACATTTTCTCTCCAAACACACATATTGTAACATTGTTAGTAGATGGATATTGATTTTCTATATTGATATTGCTTGGATGAATGAGTACCTCTGAATTGCCTTATGTAGAGTTGGTCTGATCTATGTGTATTATTAGTCAGACTAGTGAACTGTTTTCTCATCTTTCACTGTTTCTTGATGTGGTAATCCTGCCGCTTTCTTTCGTACAAGAAATGCTTCGAGTGTCCGTTAATTCTGACACGAATAGGTTTTTATGTTTGACAGGACATCAGAAATACTGAAGCAGCTGAAAGTGCTATTTGGTTCAGTCACTGCTATTCCTGCCCAAATTTTCCTTACTGGGTACCTCATTTCTTGCACATGCTATTCCCTTAATAATTGCACTTCTTCCTTTAGCACAGATAGTCATCCTCGTGAATTTGATGTTTCTCAACTTTTTTGTCGATTGAGATGATTTCTTTTCCTTTTAATAATGTTGGGCAGTCAGGTGTGAATTTGATTTTTTCCAACGCTTTGGTCGAGTTAGATGATTTCTTGTCCTTTTAATAAGGTTGGTAAACAGATGTCAAAATACAACTTTAGTTACCATTCTCATTTTATGCGCAATTCCTTTGTCATTCACTTTTTTTCATACTAGTTTCTATAACTGGATTTTTATGAATGGCATAAAGTATAAGAGTGCCTTGAAAAATGGAGATCACACTCTTTGCATTGACATGTTACTTTTGGTTTTGAGATCCTGAATCTGAAATCATGTACTACCCAATATCTCATGTATCCAAAGTCCGATCTTAAAATGTTCTTAGAATGTTATCATTGCAAGGTCGCTCCTCATAACTTCCTTTTCTTATAACATTTTTAGAAAAGCTCCCTTCTTTGATATAGAAATGACTCAACTTTTTCTCCAGGGTGTGTCTCCAGATACCAGATGGCCCTTCTTCTGAAGTTCAAGAAATTCTAGAGGAATTCCTTAGCAAGTGGAGATATGTTGATGGAAAGTATTATACTGTTGCAAGCATGGGAGCTGATGTACCTTACAAGGAGGAATTTAGCAATCAGATTTCCGTTGGAGTTGATAAGTACCTAGAAATTGTTGAGCTTTATGTGATAACCTTTTTGGGGAGGATTCTAGGAAATTTGAATCTTGCTATCTCTTGGGTTGAGAAAGCTGCTCTACCTGAGGAGAAGAGGCAGGTAAAAAATAAGCTTTCTTGCTTCATTTAATTAAATGATGGTCTCATGTGAATTCTTTGTTTCTTTTGTGTCCCCCACTCCTCCAATATTTGCTTGTGCAGCGCATCAATTGGACTAACTGTGCCGTTTTCCTTATAAACTATGTTGTTGGAATCTTTATTTTTGAGGTTCTTAGCACTATGAGTTGAAGTTTCTTGGTATTATGATTGAATACATTGTCTAATAAGACCTAATTTTGCGAGATTAAACTTCGTTGAAGGAGAAATATGCTTATAAAAATTGTGCACTGCAGTCTGTCTGAGACACCTGTGATGTGTTTTGCTATGCTTTCTTTATGTGATTGATGGTTTAGCTGGTTTGTGACCGAGTAACTTATAGTTTGGTAATTATTTCTCTGTATTCCAGGATCTTTTGAGGCGGTTGCACTCCATGAATACTTTAAAGCTTGGCAGTTCTTCGCAGTTCTCGGCATTACCGCTCCAAGTAGATGAATGTAAAACTGATCCCACTTCCCCGATTGAAGAAAAATCATGCAATGGAACAACAAATATTTTGGGACACAAAGACCAGTCTAAAGGAGAGAACACTACGAAACAGTCAATTATGGAGCTCTCTAGACGGAGAACTCCATTTTGGTGGTTTCGTACCGTCACTTTGAAGTTTGGAAGTAATCGCTTGGTCTTATCTAATGGAAGCATCTTTCTTGGTTTCCTGGCCGCACTTGTGTACTATATTCTGCGGAGAAAACAAGCCTCTTTATGGAGGTAATATAATCTTTCTGCCACTTCTCTGCTAGATAAAGAAGCGTTTACTCTTATTATGATTTTCTTCATCTTATAGCTGCGGGAGGCACATATTATTGCGTGTAATCTACCAATATTTCTCATGTCCCATGGACAGTGTATAGGATAAAACGAATTTAGTGCACAGCTTGTTGATTGAAGGATGTTTTTCCCTTATCAATTTAACTTGCATAATATTAGCACAGGATTTAGTGGACATATCAATTTCCCTCCATTATCTTAAAACAACTGAAATTGATTCTTGATCTCCTATTTATTGTTTATGCTGGATCCAGGTCAAATTCAACTTACTGTAGATAGTGGATGGAAATGCACATTATATTTGATTACTGCGGCACTTGTGTGAAACTGTGTTTACAAAAATATATGCATATAGGCTGGTTACCTATATAAACATGTACGGGTTAATATTGGATGTTTGAAACTAACTTGTCAGGAAATGGAATCAGGTTTGGAAGTTATAAAACATTGTTTAGCATGCGAGATACGTCCCTTCGTCCATTGGTTGGCTCTATGACTTTAGCTCTGTGTATTGCACGTGGTCATGGAGAAACCTTTGCTGTTAAAGGCTTAAACTCTTGTACTAGTTACATCAGTTAAGAGTCGCCTGGTTTCGTTTCCATGTGCACATAGGTTGCAAGTAAACCTCATGCAAGCATGACGCAACTACGCCCCTCTAGCAGTGGCTACATGTTATACCTGTGGGTCTATGAGAATCTCATACCATAGTCAGAACTCACCTTTACCTGCCTTTTAAACTTTAATGAAATTTTAGAATTCTGTGGAGATGCTCAGTTGGGCATATTGTATTTGTATTGATTCTTTCTGCCATCTTTTCTGGCATATTTAAGTTTGCAAATGCTAGGCTACTACATGTTACGTAATATCTGGCCTATTGTCTCACCGGCATTTTCCCCGTCTTGTATTACAGTGTTCTTAAGAGACAAGCTTCATCTACGAAGAAGGCTTTGGTTGACTTCTGGCAACTTGCATTCTCGTATCAAGTGAACCCTCTTGCTGCTGTTCAACCACTCCCATCTGCAGCACATGGAAGCCGGTGATGCACAATTTTGTTCCTCATAGTTTCTCAAAACCAGAGCTGTTGCTTGTAGATAAATAAAAGATTATTGAAGTTATTGCTTCTATCATCTTAAATTGGAGAGGAACATCCAGAAATATTAATAAAGGTTGCTTCAAGATCGCATTCGTTGCCAATAGAGTACTGCGGGATACCATAACTGTCTCACCTTCTTCTCTTTGGGGCATTAATTTATTCTCTTAGCAAAGAGAGGGTCTCTCTATCGGAAACAACCTCTACCTCTCACAAGGTAAGGGTAAGGTCTGCGTACATCTCACCCTCTCCATACCCCACTTGTGGTATCGCACCACACTCCTACTATACCAGAGCCTTTAGCTTTCACTGAGAAGAAGGGGTATGTTGTTGTAGCAAAGAGAGAGTCTCAGATTTCTCAATGTTATGCAACGGTTCCCATTCATTTCATTTCGAGTTCTAACTATTGGACTCTGCTCCTTAGTTGTTTTTCTGAATATAGAATGGAAATTTAAGTTGAAAGATTTTGAATGTGTATATAGTGCCTTCTGTGTTGCTTAGGTCTGTATTAACGCTCCCATGATGTGGACATGCCATCAATAAAGGCAAGTAAATATCTACGTGGATTGCTAGTTTTTGGCTAGTAATCTGCAGTTTAGTACTTTAGTTTGTGCCAAGTTCAACTTAGATTTCAATTGATTCCTTTAAGAAGGAAACTGGACTGTCATTAGGGGTGTACAGGGACCGGCAATTGTATCGGGTAATCTATAAACCAAATCAAACCAACAAAAGTTAGGTTTTTTACTCTTGATTTTTCTCAGATTTTTTGGGTTAGTCGGGTTTTCGGGTTTTTTTTTGTGGTTTGATACGACGCATCTTATAATAGCATTTGTTTGACCAAAAATAAGCATCTTACCCTTCTATTTCTAAACTAGATGGCCCGTGCCCGTGCAAGACATGGGCATTCATTCTTGACCAAAAATAAGCATCTTACCCTTCTATTTATAAACTAGATGGCCCGTGCCGTGCAAGACATGGGTATTCGTTACTACTGAGACGTAAATAAAGGAGACATGATTAAACTAAATATTAACATAACATATTTCATAGTGCACTACATTAATTGTGGAACACAGTTATATAAGGAGCTTGCCAGAAAGGCAAGAATAGAGAGATTGTAGGTGGTCCAACATATGTAAGAGATATGTTGGAGTGGCCTGGAATAAGAATTCTGGCAGCTGAATTCTGAAATGTATTAACAAAAGTAAGTTCTTCTAGGATAACACTCTTTCATGGCCTGGAAGGAAATTAAAGGAATAAGCTTATACAATCCAACAAATAGCAAGCGAAACATTTAGAACATCTGGAGTGGGAATGCATCTAATCTCATCTCATCTCACTCATGTTTCTCCTATGATTTTTCTTTCTTCTTCTCATCAAAGATACTGTAGTAGTGATGCAATGCTGCCAACAGGTGTAACAACTGAATCGTCTTCATTCATTATCTTGCTTGCAGCTATGCCAAGAAGTTGCTTCAGGCCCTAAGAAATTTATCTTTAATTGATTAAAAAAAGTTAACATGTAACTTACAAAAAAAAAATATACTTGGAAGAGGAAAAACTTATTTCCTTTTTCATGTGTCTCGTCTCCATCACTGCTACATTTTGTCCCATTTATCTTAGAAATTCATAAGATTGCAGCACTCAAAAACTTAATAAGTAGAACTTTAGAGTAGCACAGATAACAAATAAGATCTACATTGTAAGTCTCTTCACATAATTACCGTATTTTCTTTTATTTGTCACTGTAGCCTTGAATGAATTTGCATGTTCTTAAGGACAGTTTTACAATGTATGGAGATCAATTTTACCTTTGTTGTTGACTTTCTTGTTAACCAGGTGTAATTTTCCAAGAATAAGCAAAACCCAAATGAGAAATGAGAACATTTTCAGAACTCCAAATACTAAGAAGCAACAGTAGCAAATACTAAGAACCACCAGTAGCAAGTACAAGAAATGCTGAAGAAACTAAATTGCAGATGAGAGCTTACAGTTTTAGGTGATTGAGAGACGATAGGTGAATGAGCGAGCAACATGGTTTACTGACAGTCCAACTGAAGAAAACATTTGCTGGCAAAGAAGCATTAGTTGAACATGTAAAGCTCCAGTTAAGGTAGGTGAAGTTGTCAATTTGCTCACCTCTTTTCTTTTTTTGGATGAAAATTGAATTTCATTAACAAAAGTTTCGAGCATTGCAGGTCTTTTTCTTCTAAAAGGAACAAATCATTCACAATACAAAAAGACCTCTCAATGGCATCATATACTACGACATTTAGACCCAAACATGATGAAAAAGAAAACAGATCCTTTCTGCTCCAACAAACAGAAACAGAGAGTAGGCTAATACATACGGAACATAACATCATCTCTATTCGTAAATTTTGCTTACCTTTGTTTCATGACTATAGAGGTCACTGGAAGTCTGGAACGTAAAACATAAAAAGTCTAGCTAGTTGCAGCAAATACTTTATTTTCCTGCAAAATAATTGTGGAAAAAATGCTAGTGAGTTGTTGCTGTGAAGAAGGGAAAATTAAGTAATCAGATATAGAGTTCCTGAATAGTTGCGAGCTTCCTTTCATTCAATGCGAAATTTAAAAGATTATCAACTTTCATGTCCAGACGGTAACCATGAATTCTCGAGGAGGGCAAACGAAGAAGTGAATTTCATAAATAAATTGGCTTAATAATGTTAGTGTAGTCCAGCTGATGCTTCTGATAACCTCAGTTGCATCTCATGAAATACATTTCTTTGACACCAGAAGTTAATTTTCTTAAGGGATGGATACTGCATAGGTAGTTCTACCAGATAAAATTTTGCAGAAACTAAATATTGAGATAGAGGTATCCGAAACAAGACTAACTTCATCACGTTGTCTCGTATATAAGAAATAATGCACATTAACTGTAGTTTACCACCGTTTTGTTGTGTGATAATTCTGGAAAGAACTTGCAAGAGTATTTGTAGAATTCTATAACCATATTAATGGTAGTTCTGTTTTTCCACAAAATTACATATACTTCCCTTCCCTGCTATCAGCAAGAATTAAGATCAGATAAATCTTCCATAGTTTCATATTTTCTTCTGCTTTATTTGCTGAAATATGCTTGTTTTACCATCACACCCCAGTAAAGGCAACATGTTCATACAAAATAAAGGAACACTAAACCAAGAGAAGATATAGAAGAAGAATTTTTATGAGAAAACATGTACAGTTCAAATATCATCACAGAATTTGAACTTACATTCACCATAGGTTCCTATTTTTTTCAAGCAGGCTAAGGTCATTTGTTCAATTTGAACTGTGTGCACTTAATTCACTACCTATAATAACTAAATGTCTGCGGCATCAACAAAGACTTCATGGATGCAGTGCCCTGCTATCCTTGTGTCTATATACTCTGTTCTGTAAGCATAACCACCTATTCAATGTATGTAATCATTTCATATAACAATTTAGTGCATCAGATGATTGTTCATAATTCCTTTTAATAGATATTAGATATTGATATCTAAAATTATATTATTGTAGGTATCTTGTTGCAGCTCAACAACTTAATTAAGTAGTAGTCTCTTCACTACAAAAGTGTGCTGGTTAAATATCCTTCTTGTGCATATTCTGTCTAAAACCAGATACCAGTATTCAATCACCAGTTTTTCAATCCAAAGATATCACATCTTGATCCTAATAAAAATGCTTGAAAGTCATTATGCTCCGCCAGAATAATATGGCTTGTTTGATTTGGTTTTCTCTCGATTACCTGATTTTTGGCTGCACTGGAGGTGACCAATAATATACAAGTCTTTTGCTCTTGTGTATAATACTAAAGAAATCATGTCTTGTTCTTAGAACTACCATTTAACAAGTTAAGATAATTCTTTTACTTTAAATATCAAGAACGTCTTTGTCGCCTCGATTGAAGATGAAAGGACATATTCTGCTATAAGGACGTACATTTTCTCCTAAAGTTATGAGATCTCCTAATGTTAACCTTTCAATTTAGTGCCTAGAATTTATATCTTGGTCTCTGTTGGAGAAGACATGCTTATTCTACTTGAAGGACCTCAATTTCTTCACAAGTTTTCATATATTTCTACTAAAAAGTTGGAGGAGTTGGAAGTAGTCTATTTTGGTTACCATGGAACTCCTGAAATGCAATTAAAGGATATTGATTTAATATTTAGGGAGATCATGAGAAATATTCTTCTGTCAAGTTATTATTAGTAGGAACCTTCTGGCTGATGCCACATGGTTTTAAGGTATAGGTCTCAGACTCTTGATAAACTTGAGCAGAATTTAAAATTAACCAAAACTTTCTCACAGTTCATAATACTCAGAATATTTGTTGTCTTTTTCCAAAATACATTCTCTAAACATTTCCTGACATTACAGATTACTGAAGTATTAAGATTAGGTGGTGAAGAAATAGAAGTGAATTACAAAAGAAACAGAAACTCAGTATACTTGATATGACAAAGAAAGACTAAGAAGGGTTCAAGAAAGAAATAAAACTGTGGAAGAAGGGCAGGATGCTTATAAGAAGAGTTCAGAGTGTATGGTTAGTTCTACATATATTGATGCTTGTTTTTTTTTCTTATTTCCAAATTGCAGAATGACGTTAGTTGTTAGAATCTTCTGATGAATCAAAATAAAGCTTGTAAGTGATAAATACAAAGTAAATGCTTTCAAATTTGTGTACAGTATATTTTAAGTTGCCTATTATCTCATACCATTTTGTGAACCTTCTATAGTAGTATCCAGCAAGATCAAGAAATCCTCTCAATTTCTTCACAGTAGTTGGTATAGGCACCTGCTATCTTCTTAGGATCTGTTGAGACTTGAGACTCCTTCAGCAGGTATGTAATGACTCAAATATTCAACCCTGTTAGGCGGTTGATATTCCAACAACCCACCTGCAGAATCCTAGTCTAGTTTAGTAAGAGTTAAACCTAAAAGGGTGGAATACAAACAGCCTCTGGCAGTTGGTGGTGGTTGGCATAAGTTAGAACGTTCATTACATGTTCTTGATGTCGATCCTGTAATATTGTATATATTATAAATGTTGGAAATTTGCCTTTGGCGGGAGTTGCGTCCGACCAACTTTAACGGCTTAAACACTAGTGTTCCGCATGTTGGAGAATCCGGTTCTTCACACATGCATAATCTACTAAGTAAGTAGATGACCATAGGACCAAGGATCGTCAAATTTTGTTGAAAAATGAAAGAGATATTGGTCCACGAAGTGAGGTGTTTGAAGTATGAAAAAGTGTGGTATTGAGATCAATTCTCCCTCATCGGTGGAGGAAGAAAGAATTGTTTTGTTTTTAAGTCTCAAAGTTGGCTTGGGGTTTCGGATCCCAAGGGGTATCCCATGTGTTTAAAGGAGGTCGTGGGTCGTGTTTCTTCTAATATTATCTTTTTGGACCTGAATTCTTTCATATTTACAGTTTGGTCCATGAAGTTTCAATATGTACAGTTTGGTCCCTGAAGTTTCAAGAAAGTTAGATTGGTAGAGAACAGAACGTCAACCAGCACTCAATTCAGCCATTTATTTTGGCTGATATACTCTTCCTAAATGCCATCCGTTGCACATCAAATTCACTATTTATTTTGGTGAATTACTACCTCCAAAATTGCCATTACTTGGCCAGTAATGACACTTATGTGAGCAGTTGTTAAGCCTCTCCTTCAACTATATAAAAGACCCTTTGTCACCATTGTTGAGCTACGAAAACACAAAGAGACACACATAAACAAAAACGAAATCAGTCTTCCTACTTCTTTCCAACATCATTTCATTACTATCGTGGGTCGTGGGCTGTGCTTCTTCTGATATTATCTTTTTGGACCAGAATTCTTTCATATGTACAGTTTGTTATTTTGGTACTATTGACTTGGCTTACACTAAACACTAACGGTTCAAGACATCACGTTCACCGCGCAGTAAGTCCGATGGTATTTAACTATGGAAGGTTCAAAGCTGAAGCTACCTCTCCTTATGCAACATCGGTCCGCTGAAATATTGCTGGAAATGAAAACGCACCATGTGAGTGCGCCAAAGTCTCTTTCAAGAAGGGATTGTCGGAAATTTGCCGTTGACGGGAATTGCGTCCGACCAACTTTAACGGCTTAAACACTAGTGTTCCGCATGTTGGAGAATCCGGTTCTTCACACATGCATAATCTACTAAGTAAGTAGATGACGGTAGGGCCACGGATCGTCAAATTTCGTTGAGAAATAAAAGAGATATTGGTCCACGAAGTGAGGTGTTTGAAGCATGAAAAAGTGTGGTATTGAGATCAATTCTCCCTCATCGGTGGAGGAAGAAAGAATTGTTTTGTTTATAAGTCTCAAAGTTGGCTTGGAGTTTGGGACCCCAAGGAGTATCCCATGTGTTTAAAGGAGGGAGGAGGTCGTGGGCCGTGCTTCTTCTGATATTATTTTTTTGGACCAGAATTCTTTCATATGTATAGTTTGGTCTAGAATTATTTCATATGTACAGTTTGATCCCTGAAGTTTCAATATGTACAGTTTGGCCCCTGAAGTTTCAAGAAAGTCAGATTGGGCAGAGAACAGAACGTCAACCAGCACTCAATTCAGCCATTTATTTTGGCTGAATTACTCTTCCTAAATGCCATCCGTTGCACATCAAATTCACCATTTATTTTGGTGAATTACTACCTCCATAATTGTCATTACTTGGACAATAATGACACTTTTGTGGGCAGTTGTTAAGCCTCTCCTTCAACTATATAAAGGACCCTTTGTCACCATTGTTGAGCTACGAAAACACAAACAGACACACATAAACAGAAACGAAATCAGTCTTCCTATGCTTCTCTTCATTTGTTCCCGTTAACGACCACAAAGCCCAACACTGCTCCTGCTCACTACTTGCCCACTTGCCCTTTTTTACTACTTTGACTATCGCTCGGCAAAGGAATGATTTTTTCCCAAAGCCGACTTCCTTTATCGAGCGGCTCTCTCTGTTGACGATAAAAGCGATGGTCCTTCCAGCATCATTTCATTACTCAAAATTCTTCACGGTAACACTTGAGTTTCCTTTGCTCATTTGTTGTTTTATCTTGGGTGACAATTGTCCAGGACGTAGAAATGATACATACGGGGCAATATTGTCTTAAAGACAGAGTGCATACATACGGGGCAATATTGTCTTAAAGACAGAGTGCAAACAATCGACTCAACATACCAAAAATTGTTCCAGTTTATTCTTCAAGTTCATTGTAATTTCAGTTTATAGTTCAATTGTAATTTCAGTTCTTGATACTTAGCAGTTACTTGTAATTTTCGTTTCCTGCATCTTTGTACCCAACAAGTTTAAGACAATATTTTGTTAATGTAACTGCTGCAACATGGCTGGAAATATGACAGATTCTGCTGCTGCCACTCAAGGCAACAACGCTCCTGTCCAAGGCAACAACTCTGCTTGCCTTCCGCTGCTGCTTGCCGCTCGTCCAAGGCAAAGCAACTCTGCTGCCGCTACCGTCCAAGGCAGCAACTCTGCTGCCTATCCCGCTGCTGCCCAAGGCACGTCTGCTGCCTTCACTGCTCCATCCTCCGCATTCCACCATGAGCGCCCTAAAAAAATCATAGGCTCAAACTTTAAGAGATGGCAGCAAAAGATGATGTTTTACTTAACTGTTATGGGCATGGCCCGGTTCCTAACGGAAGATCCTCCACAAACTGGAGATGAAATGGAGTCTTCGCCTACCGAAACGGCTGAAGGAGGCCTTGGTATCCATGTCGTTAACGGCATGAAGATGGTTCTTGATGCATGGAATCATAGCGATTTCATGTGTAAGAATTACATACTGAACTGCTTGGCAGACCCTCTCTACACGGTCTATTGCACCGTTGGCACTGCCAAAGAGCTGTGGGAAAAACTGCAAAAGAAGTACAACGCATAAGATGCGGGTACTAAGAAGTTCATCGTTGGGAAATTTCTAAAATTTCAAATGGTGGATAGTAAGATAGTGATGTCCCAAGTCCAGGAATTCCAAATGATTTTACATCACCTGGATTTGGAAGGAATGAAACCAAATGAGCAGTTTTTGGTTGCATCGCTGATTGAAAAGTTACCTCCTTCGTGGAATGAGTTTATGAGTTACTTGAAACTCAAGACAAAGGAGATGACCTTTGAAGAGCTTGTTATCAAACTCCAAATCCAGGAAGATAATAAGAAGGCCTTGCCTAGGGGTAAACAACCTGCTGAGGCAAAGGCAAATCTGGCTGAGGCCAAAGGGAACCCAAGCAAGAAGCGGAAGTTCCAGAAAGACGGCAAAGCCCACGCAACGGAGATGTTCAGAGGTAACTGTCACCACTGTGGGAAACCTTGTCATAAGATCAAGGAATGCCGCAAGCTCAAGACTGAGCAACAACAGATAGCCAAGGCTAAAGGCAAGGTACATGCTAACGTCGTCAAGGACACGCTCTTGAATGACATGATTGATGAGTTCTCGGCAGTGGTGCTAGAAGCAAACCTGGTTGAGAATCCGATGCAGTGTTGGATGGACATAGGTGCTACCAGACACATCTGTTCCAATAGAGATGCCTTATCCACCTACACACCGGTCACCGACAAGAAGCTGTTCATGGGCAACAACGCTTCGTCTGATGTGCTGGGGGTAGGAAAGGTGGTCCTGAAGATGACTTCCAAAAATGAGCTCACTCTGAAGGAAGTGATGCACGTCCCAGATTCTCGAGGTGGCTGAACATCCGGAATCTAGTGTTCCAGATTCTCAGAACTTGGAGACTCCAGAGATGGATCTAAGGCGAAGTAAAAGGGCCAGGAAGGATAAATCATTCGGTCCCGACTTTGTAGCTTATATGGTTAATGATGAACCAAGGACAATTGCTAAAGCGTTGTCAACTCCAGAAGCACCGCTCTGGAAAGAAGCTATTGAGAGTGAAATAGGCTCTATTCTGCATAACCATACTTGAGAGTTGGTTGATCTTTCTCCGGGAAATAAACGGTTGGGTTGTAAATGGATACTCAAACGGAGATATAAAGCAGATGGGTCTATAGATAAGTACAAGGCCAGGTTGGTAGTTAAGGGCTATCGGCAGATAGAAGGTCTTGACTACTTTGACACATACTCCTCGGATGACATCCATACGGGTATTCATTGCGATCGCATCTTTGCGTGACCTTGAGATACATCAAATAGATGTCAAGACAGCCTTCCTAAACGGTGATTTGGAAGAAGAAATTTATATGGACCAACCCAAGGGGTATGTAGTTCAAGGGCAATAGAAGAAAGTCTGTCGACTTGTCAAATCTCTGTACGGGCTGAAACAAGCCCCGAAGCAATGGCACGAAAAATTTGATAGTACTCTACTATCGAAGGGTTTCGCCATTAATGAGTGTGATAAATGTGTCTACACGAAAGGTAACTCTGACTCATTTGTTATGATATGCCTGTATGTAGACGACATGTTGATCACATAAATCAGTCCTAGGGTAATCCTAGAGACTAAGAACATGTTGAAACAATGCTTCGACATGAAGGATATGGGTATCACATATGTCATCTTAGGGATAAAAATCTCTAAGACATCTGACGGACTGGTCTTATCTCAGTCTCACTACATCGATGATGTTTTGAGAAAGTTCAAGATGTTAGACAGTTCACCGATAAAGTCACCAATGGATACAAATCAGAAGCTTGATACAAATCTTGGTGCACCTGTATACCAGGAGCGATATGCACATGTGATTGGTAGTTTGATGTATATAACAAACGGCACCCGACCTGATATTGCTTATGTAGTGAATAAGTTGGCTAGGTTTACCCGTAATTCGAGTGATGATCACTGGAAGGCATTAAATAGGGTATTACAATACCTGAAATACATGTTAACTTTCGGGTTACACTATTTGAGATATCCAAGCTGTACCAGAGGGGTACAGTGATGCAAACTGGATATCTGATATAGAGAACACCAAGTCCACGAGTGGGTATGTATTTACAATTGGTGGTGGGGCTGTGTCTTGAAAAATCCTCTAAGCAAACTTGCATCGCCCGATCCACAATGGAATCGGAGTTTATCGCTTTAGACAAAGCAGGAGAAGAAGCTGAGTGGCTTCATGACTTCTTAGAGGATGTTCCGTGTTGGAACAAACCCGTACCTTCGGTAATGATCCACTGCGACAGCCAGTCAGCTCTAGGAAGGGCACGGAATACTATGTACAATGGCAAGTCTCGTCATATTCGACGGAGGCATAAGACCGTTAGGCAGCTGATCACCACGGGTATAATATCCATTGATTACATTAAGTCAAAGGATAATATAGCAGACCCGTTGACAAAGGGCTTACCCAAGGATCAGGTGGTCTGCCTGTCTAGGGGAATGGGCTTAAAACCTAAAGATTAAGGACCAATACGGTGGTAACCCAACCTTACTAACTGGAGATCCCAGTAATTTGGTTCAATGGAAAAACTAAGCTGTAAAGGTTCAGTTGATCGCTTCAGTGGAAGCATGAGCACTTCGGATAGTGATTTCTGTAAAGAAACACCAAATCCAAAGCCGTTCCCGCGATAGACGTTAAGTGCTATCTACAGTATGGGTAAAGGTTAAGTTTTCAAAACCTTTAATGATCCTCAACAGTTGAGGTTAGGTTTTGGGAAGCTTTTAATGGTTCCTAACACTTGTGAAGTGGGGTATAGCAGGATACCTTGTAGGAGACCACCTATTTAAGTGCGAGGACGGGCCGCCTCAAATGAACGCACTTAAGAATCCAATAAGTTGTCCATGGCCACAACAGACAAAACATTATGAAGAAGAGAGTAAGTGAATTTGTTGTGTTGGTACTATTGACTTGGCTTACACTAAACACTGACGGTTCAAGACATCACGTTCACCGCGCAGTAAGTAAGTCCGATGGTATTTAACTATGGAAGGTTCAAAGCTGAAGCTACCTCTCCTTATGTAACATCGGTCCGCTAAAATATTGTTGGAAATGAAAACGCACCATGTGAGTGCGCCAAAATCTCTTTCAAGAGGGGATTGTTGGAAATTTGCCTTTGGCGGGAGTTGCGTCCGACCAACTTTAATGGCTTAAACACTAGTGTTCCGCATGTTGGAGAATCTGGTTCTTCACACATGCATAATCTACTAAGTAAGTAGATGACCGTAGGGTCAAGGATCGTCAAATTTCGTTGAGAAATGAAAGAGATATTGGTCCACGAAGTGAGGTGTTTGAAGCATGGAAAAGTGTGGTATTGAGATCAATTCTCCCTCATCGGTGGAGGAAGAAAGAATTGTTTTGTTTATAAGTCTCAAAGTTGGCTTGGAGTTTGGGATCCCAAGGGTATCCCATGTGTTTAAAGGAGGGAGGAGGTCGTGGGCCGTGCTTCTTCTGATATTATTTTTTTGGACCAGAATTCTTTCATATGTATAGTTTGGTCTAGAATTATTTCATATGTACAGTTTGGTCCCTGAAGTTTCAATATGTACAGTTTGGCCCCTGAAGTTTCAAGAAAGTCAGATTGGGCAGAGAACAGAACGTCAACCAGCACTCAATTCAGCCATTTATTTTGGCTGAATTACTCTTCCTAAATGTCATCCGTTGCACATCAAATTCACCATTTATTTTGGTGAATTACTACCTCCATAATTGCCATTACTTGGACAATAATGACACTTTTGTGGGCAGTTGTTAAGCCTCTCCTTCAACTATATAAAGGATCCTTTGTCACCATTGTTGAGCTACGAAAACACAAACAGACACACATAAACAGAAACGAAATCAGTCTTCCTACTATCTTCCAGCATCATTTCATTACTCAAAATTCTTCACGGTAACACTTGAGTTTCCTTTGCTCATTTGTTCATTTGCTGTTTTATCTTGAGAGACAATTGTTCAGGACGTAGAAAGGATACATACGGGGCAATATTCTCTTAAAGACAGAGTGCAAACACTCGACTCAGCATACCAAAAACTGTTCCAGTTTATTCTTCAAGTTCATTGTAATTTCAGTTTATAGTTCAATTGTAGTTTCAGTTCTTGATACTTAGCAGTTACATGTAATTTCCGTTTCCTGAATCTTTGTACCCAACAATAACGTATAGTGATTAACTATCTAACTGTATTTGTAAATTCTACAATTTAATTGATGCTAACCTATTTCATACACACTGGCACATTGACTTGGTTGTTCCTTGGCAGAATTATCAGAAAAATGACACCTTCTCACAGAATATTCTGCTTGACATCGTTCTACAAGTGTTGCCTTTTTTTTTCAACTGACATTTATCGGTAAATTATAATACGGACAGAACGATAAAGTTGGAAAAATTGTTGGCATGCATTTGCTCAAGACATGCAACACATAGAACGGCTGAATAAAAATCCGAAAAATGAGTTTTAGTTAGCTTTTAAACATTTACTTAAAAATCCTATCGCTAAATGAACAAAAAGATTACAACTCAAACTTGCATTAAGAATTAATGATACACCACATATACCTACAAGGAGGATCATACAAGAGGTAATTCTTAGAGGACAACACTCACAAAAAGATTGGATGAGCTGAATTTCTTACCTTAGTCTCCTAGTTTTGTCTATTGTCTAATGTGATAAAGGCTAGTTTTGATCACTGCTTGGTTGTTATGCCATACTAGTATTTTTACATTGTACAACAGTGGCTATTTGGCAATGAAAAGTCCCTTTTAATTGCCAAAAAATAATTAATTATACAATCTGTTGTGGTACCAAATCTTAAACGGATGGTGCATCATCAACCAAGCTGACTAATCAATGCTTATAGGTGATAAAGTTATAAAAATATTTATAAATATATATATAAAAATATTTATAGATTGTATATATATAATCGGGTCAGTTTGATCTCGGATTGACTTTTTTTAGTTAAAACCAAATCAAATTTATTATGGTCGGATTTTTTTCTTCAATACCAAACAAACCACTATCGTTTTTTTTTTCTGATTTGGTTCAGTTTGTCGATTTAGTGCGATTTATTGATTTCCTTGTACATAAATAAGAGCTTGAAGAAACAAAAAAGGATCATAAAAATTATTCAGTTTCTCAAAATTAAAGTCTTGTTTAGCAAATTCTTTTGTTAAGCTCTTGTTAAAAGAAACTAAGCACAATAGGAGGAGAAAATAGAGTAGGCGTTTGGCCATGAAAATTAAATATTTTTTACTTTATTTGAAATTTTGAAGTTGGAGTTGAAGATGGAGTTGTGTTTAGTTATAGTTTTTGTAAAAAAATATTTGATTGTTTGAATTTACCAAAAGTGAAAATAGTATTTTAGGAGTTGTATTTGAAATTTTCATTGTGAAACGCTGATTTAAAAAAAAGTGAAAAAAATTCCGGAAAAAGTTGAAAATCTCGAGGAAAAAAGTGAAAAATTATAAAGCTGTACTAAAAGATCACAAAATATTAAACAAGTTCAAATAGATAACGGTAAGCCGTGATTGTTTACTTGAACTAATCCCGATATGATACTTACCTCATATCTTACACTAAGAGGTTGTTTGGTTCGTAGAATAAATTTTTGGGGATTATAGTTCTGACATTATAATCCTTAGATAAAAATAAAATATCAAGTGTGATAAGATAAGTTGAGAACACTAAAAAATAATTTTGTGATGGACGATTCTATCACAATTCCATAAAAAATTTAGAAAAAATATCTACCATCAACTAAAAACAATATAAATTGAATCTCAAATTTAATCATGGGATAATCTATCTTATCAGTTATCCCGCGTAGCAAACGACCCCTAAATAATGATAAGTTTTACTTACCAGAGATGTTACACTAAATAATGATAAGTTTTGTATAACAATGTTTCATAACAACATCAACAAGTACTAACTTACTAAACATCAGTCCCAAACTCGATGAGCTGAATATCAAATATAAAAAATATCAGTAACTTGTGTATTTAATATGGCAAGTTCCAAAAACTCTTCTTTTTAAATGAAAATTTTCTAATAATGTTACAAAGCTTCTCAATTTGAGTTTCTTTTTTATTTATTAACCAAATTAAAAACGTTTTAGATTTCAGAATTACTATACATAAGTAGTATAGTAATCTCTAAATATGGAAAATAAATCTACCTTTTCCTAATACAATTCTAAAACATTTTCCTAATACAAGATTAATATCATAATTACACTTGTACAAGAATTTTACAACTATGGTAATAATATAGACAAAATCCAGCTCAATGATATACACGGTTTTGACTCTGTATATCACCATCTTTCACGGATGAAAGTTCTAAATTTTAAGAATGTGGAAAAACCTTGAGACTTTTTAGACAAAGGAGAAGTCCACAAAAAATTAGAATAATCATCCAAAAATAAACATAATAACGAGGGCTCAAAGATCTCAAAACGGGAGATGTCCATAAATCACTATGAATAATGTCAAAAGGCATCGACATACTAGAAGTAGAGGCTACAAACGGTAATCTAACATGATTTCCTAGAGGACAAGAAGGATAAATATGAGTACTACGCGTACTCTTACAATCAATAAAATTATTTTTAAGAGAAGAAATAATAGACAACCCCGGATGACCTAAGCGTGCATGCCACAAAGGAGCAAGAACGACAAATGTTGAAGGTGTGGCTTGACTCGTGGAAATGGTGGTGGTGATTGAATAAAGCTCTCTCCGACTATTACATCTCATTAGAGGTATCCCCGTCGTGAAATCCTTCACAGAAATCCAAAAGGGTCAAAGTTAACAGAAACTCAATTATCAGTCGTGAATTTTGGTCATACACCAAATTTTTAATTAAGTGAGGGGGCATGAATGTCATTTTTAAGGACGAGGGGTGGATGTGGAGGGGCCAAATTTGTGTGATCATAATCACGAATTGGAATTGAATTGACATTACTAATAATTATTCCACGATTATTGAGCAAATTGAAATAAGACGAGAGATTACCTTGTGCGGATGACATATGAGAAGTGGCTTCGGTGTCCATGTACCAATTTGCGTCCGGGGGATTTAATCAAAGTGTATGCATCGCGACCTCGATATCCGTAGGTGTCGGGACTACTGCTGGGCCCGCAGTAGTGAAGGCCTGCTGAGGCCGAGGCCCAAGCAGGTCAGCCTGCTGCCAAGGCCCAGCCTGCTGCCAAGGCCCAGCAGGTTGTTTGGCCCGTGAATTCAGAAAATCGGGCCTCTGAAAATTCTGGAAACTAGCCCAGTTTGTTGGATAAGGTTGGAAAGTCACATTGGGCCATTGCCCACTAGCCCAGCCCCACGGCTAGTTGGCCCAAGGCTGTGGCCAGTGGTGCTGCGGCCCGGCCGGTCCACTACCACCACGTCCACCACTGCTCTGACCACCGCCACTACAGCGGTTCTTGCCACTTTTTTTTTTCGCGATTTTGACCCTTTTTGCCACCACCATTGTTACAGTTTTTGCAAGAATTATCTGAGAATGAGTGAGGGTTATCGGATGTGTCCATCATCATGGCAGAATTAGCTTCGATAGCTTCCTTTTTAGACAAGCCGCCCTCTTCTAATGTGAGCATGGAACGGGCCTGGTAAAACGGTGGAAGAGGATTACTTTGACGAAGAAGCGTCCCAACGCCATTATAAGCCTTGGATAGGACTGCAACCATTTGAAGAACAAGACGATCATTGGTGACGGGCGCACCAACATTCTTGAGTTGATCCGCCAATTCCTTCAGCCTTTTACAATAGGCTGAGACATTCGGAAAATCCTCTATGTTGACATGGGAAAATTCCTGCTCAAGAGTGACATCACGAGAATTTTTGTTATCTTGGAATATATCACGCACCCTATTCCAAGTTTCCATCGTCATGGCATTGGGCTCAATAATCATCTGCAAGAGGTCGTAGAGATAGTAGAATAAATCCACTGGAGAATTGTAGCATCAAGAGCTGTCCATAACATAGGGTCATCCTCGGCGGTAGACACCTTCTTCGTGCCTGTTACCGAGGGGATGATGTGATGAAGGACTTGATGCGAGCGTGCGTGAACTTTAAATAATTCTACCCACGTCGCGTATTGGACGTTTTCCATCTCAAGAACTATAGGGATGTGGTTCTTGATGTTAGAGACAGTAAGGGTAGGATGAAACGTGTTCTTTGAGAAAGACATGAGGAAAGAACAAGAGGAGAACTAGGGATTTTTGGATGAGAAAAAAAAACAAAAGTTGAAGGATTGAGGAGGTTGGCCAACGGCCAATGGCAAGTAGGGCAGCGGAATGAGGGATTTTGGAGAAGGAAAATTTTGCCCTAGGCTGCTGATATCATGAAAGAAATAATCCCTTAATTATTTTCATTAATGAAGAGGTATATATACATGCTATACAATCTCTAAATATGAAAAATAAATCAACCTTTTCCTAATACAATTCTAATACCTTTTTCTAATACAAGACTAATACAATAATTACACTTGTACAAGAATTTTACAACTATGGTAATAATATAGACAAAATTGGGCCCAATGATATACACGATTTTGAACGTGTATATCACCATATTTCACATATGACCAATTGTAATTTGAATAAGAAAAGAATAACCTTAAAAGTATTTCCTATTTTATTTATCGACCACTTGTGTTGACTTATGATTATAACTTAGGGAATATTTTAGAATATTTGGTTTATGATTATAACTTATGATTATTTATCAACTACTTGTGTTAATGGGAAGATTTTCTCCCTTTTTATTTTTGGCACATCTGGCTGACTAGAAACAACAATCTTTTCAATAACAAGAAAGCTATTGCATCCAGCTCCAACACTATTGCTAAAGCACTAGAAGCCTTTCACATCATAGTCACGGAAAAAATTGACAAGCCTACAATAACACTGAGCCTAAAATTAAACCCTCGTGACATAAATTTCTCCAGTTTCAACATTGATGGATCAACTCTTGGGAATCCAGGAGTTGGTGGTTTGGGGGGGGGTTATCAGGAATAACAGAAATGACTAGATTGCAGGGTTTATAGGAGGAACTCCCTGTGCTATAATTGCATGTACTCTTCATTGAGTATGTTACATTGGTATCAGAGCAGTCATTCCTTGGACCGTGACGATGCCGGAGACAACGACGAACATCAAAAGCGTAGAACTCAGGTGAGAAATGGATGAATTATGGGAACAAGTCCAAACTCAAAGTGATGCATTGAATGAAATTCGACAATTATTGATGACATTGATGGCGAATCTAACAACACAGACACCGACGGAGCAAACGAGAGAAGTTCCAGTGGAAAATGGTGTCAATTGGGCCCAATGAAATCAAGCAAACCCTAATTTTCAAGGAGATTGTTCTTAGAGGGTTGAACTCCCTAGGTTCAAAGAGAATGATATTAAGGGATAGTTGTACAAAGCAGAGCAATACTTTGAATACATGGAAACACTATAGAGAAAGAAACTACAAACCGTCATGATTTATTTGGAGGATAAAGCTTTGCAATGGCATAAAACATTCATGAAAGAATGGATGGGTGTCGTTCCCAATTAGACTGATTACATTCGAGCAGTTTGTCTCAAATTTGGGGATATTTTGCATGCGGATCCCTTGGGGGAATTAATGGTTCTTAAACAAATAGGAAGAGTTCAAGATTATTTGGACAAGTTTGATGAGCTGTTGAATCAGGCGGATGTGACTGAAGTGCAATCAATTAGAATTTTCTTGGCAATCTTAGACCCGAAGGTTGAAGCACAAGTAAGATTTGCATGGCCTAGGACATTGGTGAAAGATTATAACTATGAGAAATTGGCAGAAAGATCTTTGAAGTTACAGCATGGGCACACCCAATTATTGGTAAGAAGTTATCGACATATACTTTTGAATACTTCTAGTTCATGGGGGAATCAGTCGAGGGTGTTATAGTAAACCAACAGAGGGTAATAAGAACTCTACATTCGGAAATAAAACTGCAATTACTGGAACAAGAAAACTAACACCTGTTGAGATGGATGAGAAAAACTCTTAGAGGCTTTGTTATTGGTGTGATGAGAAATTTACCCCTAATCACAAATGTAATAAAAGGAAACAACTGTATATACTAGAATTGGAGGATGCATATGAGAGGCTTGAATGAGAGAAAGTAACAGGTGAAGTCATAGAGAAGCTGGATGAGAAGAATGTTGATAACCTTTATGTAAAGCACAAGTATCAGTACATACTTTGGATGGTACTAGTGATTACAGAACAATGAGAGTAAAAGGTGCAGTCAGTAGTAAAATGGTGCATGTCCTTATTGATTCAGGGGCAACTCACAATTTCATGGACTTAGAAACATTTAAGAGGTTGGGTGTAGAATAGAGACTATTTCCCCATTTGCAATATCTGTAGCTGATGGTAGCAAAGTCCATGACATTATAATGACTAGGGGAGTATATATGTAGCTGATGGAAGCAAAGTCCCCATTTTCAATCTCCGTCATAATTATATCCCACAATCCTGCTACATTTGGAACACATAGACTGCCCTAGTGCCTGAGAGTTCCCTGTTCGTCAATCTCAAATGTCGTGGTCCTCTTTTGTTGAATGCTCTCTCTTATCTTCTTCAAACTAGGGTCTTCCCATTGACGTTTCCTAATTTCTGATATAAGGGATAATTTTGACACATTCTGGACCACAAACCCACCATCTTCCAAATCCACTAGTCGGACTCCCAAACTAGCTAATTGATGAACCTCTCTTGCCAATTCCTTCCTTTTGACTTGCACCGGCATTGAACTAACCATTGACTTATGGTGAGCGCGTCTGCTACAATATTAGCTTTGCCAGGGTGATATAAGATGTCCACATCATAATCCTTCAATAATTCAAACCATCTTCTTTGTCTCAAATTCAACTCTTTTTGTTTGAATATGTATTGAAGACCCTTGTGATCCATAAAAATGTCTACATGAACACCATATAAATAATGCCGCCAAATCTTCAGTGCATAGACTACTGCGGCCAACTCTAAATCATGTGTCGGATAGTTCTTCTCATGTTTCCTCAATTGCCTTGAAGCATAGGAAATCACTTTACAATGCTGCATTAGCATGCATCCTAAACCTGCTCCCGAGGCATCACAATACACAATATAACCTTCTATACCCTTTGGGAGAGTATGCCGATGTTAATTTATCCTTTAACTCCCGGAAACTCCGCACACAAGCATCGGACCACTGAAATTTTATAACATTTTGTGTTAAATTCGTTAGTGGTGTGATATGGTAGAAAATCCTTCTACAAACCTTTTATAATAGCCGGCTAGGCCCAAAAAGCTGCGAACCTCTGTTGGAGTCGTAGGCCTCGGCCAATTGTTCACCGCTTCAATCTTCTGAGTGTCAACTCTTATACGCTCGTCTGACACTATATGACCAAGAATAGCCACTGACTTCAGCCAAAACTCACATTTGGATAGCTTTGCATACAACTTATGGTCCCAGAGAGTTTGTAGTATTATCCACAAGTGATCCACATGCTCTATTTACGAGTGAGAGTAAACGAGAATATCATCTATAAATACTATCACAAATACGTCCAGGAATGGGCGGAACACGCTGTTCATTAGATCCATAAATGTTGCTGGTGCATTTGTATGTCCAAATGACATTACTAAGAATTCGAAGTGCCCATACTTTATCCTGAAGGCCGTCTTCGAAATATCCTTCTCCTTAACCTTTAGCTGATGGTACCTCGACCTTAGGTCAATTTTTTAGAAACATCTCGCACCTTGTAACTGATCAAACAAATCATCAATTCGGGGAAAAGGGTACTTGTTCTTGCTAGTAACCTTAGTTAGCTGCCGATAGTCGATACACATTCGTAATTGTAACATCCCGTACTTTCGGGTCATAGTTTGAAACACTAGGCATATGTAAAATCGCTAGGAATTTATAAATACACCCGAGCGTTGGGAAAATTTATGTTGTAGTTATGTATGTTAATAAGGAGATTGATATATAAAAGGATTAAAATCCGAAATAATTTTGGACGTAATAAGTGTGACAACGGGAAAAGGAAATAAATTTGGTGTGTGCATAAATAGACTATGGACTAGTGTCATATTACAAATTATGACTGAGTATATGAAGGTCTTATAAGTTATCAAGGTTTAAGTGAATTCGTATCACATAATTAATTATGTGCGTGATTGATAAATTACTCGGAGGCAGGTCACTTAATTAATTAAGTGACCGTGCCCTTTGGGAGTATGTGGCATCCTGGGAACATGTAGTAAATGACAATGCAACTTTAGAGCTAAGGTGGCAAGTTGTGAGAAACTTTGATACTGTCAAACTTTTTCTGATTTTATGAGCTAGCTTAAACAAAATGTTTTTATCTGAAACACTCATAGATGTGAAGGTCTCATTTCTTTTATTAAAAATTCTTATTAAAGTTGTCCGAACAGGCTCTTATGGGAAAAATTCCATTTTTTTCCATATGGGCTGATCTTTGGTGCGTAGGATACTACTCGACCTGTATCTTGAAGTGGCAAACCCGGATTACTTGTGATTGAGTCTTCTCTTTCACATGCAACTGGTCCTTTTGTAGCCATGTTGCTTTTACTTTAGCGAAACGAAGGTATGTTAAGGCAAATTATTTATTTCTTTTGGCATGTTCCATGTAACGAAACGTAACTGTGATATTGCTCCATAATTTATTCTACTCCTAGTAGTTAAGAATATTCATGTTATTGATTCCTATGTTAAAAGCATGTCTAAATATGTTCCTAAGTCCTTATTAAGGCATACGGAAAAGATGTTAATATCGATGGCGTTAACCAAAGGTACAAGGAAATTATGTCATTCGGGATATCTTATTCTGATTCATGCATTGCATTACATTCATGTTTTACCTAAGACCGTATATTAGGGACGGGAAACGGGAAACGTAGACCACCTGATCAGCTGGGATATGATAACGATAAAACATGTGTGGCTTAAGAAGGAAGATGCCTGATTAAGGGTATATATATATATATATATATCATGTGGGGAGGAAAATGCCCTTGTGTGGCCAGAATATATGTATTTACCGCATTGTGCATGGCATTTAGACATATTATGCCCACAGAGGCCGACATGAAATGATGCCCATAGAGGCTGTTATGGTAAGGAAGATTCCCAATGGGGCCGATGTTTATGCATACCGTATTATGCATGACATTTAGGCATATGTATTAGGACCCTCAGAGGGAATGCTGGTCAGTTGTTATATCCATGTTATACTATAGTTCATGCCTGACATACTCAGTACATTAGTCGTACTGATGTCCCTTTTGTCGGGGGACGCTGCGTTTCATGCCCACAGGTTCAGTTAAAGAGGGTGACGATTCACACTAGTAGGTTGCTGGTTCAGCTGATGTTGAAGCACTCTATTTGTTTCAGAGTTGCAGTTTGGTCTTGGTACAATATTTTTGCATATGTATATGGGTATGGTGGGGTCATGTCCCGTCCTTGTGATGTCATGTATTCTTTAGAGGCTTGTAGACATGTGTCCTGTAGTTAGTTATCATGTGTGTCCTTGTCGGCCTTGGTATGGGTATGTATATATGAAAATTGGATTTCTGGTTAAGATTTTCTATAATTTTTTTTGTCTTAGTCGGTAAATAATTGTGATTAGGTGTTGAATGTACGATTAGCGGTACCTGGCGGGCGAGATCCGTGTGCCCGTCGTGGCCATCCGATTTGGGTCGTGACAAACTTGATATCAGAGCACGTCTGTCCTAGGGAGTTTACAAGCCATGTCTAGTAGAGTCTTGTTTATGGGTATGTTGTGCATCATACTTATAAACAGGAGGCTATCTGACATTTTAGGGATGGTTTCTATTCTTTCATATCATAAATCGTGCAGTAGAGCTGAGTCTTAAGAATTCGAGTTTGACTCACGCCTTAAACCGTTTCATTAATTCCAGTTACCAAAAAGACTTCGGTTAGTTTATACTCATAGCCAGTAAATGTGCGATTTCTACCAAGACAGTTAATACGCCAGAAGGGCAGTATTATTGTTCAAATTCGAAATTATGAGAAGTTGTCACACTCATATACGGAAGATGGAAGAGATAATGCAAGCTTGAGAAGCAAAATGCTAATGCAGTGATGTATATTACCTTATATGACCGTGAAAAAGAAGTTGTATTTCTGGGCTACGTAACGGGGATTAGATAAGTACCTCAACATTCGAGGATGAATGTTTCTAAGGGGAAAAGATGTAACATCCCGTACTTTCGGGTCATGTTTGGAAATGCTAGGCGTATGTAAAATCGCTAGGCGTTTATAAATAGACCCGAGTGTTGGAAAAATTTATGTTGTAGTTATGTATGATAATAAGGAGATTGATATATAAAAGGATCCGAAATAATTTTAGACGTAACAAGTGTGACGACGAGGAAAGAAAATAAATTTGGTGTGTGCATAAAGAGATTATGGACTAGTGTCATATTACAAATTATGACATTGAGTTTATGAAGGTCTTATAAGTTATCAAGGATTAAGTGAATTGGGATCACATAATTAATTATGTGTGTGATTGATAAATTACTTCAAGACAGGTCACTTAATTAATTAAGTGATCGTGCCCTTTGAGAGTATGTGGCATCCTGGGAACATGTAGTAAATGACAATGCAACTTTAGAGTTAAGGTGGCAAGTTGTGAGAAACTTTGATACTGTCCAACTTTTTCTGATTTTTATGAGCTAGCTTAAACAAAATTTTTTTATCTGAAACACTCATAGATGTGAAGTTCTCAATTGTTTTATTAAAAATTCTTATTAAAGTTGTCCGAATAACTCTTATGGGGAAAATTCCATTTTTTTCCATATGGGCTGATCTTTGGTGCGTAGGATACAACTCGACCAGTATCTTGAAGTAGCAAACCCGGATTACTTGTGATTGAGTCGTCTCTTTCACATGCAACTGGTCCTTTTGTAGCTATGTTGCTTCTACTTTAGCGAAACGAAGGTATGTTAAGGCAAATTATTTCTTTCTTTTGGCATGTTCCATGTAACGAAACATAACTGTGATATTGCTCCATAATTTATTCTACTCCTAGTAGTTAAGAATAGTCATGTTATTAATTCCTATGTTAAAAACATGTCTAAATATGTTCCTAAGTCCTTATTAAGGCATACGGAAAATATGTTAATATTTACGGCGTTAACCGAAGGTACAAGGAAATTATGTCATTCAGGATATTTTATTGTGCTTCATGCATTTTCATTTGCATTGCATTCATGTTTTACCCAAGACCGTATATTGAGGACGGGAAACGGGAATCGCAGACCACCTGATCAGCTGAGATATGATAACGATAAAGCATGTGTGGCTTAATGAAGGAAGATGCATGATTAAGGGCCAATATATATATATATATATATATATAATGTGGGGAGGAAAATGCCCATGTGTGGCCTATATTTATGTATATACCGCATTGTGCATGGCATTTAGACATATTATGCCCACAGAGGCCGACATGAAATGATGCCTACAAAGGCTGTTATGGTAAGGAAGATGCCCAATGGGGCCGATGTATATGCATACCGCATTGTGCATGACATTTAGGCATATGTATTAGGACCCTCAGAGGCATTTACTGCAAGTCAGTTGTTTCTATTTCAGTTGTTGTTATAGCCCTGTTATACTATTGTTCATACCTGACATACTCAGTACATTAGTCGTACTGACGTCTCTTTTGTTGGGGGACGCTGCGTTTCATGCCACAGGTTCAGTTAAAGAGGGTGACCGTTCACGCTAGTAGGTTGCTGGTTCTGCTGATATTGGAGCACTTTATTTGTTTCAGAATTGCAGTCTGGTCTTGGTATAGTATTTTTGCATACGTATATGGGTATGGCGGGGTCATGTCACGTCCTTGTGATGTCATGTATTCTTTAGAGGCTTGTAGACAGGTGTCCTGTGGTTAGTTGTCATGTGTGGCCTTGGTATGGGTATGTATATATGAAAATTGTATTTCTAGTTTAGATTTTCTATAACCTTTTTCGGCTTAGTCGGTAAATAATTATGATTAGGTGTTGAATGTACGATTAACGGTACCTGACGGGCGGGATCCGAGTGCCCGTCGCAGCCCTCCAATTTGGGTCGTGACAGTAATGAGCCATCCTTCTTTCGTACGAACAATATCGGTGTGCCCCAAGAAGATATGCTAGGCCTAATAAAGCCTTTCTCGAGCAAATCCTTTAATTGCTCCTTCAATTCCTTCAATTCAGTTGGGGCCATTCTCTAAGGAGGAATAGATATCGGTTGAGTGTCTGGCAATACATCTATACCGAACTCAATTTACCTTTCAGGAGGAAGGCTTGGAAGTTCGTCAGGGAATACATCAAGAAATTCATTGACCACCGGAATTGATTGAGAACTAGGTGGTTCAGCATCGACATCCCTTGCCCGAACAATATGGTATATACACCCTTTGGAGATCATCTTTCTTTCTTTAAGGTATGAAATAAACCTACCTTTTGGAGTTGCCGTATTACCTTTCCATTCAAGGACTGGCTCGCCTGGAAATTGGAATCTAACAATCTTTATTTGGCAGTCAACATTAGCGTAGCATGACGCTAACCAATCCATGCCCATAATAACATCGAAATCAATCGTTTCTAATTCCACTAAATCTGCTAGGGTCTGATGACTACAAGCTAATACTGCACACTTTCGATAGACCCGTCTAGCTATTACTGATTCACCAACCGGTGTAGATACCACAAATGGATCCCTTATCAACTTAGGATCCATATCAAATTTAGAGGCAATGAAATAAGTAATTTATGATAAATTTGAGCCTGGATCTAACAATGCGTACACATTATGTGAAAGGACCGTTAACGTACCTGTAATGACATCATGATCTTGTCGTCCCATCAGTGCATAAGTACGGTTCTGGCCCTTTCCTCTGCCTCGACCAGGTAATGTCTGCTGACTCTGCCCTAACGAGCGTACTGATTGGGATGAAGTTGCTGCAGATCCGACCGACTAGGCTCTAACACCTTCATCTTTGGTCGGACAATCTCGCACTATATGACCATGATCCCCGTAAAAATAGCATACTCTTCCCTCTTGTTGGCACGGCCCTGCATGGGTGCCACCACACTGCCTACATCGAGCCAACAACGGCCTCATCTGTGTATTATTCTCTCTAAAATAAGACTCTGATGCTCGTGAACTCTGGACTGGTCTCGTTTGAATATACCGATCAGTCGTCGATCCTGAAGATGGCAATGATGCGCCGGTTGCTGGGTAAGATGGTCATCTATAAGGCTGTGTCTTGGGCCTGCCTTCTAAGTCCCTCACGCCACTTACAGACCGAGCCATTTTATTCTGGCCCCTATCACGCTCTCGATCGACTCGTTGTTGCCTCTTGTGATCCTCCAGGTTCTGTGCATAAGCCTGGATGCGAGCAATATTCATATTCGGATTCAAAGAAGACGTAGTACACGCGTTGACCAAGTGTGGTCCCAAGCCAGTAATGAACCTGTGTACCCGGTCACTCATTTAAGCTATACTTTTAGGAGCATATCGAACCAAGGAATTAAACTGCAAGCTATATTCTCGAGCGCTCATGCTGCCCTGTTCAAGACGTAGGAACCTGTCCTGTCTGGTCTGTTGAAGCTCGACTGATAGAAAATGTTGTAAGAAAGCCTATGTAAACTCCCCCATCCTGCTGGCGTAGCACGTGGTCCCCTAGATTACTCTCATGTTTCATACCAGGTTACTGCGACATCCCGCAATCTATAAGAAGCAAACTTTACCGACTCGGTATCGGTAGCATCCATCACCCGCAAAGTGCGCTGTACCTGAGTCAGAAAATTCTGCGGGTCCGTGTTGAAGTTTGTTCCTGTGAATACATGAGGGTCTAGATTGATGAAATCCCGAGTTCTTGCACTAGCAGCTCTATCAAAAGGACTGGGAACCTGACGTTGGGCCTGAGCGGCTACCAATCGTGTCAGGAACTGTACCGCACTCTGCATATCAAAATCCTCGGCTGGGGTATCAGGTGGAGGGATTAGGGGTATTGCCACTCCACTATTCTCCCTTGATGGTTGTGTACTGGGAGAACCATACGAAGGAGTCGTACCGAGGGTCTCACTCTGGCCCTCGCTAATGGGTGGCAATCGACTGGTACCTTCGCCTACAGCCGTATTCAACTCCCTCATACTCTTGGACTTCTTCCTTGCGGTAGGCATCACTGGAATCATAAGCACAAAATGGATTAGGAGTGAAATACTTATAACTCATTTCTATAGCACGATTTATAAGATGAAAGAATAGAAACCATCCCTAAAATGTCAGATAGCCTCCTGTTTATAAGTATGGTGCACAACATACCCATAAACAAGACTCTACTAGACACGGCTTGTAGACTCCCTAGGACAGACATGCTCTAATACCAAGTTTTTCACGACCCAAATCGGAGGGCCGCGATGGGCACCCAGACCCCACCCGCCGGGTACCGCTAATCGTACAACCTACTTCTAATCACAATTGAATATGGACTAAGTCGAAGAAAGTTATGAAAATCAGGTAACCAACTTATATATATACATACCCATACCAAGGCCGACAAGGCCATACAAGACCACTATCCACAGGACACCTGTCTACAAGCCTCTAAGAGTAGCAATATCAAAGGTCAGGACAGGGCCCCGCCATACCTATATATACAAGCAAAAATATACCGTACCAAAATTAGACCAACACTCCGAACAAGGGGAGTGCTCCAAAAATCCGTTGGATCCGCAATCAACTAACGTGAACCGTTACCCTGCCTATGTGAACCTGCGGGCATGAAACGCAGTGTCCCCCGACAAAAGGGACGTCAGTACGACTGATGTATTGAGTATGTCAGGCATGAATAATAACATAACAGGGATATAATAATAAACTGGAACAGGAACAACCGACCAACAATAATTATCTCTAAGGGTCCTAATACATATGTCTAAATGTCATGCACAATGCAGTCTAGTCTACATTGGCCTCATGGGCATCTTTCTTACCATAACAACCTCTGTAGGCATCTTCCTTTCCATAACAGCCTCTGTGGGCATTATACCATATAATGGTTAATAAATGTATGCATAATGCAAATGCGGTATACATATATATTGGTCACACATGGGCTCTTCCTGTCCATAACCGCCTCTGTAGGCATCAGGTTATATCGGCCACACATGGGCATCACATCATTTTGTCCTCATAGGACTCTTTCTTTACGTGATAGTCTGTACCATCTGCAGGTGGTTTGCGTATATAACGCCTTTCCCTTTCCCTATATCCCCTACATATATATAATATTTACCATATAGTAGTGTGCATAGCAAAAATAGGTCCAGGATAATATATAATATGATGCAAATGAAAATACATGAATGACAATAAAACATTTTCTGAATTTATCGGATGACAATAATATCATTGCCCCTTTGGCTAACACTGTGAATATCAACATCTTTTCTGTATGCCTCAACAAGGACTTAGGAACATATTTAGACATGCTTTTAGCATAGGAATTAATAACATGAATATTCTTAACTACTAGGAGTAGAATAAATTATGGAACAATATCACGGTTATATTTCGTTACATGAAACATGCCAAAAGAAAGAAATAATTTGCCTTAACATACCTTGATTTCACATAATACTGTATTATACCTTGTGGCTACACCAACCTGGGCAACGAGCTTCCCTTCATTTCTTTTCAATAAAAAATAGTGATTCAGTGCCCAATTTGCCTTACCTAAAGTGCTAAAATCTTATACTGCTCCTAGTTTTAGCATTTCGTTACTGCTTTAGAAACAAGCATCACGTTGCTGTGTCTTAAAATGAAAAGTCTAAGGCTATCTTAGAATACAAATTAAGCTAGAGATAAGTATAGTGCGTTATCATGTGGCATTTCATGGTCTTCAACAATTTCTCCAAATCAACATATAAACCCCCCCCCCCCCGCTAAAAAGATGTTTTAGATTAGCGTTTAATGCTCATAATGATTTGCTCTCCCACTCAATTTTGTTCTTGGGTGTTAGGGATGGAAAAAAAAACCGGAGAACCGAAAAAACCGTTCGGTTCGGTTTTTTTTTTAATAACCGATTTTTTAAAAACCAAACCGAAAAAATCGAATTAAATATATAATTATTCTTATTTTTTATTTTAGGCTACTACTATCTCTTGAATCATATCAATTGAAGTCATTCTATGAAGCTTTTATGGAAGTCGAATGTGACATGAACTTGATTAACATATCACGGAAGCATTGACAAAAAATGTAGGGAGAGAAAGTAGTTGTAAATTGGTGAAACTTTAAATGGTCATAACTCTGCGCTCGGATGTCCGTTTTTCCAATCAATTTGTGTTTTCCCCCAAATCGGTTTCTAGTTTTCCTTTTTCTTTCGTAAACATCTCACGATACACAATAGATTTCAACGTCGAAGTTTCATGGTAGTGTAGGTGTGAATGTCAATTTCAGTTTTGGAAATTCATTTTTTAAAAAAATCCTTGACCCGACCCGACCCGACCCGGCCCACTAGAAAAAACCGATATAATCCGATACGTTCGGCGATATAAATCGAACATATCATTTTTTTTTAAAAGTTGTATTCGCATTTTAAAAAAAAGATTTTTATTCGGTTCATATTTTTCGGTTACAAAACCTAACCGAACCGATATACGCCCACCCCTATTGGGTGTGGGATGACCTTTGAGTAATGCCACATGCCACCAACATGCACGGTCACTTAATTTGCCTCCACATAATTTATCAATTACACACATAATTAATTTTGTGATCTTATAACTTATAAGACCTTCATACACTCAATGTCATAATTTTGTGATATGACACTAGTCCATAACCTCTTTAGGCACACGCCAAATTTATTTTTGATTCCCGTCGTCACACTTGTTACGTCCAAAATTATTTCGAGATTTTATCCTTTTATATGCTAAACTCTTTATTAGCATACACAAATATAACATAAATTTTTCCAACGCTCGGGTCTATTTATACATGTCTAGCGATTTTATAAACGTTTAGCGATGTACACCGTAATCCGAAAATACGGGATGTTACATAATTGCATCAATTCGAATCGTAAACACCTTTGCTTACGGCCACAAAAATATCATGTCAAGCTTAAAATCATAGGTCTAAGGGTGCTTTTTAGCATGTGTAAAGTCATCTTCTTTTTTAAATTTCACGCCTACTGAAGCATTGAGAAACAAAATGAAGCAAAGGGTACCCCTTTTAAATTACTTTTTTCTATAAGATGTTCATCTTTAGTTTGTTAGGTCTTATCAATATATAAATATTTAAGTGAATAAAAATATGGTTTATATGAGACAACACAAGTCAAATGAAATAGTGTCAAACTTAAAAATGAAGTGATCCTAGACACTCGTAATTTTTTGCATAGGTCACCTGAAATACTCCATCTATGTGAGGTTTCTCACAATATTGGTCCTAAGATCAGATAAAGAAAGATAATTACAATAGGTGGTAATAGTGTAAACTAGCTAATTTCTTGATGGATTCTCATAATACAACTCCATTCTGTTTGAGATTGAGTAATATATAGTTAGAATAATTGTTGTTGTAGTACTATTAAGTCACCTAAGAGGTTTTTACGGGTAATTAGGCAATAAGTGAGATTAACAATTTTAAAGTAAGTCCGATAATTTACACAACATGACAAGATATACCATAATGTAAAAGTTCTTTAAACTTGTGAGTATATATAATTTAATTATACATTAAAAAAAGGGGAAATAGCAAAGCCGATTGGAAACAAAAACTCCAAGAAGAACCTCATTCAAAGGGTAAAGCGTAGTTTTCTGAGCGAATTAACAAAGAAAGAGAGGACTATGTCAACTTGACATTCCCCTCTTCACATTTGTCCATTTTCCAACTAACTCTCAAACTTCTTGTCTTGTCTCTCCTTAGCATGCAACAAAAACATTCTTCTTCTCCCACCTTTCTTTTGGCCTCTATATTACTCCATAAAGGTAGCATTCTTTCATTTGTAGAGCCCTTTGAGAGGGCGCGCACCTGCAAGTGCGCGCACCAAAAAAAATTAAAAAAGAAAATTAATTGAGACAACTTTGTCTTGTCTATGCAATCATGACACAAGCTACACAAAAAAACTACAAAAACAAAAATAAAAGCAATAAGCATCTTCACCTCCTCCTTTTTATTATGTCTTCATTAGCATTTGTGACAACACTATCAGAGGGAAAATTATCAGAGACTGATGTCTGCTCAAGTTTCGTCAATCTTTGAAATTCGATGGTGATCCGTTTTCAACATGGAATACCAGTCAACCACCTTGCACCAATGTGAACAATGTGCCTAATTGGAAGAAAATTTTTTGCGAACACGGAAAGGTTATGGGTTTGAATCTTGAAAATCTTGGCCTAAGTGGTACTATTGATTTGGACATACTTAAAGACTTGCCTGGTTTGAGAACCATAAGTGTGGCAGATAATAAATTTGAAGGATCTTTGCCAACTTTAAATAAACTCCCTTTATTAAAGACTGCTTATTTCTTAAAAAACAACTTCTCTGGGCCAATTGACGGCAAGATTTTTGAAGGGATGAATATGTTAAAGAAACTTGACCTATCAGATAATGAATTTACGGGACAACTCCCTCTCATAATTGGTGAATTGCCAAAATTCAAGGAGTTGAATGTTAAAAACAATAAGTTTGAGGGTCCAATTCCTGCTTCCTATTCAAAACTATCTTTTTCTTCTTTTGATGGTACGTACTCTTCCTCTTGTCTTTTAAGTTTTACTTATTACCCTCACTTGTGTTTATTTTCCTCATTAATTTACTTCATTTTTTTAGTATTTGAAAAAATGACCATAAAAAATTATTCATTAAAATATTTACAGCCTTCATCTTGTAATGCAAACTTCTTCTAGTTTGTTCTTGTGCAAACACATGTCCATGAACATTAACATCTAAAATCAAAATCTGTTTTGAAAACATCTTTTGATGGTCTTAGGGAGAAAGATATATTATTTAATTAAGAGAGATACCATCTTACCTCCTATTTCTTCCTTACGTAATTAGTACACAACCATCACCATCATATATTATCTCAATGAGATGAAAACGATATTTATATTGTGTAATTATGTTTATTTTTTTGAAGTATTAAAATGATTATGTTATTGATAGCTAATATATCTCACATCACTCTTGAAATTCAAGAGAGTTGATGTATCATTAATGCTCTCTTTAATAGGGTCGCCTCATATTTTCCTTAACCTAATTAATCAGCCCCGGGGAAGAATGATGATGGAGATGTATTGCGGCCTTCTCCTGTTCATCAACTCGAACCTCATTCTTCTGCCGTTGATGTTATGAGAATCGCTATCCTCTTTGGAGATTTAAGTCTATTGCTTATGTCCGATTTGATGAGGCTAGACTTCACTCACTTCAGAGAGAGAAAAAAAGAATAAGAAAGTAGCGTAGTAAAAAGATTAGAAATAAATACTTTTTCTTAAAGAAGTTCCTTAACTAGATGATGTCGCTTCATTGTCGTGTTAACATTCTCTAATTGTTTTCTTAAAATAAAATATCTCTCCTCATTTTTGTTCAACAAAACACTTTGTTTATGATTATTATCTCTTAAATAGATATGTATGCATAAAATACTATGCTGTCTTGAGATTCTAGAGTATCATGTCTTTTGAATTTCACAACCAAACAATTATTCTAAAGATTTGCATGCAAGATAAAGAAAAAAGAGATTACATAAAAAACTATGTAAAAAAGAATATGAGATCGTCATTTGACAGGAAAATTGAAGAGTTATATGTTAAGAGTCCCACATCGGACACGGAATGGGAACATGAACTCCTTATATGGACTTGGATAATCCTCACCCTACAAGCTAGCTTTTGGGCTTGAGTTAGACCCAATATCCATTCTTTACATGGTATCAGAGCCAGACCTATTTCAATTCTATGTTCACCGATGTTGGGTCCCCAAATTATAGTATCCACGCTCCAGTTAACAAGGTCTGGGCGTGCGGAGAGTGTTAAGAGTCTCACATCGTATGTGAAATGGCAACATGGAATTGGACAATCCTCACCCTGCAAGCTAACTTTTGGGGTTGAGTTAGGCCCAAGATCCATTCTTTACATTTTAAGAGTTCCACATCGGATATGGAATGGGAACATGGACTCCTTATATGGACTTGAACAATCTTCATCCCAAAAGCTAACATTCGATCGCCAATAATTGCGTACCAGATAAGAAACAAAAGATTATATCAAGAACTACTTAAAAAAGAATATGAGATCGTCATCAGAAAGGAACAATTGCAGAAAATTATCTTCGATCGCCAGTATTTGCGTACAAGATAACAAACAAAATAAAGAACTACGTAAAAAGAATATGATATTGCCATATGAAAGGAACAACGGAAGAGAATTATCTTTGATCACCAATATTTGCATACAAGATAAGAAACAAGAGATTATATCAAAAACTAAGTAAAAAAGAATATGAGATCGCTATCTGGTAGGAACAATTGAAAAGAATTATCTCCAATCACCAATATTTACATAAAAAGCAAAGATATATTAATTAAACATTAGTGCTTTTTCTTATTGAAACTAAAATTTTCTTATTGTTTCTTATAAAACAGGCAATCCTGGTCTTTGTGGTCCACCTTTATCAAAATCATGCAGTGAGGAGGAACAAGAAAATCAAGAATCATCTGTTTGGAAGATTTCCTCTATCGTGGTTGTGGTAATTGTAGTGATAGGTATTATTGTCTTTATACTCATAAGTCTTCGCAAGAAAAATCTCCAACAGGAAGTAGTATTAGGAGGATCATCAAGTGACTCACCAACCGCTCAGGACCAAAAACTTATCCCTTCATCTGATTATCTAAGCAAAATGGAACAAGGCCAAGCTGCATCATCTCCTGATCGTCCTAGCGATGTCAAGAGAGCTGAAGTTGCAGGACAAAAGCTTCTCTTCTTGAAGGATGAAATTGAGAAATTTGACTTGCCTGATTTGTTGAAGGCCTCTGCTGAAGTTTTGGGAAGTGGGGTCTTTGGTTCAACTTATAAAGCTGCACTTAGCACTGGTCCTGTCATGGTTGTTAAGAGGTTCAGACATATGAACAAAGTCGGCAAGGAAGACTTTCATGAGCATATGAGAAGGCTTGGAAGATTGAGCCATAAGCACTTGCTTCCTGTTCTGGCTTATTATTATAGGAAGGAAGAGAAGCTTCTCGTCTTTGAGTACGTCAACAATGTCAGCCTTGCCGTTTATCTTCATGGTATCTTACTTTATACTTTTTTCTAATTTATATTAATTAATCACTACCTTTTTTCTTATTCTATTAAACTTTTGCCTCACCTTTATATCAAAATTTTAGGAGGTAACATACTCCCTCCTTCTCAAACTACTTTCCATATTTTTTTATTTACACGTTCCTTAAGAAAGTATTAATTAGGAGTGTTTAACTATTATATCCTCATTTATATCTTAAAATATAATCTTTCTTCATTGAATAATTTCTCTCTAAAAGATATAGTAATTAGGTTTGACTTGAATTTCTAAAATGAGAAGTATTTTATGACAAATATTTTTAGTAAGGATGTGAAGCATTTTGAGACGGAGGAAGCTAAACCTATTTATTAAATACGATTACCAATAAATATGCTTTCAGTTTAATGTGAATTCATTTTATTGTACTGTTATTATATTGTATTGTAATGTGAATTCATCTTATATGACAGTCGATGCATAGTCTTGACAAATAATTGTTATTTTTCAGGTAATAGCAAATCACGTGGGAACCAAAGTCTGGATTGGCCAACTCGTTTGAAAATTGTCAAAGGAGTAAGCAAAGGGATTTTGTACCTCTATAATGAGCTACCAAGCTTGACAGCACCTCATGGTCACCTAAAATCTTCAAATGTGCTTCTAACCGAAACCTTCGAACCAGTTCTCACAGACTATGCCTTACTACCAGTGGTGAATGCAGAACATGCTCATGAACACATGATCTCATACAAAGCACCAGAGTTGAAACAATCCGGCAAAATCAACAGGAAAACTGATGTTTGGTCACTTGGTATGTTAATCCTAGAGATCTTGACTGGAAAATTCCCTTCCAATCTTTTAGGGAAGGGAACTCAAGACACTGATGATTTAGCATTTTGGGTAAACTCTATTCTTGAAGAGGACTCATCAGAAATAGAGGTGTTTGATAAAGAGATGAAACGGACAAACGATTGTGAGAGTGAAATGATGAAGCTTTTGAAGATTGGACTAAGTTGTTGTGAGGTTGATGTGGAGAAGAGATGGGATATAAAAGAGGCAGTGGAGAGGATTGAGGAAGTAAAATAGAAAGGTGATTTCTGTTCTACTGTTTCTTCTACAACTACTGGAGCTGACAATATGCATACTTCAAGATACTATTCAAATATTTCAAGTGTTTAGAGGTTTTAGATCAACTCATCATTATATGGGAAGTTTTGACTTTCTTAGATGCATATTGCATGACTACTTGGGTGTATGATTTTTTTGTCATGGTGGAGGATCAATTGAACCACCATGTGGGTTACTACAAAAAAATAAGAAAAAGAAGAACAAGAAAAATAAGAGATAGAAAATGGAGTTACTTAATTTTTGTTTGCATGTAAATTTGTTCTTTATGAATCTATAGTCTAGGTGTGTTTCTTTTTTTTTCTTTCTAATTCTTCATCAAGCTTATTTGGGATATTACTTTGCAAATTTCTATCTATAAATAAATAAATTATGTTATGTTGTATATAAAAAATTGGGATGACTTTTCATTCGTCTTGTTCTTCATTTAGACAACTAAGAACCTCAGATTATTAACATTAGGTTACCTCATTGAAGATTTTTTCATCTGATTTGCTTTAATTGATCCAATCTATACACAAAATTATTTTATAAATCTAGTGAAATTAAACAAGAAATTTTGTAGGGTAAAAGAAAAGAAATGAGTAATTCCGTTGGAGTTGTCTGCTCATGCTCAAATACACTAATAAAAATGACTAAGCAATCACTGCAAATATATCAAATTTAAGAATCCAGAGATGAAACTTACATGAAGCTTATATTAAGTTGTGACTGATAACTACTATTGAGACACTAACGTTAAAACTTCTTGAAATGAAAACTAAGAACTTGCTTCGATGTATGAATGAACTGGTAAATAATAGAAAGATGCGAGTAATTTACTTAATAAAAGTGGTGTGCTTGTTGAGTAAAATAATGAGTTCCCCTATTATCAGAGTGAAAGTGCAATGTGTTTCCTTTAATATGGTGATTTATCCTTCACTGATCATGAGTGCGCTTACTACTGTCAATATCTTCTAACCTTTAAACATTATCCTAGAATATCCTTCAGAAAATTCTAGGTAACAATTTTACCAACTCAGAAAGACCAAGTCAAAGCTTCATTATTCCTAACTTTCACTTTTAAATCAGCACTGTTAATTCCATAATTGCTCGAAATTGACCCGTCAAACATAAATACTAACCTTTGAATCTCTCTCAAGTATATCAAGATATGACGGCATGCCAAATTGAGATATATTCAATCAATCGCAACAGATATACAATTGGATACATGAAATCAAGAAAATTATTTAATTTAGAAAATACTATTAGCAATTCATCAATAATAGGTTCCATCAAAATTCTAGACGAGAAGTGTAACTATTCATAATTAAACTTAAAAACATATGCACGGTGGGCAAAATATATCCATAACAACAAAGAAATAAGAACATAGAAGAACTCTTTGATTCATCTTGTCAAACGAACTTGAGGCTCTGTCAAGCTTAAAATTGCTTCAACAATGGTGTGTACTGCCTTCCCACGATGAGTATGCAAATCAAAATAGGTTTAGGATATTTTATATCATCTCCAAGGTCAAATGGAAAATAATGCCCTTAACGCAACCTCTGCAAAACTAGTTTGTCATACAATGACCATGCGATGAGGAGTTGCTTCACTACTTTCATTAAGTCTGACTTGCCCAACTAAGGTGCAATAGCTATGCGGCCGTGACCATGATCTTGTTGGGATATTGTAAAGCAGTACATGAAGTAAATAAATATTACAAGTGTTCGAAAGGATAAACAAATAGGCCAATGTTCAGAACTGCCGCAAACTTGTTGAGTCTTGAATCTTGATAACATGAAATCAAGAAACACTAAATCTGGATTGTTACAACTGTGTGCTGAGTCGAGTGATGACACTCTGTCCTTAAGACAAGATTGCCTCGTATATATGCTTTTACGTTAAACGGGCAATAGTCTCCCAAGATAAAACAACACTTTAATCAACGCTACAAAGCAAATAGGTTGACCCTGACGAAGAAAACAAATACGAATCGATTTGCTGAAGATATGGAAAAGGAAGGAAGAGTTTCTCTTTTTCGTCCCAACGTTACTGCTCACGTTATGGACTGTGTTTTACTCTTCTATTTGTCTCTGTGTATATATTTATGTCTCATTTTTTCCTGTATAATTTCTGTCTCATTTTTGTGTGCTCCACAATTGAGCTAAAAGGCATCTATATATAGCATGGAGGAGGGACTCCTCAACTGCCAAAACAAGGTTGTTAATAGCCATTAGTGAGGGCTGTTAATGACATTTAGGGAGGGTTGTTAATGGCCATTAGAGAGGCTGTTTATGGCCGTTGAAGGAGGGCTGATTACGGAGGAGTTATTCAGCCAAGCAATGGCTGGTTAATGCACACTAATGTCCCAAAAATCAACTCCAATGGTAGGCAGAAACTTTCTGCCTTCCGTCGTTCCCAAATTCAACTTTTCAGAAACTCTAGGGATCACACTATAAATATTAAGCAATTTGGGGGTCCAAATAGATAATATCAGAAAGTCCCACGACCCATGACCCGTGACCCGAGCCCGAGATCGGATCGGACCGGACGGGCGGGCGGCGGCGGCGCGCGTGTGGGCTTAGCCTTGAACCCAAGCACATCCAGGTCTTCCCTCCTTTAAACACATGGGATACCCCTTGGGGTCCCAAACCCTTAGCCAATTTATAGACTTAGAGAGAAATTCTTCATTTTCCCACCGATGTGGTAGATTTGTCCCACACCATATTCCATGCCTCAAACACCTTACTTCGTGGACCAATATCTCTTTCATTTCTCAACGAAATTTGACGATTCTTGGCCCTACGGTCATCCACATACTTAGTAGATTATGTACGTGAGAAGAGACAAAGTCTTCAATATGCGAAACCCTAGTGTTTAATTCATTAAATATGTTTAATTCATTAAATATGGGTGGACGCACCTCCCCACCAAAGGCAAATTTCCAACAATCCCCTATATTAAAGAGAGATTTTGGCGCACACACATGGTGCCTACTTTCAGCAATCTTTCAGCGAAAAGATATTGCATTAGGAGAGGTAGCTTCCGCTTTGAACCTTCCCTAGTTGAATACCACCAGACTTACTGCGCGGTGAACGTGATGTATTGAAAGTGTTTAGTGTAAGCCAAGACAATGATACCAACACAATAACTCTCCTTATTTATTTTATTCTTATGGTTTTGTCCATTGTGGCCGTGGACACACTTGGATTATTAAGTGTGTTCATTTGAGGTGGCCTGTCCTCGCACTTAAATAAGTGATCTCCTACAAGGTATCCTGCTATACCCCATTTCACAACTGTTAGGAATCATTAAAAGTTTCCCCAACCTTAACCTCAACCGTTTGAGGATCGTTAAAGGTTTGGAAGCTTAACCTTTACCCACCATGCAGGTAGCACTTTAATGTCTATCACGGGAACAACTTTGGATTCATGTTTCCCTACAGAAATCATCATTCGAAGTGCTCTTGATTCCACCGAAGCGCTCAACTGAACCTTTTTACAACTTAGTTTTCCCATTGAACCAAATTCTTGGGATCTCCAATCAGTATGGTTGGGTTACCACCGCAAAAGTTTGTATTGTTTGGATTTTACGCCTATTCCCCTAGACAGGCAGAACACTTGATCTCCGGGTAGTCCCTTAGTTAAAAGGGTCCGCTATATTCTTTGATTAGTAATCAAGGAAGTGACACCCGTGATGATCAACTGCCATATGGTCTTATGTCTCCGACAGATCCTGATAGATATGTCCAGACGCCGTCATCCGTGTCCTTCCTGAAGTCGACCGGCTAGCCACAGTGTATAACTGCTGAAGGCATGGGTTTCTCCCAATAAGGGACGTTCTCTAAGGAGTCGTGAAGTTACTCGACTTCTTTCATGCTTTGTATAAAGCGATAAACTCCGATTCCATCATGAATCGGCCGATGCAAGTTTGCTTAGAGGTTTTTCTAAGACCTACCATACACATTTACTTGTGGCTTTGGTGTTCTTCACATCTGATGTCCAGTTTGCATCACTATGTTCTCCCAGAACCGCTGGACATCCAGAATACTATAATCCGTAGATAAGCGAATATTTCAGATATCATCATATCCGACTTAATGCCTTCTACCGATCATTTTTAGAATCATCAGTGAACCTTAGTTCAACTGATCTGCTTTGTAGGCCGATACCAGGTCGGTTGTAGTGTGTAACATACATTGAACTCCATGTGACATGAGCATATCGCTCCTTCTATATGGGTGCACCATGATTTCAATCAGTTATATGATTCATATCCATTGGTGGCTTCAACGAGACTGTCAACTATCGACCAATCCGTTAGATGTCTTAGAAATCCAATTCCTAATATGTCATCTGTGATACCCATATCTTTCATATCGAGACTTTGTTTCAATATGACTTCCATTCTCAAACTGTTGGTTTTCCAACAGTTGACTTTCTAACTTCAGAGTCAATGTTTATGTGGTCAGATTCATTATTTCTGTTTTATTTGAAACTTCCAGGACCAAAATGTAAACATTTCAGGGACCAAAATGAAAGTTCAGGAAGAATCCCAACAGTCCAGCAAACCAACTCTGATTCTCCCATTCCAACTCTCCGGTTAGGAAGACTATTTCAACATCCATGCCACGCAAGACTGCGATGGCCCTGGATGTTAAGCTATTCACAGGGAAGAACAAGTACGAGTAGCCGATGCCTTATACTCGTCAGTAGATCCATCTACTTTGTACTCACTTTCGAGTATCCACTTTTACAACCCAAAGGTTCTTTTCCCGGAGGAAGATCAACCATTACACAAGTATAGTTCTATGGAATCTATTTCTTTCTTTAGCTTCGTTCCAAAGCAACGCTTTTGGAGATGACAATTCTTTGTTAATTGTCCATGGTTCGTTCTCAACCATACAAGCTAGAAGGCCTGGAATAAGTCTTTGTCCCCTCTTTGCTCCGTCTCGGTTCAACATCTAGAATCCCTGAGTTCTGTAGATCTGGAATATTAAGTTCTGGATAGACAACAACTTCCGAGTCCTCTAGATAAGGAACTTCTAGTTTCGGACAGTCAGACCCTCGTGGGTTCTTGTTAACCTTGAGAAATTACTCCTTTTCCTTTTCCAAGGAAAGTTATCTTCAAAGAATTCAACATTCTTTGACACCAAGAGACGATAAGCACTACAATTATTTGCAGATCCAGTGGATATGCAATATACAATCTTAGGTCCAACTTGACCTGTTTCGGTAGTCCAACTTCTACCAGCCACCCCACATCACAACATTTGTATGTGAGATCCTTTCCATGTCTCACACGGAGAGTGATCTTTATCATTATGCTGAGTTCTGTAGAGAATCGCATTAGCGGTAAGGATCGCCTTGCCCCACATAATTTGGGTGTACGACTTTGCGCTTGGCTAACACCGTTAGACTGAGGTGAGTAATGAGCAGTCGTTTGATGAACGATGCTTCACATTCTCCCCCTCTATCACTACGAATTCCTCAATCCGTAGGCTTAGTTGATTTTCAATTTTTGCTTTGTAGCGCTTAACCGCTTCAAAAATTTCATCTTTGCTTTTCAACAAACAAAGGATACAATACGTTGTACCATCATCAATGAAGGTCACAAAGTACTTGTCTCCCCCCTCTATTTTGTATAAACTTCAAATCACCCATGTAGGTGTGACTAAATTCTAGAGGAGCGATGCTTCTTTCGCTATTCCTTTGACGGAATTTGGAAAGGTGATTTTGCCTCTTCGCCTACCTCACATTTATTTTTTAAGGTTTATGTCGACATAAGGCAACAATCTCAACTTCGTTAGCTTTTGAATGACTTTCTATTTAACGTGTCTTAATCTATGATGGCATAAATGCACGGATTACAAATATATCATTCATTTGGCTACAGACATACTGTACCATTCTTAGTTATTACAGACCTGTTGGACTAGTCTCAAACCAGCTTGACCAACATTGTCTCTTAAACCAAGTGTGGGACATGTATCACCTCCTTTTAGAGTGATCTCATTCCCTGAAGTCCTATTGAGGACAACCTCTCCAACCCCTTCTACTTTAGAGGTGGCGTTGCTTCACATGAACAACCTCTTGCTCGTGGTTAGGGCGTAACCGGATCATATATGATCTGGATACTCTGGCCCACTCCAGTTGCTTTGGCAGACTGAGTGTCCAATTTCTTTTCTGCCTTTCTTTAGGCCTTCAGATCATTTAAGACCTGGATACTCTGGCCCACCACACTAGGTGTCCATTACTTTTCCTATGAAATAAATTCTGGCCCTACTCCAGTTACCCGGAGGCTTTGTATGACTGAGTGTCCAATATCATCATATCAAATGAATTTTGACCCACTCCAGTCGCCCGTAGGCTTTGTATGACTGAGTGTCCAATATTATCCTATCAAAGGAATTTTTGGCCTCACTCCAGTCTCCCGGAGGCTTTGTATGACTGAGTGTCCAATATCGTTCTATGAAGGATCTTCTGTCAAATAGTGTGACAGGCTCAACGTCTTTAGCTTTTAGTCTTTTTCCTTATGATTGGTGCCTAGACAATTCTTGGCACTTACTTAAGAGTGGTAACAGTTTTCGCACAGTCAGTGGATCTTTCTCCCTCGTATGTGCGAACATACTTTACACACTTTTAATAATTACACTTAAAAGAAATGATCTTTTTAAGTCGTTTACAAAATCCAATCTTTAAACGGAAAGGAAGAAGAGTTTAAACTTCTAATTTTAAAGCGTAAGGAATATAAATTATTTCGGAAAATATTTTCATATTCCTCCTTACTTTAAGCCATTTTTAATCAGACATCATTTAATCTCATTTTTTAAAAGAAAGGAAAATTACTTATCCCAATTTCGGATTCTGGCCCACTTCAGTCACTTCATCGGACTGAGTGTCCATTTCCTCCTTACCATAATTCGGATCCTTTGTCAGGGATAGATATAGGCCTTCTGCTCCAAGATAGAACCACATCTTCAGCCTTCTCCTCTTGTCCCAGTTGACATCTTCAACCTCTCGTTGGCGCTTGTTCCCACCAGTCTCGGGAGTGGTGATAACATGAACACATTGACATTCAACATCATAATCACAAGTCTCTTCTACCATAAACCCACAACCATTTCCCGATTTGGTCACACAACTTTTGACCGACATCTGTCGAACACTAATACAAATCTTGTCTTAAGTTGTTGGGATATTGTAAAGCAGTACGGAAAGTAAATAAATATTACAAGTGTTCGAAAGGATAAACAAATAGGCCAATGTTCAAAACTGTCGCAAGCTTGTTGACATCTCTGCTTCATTTTAAGTCGATGGTTATTAAGCTCAAAAGGGGACTCTAATGGTACTCTGTTGTTAGGCTTTGGCGGGTTAAAGAAGGCCGACCTGCCTCCTAAGGATCAAGACTTTTTGGGATTTTCCTCAAACACAAGCATCACATGTTCTAGATTGTCATGTATATATGTATATATTCAAAGACTCACTTCAAATTTGTACATGAAATTGACAAGTCACTCTATGATTATCCTTCATTTACAAGTATGAGCTTAGAAAGCGGTTCCAATACAACTAGATTACTTACAAATAAGGTGCTTTTGTAACACTCCATAAATTCGAGTCAAGTATGAATACCTTATCAGAGTGATAATGTGAGATTTTTGCCATATTAAGTCCTAGCGGGGTGAGTTAGGTGATGATAGTTATTTTAGGTGAAGATAGTTATTTTACGATCAAGATGAATAATGAGGTCCGTAAGATTTTGTCATGACCCAAATCGGAGGGTCGCGACGGGCACCCGGACCTTACCTGCCGAGTACCACTAATCATACAATCAACGTCTAATCATAATTAAACATGAGCCACAAGGACCGTCACCAAATATCCTGCTGACACACACATCAAGGGCGACATGTCCATACACAACTACTATACACAGAACAACTGTCTACAAGCCTCTAAAGACTATATGATATCACAAGGTCGGGACAGGGCCCCATCATACCCATATGCATATGCAAATCATCATAGAACGATCAGACTGTAACTCTGAAACAAGTAGAGTGCTCCAATATCAGCTGAACCAGCAACCTACTAGTGCGAACCGTCACCACGTCTACCTGAGCCTACGGGCATGAAACACAACATCCCCAGACAAAAGGGACGTCAGTACGACTGATGTACTGAGTACGTCAGGCATGAAGAATAGCATAATAGATATATAAACATAAATTGAGACAAAAACAGTCGACCAGTAACAACTGATAGCAACAGCTGATAGCAATAGATGACATAAATAGTTGACCAATAGTAATTGCCTCCGAGGGCCATAATATGCCTAAATGTCATGCACAATGCAAATGTAGTATACATATATATATTGACCTCACAAGAGCATCTTCCTTTCCATAACAACCTCTGTGGGCATCATATCATATCGACTTATGTGGGCATCATATCATATTGGCCTCTGTGGGCATCGTCCTTTCGTGATATTTGTACCAACTGCTGGTGGTATTACGTATATAACGCCATTCCCTTTTTCCTATCCCCTACATATATATAATACGTACCATATAGTAGTGTATATAACACGTGTAAGTCCAGGGTAATACATGAATATAATGCAAATGCATGAATGACAATAAAACATTCTGAACTTATCGGATGACATAATATCCTTGTACCTTCGGCTAGCATTGGGAATATTAACATCTTTCCCACTTACCTCAATAAGGATTTATTAACATATTTAGACATGCTTTTAACATAGGAATCACTAACAGAAACATCTTTGGCTACTAAAAGCATAATAATTTATGGAGCAATATTATGTTTATGTTTCGTACTTAGAAGATGCCAAAAGAAAGAAATGATTTTCCTTAACATACCTTTGTCGACTCTACCATTGTCAATGAACTTAACCTTCTTTACTTGTTAATCTTTGAGAAAATTCTCCAATTCTAAAATGATCTCTTCCATTTTATTTACTGTTTCGTCCTTGGCAATTCTTGCCTTTATCTACAGCATAATTTTGGTCTCTTCCATTTCACTACTTCTTCTAACTAAATAGACCTTCATGACTCTTTTCTAGTGGGTTGTGGGGCCCACTAGTTTTCCTAATAATAATCACACCGACCCCCAAAAGTTGACACCAGTTACATGTAAATGTTTAGTCACTTAGAGATTCCTCTCATGATGCCATGTGGAAATGTTCACATTAATCCATAATCCCAATTAATTAGACAATCACATTAATCTCCTACTTAATCAATTACACACCTAACTAATTAGTCAGCACTTCAAATTCTATCTTAATCGTATGTGCGAAAACATGGGATGCTGCCCGTAATTAAATAGCAACATTAATTTGCTAAAGTGTCTCCTTTATGAAATCACACGTAACCAACACAGTGATTCACCATTTAAATGCTACATGTAAATATTCCCACTTAATCTTGTCCTCACTATACTCTATAACTTAGTCGATCATTGTTGTCCCACTTGGTAAGTCCTAAATTAGTTCGGGACCACATTCTTTTATATACCAAGCTCGTTATTACCATACGTGAGTATGACATAAATTCTCAAAGCTCGGGTCTACTTTTCATACGTCTAGATGCTCGATCATCGCCCGAAAGTACGTGATGTTACATTCTTCCCCCCTTAGAAACAGTCATCCTCAAATGTTGTGGCGACATATCTAATTCATGTCACGTAGTCATAAAACATATCCACCATTTCACGTGTTATATAATCTAACATTTATCCTTATGTCGGACTTCACATGGTCATCAAACATTAATGATAATAGTCTAAAATAGAACTCACCCAATGATTCTCTCAGAACCTCGGCGTTAGTCTGAAATAGGTATGGATATTTGTGTTTTATCTCCTCTTCCGCCCATGTCATTTCTTCTACATTTTTATTCCGCCATAGAACTTTCACGGAGGCTACTTCTTTAGTTCTCAACTTACGGGCTTGTCGATCTAAGATAGTAATAGGAACCTCTTCATATGTTAAATCTTCTGTAACCGTCACATCGTCAATTGGCATAATCCGGGAAGGATCCCCAACACATGCTCTTAATATTGAAACATGAAAAACCGGATGAACACACTCCAATTCCGAAGGTAAGTCTAATTCGTAAGCTACTTGACCGATTCATCGAACTATGCAATATGGCCCAATATACCTTGGGCTGAGCTTCCCCTTTCTCCCAACCTTCATTACTACACTCTTAGGAGATATCTTCAAGAAGACTCAATCATCCACTTGGAACTCTAAGTCCCGCTGCCGCACATCTTGATACGACTTTTGATGACCTTTGAACGGATAACAACCGTTCTTGGACAAACTTTACCTTCCCTATGGCTTGGTGATTAGTTCAGGCCCAAATACTTCTGATTCGCCTACCTTGAACCATCCGATAGGAGATTTACATTTTCGTCCATATAAAGCTTCATATGGAGCCATTTTGATACTAGTATAATAACTATTATTGTACGCAAATTCAATAAGGGATAGATGATCAGCCTAACTTCTCTTAAAGTTCAATACGCAAGATCGTAGCATATCCTTAAGCGTTTGAACTGTACGCTCGACCTGCCCGTCCATTTCAGGGTGGAACACCATGCTAAGATTAACTTGAGTATCCAAACCCTTTTTGAAATGATCTCCAGAACTAGTTGTGAGTTGTGCATGTCAGTTAGATATAATGGAACTGAGCATACCACGAAGGCGAACAATTTCCTTAACGTACAACTTTGCGTAGTCCTCGGCTGTGTAGGTAGTTTTTGACTGTCAGGAATTTAGCTGATTTGGTTAGTCTAGAAACCATCACCCAAAAATAGAATCAAACTTATGATAAGAGCGAGGTAAACCCGTAATGAAATCCATATTAACCATTTCTCATTTCTACATCGGAATCTCAATGTTCTGAGTCAAACCACCAGGATTTTGGTGCTCTACTTTTTTTACTTGCTGACAATTAAGACACTGAACTACCAACTCCGCAATGTTCCTCTTCATGTCTTACCACCAATACATACTTTTGAGATCATGATACATCTCAGTAGATCCAGGTTGAATCGAATATCGTGAGCAATGGCCTTCCATCATAATCTTGTCTCGTAATCCTGCTGTATTAGAATACTCAAATGGACCTTCCACCTGAGGTCCTTCTCCCATTATACTCGAAGGTTACAATTATTTTTTGCTAAATATTTTTCCCGATATTTCCTAAAAATATGGTCTTCATCATGACGTTCCTTTTTTTCCTTCCAGTATGCAGGATGACCTTGTCGTATACTGGGTTATAGGGCTTATCACTATCTGAATCCTCCAATCAGACTCACACTTAATGAACTGATGCGTTCCCTTAGGTTAATTTCTCTCATGCGTCCTCACATTAGTCAGGACGCTTGTAGGTGAATGATTCTATTGTCAACTTAACTTTGTTTACTAATTAGTGTACTAAAATCTCTTACATTTGTAGTATCTCAATCGTAAATACTTTATGGACAATGTCATCAAACCTGAAGTGCGCGTATCATCGTAGTTAACTCTCATTCATAGTCTGAAAGGAATCTCTCATTTTGTACTTTCTCACTACTCATAATTACAAACAACTCCCTTTCTTTACTTCTTTTGACTCTTGTTCACTCATTTTCTTACTTGTCGTACCCTTCTTAATTCTACAATATTCGGGTATATATACATAATCTCAAACATTGCTCCTAATTCCAATCCTTGGTGTTACCAACCCTTAAAGGATGAGTTATTAACTTATTCCCTTATTCAGTACGTGGAATATTCTGAAGAATTTGCATTATATAACGTTGCCCTACTATATCCAAATCCGGACCTTACCTGCTGAGTACCACTAATCATACAATCAACTTCTAATAATAATTAAACATGGGCCATAAGAACTGTCACTAAATATCATGCTAACACACACATCAAGGCCGACATGTCCATTTACAACTACTATACATATGACAACTGTCTACAAGCCTCTAAAGAGTACATGACATCACAAGGTCGGGATAGGGCCCCGCCATACCCATATACATATGCAAAACATCATAGCATGATCAAACTGCAACTCTGAAACAAGTAGAGTGCTCCAATATCAGTTGAACCAGCAACCTACTAGTGAGAACCATTACCACGTCTACCTAAGCCTGCGGGCATGAAACACAACGTCCCCCGACAAAAAGAGACGTCAGTACGACTGATGTACCGAGTATGTCAGGCATGAAGAATAACATAATAGAGATATAAACATAAACTGAGACAGAAACAGCCGACCAGTAACAACTGATAGCAATAGCCGATAGCAACAAATTTACGCGAAATAATCGACCAGTAGTAATTGCCTCTGAGGGCCATAATATGCCTAAATGTCATGCACAATGCAAATGCGTATACATATATATATATATATATATATATATATATATATATATATATATACATATATATATATATATATATATATATATATATATATATATATATATATATATATATATATACATATATATATATATATATATATATATATTGGCCTCACAAGGGCATCTTTCTTCCCATAATGACCTCTGTGGGCATCATATTATATCGGCCTCTGTGGACAGAATATCATATTGGCCTTTGTGGGCATTTTTTTCGTGATATCTGTACCAGCTGCAGGTGGTGTTGCGTATATAACGCAATTCCCTTTACCCATCCCCTATATATATAATGCGTACCATATAGTAGTGTATATAACACGTGTGGGTCCAGGGTAATACGTGAATATAATGCAAATCATGAATGACAATAAAATATTCTGAACTTATCGGATGACATAATATCTTTGTACCTTCGGCTAGCATTGGGAATATTAACATCTTTCCCACTTATCTCAATAAGGATTTAGGAACATATTTAGACATGCTTTTAACATAGGAATCAATAACAGAAACATCCTTGGCTACTAAGAGCAGAATAATTTATGGAGTAATATTACGTTTACATTTCGTACTTAGAACATGCCAAAATAAAGAAATGATTTGCCTTAACATACCTATGTCGACTCTACCATTGTCAATGAACTTGACCTTCTTTACTTGTTAATATTGGAATCTCCTTAATGTTCTTGGGATTAACTCATCAAGTAAAGTTGCTGCAACATTTATGTCTTTGAGAAAATTCTCCAATTCCAAAATGATCTCTTCCATTTTACTTACTGTTTTGTCCTTGGAAATTCTTGCCTTTATCTGCAGCATAATTTTGGTCCCTTCTATTTCACTACTTCTTCTAACTAAATAGACCTTCATGACTCTTTTCTAGTGGGTTGTGGGGCCTACTTGTTTTCCTAATAATAATCACACCGACCCCCAAATGTTGACACCAGTTACATATAAATGTTTAGTCACTTAGAGATTGCTCTCCTGATGCCATGTGGAAATGTTCACATTAATCCATAATCCCAATTAATTAGACATTCACGTTAATCTCCTACTTAATTAGTTACACACCTAACTAATTAGGCACCACTTAAAATTCTATCTTAATCTTATGTGCTAAAACGTGGGATGTTGCCCGTAATTAAATAGCAACATTAATTTGCTGAAGTGTCTCCTTTATGAAATCACACGTAACCAACACAGTGATTCACCATTTAAATGCTACACGTAAATATTCCTACTTAATCTTGTCCCCACTATACTCTATAACTTAGCCAATCATTGTTGTCACTCTTGGTAATTCCTAAATTAGTTCGGGACCACATCCTTTTATATACCAAGCTCTTTATTGGCATACATGAATTTGGCATAAATTTCCAAAGCTCGGGTCTACTTTTCATACGTCTAGATGCTCCGATCATTGCCCGAAAGTATGGGATGTTGCAGATTTGATAGAATCTACTAAGTTTGTGATAGGTCTGACTTCTAGCAAATATGCATGTATATCTGTTGGGAATTTGAGAAAACTTAAACGATGAAAATTGTAGCCCTTTGAAATAATTTTCTAACCATATAAGTATCAGGTCAATCGAAGCTATGTTCTAGGAGCAATGCCCATTTTATTAATGGTTGATGGTAGTCGGGGCACCCTTGCATCACATGGGTGGAGAAAGGATTTCTAGGTTCAGAAAGGCTTTTGACTTGTCATACCCTTTGTGATGCAAAGGTGGCGCAAGGGAGGTGGCTCGCGCCACCCTTGCGATGCATGGGTGTCGCAATTGTGTGTTATTCTTGTTCTGAATTTTATAAATCTCTAACTTAGTTAAAACTTTTTTGCACTTCGTGTTGGATGACATTTTGGAGAGAAAACAACCCTAAGGTTCCCCCTAAACCCTATGGTAAGTTCCTGCTCAATCCCTATGATTACTATATCAGATAAACCATTGATTAACATTAGGTCATCATACAAATCAGTAGATTCTTGAAATTGAAAAAACAGATGTTGAAGGGACATTTGAGAATTCTCTTGAAGGTAAGATCTTTGAATTTTATTGTATTTATTGAAGGAATTGGGACTAGTATAAGGTGTTAGAATTAATTACAATCCATGTGTCACGTCCCAAATCGTGGAACGCGCGGGCACCTACCGTTTTCCCACCAGGTAGGCGAACTCATCCCTTAATCACAATTTGTTCAATAAATAAGTAAACCCCAACCATCAATATAAATAACAAGTCTATGATAGATAAATAAAGAGTGCGAAAATAATACATCAATCCCAAGGAATCTTGTCTAAGGACGTACAAGAGCCACTAATACATAAAATGAGTCTAAATATTAATACAAGTCTAAAAAGTGGAATATTGTCTCAGAGTAGCGGAGTTAATGATTAGTGAGGAGGTATTGCTGAAGGTTTCACCCATGAAGGGTGTGATAAGATTCGAGAAGAAGGGAAAGCTCAGCCTGAGGTTCATTGACCCTTTCGAGATCTTAGATAGAGATGTTGAGGTGGCCTATGAGTTGTCTCTACCTTCTGGGTTATCTAGTGTGCATCCGGTGTTCCATGTCTCGATGTTGAGGAAGTATGTTCCGTATGTTTCTCATGTGATTAGTTGGGACTCGATGATATTAGATCAGGATCTAGATTATGCGGAAGAGCCTATAGCTATCCTAGATAGGCAAGTCAGGAAATTGAGATACAAAGAGATAGCTTCTGTGAAGGTGCAGTGGAGGAATCACCTAGTAGAAGAGGCTACATGGGAAACTAAGTCTGATATGCGGGCTAACTACGCGGAGCTATTTGAGAGCGTATGTATTTCCTTTTCTTTACCGTTCAAGCCCGAACATTTATTTAAGGAGTACCTGATGTAAGAACTCAAAAAGTCATTTTGCGTGCTTTTCCTAGAAATCCCTAAATTACCCTCCCCGAGCCCTTATTTTCTTGCTTGTGACTTGCGGTGATGGGTAGCACGGTTCTTGAGATATTTTGGTAGGTTTCAGACTTATTTAGTTAAGGCGAGAAATCTTAAGTTAAAAAGAAAGATGAGTTTGACCTATAGGTTACTTTTGGTTAAACGGGCTTCGTTAGTAGTTTAATTAGCTTCGAAATAAAATTTATGACTTAGTCGAGCCTTCGGTTCGGGTCTCGAGGTAGCCCAATGTGTTTTGAGGATTAATTTGTAAAATTGTGGAATTAGAACTTAAGTATTGACCTTAGTCAAACCCAAGCCTTAGAGACCTTATCCGGGAAATCTGAGTGCGCGAGCAGGTTCGTAATGTATTTTCTGATAGGGTAGCATATTTGGTTTGTGTCTAGGAGATCCCAGGAGTGTTTCGAGAAGTTGGAGGAGGATTTCATATCCTTGGGTTGCTACTGGTTGCTGGTGTCCGCCCCAGCGACCAGGCATCTGCCTCAGCGGAAGTCTGGCATGTCGAAGCGGAAATGGGGATTTAAGTGACTTTCTCCCCAATAAATAGGGTTTTCACCAGAGCGGGTCTGTTCTAGCAGAATCTAGTATGCCAGAGCGGACCACTATGTAGATTTAATGAGGGTTTAGACCTAGCATTCATTTCATTCCCCAACATTCATTCCTGCTGCGACTCGAGCTTAGGCAGAAAGATAGTGATAACTTCAAGAGATTTTCACCATTAAGGTAATCATTCTTCCTTCCATTAATGAGTGCTAGTGTATTAATTCTTAAGCATGTGTATTAAATGGGGGGATGGGGAAAGGTAGAAATGCTTGTTGAGATTAAAAGAGTTCTAATTGGGGATTTAGTGTTGATTACTGAATTATTATTGTTGTTATGCTAAACTAGTGTTATATTCATCTAGTAGATGATGTTTATGAGATCAATTTCTTGTTAAGAACCCTTTTGGGGATTTGGAAAAATTCTAACCAGATTTGGAAAACATCTAAGGTTAGAATTATGGCTTTTCCATAAATCTTAAAATTGTGAATCCTTTTCGGCTTTGTTGTTCAATTAACTTGATATTATCCATATCTAGCTTTTGTTATTACTATTTGGGTAGAAGAGTCGGCATTTTGATAATATGGGCTCGAGGTTCCTTAGTAATCTAGATTAGGAGATTATGGGTAACTCAGACCGTAATCTCATTTATACTCAATATATTTGATCATAGTGGCTTCGTGAGGAGGCTAAGAAGAAAGGAAATGTTGTTTCTTGAGTATTCGGCTTCATTCAGACATGTTGATACTTTTCTAGACTTTAGAATAAAGTTATGTGTTGGTATGCTAAATTAATGAACTAATGGGACTATTGGGAATTAGGGAGTCCCGAATTAGTGAGAGTTGATGAGAACTAATATGGGTACCATGTGAGCTTAAGTGGGTAATCAATGAACTAATAGTATAGCAAGTATTCCATCTATTTTGATATTGAAAATCCGATTTTTGAGATTGACAATGATCATTCTTTTTTGAGTGAACTATAAAGTTTTTTTTATAGTTATCAAAACTCGAGTTATCTGAATAATGGATCTAGGGGCTAACATCCCTAATATAATTCTTAAATGTATGATACTCGAAGGAGTTTATGTGTTTATACTTGGGGCCACGATGTGCAGTGCAAGAGTCCGCTAGTTTGGTATGCTTGCTGTTTACTTAGGCTTATAGCCATTGATATGATATCCTGATTTGACAGTCATGTATTCATCACTCTACACCTTGTTTGAATACTTGATTAAGACTAATAAACTGATTATGTTGATTGCATGGTGTAATCATATCCATCTCATTCATACATTATGTATCATTAGAATTGGTTACTAGTGAAATCACTAAGAATGACTTGGGAAGTCAGATTAAAGGATATGATACATGTTTATGAGAGTTATGATCGATATGACACTTCATCCATAGAGCTGGTATTCGATGGGATCAGATGGGTATATGGACCTCATGATTCCCACATGGGTCATGTGACAACTACTGCAACAGACTGTGTGTACCAGGTATTATGGCTACTTGCATTCATGCACATCATTCTACATTGCATACATTTATACCATGATATTAGCTTTATGACATATGTTCCTGGCTTTAACTCTATTCAACGTGTCCTCTTGGACTGCTAGAAGGTATACAATTAGCTTATGCTTAACCATGTGTAAAACCTGAACAGAGTGACTTGAGGGATCTAGACGCCCTGTTAGGCTTTAGGTTAGACTTTTGCGACGTGTGATTTGAGGGTACTTACAGTGAGTTAAATTGTAGATTTATCGTAGGTTGGTTAACTATTTTATTCTATACTTATGTAACTAACTAGTAGAGAGAGGTATAATAAAGTATCAGCCTTCACCACAGTTATAGTTAGGGTCGGTCGACGGTGCTTGTTGAGTACACGTGTTGCCCGTATTCACTCTACGCTTGTTGCACTCTATGTTCAGGTACTGAACTAGGAGGCGACGCCAGCTTGATTCTTCCCCCCTCATCAGAGTGAGTGACACTTAGAGTCCAGGGTGAGCTGCAGCTTCTTCCCCGACACAGCAACTCCACTCTTCCTTATTGCTATGTTTTGCCATTCACAGACTGTCTTATTGTTATATTAAGACAAATTATGTATTTCCCCTTTACTCATGACTACCAGATCACGTAGGCGTTTATTTCAGACTATGTGTTTTTGTATCTTTGGACTTGTTAGTTATTCCTCTTTTACTTACTTACTTCCATATTTAATTTTCGCTTTTCATATGATATTGTTTGGGTTCACCTACGGGTTAAGGTAGGTGCCCTATGGCACAAATGGAATTTGGGGTCATGACATTATGGAGGAAACTCCCCCCTCCTTTGCACGTTGTTCATGATGTTCACATCTTCTTCTCATTGTACTTCTCATGATCATAAGGTACCATCTCAGTTGCACTTTGCTTAGGACCCATACTAGTAACCGTATTGACTTTCTTGGGTCCCTCACATAATATCTTGAATGATGGAGAAGAAGAAAATGTTCCATCATATATTTGGTAAAGACCTCCATTAAGGTTATTAATTGCGCTATGGTCTCGTCCCTCTCTCCCTCCTTCTTCAATGTCTCTCTAGACAACACCTTAGAGGGACCACCCCCACCTACCTCCGACAATCTCTTATGACAAGCATGGTTTGTCTTTGTTAGCTTATCAAGAAGTTCACTTATGACGGTAAAAGAATTATCCATCAAGGCACCCTCCGCTATGTTGTTGGCCACCGACTTGTTGACCGAATCGAGTGCCTGATAGAATGTGTGTAGAAAGACATCATCACTAAACCCATGGTTGTAGCACTGTTTGAGCTTCTTGTTGAACCTTAACCATACATCATACAAGGCTTCACCCGAAAATTGACGGAATGTCAAGATTTCATCTCGGAGTTGGAGCATGCGAGCTGGCGGGAAGAACCTCTCAAGGAATGCCTCTACCAACTCGGTCTATGTAGTGATGGACTCGAAAGAAAGGTCATCCAACTAAATAGTGGCCTCTCCCGTTAGAGATAAGGGAAATAACCTTAGCTTCACGGCTTTGTCAGACACGTTGGGATGACGGAATGCAAGGCACACCTCATTGAAATTACTCAAGTGTCCATTTGGATCGTCAGATACCGATCCTCCGAATAGGTCCTTGTTGTTGAGCATGTGTAGCATGGTGGAAGCGATGTGGAAACTCGCATTTCCGAGAATTTAGGGTGGCCGAATGACATTAGCAAAGGTGGTAATCTCTACGTTTCCCTCATCATTAGATAAATCCGCCATAACACCTACAACATAAAAAATAAGTAAACGTAAATTTAGAAATAAGGCTCTTAACAAAGTAATAATACTACAAATAGAAAATTTCAAGACCGTATTCCCCGGCAACGGCCCCAAAATTTGATCTCGCCTAATTATACCTTAATATGGTATAACATAGTCATTGTCAAATATAGTAACCCAACTAGGTTGGGGTCGAACCCAATAAGGAATACAATGAGAAATCGATTTATTCGTGTTTGTATTATGGCTTTACTAATTACATTACTCCTATGGTAACCAAGTTTATTTGTTTGTTTTAACTAATCAAATTATCAATTCAATTAATAGTTAAGTTATCAAGTAAATGGGTATGTTAGGGTTGTGACTTAATTGATGAAAGTGGTGTTGGGTTCATGCTTTAGTTGGTGTATTTAGTGTGGCATGAACAATGGGGACTATTATGTAGGTGGGGATTTCTCAATTGACCAACCTAATTTCACTTTAGGCTTTCTCAAGCTCTAAAGTGTGACAAATGTGAACACTTATTATATTCCATTAGTTGATTCCCTTCTAATTAAAGTTGAGAATCATTAAATGAGGTTTAAAGCCTCAAGTCCTAATCAACCTACCATTTTCCTAGACTCTAGTCTCCTTTTTCAAGTTTGACTAGAGATAATAGGCAAGAAAGAGGTGTTTGCAACCAACTTTTAAACATTAAGAGTAAGGGGTAGTTGAATGCCACATTAACACACCCATTTCATATTTATGAACTACCCCAACTACCACATTTCATTATTTAATCACAACTCCAACCTAAATCTAGTCACTCATGTCAAGTAATAAATGCATAGCAAAGTAATAAATACAAAAAATCATAATGAACATAAAAAGAAGGCTTACAATGATTTAGTGTAAATATTGGCTTGTCTTTACACAATGGATCAAGAATCTTGTGGAATAATGCACTAAATATTAATAGTAAATGTTGTCTCTACAAGAGAAAACACAAGGAATCTTTAAAAAGTGACTAGAGTGATCCCTGGATCTATGATTACGGTCTTGTTCTGAAGTTACTAAGCCCTGAATCTATGATTATAGTTGATCATTGGCATGTTTAGAATCTCATGTTAGTTAGTAGCCAAGGCTTGTGGCTTATAAGCTTGTCTATCTGTTCATCATCTTTCCTATTTATATTTCATGGATGGAAAGTAATGTGATGCATATTTGGTTTTATTAGATGTCCATTTAGCCTGCTTAGATGTATATGAAGTAGGTCTAGAATGACCCAAAGTGTGTGTTATGTGTGCTTCTCTGTTCCTTAAATAAATAGATCACATATGGGCTAAGAGTGTAGGATTATGCCTGTCTTGTTAAGTTACTTTGTCTATTGTAGCTTGTCCTGGATGTGGGAATTGTGACATGATAGTTTGTTGACTTAAGCTCTGTCCAATTTCATTAATCTCCATGTCCTAAAATGTCTCATGAACTAGCTATACATATGTCTTTTGTCTATCTTTGTGTTAAACATATCTATGGCAGCATGTAACACTTTAAGTCATTTAGCTTCCATATCAATATGTTGTTTGTTCGAGTGTATAAATGTCCTAAGGGAGCATTATACTGATCCCTGAATCTTGTTTTGTATGTTAAGAGCATGTATGCCTTGTCTAGGCTGGTATTTTCATCCACTTGTTGTGTATTTATCTATTTGAGGATTATCATGTTTGATATATGAGTCTAATGGGAGAGGTTAGATTAGTCTACTGATTTTGTGTCTGTGACATACCATGCTTGCCCCTTTTCATGATTGTCCCTAAGTGTGCATTAACAATCTAAGGTCAAAATATGCTTACCCTGTCTACCTTAGTGTAAAATGCCACAATGATAATATGCAGACTCCCCTGAGCCATTTTGTACCATGTCATGTCTACCTCTTTTCAAATTGTGCCTCCATATCTTAGCTGTTTGTTTGGTGATGTGTTTTTTTGTTTGTTTGTAAGATCTAATTTGCAAATCAGTTCATGTGAAACATATTTTACTTATGAGACTATTGAGTGAGTATGTACAAAAAATTCCTTTATTTTTTAGTCATGTTGTTGTTGTCCAGTATGATTGTTGAAGTGATATGCCATCATGAAATTTTCCTTTGTCTATTGTATTGCATATTAGAATGAGAAAGTACGATTGTGTGTGGCTGTTAAAATCCACTACCTGAATACGTGCACACCATGAATTCTCTCCTTGTATCGAGCATCTAGTCTTCTTCACTCTAAGTTCAGCTTCTTTACTGTTATTGCTTCTGAATATCCTTGAAATGGTCTTAGTTCTTGCTTATAATATGAAACTGGGCATGTTGTTTTGTTTTTATTTATTCAGTTTCTGGAAATGATGAATATACCGTGGTATACCTCAAGGTATAAGAGCTTAGGTTTACACAGTGTATATTACAGTTGTATACTCTTGTGTCACGATCCAAATCAAGGGCGTCGTGGTGGCACCTACACAATCCCCCGATAAGCGAACCAACTCCCAAAAAACTTTCAAGAAGGTGTAAATAAATGCGAGAGAGAACGAACTACAATATAAAATACCCAATCCATTAAATTAATAAATAATCAGATTCGTACAACAACCTTCTTTTTTTTAAAACCTGGTCTGACTTATACAAGGACTCTACGAATACAATAACTAAATGAGAAATACAATAATACTACTCTGAATGAAAGAGACCGTTTCCATAAGATATAAGTTAAGGCCACCAAAAAGAGTGGCCGGCCTCGACTCCCCGTGCTCCAATCTGCAACCTGAATAAATGGATACCTTCATCCATGTAAAGAATGTAGCAAGCCTAGCATGAGTACACAATATACTCCGAGTACACAATGTACCCCATAGATATCATACATCGACAACGACAGAAGATACACAAAAAAGAGATAAATATCAAGTTAACAACAAATAATCATACTCTAGTGGTTCCAGGGTCTAACAGGTCATAGTGTTCACATAATGGTTCATATAATCAACAAGTCACCTAGTCCATAAGGAATCCACAAAGTCTCGTAACACTTTCTTTAATGAAACCACCAAAATGGTGGGAGTTTATTCAAATAAAATAGTTCTGTACAAACTAACCAATATTCGAGGGATGTAGCCTTCTTGTAAGTCATATGTTACCACAACTGCATAAACAAATATCTATACTTTGAGACATGCTATGTGGATATAGCAAGCTTATGTATAAACCAGTTAGCATTATCCAAATAGGGAATGAGTATGAAATCATATTGATACCACCATACCAAAAAAATACTAGCCAGTTATACACACCTTGACACTAATGTATACATAACATTTCATCATCTGCAGTTACTTAAGTATTATGGTTTTCACAGTGGCCTTCTATCTCTGGAGTATCTAATTCTCAAGCTACGAACTTGTGCCTTGTCAATGTTGATAAGTTTCCTAGCCATACTAGGTAACTCCTAGAAAGTATTAAACTGTTGTGTACCTGCAACATCAAATACATGGTCAGTTAAAAATCTGCTATTGCATTGCCTTCTCTGAAGATGTGTCTTATGTATTTATATTGTATGCCCCCTCCTCAGTCTGTTAATCTCATTCACAATCATAACCACACTCCAAGGTACCTCCCACCTTCCTTCAAGAAACATTTTCATGGCCAATGAGTCTATTTCTGCCAAAACTGGATCTAGGTGATGTATAGTGCAATATTCAATAGCATTCTTCAAAGCTATAGCCTCTGTAATAAGGCTATTTCCATATGTAATTGTGTTCCCCTCTGCATACACAAGATCACCAAGCTCATTCCTTATACAAAATGCAACTGCACTTGGCCTAAGATTGCTTCTTGAGGCACCATCAGTATTGCATTTGTACCAACCCTTATCAGGAAAATCCCATCTTACAGTTCTGCAAGTAATACATGTTTAAAACTCCTCAAAATAGTCTATACTATTGGGCCATTTATGTGGTATATCCTGCCAAGCAAGAAATTTCAGCCTGCAGAATCTATGAATGTTCAACTGGATATCATGTAACACCTTATACAAAGTTAAGGAACCTCCATGCAGTATTATATTCCTCCACTTCCAAATTTGCCATAATATCATAGTTGGTATTGATTTGTACACTTGCTTCAACTTGTAATGACATTTTGTATTCCACTATATCTGTATTAATGCTTAACATTATGATAGTTCATTTGTATCCCTGCTGCATTATTGAAATAACTCCATACAGATTTAGAAAACTCCACATTGAGAAGTAAGTGATCAATTGTTTCCTGGTGAAATACCTTGCAACAATAGCATCTTGATATAACATTAATACCAATGCTTTGCAACACTTCATCTACTGGTATCTTGAACTTCCACATCCTCCATCAGAAGAAACTTATTTTGAAAGGCACTCCTTTAGTCCACAATTATTTATATATCTCAAAATGAGAAGCTCTTTGCCTCAGCAAATCCCATGCACTAGAAACATAAAACTTTCCAGAACTTGTCATCATCCACCAAGGTTTATCCCACATGTAATCAATCTTCTTTACCTCTAATTTTGCAATAACATGTGAGAAAATGTCATCTGGTAAGTACTGTTCTAGTTTTGCCACATCCCAGCCATCCTCACCAAGTAGTTCTTTGACATCTTCAACCCTTTCATCAATAGAAAATTCAGAAGGTAAACAATAGTGTAGTGCTCCCAACTTGGTCCAATTATCAAATCAAATATTAGTAGTTCCACTTTTTGTTTCCCACAAAATCTCTTGTTCAATATTGTCCCTTGCCTCCAGAACTATTTTCCACCTGATAGCTACCTTTCCATTGTACATACTGGGAATACTTCTTTTTATAGTATTTATTCCACATAAAGTTAGCCCAAATAGAATTAGTGGTCCTAAATCTCCACCATATATTTACACTAGAAATTCATATAGACACTCAATCACCACAAAGTTTAATTAGCACTTAAGTTACCTAATTCACGTAAAGAGGTTTTATCAATCAACCCGATTAAATCCCCCCATATTCTATAGACATATGACATATACTATTAGATAGTCCGCAACGTAAACCTAAGGAAGGGGGACATTTTTTAACTGTCATTATCTCTAGTTCAACCCTAAGTGTAGCCATACCCGGTTACAAGGAAGATAACTCTAGTGCATTACTCTTTCCATAAATTCTAAACAACTTCCATATCTTTAACTTTATCTACCAAGACAACAATTACATAGAAATACAACATGTAAGAAAGACCTCATGACAACAACATCTTGGAAACTATACTCACAATCTACCTTAGACTCTTACCAAATAACTCGGCCCCTCACCAAACAATACAAGCAATGAATCTGCCGACACAAAAAGACTGATAGTGATAACCCAAAAGCATAAAGGTGTAACTACACAACCAAATCATAGACAAACCAATCTACCAAGATCAAGTCAATTACAACAGCTCAAATAGGTCCACAAAATGAATCCAATCATATAGTCTCATTTAATTTAATTAGGAAATGTCATGACCTATTTTCAGGAGTCATGGCGGCACCTACATAATCCCACCAAGTAAGCGACTCACTTCCAAATTATAGGCTGAAAACAACAACAACAACAACAACAACATAGAGAGGCTATTTCTGAAAGACCTCCGGCTCAAGAAAAAGCATGAGCACAAACAAAGCAAGAGAAACAGTCAGACCCGGACAAGAAATTTAAAGCAATATGAAAATGATGGTAACAAAAGAGAATAATCCATGATAAAGCATTCTGAAAAAAGAATCAATAACTAACACATGTAAATAAGATAAAAAAGTACACGAAACAACATACATCAGCAGAAATCAAATGACATTGACTATACAACAATACTGCACCTACTAGTATGATAAGCTAAGTAGGACTACAATAATAAAACTACAACTACCAGTATGTAAGTGTAAGTAGGACTACGCTCAACTACCTACTACTATTCTACCCTAATATGTGTCCTCCACAACCCCCTATCTAAGGTCATGTCTTCAATCAGTTACACCTGCGCCATATCCTGTCTAATCACCTCTCCCCAATACTTATTTGGTCTACCTCTACCCCTACTGAACCCTTCCATATCCAACCTCTCATAACTCCGCACTAGGCATTTGTGCTTCTCCTCTACACATGCCCAAATCATCTCAACCCTGCTTCCCGCAACTTATCCTTCACCGATGCCACTCCCACTATATCTCGGATATCATTATTTCTAATCATATCCCTCCTTGTATGTCTACATAGCTATATCAGCATCCTCATCTCCATAACTTTAATCTTTTGGATGTGCGAAGTCATGGCTGGCTAACACTCTTCCCCGTACAACATAGTTGGTCTAACCACCACCCTATAGAACTTGTCTTTAAGTTTTGGTGTCACTTTTTTATCGCATAAGACTCTAGATGCAAGCCTCTATTTCGTCCACCCTGCACCAATATGATGTGTGACATTGTCATCAATCTCTCTATTCCCTTGGATAATAAACCCGAGATACTTGAATCTTCCTTTCTTTAGAATGACCTGAGTACCAAGACTTACCTTCACGCCTGTCTCATGGTCGCTCCCGATACTAAACTTGCACTCCAAGTATTCTGTTTTGGTCCTACTCAGCCTGAAAACTTTAGACTCCAGAGTCTATCTCCAAACCTCCAGCTTAACGTTCACTCAGTTGCGAGTCTCATCAATCTGCGAATAACATACACCATGGCACCTCCCCTTGAATTTGTCGCGTTAGTCCATTCATTACCAAGGAAAATAAGAATGGGCTAAGAGTTGATCCCTGGTGCAGCCCCATCAATACTAGAAAGTGTTTCGAGTCTCCTCCTACTATCCGTACCCTGGTCTTGGCTCCATCAAACATATCCTTGATCATTCTAGTGTACGCCACAGGTACACTTCTAACCTCTAAACATCTCCATAGAACCTCCCTAGGGACTTTGTTGTATGCCTTCTCGAGGTCGATGAAAACCATATGTAAGTCTCTCTTCCTCTCCCTATACTGCTCCACAAACCTCCTAATAAGATGAATGGTTTCTATAGTCGAATGCCCCGGCATGAATCAAAACTAGTTTTCAGAAATAAACAAGCCTCTTCTCACCCTCATCTCCATGACCCTTTCCCAAACTTTCATAGTGTGGCTTAGCAGTTTGATACCCCTATAGTTATTATAACCCGGATGTCACCTTTGTTCTTATATAAAGGAATAATTGTACTCCACCTCCATTCTTCGAGCATTCTTGTCGTCTTAAAAATGACATTAAACAATTCAGTCATCCACTCCAAACCTGCCCTTCTTGCGCTCTTCCAAAATTCAACTGGGATCTCATCATACCTAGTCACTCGTCCCTTGCACATCCTACAAACATCACCCTTAACCTCATCAACCTTAATATTTCTACAATATCCAAAATCCCGGTACCTTCTGGACAGCTCCAGATCTCCTAGCACAATGTCTTTATCTCCTTCTTCAATCAAGAGTTTATGGAAGTAAGACTGTCACCTCCGTCTAATACGCGTGTCCTCCACCAGTACTTTGTTGTCCTCTTCCTTGATGTACCTCACGTGATCCAAGTCACGGGTCCTCCTCTCCCTCGCCCTGGCTAGTCTGTACAACTTCTTATCCCTGCCTTTTCCTTTAATTCCTCATACAGGCGTTCAAAAGCTGCCATTTTGCTGCCGTAACCATTAGCTTCTCCTCTTTTCTCACCATCGTATATAATTTCCTATTCGTCCAATTATCCAACTCATCCTTTCTTTCTACCAATTTCGCATACGCCACTTTCTTTTCTTCCACCTTCTCTCCAACTTTATCATTCCACCACTAGTCTCTTCGATGCCCACCAAGGCTACCCTGCAAAACCCCTTGTACTTCATAGGCCGACAATGATGGAAATAAATAATCAGAGATAAATACCAAGTTGACACCAAATAGTCCTAAACTAGCATATCAATGACAAAGTATATCACATAATCACTAAAATGTTTCATAGAGTACACAATATCTCAAATATCAAGGACAATCCCTTTCAAGTTCACAATTCAACCGAGTTACTCAATATCACCCAATGATAGTTTCAAGCCACAATATATCAAGATAAAGCATAAGTATGCATGATATGAATGCAATGCATATACAAGGTACTTTTTTCAACCTAGTATAGAGTATGTCAAGGTTTTATTTTGATGCGTACACCCATAAGGGACTCGCGAAGTTCATATATCGCTCCTAGACAGCCAGAATTCCACACACGAATCTGACTAGAGCCCATGACTCATTTGTCGAGTCTCAATCATGTTACAGGCGTGCAACTCCGCTCCCCGCATATCAGTATCATCACAAGTATCATAATCTCATATTACTCTTACTTTTTGGTCTCTTGGACCATAACATATCCATACCACTGTCATAGAACTATAAGTGTATGAATGCACTGATAATACAATGCAAGATATCATGATATAATGAGATGCAATCAAGTATAGAGATGATATACACATGCTTTCAAGAATTCAACAACACAAAAGAAAACCCAGTTAAATCAAGATATCAATCGAAAACATGTGTGATGAGTAAACAAATAATAAAAAATATAGATACAAGCCCACATATGGCGACAAGCCCAAATAAACAGCAGTCCAAACCAGCATCAGGATGATTCCCCAAATCATCCCATCTTTACAATTCAACACCGGTACCCACTCAATCGTTCATCACAACTAGCTGAGTGGGACCACAAAAAATGGCCAATACCTCTCAGTATTTATAACTAATTACGCATTTCTATTGGAGTCTCAAAAAGTTAAACCATAGCCCATCCCAGACCCATGCTATCAAGACTCAAACTTTAATACACAAAACCTAAGATTACATACTAGACAATCATACCCTTAAATTAATTAGAAATCTATACACATTTGATCGCTCAATTGGAAAATAATCAAAAGCCTCAATTTGAAACCCAAGAAATTCCCCCTATGATGCTTCTATAACTAAATTAAGACTTGTAACATGATATTCTAACATGATCCAATCCTAATTCATGATATTAACATCATGTAATCCATAAACCCCCATTAACATCAACTATACAACTCCCTTAATCTCACAATATGCATAACTCATCTTCCCAAATTCAAACAATAAGCTAAACCACCATTAACAAGCTTAGAATCATAAACTTAAAAAAAAACAGAATGAATCTATTACCTCAGGGTGGGAAATGCTCCTAAGGCTCTGAATAAACCCTTATGCGGCGCTAGTTTAGAGGACACACTATTTTGTGAAAAATAATCTGACCTAAAATTATATATAGGACACCTAAACAGTGATTCGCCCAAGAAGAATCGACTCCGCTGGAGCGGACTCGTTGAGACAAAAAATCCTTCATTGTAGCGGATGTCACTTAACACATCATACCTCACCATAGCGGACCCGACTCTGTTGTGGTGAAACTTCCAATTTCTCCATCTTTTGCTTCGGCGAGCCAACCTCCCGCTGAGGCGGACCCAATGGAGCAGATGCTGGTTTCGCCGTGGCGGACACCAGACACCGCAGATGCAAAACTGCCCAAAACTTCTATCCAACACCTGAAACACTCCAGGTTCCCCCTGGACACAAACCAATCATGCTCGTCCGTGGTAAATAGTGCTATGAACTCACTCGTACCCTCCGGTTTTACAAATAACCTAGCCAAGGGATACTTTTCTAAAGAATCATCCGGGACAAAACCAAAATTCAAACTTTACAAATAAGGCCACAAAATGCATCGGATTGCCTCGAAAAGCAAACTAATGACTCGACTAAATCATAAGTGACCCTCTAAAACTACCAGAAGTGATGGATACCGAAACAAACTCATCTAGCCAAAAGTCAACTTTGACTCAAACTAACTAACTCTAAGTTTCTAGTTTTGAGTTTTTTATCCGAAACTCATATGAATAGACCTCGGGATCCGTTCCACCCATTCCCGCACATCACAAACCCCACAAAGAGTCTATGGGAATGGTCAAACAACCATATAAGGGTCTTAGCAAGAAATGACCAAGTCGGTCGTTACATCAAATACCAATTAAAACAACGTTCGTCCTCGAACGGAGTGAAATGAATAAAGGGAACATACTAGAAATAGTGAATAAGCTCAGATATCTGCTCCGCATATCTGAATCGATCTCTTAAGTCACCTCCTGGACAGGACAATGCCTCCACTAAACCTTCACTGAAGCAATCTCCTTCGATCTCAACTTTCTCATCTGCTTGTTCAAAATAACCACAAGCTCCTCCTCAAACACTAGATTTTGATCAAGCAATACTGAGTCCCACTGGATAATATATGAACCATCGACATGATACTTCTTCAGCATAAAACATGAAAGACTTGATAAATGCCTGAAAGACCTGGTGGTAGAGCCAACTCATATGCCACCTCTCCCATTTTCTAAAGAACCACAAATGGTCTGATATACCTCAAACTCAACTTCAATTTCTTTCTAAATCTCACCATACCCTTCACGGGTGAAACCTTTAGAAGAACCTTGTCACCCACCATGAACTTTAAATCTCAGACCTTTTGGTCTGCATACTCATTCTACCTGCTCTGCATTGCCAGGAAATTGTCCGAATCACTCTCACCCTCTCTAAGGACTCCCTCAACAAATCAGTACCCCAAGGACGGATATCAAATGCATCAAACCAACAAATCAGAGATCAACATCTCCTACCATACAATGCCTCAAATGGTGCCATATCGATATTGGAGTAATAGTTGTTGTTGTATGTGAACTCTGCCAATGGCAAGTGCTGGTCCTAATGACCACCAAAATCAATCTCGCAGGCCTATAACATGTCCTCCAATACCTAAATAATCCACTCAGACTGATTGTATATCTGAGGGTGAAATGATGTAGTGAGATCCAAATGAGTACCCAACTCTTTCTACAAAGTCTGCCAGAAATGCGAAGTAAACTGAGTACTCTGATATGAGATTATAGAAATAGGATCCCCATGAAGATGAACAATCTTTTGGACATAGATCTTAGCCAACTTCTCTGCATTATACGTCGTCTGAACTGGAATAAAATGCGCAGACTTGGTCAATCCATAAATAATAACTCAAATCGCATCAAACTTGCCCAAAGTCTTGGGTAATTCCACAACAAAATCCATAGTGATGCTCTCCTACTTCCACTTGGTAATGAGCATCATCTGAGACAGACCACTTGGGCGTTGGTGCTCATACTTGACCTGCTGGAAATTCTGACACCGAGCCATAAAATCCGTAACGTCTCTCTTCATCCTCCACACTAGTAGTGCTACCTCAAATCATGGTACATCTTAGTAGCACCCGGTGGAATCGAATACCTAGAGCTTTGGGCCTCCTCCATAATAAATCTAGTCAAATCTCCCACACAAGGCACACACACTCTACCCTTAATCCTCAGAACATCATCGCTATCAATCATAGCCTTCTTGGCCTAGCCACTTATCACCTTGTATTGAATCATACATAACCCCACATCACCATACTGGTGCGCCCAAATCTGGTCCAAAAGAGAAGATCCTTACTTGGTCTGCAACCATTTCGAACAATGCCCTTTTAAGTTCGTCACTTACTTGTTCCATAGCGTCAAAGCATGGGACGGGATTGTCTCGCTCTGATACTAATATGATGCAAGTAAGGAGGGGTGATATTGGATAAGTGGGTCATGTGTGATAATCGGGTTGACCCAAAAATGGATGTCAAAATGGGGTTCTCGGATTGGCAGGACAATAGGGATTTGATAGTTATTTTGGGTGAGATTAAAGAGAATCGGGTCAAGGCGTTTTACGGGGTACTTGTAGACACGTTGAGGGTGGGTTTGGTGGTCAGGATTTAGTGGTTGGATGGTGGCAGATTGACAGAACATAACTGAAATAGTATGGTTCTCAAGAGGTTGTGTTATATGGATACTTGGTGGTGTTTGGATTGGACGGGTGTTTGTGGGCTGTTTCGGGTGATGACCTTTGGTGGGGATGTTAATGAGGTATTATGGGAGGTAAGGGTGGTCGGTATTTAGTAGTTTGAGTAAAGGCTGAACATAAGTTGTCGTATACAAACTCGAATGAAAGAATGGTGGATTTTGATTAAGTGTGGGTTCGATTGATATGGTTTAAGTGTTTAGTGGTTGTAGTTGTAATAAGGAACAGTCAATAAGCCTAAGGATAGAGACATGAGGGTTTTATTTCCCAAACCGACACCAAGGATAATGTGATCAATGCCACAAGGTCAAGACCGGGGTTTGCTATATGCAATGTTTGTGAACTAGCCAAGTGAGGGTGATCGAAAGCCCTTTTGGTAACTCAAAGCTTAGGCTAGGTTGGTCCACACAGTTCCAACATTCGCTTAACACTTAGGGGGTTCCTCGAGCTTGAGAATTGATTAGGTCACAATGTCCTAACCAAGTCTTACACTAAAGGGAGAGGTGACCCACACAGGATCGATATGCTTCAACACACAAGTTGAAAACACACTTTTAGATTTATTCTTAAACTCAAAATTGATTATTTACAATATCCTAAGGCTCTATTTATAGTATCATAGAGACCATTCTAAAAGGAAAATAAAAGGACACAACGATAAGGCCCTTCGGCCGAAATGGGAACAAGGGAAGGGGATGGGTTGGCTTGAGAACCAAGTAGCCCTTCGATCATGGTGAACAAGGTGTGAACGAGGTTGGTCTTTCTTGGAGACAAGGGTAAACCCAATCCTCTTCACACATTCCTTGTAGTAACCGAGTAGAAGGGGGAACGAATCTTGGCTTCTCTAGACTTCATCTTCTTGGGATCAATATAGAAGCTTCCATTCCTTGCACAATGTAATGGTTCTCGGCCGACTCTTCCACTTCTCTAGGTTGAGCTTGACCTCCCTTGTTTGGCTCTTGAATGATCTTCTTGGAAAGCCTCTTGTCTCGGCCAACTCTCCCTCTGTCCGTGCCATCTTGGCATTCTTTAGCCATGTCACCTTCTCGGCTTAACCACCTTCTTAGAAGCATTGAATGTGTCCCAAGGCAAGCTAAGAACAATTACATGGTTTTAATATGTCCTAATATGACTAATAGCTAGAATAGAAATTAAAGACAACAAAATAAAATGCAAGGTCTCGGCCAAGACCAACACATAAGGCCAAATAAAACTTGTCACTAGGAGGCCATTAAGTTATGGCTCCTAATCCTCCCCATAATCCATGTCATTCTCGGCCCTTAACCGCGGGTTGATGGCCAATCTTTGAACCCCTCGATCCTTTGGTCAATACATCAAATTGAGAAGCTAAGTCCGGACCCTTTCTTTCATCAATTACTCTTTGCTGGAATAAAGAAATCAGGATAGGTACTCTCTACAATTGCTGATCATCAGGGACTTGAATCGCTTCAATCCCATCAACGGAGTTTCCAATATTTCCATCACCGATTGCCAAAATCCATTCAGAAAACTTTCTTAACTCTTCCAAATGCATGCCTAACTGATTTCCTTGCAATCTCATATTGCTTGTTAGCATTAAGACTTCATAGTGGCTCCATAAATATGAAGAATTTAAAGTAGCATTAACAATATCTTGCCTGCTTCCTTTTGTAATGACTAGCAAAATTTGTCTGAAGTCACCACAAAGAACAACTATTTTCCCTCCAAAAGGTTTATCTAGACTGGATCTGTCTTTAAATCTAAGAATATCTCTAATAGTTTGATCAAGAGCTTCAAAACAGTACCTATGCATCATTGGTGCCTCATCCCAAATAATTAACTTTGTCTTGACAATAAGATTTGCTAGAGGACTACCTTGCTTTATATTGCATGTTGCATCTTCAGTTGGATTGAGAGGAATTAAAAATCTCGAATGAGCTGTCCGACCTCCTGGTAACAAAAGTGATGCAATGTCACTTGATGCAACAGTTAACACAATATATCCTCTAGATCGTATGTAGAAGACCGAGTCCTCCAAATAAAAGTCTTACCAGTTCCTTCATAACCATATAAAAATCTTTGGCTTCACTCACCGCTGTCATTATTTTATCATAAACTGTCGTTTGTTCAACTGTCAAATTCATTAATAATTGGTGGTGTTTCGCCAACAAAGTGCGCTTGTTATAAAGCAATTCATCATTGATTAATCTATTGGAATTGTCCACTTCTTCCTTATTGGGTCTTGGCATTGTTGAAAAATCTTGAAAACTTCTTCCGCAACATTTAATTTTTTTTTTCAACTTTTGCAAACAACGATTTTTCAATATCAAAATTAGGATTTACCATAATATGTTTACCTTATTAGGATTTTCTTACCATGGTTGTATTTTACTTCTAAAAGGAAAACTAATTCTTTCTTGGAGATAAAAGATTTGAACTTCTATAAATTGTGGATCTTTCCTTCATATACTAATACAATAGAATTCATAATGTAGTAATTAAAAGAATCTATGTTTAGGGGAGCTTAATCTCTTGATAATTTTTGTAGCTTCTTTAGATTATTTTTCTCATATATATAGGTCAATTAATCAAAGTATAATATACTTCTATTTGTTGTTTGATTTATTGTCGTTCAAGATTTGCAATTATTAGTTTCTGCATCATGCTTATTATTTCGATCTCGATAATTCTTCATGTCTCTCTGTAGGAGACTATCATTTGGCGGGTGGCCGACGCAAATTCAATATTAAATTGGATCAATAATTTCTAACTTTTATAGTAAATAAATAAAAAAGAAAAAAAATGAAGGGGAGTCTGGTAAAATTGCTGCCATGTGACCAGAAGGTCATGGGTAGGGATGGCAACGGATCAGATCTGGACCGGATCCTACTAGATCCAGATCTAGATCCATTTTTCATACCTGGATCCAGATCCGAATCCAAATCCATCAGGTCCATAAAAATCATATCCAAATCCGGATCCACCGGGTCCACGGACGGATCGGATCTGGATCTACATGTAAAAAATTTTGTCTTGAATAATATTCCCACATGTTGAAACTTTTATGACAAAATAAAACGCAATCTGATTGAAAAAAATGATTGAGTTCATTCAATCAACCTACACAAACATGACACCATTCTTCCAAAATACTGAACAAAGTTTTAGAATCACAAGAAAATAAAGACGATTGAATTCATTAGTGATGCTGAACAGGTTGCAACTTTGAGAGCTAATTTTTGGAGGCTTTAGTGATGCTCCACTTGTAGTTCTACTGATTGACTTCATTAAACAACATAAAACAATGTCAGTCATATATCAAAAGTCCCAGTTTTTTTTTGCTAATCAAACGAACGAGAGAAAGATACTTGAAGCTTACGGCTAGTAGATTCAAGAAAGGGAAATTTAAAGAAGAGTGATAATTTTTTCTTTCTATAGAAATGAAAATATGGGAAACTACATACTGCAAGCATATAGGTAAAAGAAATGAAACTTCAAAGACAAATTACATGATTGTGTGACTTGTGCCTTATCCTGGTTCAACCCTTTACCCAATACATAAATTATGAAAAAAAAATTAAAAAAATACTTATAAAATTACATTCTAAGTTATGAATATATTTAATAAAAAACGGATCCACGGATCGGATCTGGACCGGATACGGATCTCAAATACAAGATCCAGATCCGATCCATCAGAAATGGATCCGGGTCCGATCCGGATCCGTCGGGTCCAAATTTTGAAGATCCATATCCTATAAAACGCCGGGTCCAAGATCCACTGCCATCTCTAGTCATGGGCTCAAGCCGTAGAAACAGTATCTTGCAGAAATGCAAGGTAAGACTGCGTACAATAGACTCTTGTGGTCCGGTCCTTCCCCGAATCCGCGCATGGTGGGAGTTTAGCGCATCAAGCTGTACTTTTTTTTAAAACAAAAAAGAAAATGCAACTTGTTTGTTGATCACGTTTTTTACTTGTTTCATTTAACAAAATGAAATGCATGTTTTTAGTTCTAAAGAAATGTTGGCAACTAACAGAATATAATATTCCTTGCAATTATGGTATCTAATCTTGGAATTTCCAATTTTGAGCATTAGTCTATTACAGTTTTGATAATGACCTGATTTTAGTAATTCACGTGCTATAGGTGTTAATCTGATCATTTGTATTATATAGTGGGGTAGATCGGAAAAATAGTACTAATTAGTGTACTATCTAATATATTAAGGAACCAATTCAATTGTTACGCTACTCTACAATTATTATTTTCTTTTAAAGTTAAGAAAACATGTATGATCCACAAAATATTATCCTTAGTAAATTTAGTCCACCAACTACGTCATATATTTTCTCTTGCGTTTAATATATTTATCTATAGACAAAATTATTAGCTAGGTTGACAAGAGGGGGTTAATCAGATGGTAAGCGTCCTCTACTTTTAACTCGAAGATTGCGAATTCGAGTCATCAAGAGAGCAAAGAAGGGAGCTCTTTGGGGAGGGGTTAAAAAAATAGTCATATTCTAATTAGTATTCTCTCTGTTCTAATTTATATGACACACTTCTCTTTTTAGTCTATAACCACACAAATATCTTCGACTTGTTTTAGATCACAAAATTCAAAAGTCTTCCTTTATTTCTTAAACTCTGTGTCTAGTCAAACTATATCATATAAATTGGGACGAGTAGTATTCTTTACTATACTCTCTGATGCAAAATATTTTTTTATGATCGCTTTCAATAATTTATATTTAAAGATGTATAAACACAATCATATCTGATAAGTTAAATGACATAAGAATAGTAATTAAACTCTTTACCTAATAAACTTATGTTCCTCAAAATGAACTTCAAATGAATTTTTTATTATTGGCCATTGTTTTATCAATGATGTCACGTCTTAACCGTCCTTTAACTCACTCATTCATATATCTTCCTACTTATTTCCATGCTAGTTCGCACTAATATTTAGTGTATTCATGATGAAAGTTTGTGATTGTTTTGAGGATATAATAATCATTATAGATTTTGTTAGGTCAACATCAATCTTCTCATGCAGAAAAATTATAACATTTCAATAATTCAATCCACATTTTTATATAATCTCACATAATGGATTCTACATCGCAACTAGTTTGGTCCCATTTTATAGCTCCCTCAAGCCATCTCGAGCACCAATAAAACTAAAAGAGAAATTATTTTTGAGATATTTTGGGGGTGTTGGGTATGAAGGAAAACATTTTTCAAAATATGTTTTTCAATTTTCTCATGTTCATTTGCTCAAATATTTTCTTTAGAAAAATAATTTCTTTAAAAATGAGAAAAATGATTTCCCTAATGAAAGTGGGGAGAACAAGTCTCACAAGTGGTATTCAACCAACAACCCCGCCACCACCCACCCCACCAAACCCAACCACTCCCACCACCCTATGCACCCACCCAAACCCCCCAAAAAAACATTTTAAAATTATTTTAATTTTTTTTTGGTTTTCTACACCACCCCACACCCCCGCCACCCCCACTCCAATTTTTTTTCTTTTTAAAAAAAAACGGATTATAATTTTTTTTGGTTTTCGACAACCCCCCCCCCCTCCGACCAACCCCCACCACCCTCCGAAATTTTTTATTTTTTAAAGAAAAGTTTTTAAAAGTTGTTTTGACACCTCCTCTAAAAAAAACTTATTTTTTTACAAAAGAATTTTTAAATTTTTACACCACCGACCAATCCCCCCTTCGCCCTCCCCCCCCCCCCCCTTCCCAAAGCTTTTAGTTCATATATTTTATTTTACTTTTATAATGTTTTTATAAAAAAAAGTTGGGTCTTAAATTTTGTGTGCGTGGGTTGTGGTTGGGGGAGCGGGGGGGCAAGGGGCGGGGTGGGGTAAGAATTTATTTTTATTTTTTATAAAAATAAAATATATGAAATAGAAAATTAGGGGGTGGGGGTTGGGTGAAACGGTGATGCGGGGTGGGTGGAGGTTGGGTGGAATGGTGGTATAGGGTGGGTGTGGGTGGGGTTGGTGGAGCTTGAGTGAATATTTTCCGAAAAATATTTTTTACTAACCGAAATGAAAAAATAAGTAAGAATTTCACTTATTTTCCACTAATTAAACGAACATGAAAAAATAAATAAAAAATTTACTTATTTTTACTAACCAAACGAATATGAAAAAATAAAAAGAACTTCACTTATTTTCTAAAAACACATTTTGTAGGAAACCATTTTCGGTGGAAAACATGTTCCTCCGTGCCGAACACACCCTTTATATCATGAAAAAAAATAAGCAATACATGTTATACACTACAAATCATCATATAACTGTACATGTAGAAAATGATACACGTAAACTTGACAAACATGTAAACTTGACAAAATCCTACTTTTTTATTGGCTTTTCTACACAACATTAGTAATAGCATCAAAGTGTTTTTAATGTAGTTGTTGGCGATGATAGCTCATAAAATCAAAAGAATAAAGGAAAAGTGAGGTTATTGGGGTTAATCGAAGTTCGTATCTGAAGAGTGTAGATAATAAAATTCGCATTGAGCGAATAATAATTCAGATATTGAAATATCGTAATAATCATAGTATTTTTATTTCAAATATGATGAGTATTATAAATTTTATGATTCCTCTGATTCTTCTTTTTGAGAATATATTCAGTGCTTTTGATCTTTTTGATCTTGATCTTGAAATTAATGGATTTGATCTTGACTTGTATTTAAATTCAAGGGTCTGAAGCTTGATCTTGATTTTGATGGATGTGATCTTGAATTGTACTTAAATTGAAGGACTTGAAACTTGATCTTGAATTTGATGGTACTTGTTCAGAAATACTTGAATGTTTGTGTCACGGCCCAAATTACAAAGCTGTCAATGCACCTAACCCCGCTAGGTAGGCGAACCATCCACAACCGAATAAACCAGATTAAATAATTATATAAGCGGAATACTAAGGAAAACCATTCTCGAAATCATAATAAAATATCATAATCATAGATAAGTGGAAATAAGTACTACAATCTCCTAAATTTGGTGTCATCGGTACAAGAACTACTAGAATAAAAAATACAAGTCTGAAATAGTATCTGAATACACTGTCTCAAAGCAATGAAAGACAGAAGTAAGATAGAAGAGAAGAATCTGATGCCTCAGATCAGCCAGCAGCTCAACCCAAACCCTTCAAGACAACCTCCTCCACGGTCTGTGAAGCCTCCAGATCCGCTAGTATTGGGAATAAACTCTACACACAAAAAGTACAACAAGTGTATAGTAAATACGAAAAATTAATGTGTACTCAACAGTATCATCAACCGACCGTAAACTAAAATGATGATGGTGTTCCAAATACTTGTTTCCACATTTATCCGCGATTAGTTCAATAAGGCATAAGTATAATCTAACAAGTATAGATAACGAAGTCACCCAAATCAATAAGAATTCAAATAGACAATTAAGTTAGATAAGTGTATTTCAATCAATGCTTCAAGTTAGTCAAGCAATAAAGAATCATTAAATGATATGATATACAAATGCAATGCAAGGTCTTCCATAACCGGTATACACACACTCTGTTATATGAAATACATGACTCATTGGGGACTTTCGAGGTCCATACACCACGCATAATCAAATCCAACCGGGCTCTCAACCATTTAGGGTTCAATCTAAACACTTAGCTAATTAGACTCTATTTACCCGTCTTTAGCCAATTCAACTCTCATCATTCGCATCACTCCATCCGGAATCATTTTACATCAGATATCACATATGTATCCTCAAGTGTAATATGCATTATATATCATATGAAATCATGAATACAACATGAACATAATAAGCAACAAGGCTATAAAGTAATAGGCTTAATCTTAGCTCATTGTTACGGTTCACTTTTACACGAGACGTAGAAGGTACTTCGTAACTCGTGGACTCTTGAATTATTTTATTTTTAGAGTCGCCACCTAATTTATTAGAAAAACTAGGAAAACCAATTCAAAAAGTTTATTTCAATCAAAAGAAAAATCCTAAATAACCAGAGTTCGAGGTAAGGGTTCGGGTGATCCTCCGGGAAGGTGTTAGACACCCCGATTTTAAGAATCCGTAAAATATGATTGACCTCATATTTTAAAATAATAAACTTTCTTTTATTTCTTAAAAATATTTTCAAATATTGTAAGCATATATTGTCACTCAACTCATTTTCCGCGAAGACAAAAACTTTTCACACACACTTTTCCCTTTTTGATGTTGAACCCAGGTGAATGGAGTTGGTTGCTGTTGTGTTTACTTTGAATTCTAGGAAGCATCGGTGAATGGAGTTGTTGAAAGATTATGACATGACCATTTTGTATCACCTGAGCAAGGCCAATGTGGTGGCAGATGCTTTGAGCCGAAAATCTATCAGTATGGGGAGTTTAGCTTGTTTGGCTATTTCTGAGCATCCTCTGGCATTAGTGGTCCAGTCTTTGGCCAACCATTTTGTGAGACTTGATATTTCGAATCTGGGTAGGATTCTACCTTGTGTAGAGAAGTCAATAAGATGTTTGAAAAGCATATAGGAAAAACTATGAAAGTATAGATAGATGATATGCTTATTAAGATTCTTCGTGCAGAGGATCATTTAAGTCATTTGAAGGAAACATTAGAGGTAATAAGAAAATTAATATGAAGCTCAACCCTAAGAAATGTGCCTTCAGGGTAGGCTTTGGGAAATTCTTGGATTTCTTAATTTCTCAGATAGGAATTGAGATAATCCCAGACAAGATAAAAGCCATTGAAGATATACTGAATATGCTTGAAGACATAAAAGTGGTACAACGGTTGACCATGTGAGTGGCAGTTCTAAGCAGATTTATCTCCCGGTCATCAGAGAATGTCATAGGTTCTTCTCACTTCTAAAAAAGAAAAATAAATATGTATAGATGTCTAAATGTCAGCAGGCCTTATGAGACGTGAAAACTTACTTATCCAGTCCTTCACTCATGTCAAAGCCAAATAACAGTGAACAACTTCTCATATATCTCGCGGTCTCAGAGGTAGTGGTAAGTACATTTCTGGTACGGGAAGAAAAAGGTACACAATTTCCTATTTATTATGTAAGTATAGTTAGGGGCCGAAACCCGATACCCTGTTACATCCCATATTTTTATATGCTAAGTTACGGCGTAAGTTAGTCGACGTAAGTTCGGAGAGTGAAAATAAGTTTCATTAACGTAATACCCCATACTTTCAAGCTATGGTTGAAATCACTTGACGTATGTAATTAGACACGAGCACCGAAGAATTTTGGTCATACTTAAGTGTACATATTAAGAGCCTGATGTATAAAAGGATGAAGTTCCAAAATTATTTAAGACTTAAAAGTGTGATAACAATGGTTGAAAATAATATTTTATGTGTTCTAAAAAGAGATATGGAATAATATTATCTCGCATGATTATGACATTGAGCATATGAAGGTGTTATAAATCATTAATATTTAAGTAAATTGAGATTCAAAAATTAATTATGTGTGTAATTGGTTAAATGAAGAATTGTAGTGGAAGATAAGAAGTTCATTAAGACTAGTGAATAAATATTATATAAACTATATTATTAGGTGGCAGCATAAGGAAGGTGTTTACATGCATATGGTGAAATAATGCAGTCATGGCCATTTACACGTGTAAAACAAAGGAGAAGTCTCCATAAAGTTACTAATTTCAACTTTTATTTCTTTGACTTTTTATTTTAAGAATTTAGAAACAACAACATGTATCTCTTTTACTAAGAAACAATGTGATGCTCAAGGGGTAAAACACCTATATGACTTGCAATTTAAGAAAGCAAAGTGTAATTGTTTCTCAAGAATAATATGCGGGTTTGTTCACCACTTCGATCTCGTGGTTTCATTTTTGTCATGTTGTTGGATTCGGGATTTCTTCAAAGTGAAGTAAGGTGGAAGAAGAGTAGTTCTTGACATACAAGGTAAGAATTCTCCTCTCCTAGATATATATAAGTTTTTCCAAGTCATAATTAAGTTGTTAGATGAAAAAGTATGGAATTTATACCGAAAATCGTAGTTGATGTTGTTATTATCGTGTGGACTATGTGGTGGTTGTTTTGAGTTGTTTTGTGGGCTGGAACTTGGTGGAATAACCTAAGAATATTATTATTGTTGTTATTCACATGTTCATAAAGAAATAAAAAGGATTTAAGATACACTTTTGTTCATCGTAAACTGAGCTTGCCACTAGTTAAATTGTTGGGTTGTTTGAATAACCTATTAAGAAGTTATTGTTTGTTTGGGCTGCTATTATGACTGTCTTGAACTTGTGACAAGTTGAAGAAACAGGGGATATGATTCCAATATTTTTATGGAATAAAATTTATCATTCGAAATACGATCATTATATCACTTGTAATGTGATGTTAGTATCGTTTCATTGTTGTAGACTAAGAAGCAACGAGATAACCTTGGTTGTTGTTGGGAAGAAGGTTATAAAGGTATGTTAAGGTTTTCCTTTTCATAATTGGCATGGTCCCTTATCGAAAATAATCATGAAATGAGTTTATATCCCCAAAAGAGTTCCGATTTCATTTCTTTAGAGTTTTATTGCTCTCTCATACTATATGTCCCTTGTCGGGAGCACTTTCAGTATTTAGAGCTTATTGTTGCGCATTAGATAATTTTATATATCTATTGTTGATAGATGTTGGGTTGTTATTGAGAGCGACACCGAGCCTAAATGACCTGGTAGATGACACTGCGCATATACGACTGGGTAGATGACACCGAACTTAAATGGGCAGGTACATGACAGCGAGCCTATACGGGTGGATAGATACACACTAAACCTCCTACGGCCTGGTAGATAAAGATAGACACCAAGCCCTATATGTGGTCGGGTAGACGCGAGGGTATATTATGTATATAAGTTGAGTAGAGATAGATGAGTACATTCTAGGTTACCTCTGACCTTATCTTGTTCAACAGACTTATGTTACAGTTTCAGTTAGTTAGCCGCCTTACATACTCAGTAAATTATTTTGTACTGGCGTATTCTATTTTATGGACGTTGTATCATGATTGCAGGTTCTGAGAGACAAGTAGAGAGGCCTCCCGGGTAGTATGTCAGAGTTCATCCAAACGATAAGCTTCATCTCAGCCGGAGTTACCATGTCCATGTTTTGAGAGTCTTCATGTATATATATAGATATTATGGATAGGTCGGGACCTGTCCTGACCATAGCACAATTATAATTCTCTAGAGGCTTGTAGAACTATTCGTTTTGTTGTGTATATCAGTATGATGGTTTTGTCGGCCCGTGTGTATGTATGTATGTATATATATATATATATTGGGTTGACTTACTCTCAAAAGAGATTGATGTTATTGCAGATTGCGTAGAGTATTGCCTTGTCGGCCTAACTTAGTGTTGTCTTCAACATCCGCGAGTTACAGATGGTTCGCTCAGGGTCAAGTAGGGCATCGGGTAAATGTGGTGTGCATCACATTATATAAATAGGAGGTTACAGGAAATTTACGAGTCTATTAGCCTTCTTTCAAATTCAAATCATGTTGTAGAGCTGAGTCATAAGAGTTGAAGTCAAGACTTATGTTTGATATCAATATATAAAGATGTTTGCGATAAAAAAAATTACAGCTAGCCAGAAGACTAATACAACATCAGGTAGGCAGTAGTAAAGAGAATTCTTGATAACGTGATCCGATTTGAGGCCTTATCAAAGTGTGCATACCATGGTGAAAATTTTACATTTAGGACCTTAAAATGGGAACATCTAATACACCTCCGCATATAGAAGGTGATGAGAGTTTAAAAAGGTAAAAGTATAAGTACATTTAGTGAATATTATAAGTATCTACAATTCAGGCAGTGAAATATGAACATTCTGAGTCTACTTTTAATAGTAAGAGGGGTACGAACAACTAATCATAGTCATCTCAGTTACGCTTTATGAGAACTAATAGATACAGTTTAAAAGAAGGATGGGATTTCAAAATCTAGTTGGGGTTACAATAACCTTTTCTATTGACAGATTGTTAGACTAGATGACATCTTTGAATGATACTATGAGTTTGATAAAAGTTTCCTTTATGAGACGCCAATGTGGTGCACTCTAGAACAGTACAATCAGATGTGATTACTAGAACGTCTAGAAAGTTAAGTAGCTAGGAATTTGAAACCTAGAAGGGATAAGTATTAATCTTAGCATGATTCATATTCCTAGTAAATGAAGAGTACTAGGTGATCCAATTAACAAAGTGAGATGAAGCTAGGAAAGCTGAAAGCAAAAGAATGCCTTGTTGAAGTTTTTCAGAATAGGGCAAGAGATGAAAATATTAGCAAAGGAATAAGTGAAGCGTTACGAGTAAGATATGATAAATGGGTCATAATGGTAAGTTAGAGTATGATAAGGATGACAAAGTTTACAGTCAAGAAAAAAAGAAGAAAATAGAAGAAAGACAATTGATACACAAGGAGCTAGTACGGAAAAAAATTAAGATAAAAGGTATAATTTATGGGAGGTTAGTTTAAACATAAATGTGGGAGAGAATCGACAAATAGTTGGTAATGAATTTATAAAGAGCTTAGTCATGGCCCAATAAGAGGATCATATAAAAATCATCAGATTATGCAAGATAAGTTTAGTGAACCCAACATAGGAAATTCAGTCTCGTAGATATGAGGTCATAATCCTTGGAAAGTATTTGGATAAAAGTTGTAATAGGTAAGGATACCGTATAAATGTTACAAAAGTAAAGGAGAGTGCCACGGGGTCTAAAGAAGATACAGACAATTAGAATTTGGGTTCAAAAGTAACCCTATGAGTACAAGGGCATAGATTTAAGCCACTAAGGATGATTACATGTGGATCTAACCACTGAGAATTTTGTCAGGAATACGAGGTAACGGGCTTGAAGCTTTATGAGAAGCAGAGAATTCTTTCTAAATACTATAATGAAAAACTAACTGAGGAAATAAGGAAGAAGGCTTCGATCTAAGTATAGTAACTTGAACCGCAAATAAGAGAAAAGGTGATATTGTAACAATAGCCTCATCAGAACATTGCATGTATTCCATAAGAAGATATTATTTTTGACGAGTGACATCACATAAGCGGTATTTCAAAGGTGATTGTGGTATATAGAGTATAACGTGAATGAACGACTATGTAGATCGCCTCCTTTCAATTCGAAAGCATCCACTAGAACAATTTATGCTATAGAAATGCATTGGAGATTCTGCCCGAGTTGTTTCTGTGAAAGATGTTTAGATCACAAAGAACTTATATTAACGAGGAGATTTTAATGTCTATTTTAGATCAACAAGTCCATAGGTTCATAACCAAAGAGGTGACCTCTATGAAATTACACTAGAGGAACAAGAATGTCGAAGATATAGTATGGAGATCCGAAGAGGAGATATAATTTAAATATCACACTTATTTCATACTGAAGATGTTTCTTGAAATGAGGTATTACAGTACAGCCTGGCACAAGCCAAGCAAATTTTGAGATGAGCTTTTATTTATGACTTACAATACTTATAATTGATGATCTTGTGAGGCCAAGTGTTATCAGTTATAGATATTTCCCCTAGGTGGAACGTATAATGTGTTTTCTAGCTGCGGGCAGGTTGGTCTTAGTTCAGTTTACAAGAAAGACTCTGACAAAAATTTTACCAGTCTCTAAAGGTTCACATTCGAGGGAGAATATTTCTAAAGGGAGAAGGATATTACATCCAATATTTATATACGTTGAGTTGCGGCGTAAGTTAGTCGACGTAAGCTCGGAGAGTGAAAATAAGTTTCGTCAATGTAATGCCCTGTACTTTCAGGTTATGGAGGAACCACTCGACGTATGTAATTAGATTCGAGCACCGAAGAATTTTTGTCATATTTAAGTGCGCATATCAGGAGCCTGATGTATAAAAGGATGAAGTCCCGAAATCATTTAAGACTTAAGAGTGTGACGACAATGGTTGAAAAATAATATTATGTGTGTTCCTAAAGGGGATATGGACTAATTCTATCTCGCATGATTATGACATTGAGTATATGAATGTGTTACAAGTCATTAATATTTAAGTGAATTGAGATCCAAAAATTAATTGTGTGTAATTGATTAAATGGAGAATTGTAGTGGAAGACAAGAAATTAATTAAAAATAATGGACAAATATTATATGGACTTTATTAATAGGTGGAAGCATAAGGAAGGTGTTTACATACATATGGTGAGGTGTCATATTGTGATAAAGGAGAAGTCTCCATAAACTTACTAATTTCAACTTTTATTTCTTTGGCTTATTAGTTTAAGAATTTAAATACAAAAACATATATCTCTTTTACTAAGAAACAACGTGAGGGCTCAAGGGGTACAACAGCTATATGACTTGCCATTTAAGGAAGTAAAGTGTAATTGTTTCTCAATAACAACATGCGGGTTTTACTCACCGCTTTGATTTCGTTGTTCCATTTTATCATGTTAAATTTAGGCTTTCTTAAAAGTGAAGTAAGGTGTAAGAAGAGTAGTTCTTGACATACAAGTAAGAATCCTACTCTCCTAGATATATATAAGTTCGTCCACGTCATAGTTAAATTGTTAGATGAGAATGTACGAAATTTTTACCGAAAATCGTAGTTGATGTTGTTATTGTCGTGTGGACTATGTGGTGGTTGTTTTGAGTTGTTTTGTGTGATGAAACTTAGTGAAATAATATGAGAATATTGTTATTGTTATTATTGACATGTTCATGAACAAAGGAAAAGGATTTAATATATACTTTTGTTAATCGTAAATCGAGCTTGCCGCTCGTTGAATTATTGGGTTTTTGAAGAAGCTATTATTTTTTTGGGATGCTATTATGACTGTCTTGAACTTGTGGAAAGTTGAAGAAATATGTGAGATAATTCCCATTTTATTATGGAATAAAGTTTATCATTCGAAATATGATCATTATATCACTTGTAATGTGACGTTTGTATTATTTCATTGTTATAGACTAATGAGCAACGAGACAAGCTTGGTTGTTGTTGGGCAGAAGGTTACAAAGGTATGTTAAGGTTTTCCTTTTCATACTTGGAATGGTCTCTTATCAAAAGTAATCATGAAATGAGTTTATGTCCCAAAAAGAGTTCCGATTTCATTTCTTTAGAGTTATATTGCTCTCTTATCCTATATGTCCCTTGTCGGGAGTACTTTCACTATTTAGAGCTTATTATTAAGCAGTAGAATTGTTGATAGTTTTAATGTCTATTGTTGATAGCTGTTGGGTTGTTATTGAGAGCGATAGTGAGCCTAAATGGCCGGGTTGATGACACGGAGCCTATACGACCGGGTAGATGACACTGAGCTTAAATGGTTGGGTTGATGACACCGAGCCTAGACGGCTGGGTAGATACATACCGAGCCTCCTATGGCCAGGTAGATAAAGATACACACCGAGACTTATATGTGGCCAAGTATACGTGAGAGTATATTATGTATATAAGTTGAGTAGAGATAGATAAGTACATTCTAGGTTACCTCTGACCTTATATTGTTCAACAGACTTATGTTACAGTTTCAGTTATTTAGCCGCCTTACATACTTAGTTCATCATTTTTTACTAACGTATTTTTGTTTGTGGATGTTGCATCATGTCTGAAGGTTCTGAGAGACAAGTAAAGAGGCCTCCCGAGTAGCATAGTTCAGTCGAACAGTAAGCTCCCTACCATGTTCATATTTTGAGAGTCTTCATGTATATAGATAGATATTATGAGTAATTCGGGGCTCTGTCCCGCCCATAACACAATTATACTTCTCTAAAGCCTTATATACCTATTTGTTTTGTTGTGTATATCAGTATGATGGCCTTGCCGGCCCGTGTGTACATATATATATTTTGGGTTGACTTAGTCTCAGAAGAGATAGATGTTATTACAAATTGTGCAGAGTATGGCCTTGTCGGCCTAAATTAGTGTTGTCTTCAGCATCCACGAGTTATAGATAGACTCAGGGCCAAGCAAGGCACCGGATGCTGGCCACGCCTCACCTAGGTTGGGGTGTGACATACCCGCTGCTCGAAAGATTATCTTTCGCGTTAGTTATGTCGTCGCGTAAGCTTCGGCCATATTTTTAATGTCACCCAATTACTGTAGTAACTACTTTTCCACTTAAGAATGTGTTACATAAGCCAAAACTTTCAGGGCAATTAGCTAAATGGGCGGTGGAACTAAGTGAGTTCAATATGGAATATAAACACCGGACAACGATAAAGTCTCAAATCCTCGCAGATTTTGTGATTGATTTCAGTAGTGGAGTAACCCCTCATGCAGAAACAGAAGCTATCTTGGTCTTAGGGGCTGCCCCCAGGGTTTGGACGTTTCACACTGATAGAGCCTCCAATGTCAAACCGGGGATAATATTGCATACTCCCATCGGGGAAATTTTAAGGCATGCAATTCATAGTTCTCATTTAACTAAAAATGAAACCTAGTATGAGGCTTTGGTTGCAGGTTTGGAATTAGCCCGATGCTTAGGATCTCAAATAATTAAAGTAAAATGTGACTCGATGTTAGTGGTGAACTAAGTTCATAGATTGTTCGAAGCCAAAGAGGAACGCATCTAGAGATACCTCGAGAAGGTTTTGAAACTGCTTTCCCGATTCCAAGAATGGATAGTGGTCCATATACCCTGGAATGAAAATATAGAGGCAGATGCACTTGTGAACCTGGGCTCCAGCACGGAAGTAGAAGGCTCTAAAGTTGTGTCAGCTTTTCAGCTATTACATTTGGCCTTGGATTCAAAAGGTTATGATGAGGTGAACTTGACCAGCTTGACTTGGGATTGAAGGAATGAATTCTTGGACTACCTCGTGAACGGAAAGGTCCCCGAGGACCCTAAAGCATTCAAAGATCTGAGGATCAAAGTCGCCCGGTACTGTGGTTGATGGAAAACTTTATCGGTGGTGTTATATTATGGTCCATTATCCTGATACGTAGGCCTCGATGAAGTTGATTACTTGATAAGGGAAGTACATGAAGGCATATGCGGAAACCATTCTGGAGAAAAATCCTGAATAAGAAAATACAAAGGTGTTCGTGAAAAAAGTGACAAATGTCATCGTCATGCATAGTTGCTACACTAATCGGGTGAAGAATTGCATCTAGTTGTATCCACATGGCCATTTATGAAATAAAGAATGTATATAGTCGGACCTTTGCCTGCAACTTTGGGACAGGTATCTCAGATTATATTTATGACTGACTATTTTTCTAAATGAGTTAAAGCTGCAGCTTATACAAATCTCCAGGAGAATGAGGTGATCAACTTTATCTGGCAGCATATCATATGTCATTTTGGCATATCAAAGGAGATAGCTTTGAAGCCAAAGTTACAAAGTTCCTGGATGACTCTAACGTAAAGTGTATCACCTCCACTCCCTATCATCCAAGTGCAAATAGTCAAAGTGGAGTTGACAAACAAAACTATAATCCAGAACTTGAAAAAGAAGTTGGATGTGGCAAAAAGAAACTGGCCTTCCAGGCTACCGGAGATATTATGGGGGTACAGGACCACGCCAAAGATGAGTATCGGAGAAACTCCTTTTTCCTTAGTCTACCGTGCAGAAGCTTTGATCCCGGTAGAGGTCAGTACTCCGAGCTTGAGATATCTCCGGGAAGAGGTGCAAACTAACTCAGAATCAATGTACGTGTATCTAGACCTACTCGAATAACGTCTACATCTTGTGTACGTCCAAATGATAGCCCATAAACAAAGAATGGAGCGATACTACAACCGGCGCATAAATCTTCGACATTTCAAATTCAGGGACTTGGTGCGCCGAAGGGTCCAAAGCACACGAGAACCTAATGTACGGAAGCTAGGTGCAAAATGGGAAGGTCCATATACCGTCACTGGGATCGCTGGCAAAGGATCTGACCAATTGACTGACCAAGACGGAAATAAACTTCCTAGCAATTGGAACGTAAGTCATTTGAAGAAATACTAT